>CM056141.1:25429005-26146020 GCA_029620275.1 Acrossocheilus wenchowensis
GGAGACATTCAAATATACTTACTATTCCCGTCTCTGCACTCAGATTTCAGTTTGTCTTCTATAGCAGCTGATCAGAAAAACTACAAATGTTAATATTCCACACACACACCACACACACACAAAAAGCAAATGATGATTGATGATTTGTTTTCTTTTTAAGAATGACAGCACACTGAGTACAATGTACCTGGTCAGTAATACAGTCAAAACCTTCCCAGCCTCAGCAGTTTCAGATGTACTGTGTGCTCTCTTATAAGCAACCCTTCTTACAATTTGATCTTTGTTCTTGTCTGTAATGAGAAATATTAGAAAATAAAGGCGATAAGATTGTTGATAGGTGTTTATATTTGTTCAAGCTTGACAAACACTACCACAGTTGGGTGATCAGCTCAAGACAAAGTAACGTTCATAATCATGGTTTTTCAAAGATCATTAACCTCATTACAATGAAGCCAAATTGTTCAGGAAATCAGAAATAAATGCACAACATCATTTTGCAAATAAAAAATGTTAATGTTGTACATGTTGTAAAGACTTTTTTTTTCTCCCAATGCATGTGTCAAAAACACGTTATTTAAATTTCAAAACTTACCTGAAGTCAGTCACAGTGCGGTTCCAAAAGCCAGACGTATACTTTCTAGAAGTACATTAAAAGTATGCTTGTGTTTAGCATATTTCTTAGAAGTATAACTAAGCATATATTTAATACAAAAGTACTTCAAGTATACTTTTTAGAAATATATTAAAATGCAATTCAGTATATTTTGGTAACACTTTACAATAAGGTTCATTAGTTAACAGCAACATTAGTAAACATGAACTAAGAATGAACAATACTTCTACAACATTTATTAATCTCAGTTTTCATTTCAGCATTTACTAATGCATTATTAAAATCTCAAGTTGTGTTTGTTAACATTAGTTAATGCACTGTGAACTAACGTGAATAAACAATGAACAACTGTATTTTTATTAACTAACATTAACAAAGATTAACAAATAGTGTAATAAATGCATTGTTTGTTCACGTTAGTTAATACATTTACTAACGTTAACAAATGACACCTTACTGTAAAGTGTTACCTATTGTTTTAATGCACTTCAAATAAGCATGTTGGGAATACAAATGTATTATAAACATACTACTTGAATTTCAAGCATATTTTTAATACATTTAGGGTGAATCCCAATTCTCTGTCTTACCCCTTCCCCTTATGCCGACTTCACACTGCACGATTTTCAAACTCGTCGGATCGCTGTTGTTTTCACACTGCATGACTATCTGGGGTAGCATTCAGTCGCTGCTGTGTTCACATTGCACGATGGATCGGTGACAGGGGCTTTCACATTGCACGATTTCACAATAGGAAGAATCGCCGACAACTCTGTCTGATCCCAAACTACGTTTCACAACAAAACCCACGCGAGATGTGATAAGGAAATAACGCGAGAAGCTGTGTGAGCCAGACCGCTGTTCTTGAGCGAGACTGGAAGTATTAACAAAATTTAGCCAGCAAGTTGTCTGTGCGCTGATTTCCATCTACAAAAAGAAAAACAGATTATGCAGGAGGGAGATGCAGGGAACAGGGACTGTGTTCTGCAAAGAGTGGTAAATAATAATTTTGCAGTAACTGTTAAGCTGATGTTGCGGCTGGTCAAGCGTTTGTGCTTGTTTCTGTATGATATAATTGTACATTTTAAAATACTGATATGGTCCATAACTCCTCACTGAACTTCCCTCTGCCCTGTATCTTTGTCTCTCATTGGCTGAAGGTCATCGCGATGTAGTTTTCAGTCAGAAATCATTGCACACATCGTGATTGTGACGCCGACAGCTCCAGATATTTAGCATGCCAAATATTTGGCGGATGTCGGCGACGTGTCGGCGATTCCCTCAGATCGCGTCTTTGATCATTCACACTGCGCGATTGTCACTCGCGTGAACGAGCTCCGATTTGCCTCCGATATAGGGCATTTGCCGGCGATTTATCAAAACCTGTCGGCGAGTGAAAAATCGGGCTAAAATCGTGCAGTGTGAACTCGGCATTAGTTTTGCACGTTCACGTGAGAGTAAGGGCTATCCCAATTCTCGTTTTGATCGAGGGGTAGGGCTAAGGGGAAATGCTTGGTTTTAAGGGGTATCTACCACTTCCCCTTAGCCCTATCCCTCGATCAAAACGAGAATTGGGATAGCCCTTACTCTCACGTGAATGTGCAAAACTAAGAGGAAGGGTAAGACAGAGCATTGGGATTCACCCTTAATACTACGTCTTTTCCAGTATCAGAGTTATAAGAGCCTGAAATGTCACAATTATTGTCCCTCGAGTTGAGATTTGGCTTGTTGTCAGTAAATGAGGAGCTCAAGCACTCGATTCAAGCTCTTAATGGAAATCATTGGTGCAGGCAGCCTTAACTAGTTATGGATTGAGGGAAAACCAGGGTTTTGACCAGCCTTATGCATTACATGTCAGTGTTATATGATAAAAACAAACAGACACGTTTCTTTGTTTGTAGAGCTAGCCGGTATCCACCAAGTCACAGTCTCTCGTGCGGAACTTTTTTTTCTTCATGTCACTTTTTATATCAAATGACATTTTCCTAAGAAATGTCTCTTTACATACCTGCATAATTTAGAAACTTATTCAGAAACACCTACTCAGTGGAACAAGTTAGAAACCGTCAAAAAGGGGAACTGTTGTGTAACACATTCTTCAAAATAATGACAGATTTCAACACCTGATATTTCATCACGTTTAACATTGAGCAGTATCCATACAAAGATCTTCACGAGACGAGCCATTTTATCTACTGTACAACACTCGTGAAAACAAACAAACCATAAATAGAAGCACAGCAAACAAAATTATTTCTTACTGACAGAGGCTATACTCTCGTATTCACATCATATTTACAATTATTTAGAATGACTCATAGCAAAGTCTCTTTAAGACAAGTCATGTCACTCGGCGGCCATCTTTGAAACGCCTCTCGGGCATCCAAGTGCAGCTCCTATCTCTTTGAACGGGGAAACATCAAATTCTCCAAAACTGTTCACTAAGCTTACGATTAAATTTCATATTTGAAATCACCAAAGAAATCTGACAACAACTGTATCATAAACGTTGTCTCTTTTGCTCAAATAGCGTTATAAAAAGCTTATTTTTCAGGCTAAATCAGCCAGTGCGCAGTCCTAAGCGCAGCTGACTGTTTCTATAGCAACCGGGACTTCTAACAGCAGCTGCAGTGACGCGCTGACTTTGCCGATTAGTGATTGGCTCTTTCATTCAGAAGGCGGGGCTTCCTGCGATTGAGCGGCCATATCGAGCACTGCATTTTTCCCCATTCAAAACTATACGAGTGGCATGTCTTGGGTATTCTATAGTCTTTGCTCATAGGCAGGCATACGTGTGACAACACGGAGATAATATACAATAGAAAGAAAGCCTAGAGAGAGAAATGGCTTGTTTCACATCAAATGCACATGTGCTGAAACGTGTGATTCAAACTGTTCAGTTCAGACTGCAATGATCAGAGATCCTGGTAGAAATAAGGACAGCCAGAAACCCCACAAGGTTTGACCGCACTGATTTCTTATCAGTAGTTCTTCTGATTTTCTGAAAGATTTTTCTATCTTGGGGGATACAAACATTTGAGGGGCTGTGGGGAGAGGCAGGGAAAGTGTAGGTCTTATTTCTTAGTTTCATGTTGAAAGGGTGTTTATTGTGAATATTTAGATCCGCTGACTTTGTTCATTCATTGTTGGTTTTGCTCACAGGCAGCATTTAAAAACAACACGGCCACCTGTAGAGGGAAATCTGCTCACCCTCAGATAAAAGTAGATGTGTTTCATTTATTTACAATATCTGAAGGGGACATGTCCCTTCAGGGGACGTGGCCCTCCAGGCCTCTGTGTCTGCTCGGCTCCACCTGGGCCTCCTCCTCCAGTGGCTCCGTCTCCATCACTCGTCCCCAAGGTATCGTCTACCAATTCAACTCCATGGCTGCTCCCTCTCTCAACTCCATCCTGGGGCCTCGTCCTGGCTGGTCTCTGTTTCAACATCTGGATCCTCCAATCTTCGCCTCCCAGGTTTCTCCATCCATCTCCTCCTTTTGTCTTCTGTCCTCTGCCCACTCTACGTCCTCCTCCAGAGCCTGCTCCTCCCTCCCCTATTCAGGGTTCGTACCGGTGCTTGAAATCCTTGAAAACGCTTGAATTTTAACATAGTGTTTTGGATTTTGGATAAAGTGCTTAAAAGTGCTTGAAAATGCAGTTGCATTGGTTTCATATAAAAAAAAAAATTTTCTTACGGAATGCTTCATAAAATAAGCTACAGCTCTGCTCAAGTCCGCGCGTGTGGCTGTAGTGTGATCTGTCTGCCTTTATTGACGCGCGCCCTCTGATGGAACCGAGCGGGAGATAAAAACACGTCGGGAGGTTGCCGCTTCAGTGAGCGTTGGCTTGAAAACGACAAATACAAATTATGGTTAAAATAATGTAAAGTCTCCTGTAAATTCTACTTTTTTTCATGGGAGAATCTGTGCTTTCAAGTCGTGTAAAAGGTAAGCAAAAATGCCCATGCTCATTTAAATTAAATATGTTAAGGCTGTCACCATTAAAGTGAAGTAATAAAAAACATTCCAAAGTCAAAATACAGGGCGGGTGTTTTTAATATTAATTTATCTCTGAAGTGAACCGACTGCCTTGGCATTTTCGTTTGATCTCATCGACGTACAGTATGATGTCTGAAAGTATCATTTATGAGCACAGCGCTGCTTTGTGTTCAGCCGTTACCGGGGGAAACCGCTGTATCAATGCAGTTCCAAAAGCGCCACCTAGTGGCAGACAGAACCTGATATTTTAGCCTACTATTTTTAAGAAATAAAGGAAAGGGATGAGTCAAAAGTGTTTACTATTTAAATGTTTTAGATTTTGGAAGGCTGATTTTTGAATTTTTGAAAGCTTTTTGTTCTGAGCAAAAACAGCAGGCGGGCTTATTGAAAGTGCAAATTAATCCTCAAAGCCGCTGAAAAACTAAATTATTCTTTATACTTCTGGCTCATCCCCTTTAGTTATTTCTTAAAAATATTTTAAGCAGTAAGTACTTTATTAAGCCACAAGTGCTTTAACGCCTGTACCTACTTTATGTTGATTTGTTTGCGAGTCACTACCTGTAATGTCTGGTAGATGGTGTTATCCGCATTTATTACTCCACTGTTAACATACATTATGAAGAGCCAGAATGCAAGTTTTATAATGAGCTTAATTCTTTTTATGTAGATTTTATGTTCATAAATGTACATTTTCGAACTGTAAACATTTTCTTAGTATTACAAGAGATAAAACAATAGACTATTTACTTACAATTTCAGTTTCACTTTACAATAAAAGCTCTCAGAACATGTACAGTCATGGCCAAAAGTTTTGAGAATAACATAAATATTAGTTTTCACAAAGTTTGCTGCTAAACTGCTTTTAGATATTGGTTTCAGTTGTTTCTGTGATGTACTGAAATATAATTACAAGCACTTCATACGTTTCAAAGGCTTTTATCGACAATTACATGACATTTATACAAAGAGTCAGTATTTGCAGTGTTGGCCGTTCTTTTTCAGGACCTCTGCAATTCGACTGGGCATGCTCTCAATCAACTTCTGGGCCAAATCCTTTACCTTTATTTATTTATATAGCGCTTTTACCAATACAGATTGTGTCAAAGCACTTAACAGTATCAAATTGGAGGACAGAGTGTCAGTAATATATAATAAGATTAAACATTCAATTTTCAGTCAAAGGCATTTCATTATTGAATTCAGAGATGTCATTGTCTAGCTCAGTTTAGTTTAAATAGTATAGGCAATCAAATCGGCGATAATCGCTAGAAATTAGGTGTCCCCAACTGAGCAAGCCAGAGGCGACAGCGGCAAGGAACCAAAACTCCCTCTGAGACAGAATGGAGAAAAAAACCTTGGGAGAAACCAGGGTCAGTCGGGGGGCCAGTTCTCCTCTGACCAGACGACACCCACAGTTCAAAAGTTTCAGGTTCTAACATAGTAGTATTATGTAGTTAGGTATTTTATTATATTTTTAGTTATATTTTTTAGTTTTATGTATTTTAATCGAGGTCTCTGGGGGTCATCTGGGTGTCCTGGTCTCCGCTGACGATCAGGGCTGCAGACATCATCTCTTGGTGCTGATCCACCATCTGATCATAGGAAAGAAACAGACAAATATTAGCGTAGATGCCATTCTACTTACGATGTAACGAGTACACCGTGTGTTGTGGGAAGTGTTCCCGGTTCCGGTTGATCTAATTAATGCAGCCTAACAATCCTTTAACGGATTTGAATAATAGAAGCGTATGTGTGTTATGTGTACGCCAGGGTAAAGAGATGGGTCTTTAATCTAGATTTAAACTGACAGAGTGTGTCTGCCTCCCGAACAGTGTTAGGTAGATTGTTCCAGAGTTTGGGTGCTAAATAGGAAAAGGATCTGCCGCCCGCAGTCGATTTTGATATTCTAGGTATTATCAAACGGCCAGAGTTTTGAGAACGCAGCGGACGTGGAGGACTATAATGCGATAAGAGCTCGCTCAAGTACTGAGGAGCTAAACCATTCAGGGCTTTATAAGTAATTAACAAGATTTTAAAATCTATCCGATGTTTGATAGGGAGCCAGTGCAGTGTTGACAGAACCGGGCTAATATGGTCATATTCCTGGTTCTAGTAAGGACTCTAGCTGCTGCATTTTGGACTAACTGTAGTTTGTGATCAAGCGTGCAGAACAACCACCCAATAAAGCATTACAATAGTCTAGCCTTGAGGTCATAAACGCATGAACTAACATTTCTGCATTTGACGTTGAGAGCATAGGTCGTAATTTAGATATGTTTTTGAGATGAAAAAACGCAGTTTTACAGATGCTAGAAACATGGCTTTCAAATGAAAGATTGCTATCGAACAGCACACCTAGGTTCCTGACTGATGAAGAAGAATTGACAGAGCAGCCATCAAGTGTTAGATAATGTTCTAGGTTGTTACATGTGGGGTTTTTAGGTCCGATAACTAACACCTCTGTTTTTTCAGAATTTAGCAGTAAAAAATTACTCGTCATCCAGTTTTTTATATCGACTATGCATTCCGTTAGTTTCTCAATTTGGTATGTTTCACCGGGCCGCGAAGAAATATAGAGCTGAGTATCATCAGCATAACAGTGAAAGCTAACACCATGTCCCTGATAATATCTCCCAAGGGTAACATGTAAAGCGTGAAAAGTAACGGCCCTAGTACTGAGCCTTGAGGTACTCCATACTGCTTGTGATCGATATGATACCTCTTCATTCACTGCTACGAACTGATGGCGGTCAGATAAGTATGATTTGAACCATGCTAAGGCTTCCACTAATGCCAACAAAGTTTTGTAGTCTATTCAAAAGAATGTTGTGGTCGATAGTGTCGAACGCAGCGCTAAGATCCAGTAGAACTAATAAAGAGATACAACCACGATCAGATGATAGAAGCAGGTCATTTGTAACTCTAATGAGAGCAGTCTCAGTACTATGATATGATCTAAATCCTGACTGGAATTCCTCACAGATATCATTTTTCTCTAGGAAGGAATAATTGTGAGGATACTACCTTTTCTAGTATCTTTGACAGAAAAGGGAGATTTGAGATCGGTCTATAATTAACTAGGTCTTTGGGGTCAAGTTGTGGTTTTTTAATGAGAGGCTTAATAACAGCCAATTTGAAGGTTTTGGGGACATATCCTAATGACAATGATGAATTAATAATAGCCAAAAGAGGATCTATGACTTCTGGAAGCAGCTCTTTTAGTAGTTTCGATGGAATCGGGTCTAACATACATGTTGTTGGTTTAGATGATTTAACAAGTTTATACAATTCTTCCTCTCCTACAGTAGAGAATGAACGGAATTGTTCCTCAGGGATCTATAGTGTGCTATCTGATGCGATACTGTAGCTGACGGCTGCAAGGATACAATTTTATCTCTGATAGTATCGATCTTGGAAGTAAAATAGTTCATAAAGTCATTACTGCTATGCTCTTGGGAAATGCCAACACCTGTTGATGCTTTATTTTTCGTTAATTTAGTCACTGTATTGAATAAATACCGAGGGTTATGTTTGTTTACTTCTAGAAGAGACGAAAAGTAATCAGATCTAGCAGTTTTTAATGCTTTTCTGTAGGATAGGGTACTTTCCCGCCAAGCTAAACGAAATACCTCTAATTTAGTTTTCCTCCAGCTGCGCTCCATTTTCCGGGCTGCTCTCTTTAGGGCGCGAGTGTGCTCATTATACCACGGTGTTGGACTCTTATCCTTAATCTTCCTTAAGCGTAAAGGAGCAACCGCATCTAAAGTGCTAGAAAAGAGAGAGTCCATAGTTCCTGTTACATCATCAGTTGTTCTGAGCTATTGGATAAACTGAGGAACTGAGATAAGTCAGGAAGATTATTTATAAAGCAGTCTTTTGTGGTGGAGGTAATGGTTCTACCATATTTGTAACAAGAAGTTGGCTTTACAGCTTTAGCTATATGGAATATACAGGAGACTAGATAATGATCTGAGATATCATCGCTCTGCTGCAAAATTTCAACCCCACTAACATCAATTCCATGTGACAGTATTAAATCTAGAGTATGATTTCGACAATGAGTAGGTCCTGACACATGTTGTTTAACACCAATAGAGTTTAAAATGTCTATAAATGCTGATCCCAACGAATCTTTTTCATTATCAACATGGATATTAAAATCACCAACAATTAGGACTTTATCTGCAGTCAGCACTAACTCCGACAGAAAATCAGAAAATTCTTTAATAAAGTCTGTATGGTGCCCTGGTGGCCTGTATACAGTAGCCAGTACAAACATCACAGGATTTATCATTAACTTGTTTCTTTGGATAACGTTATATGGAGCACCATTACTTCAAACGAATTATACTTGAAGCCCGACCTTTGAGAGATACTGAAAATATTTCTATAAATTGTAGCAACACCTCCCCCTTTACCTTTTGGACGCGGTTCATGTTTGTAACAGTAATCTTGGGGTGTAGACTCGTTTAAAGTAATGTAATCATCTTGTTTTAGCCAGGTTTCTGTCAGACAAAGCACATCTAGTTTATGGTCAGTGAACATATCATTTACAAAAAGTGCTTTTGAAGAAAGGGATCTAATATTCAATAAGCCAAGCTTTATCAAGTCTTTATCTGTATTATATCGTTTTTTTTTTTGTTGAACATCAATTAAATTGTTACTATTACATTGGTTTGGATGTTTTCTGTATTTTAGTTAGTTCGGGGAACAGACACAGTCTCTATAGTGATATCTAGGTGAAAAAGTTTCTATGTGCTGAGAGTTAACTGACTTCTGTGACGTGAGGCGGCTAGCAGACGATCGGTTTAGCCAGTCTGTCTGCTTCCTGACCTGGGCTCCAGTTAGTCAAGTACAAACTCTAAGACTATGTGCCATATTTCTAGAGAGAAGAGCGGCACCACCCCAGGAGGGATGAACACCATCTCTTTTCAACAGGTCAGGTCTGCCCCAAAAACTCATCCAATTGTCTATAAAGCCTATGTTATTTTGCGGGCACCACTTAGACATCCAGCCATTAAGTGACGACAGTCTGCTATGAATCTCATCACCCCGGTAAGCAGGGAGGGACCAGAGCATATTACAGTGTCTGACATCGTACTTGCAAGTTCACACACCTCTTTAACATTATTTTTAGTGATCTCCGACTGGCGAAGTCGAACATCATTAGCGCCGACGTGGATAACAATCTTACTGAATTTACGTTTAGCATTAGCCAGCACTTTTAAATTTGCCAAGATGTCAGGCGCTCTGGCTCCTGGTAAACAATGGACTATGGTGGCTGGTGTCTCTATTTCACGTTCCGTACAATAGAATCGCCAATAACTAGAGCACTTTCATCAGGTTTCTCAGTGGGTGCTTCACTGAGTGGGGAGAACCTGTTTGATGTTCTGATCGGAACGGAAGAGTGGTGTTTTGACCCGCGACTATGCCGCCTCACTGTCACCCAGCTGCCGCTGCACGGGCTCAACCGAAACCGAACAATGTACAGGACTCCCTGAGCTAGTCGCATCCAAAGCAGTATCTACAGCCCTCACATTCTTACTATCCTCAATTAAAGTTTGGATGCGTGTCTCTAATTCTAAAACCTTCTCTGTCAGCCTAACTATTTCCCTGCATTTATCACATGTGAATCCCTCGCTGCTGACAGAGACAGATAAACTATACATGTGGCAGACAGTGCAAACAACAATAGCAGGAGAAGAAGCCATTACTCACCGTGATTGATGAATGACACCAACTTAACTTACCACTTACCACTGTTGTTTGATGAGCTTGTGAAAAACGGAGCGAGGAAAAAATAAAAATAAATAATAGCAAATGCAAATGGAACCGCGAGTGACAAGCTAACGGGCTAACAAGCTGCACTCGCGGTTTTAAAAGCGAACGATCAAATTAGTTAGATTAGTTTGAAGGATAGCACTGAAATATGGTGGGAATTAAATTATATGTTATCACTTTAGAAAAAAAAGGAGTGAAAGTAAGGTAGAGATTCAATAAAAAGCGAAGCTACACGGAGCTACAATCACAAACCTCTCAGCAGCGTGCAACAGACTGAAGCAATCGATCTCAGAGAGTTCCTGACTGATAGCAACCCATTCTTTCATAATCACTTCTTGGAGTTTGTCAGAATTAGTGGGTTTTTGTTTGTCCACCCGCCTCTTGAGGATTGACCACAAGTTCTCAATGGGATTAAGATCTGGGGAGTTTCCAGGCCATGGACCCAAAATTTCAACGTTCTGGTCCCCGAGCCACTTAGTTATCACTTTTGCCTTATGGCACGGTGCTCCATCGTGCTGGAAAATGCATTGTTCTTCACCAAACTGTTGTTGGATTGTTGGAAGAAGTTGCTGTTGGAGGGTGTTTTGGTACCATTCTTTATTCATGGCTGTGTTTTTGGGCAGAATTGTGAATGAGCCCACTCCCTTGGATGAGAAGCAACCCCACACATGAATGGTCTCAGGATGCTTTACTGTTGGCATGACACAGGACTGATGGTAGCGCTCACCTTTTCTTCTCCTGACAAGCCTTTTTCCAGATGCCCCAAACAATCGGAAAGGGGCTTCATCGGAGAATATGACTTTGCCCCAGTCCTCAGCAGTCCATTCACGATACTTTCTGCAGAAGATCAATCTGTCCCTGATGTTTTTTTTGGAGAGAAGTGGCTTCTTTGCTGGCCTTCTTGACACCAGGCCATCCTCCAAAAGTCTTGGCCTCACTGTGCGTGCAGATGCACTCACACCTGCCCGCTGCCATTCCTGAGCAAGCTCTGCACTGGAGGTGCCCTGATCCCACAGCTGAATCAACTTTAGGAGACCAAAGTTTTGAGAATGACACAAAAACATCCTCCGAGAGCAACTTCTCCCAACCATCCAAGAACAGTTTGGTGACGAACAATGCCTTTTCCAGCATGATGGAGCACCTTGCCATAAGGCAAAAGTGATAAGTAAGTGGCCTGGGGAACAAAACATTGAAATTTTGGGTCCATGACCAGGAAACTCCCCAGAACTTAATCCCATTGAGAACTTGCAGTCAATCCTCAAGAGGCGGGTGGACAAACAAAAACCCACAAATTCTGACAAACTCCCAGCATTGATTATGTAAGAATGGGCTGCCATCAGTCAGGATGTAGCCCAGTAGTTGATTGACAGCATGCCAGGACGAATTCAGAGGTCTTGAAAAAGAAGGGTCAACACTGCAAATATTGAGTCTTTGCTTAAGCTTAATGTAATTGTCAATGAAAGCCATTGGCACTTATGAAATGCTTGTAATTTTACTTCAGTATACCATAGTAACATCTGACAAAAAGATCTAAAAACACTGAAGCAGCAGACTGTGAAAATTAATATTTATGACATTCTCAAAACTTTTGGCCACGACTGTAGGCTATATTTCGCATGGCCAACAAGTATTTTACTGTATTTAATGTGTAATTTTTTAATTAATTTGTGTAATGCCCTCTTCACTTTTTTTCCTTTTTCTTTTTTAATTTACTGTCTGTCTTTTTTTTAAGTTATGGTATTAGTTGTTGATGATAATCTGATTGTTCAAATAAAGCATTAAATAAAGATTATGGTGGAGATTTTACAGATGAGGGAGCAGTAATAGAAGGGAAGGAAATATTATAATATAATGTCATATCATACTGGACTTACTTTATTGTAGGTAATAAAACAATGAGAGATGTCATATTTTTAAGTCACTGAAGAAGGCAAATTGTCATGACTTTTCTTTATCAGGTCTATTAGGGAAGACAAAAAACACACACAAAAAAGAAAGTACCAGCCTAATTCACCATCCAATTGCCGGGAATCCAGGATTCTTGTTAGAGAAATAGCTAAATATAACCCCCTAGGGTTAAGAAAAGTGTTACAAAAGTATTTTTACTGCTTTACAACACCAGAAGCATATTGTGCAGTCACTGGATTTGAATGAAATCAACACAACAACTAAACCTTCAATCAAAAAGATATTTGTCTGTTTTTTCTTAAATTTTGTACTTGCCCAACTTATTAATATCTGGCACACGTGCATGTCTCTTTGTACCGTAAGGGAGATGGTTAAAGCTCTCCTGCCTAACAGTGCGCACCGCTTGGATCACAGTTCACTTCAGTTAATGTTGCAGAATGAATAATAACAGAATAGTTGTAATGAAGGTCTACATGGCAAATGTAATTAAGTTAAAAGTAGATTACTGGCCTAAAAGATACTATAAAAACTAAAAATATAGTTTTAAAAAGAACATGAAACATTTCAGATGCTAATGTGTTTTCAGTTATAAGCTATATATATTATACATATGGTTTGTATATGCATTTTGTGTGTGTTCACAATCATTTGATCTCAGTCTGTTTTGGTTGATTTGATATTACAGTTTAGGCACACTGCATTTTTTAACAGCTGGAAAATAATGATAGACAGCAGATACATTGCATGCTTATAGTTTAATATCAATCACATTCAAACTGAAAATGCAGATGACAAAGAGAATTAAAGAAACCCTTGTCTGCTTCGCCCCCTCGAACCGTGAAGAGAGAGCGCTCAGTCTCGCTCTGCTTTTTGCACTGTATAAAATGAACACGTGCAAATGTTATGTTATGGAATTTCAGATTTTTGGCATCCATCTGTGTAAAACATTGCACAAAAATGATCACACACACAGTACCTTCCCAATCTGTTTTCTTCCGTAGCGAACATAAGCGAGTACATGCTCACAGTCATTTATGATTGGGTCCCACCACATACATTCTGTGTATAACTGCCGAATTTCCTTGATCATATCCTCTTTTCTCATGGGGTCATATCCTTTCCGTCCTCCCTGCCTGTCCAGGTAGTTTAATACTTCAGGTTTATACGAAATTTTACTCAATGTATCAAATGCACAGAGTGGTTCCTCAAAAAACTGGCCACCTGTTGATAGAATCGGAGGTTGAGCACTGGGCCGTTAGTTCATTCTGTCAGGAAAACAGTGTTCAAATGGTTTAAATTCTCGCTCCAAATGTAAGCATAAACAGTTCTTTACACTGTGAATGAAACCCTGCAGTGTTGAATATGCCATCTTACCATATATATGGAAAATGTCCTCATCATCGGATTTCATGCCATTCAGCCCATTAACCTTTCCTTTCCCCACGTATACAGCCCAATGGACGTAGAGGGGAACGGGTGGCTTACCCACAGAAGGAAAGTCAATTGCAATCAGATCTCCAAATTTGAACTGAGAGACAGATTGGAACTGAGAGGCAAATGAACATTGTTTTAGGCGAAAATATGGAAATAAATTTCTGTTCTCTTTAACTGCTAATCCTGGTGCACATTTCTGTTAGAATTCAAAGCTCAAAAAAGTGTCTGTATTTGTATGGTCTGTCTAACATCTTACAAACCTTTTGAACTTCTCCTGAAATAACAGGAGGAGACAGTTGAAGAGCAAACACAGCTAAAAATACTTCTACCAACAATGCCATTATCGGACCAGCGCTCGTCCTTTGCTGAATCCAAATTTCCTGAGGCACCGCATTTCATGTTAAGAAAGTGGAGTGATAAAAATTATTTTTGAAATGACTTGTGAAATATATATATATATATACAGAACAGAGGATTGGTACTATTTTGCTACAATTCACTGAATTCACAGAAAGAAATGAAAGAAGACACATATAGGTCGAAAACTTACTTTTAAGATGCCAGCCGGTGTGTGCTGTAAGTGGAGATCGCTTGCAAATTCTCATAGGTTTGGCTACTTTTAATGTCATAGTCATGCAACGTCACTTCTTCGGTTGACTGATAAGAAAATGAGAAGGCCACTTTTGCCTGCACTCTTTTTGGGGTTTGCTTTACTAGTGCACGTTTGCTCCAGCCCACCACAAGAAAATTGCACTAAATGTAAAACTCTTCTGAGTGATAAAGATCCTGGGCTTGTCTGGGTAAAGTTTCTGTTTGATGTGTCTGTATAATCAAATGAACCATTGAAGCTGACAGTTTTTTTCTACTTTGCTTTGTGTGCTCTATGTTATCCATCCAGGGTGATTCCCTTTGGTCTGAGATGCAGGCATAGGCAGTTTCACTTTTGGGGGGAAAAGCAGAATTTTTCTTCTTAAATTAGTAATTAAGTTTAACAATTTGCAAATAATGTTTTATTTTAAAATAAGCACACATTCACTCTATTGTCAAAATGACAAAACACATTTCTTGTCTTGCCACATTCAGTTATGAATTACATGAAGCATGCTAGCATTATGTTCAATTCAAAATGGCAAAATTTCATAAAAAGTTCAGTAGCTTGCATCACTGATATTACTGTCAGTTGTTGAAAATTAGGCAGGGTTTTATGCCTATGTATGCCTAATATAACGACAAAAGCTCCGTTGATGTTTCTTGTCTCCTCATATTGACAGTTATGAATTATTATATGAATCATGTAGGCCTGAGAACATAAAGCCCAACTACTCTGATTTGATTGGCCATCCGATCATTTTGACATTGATGAGCGAATGCAGCGTTTAAAACTTTGTCCTACTAACAACAAACAGCTTTATTCTACACACTAAAATAATAAGACAAATACAATTATAAGATATGAATTATATTATTACTATTCATCCATTTATTTATTTATTTTAAATGATTTTTCAACAGCACAAAATCATAACTGGCTCTGGCCCCCTTCCATGGACACTGGGATAGGCTCCAGCATCCCTGCGACCCTTGTACAATTATGAGAAAAATATGAAACAAAACTTCTATTAAAATTGTGTATAGATTACATACATAGAATGCTCTCTTTATAGTAACCGAAACTGTCAGTCACTTCATTCTTTTCAGAGTTGTGTTAGATATGTTTTAACGTACTGATGCACAGAAATCACCACACAAACGGTTTGGTTAGCAGACTCTATGGTGGATCTGTATTAGGGGTGTAAAGGTACTTGTATTCGTACCGAACGGTTCCAAATGGAAGTGATCATCCCTATCCCCTTGGATTGGGGGCTTTGGAGTGTGTCTTTGGGCTCCATTTTTTAAAACTCTACACACAAACCACAAAATATGCAAAACGTCTCACACATCTTGCAAAAGCAAACACTTCTTTCAAAACTATTTTAATTCTTCTAGAAATGGTATTTTTGTGTATTAACTCTACACACGGTAACACTTTACAATACATGAATTATCATGTACTAATACCTTAATTAATAATTACTTGACTATGAACTAATGAAGAGTTGAGACATGTATTAATCAAGAACTAACGGTAACATATGAATTACCGCATGAATAACACCATCTTAATTACATGTTAGTTCCTGCATGTTAGTTAATGTATTAATTAACACTTTGGGGTAAACTAAATCAAACATGCTCTAGAAGAAAGATTCATGAAAATGGCACACTGCAAAATTGTTTAGACATTTTCCACCTGCAGCTATGTCACAAACATCAGTGAATGACAGTGGATTTCTTGCAATATTTACGTTTAACCAACTCATCCAACACACAATGATGCATTCATAATTAAAAACAACTTCATCTCATCCTGTTTTGAGTGATTCCACTGATGCCCTCCTACAATAATGTATTCATTAAGCAGATGCAATTTTCCAAATTAAAATCAGTGTTAGCATAGAGATGATGGTTATGTTATGGATTGGTTTACTGTCTTTATATCATAATAATGCACTGAAATCAGACGTTTGTCTCGAGTTCTTCCTCTTCTTTTGGGCCACTATTGCCCCTTCAAAATGTTAACTTTCCTCGTACCGTTCAATTCCTTCTCCATCCAAATGCAGCCACATGACCTCTGCTCTTCCACTTCTTTACAAACCACCAAAAAACACCAAATATCTGATTTAGATGAGCTGAATATGTATAAAACATGTGTAATTGATAACTTTTTAAAGATGTGCCCCTCCAAGACAAGTCATGACATGATACACTGACAACTCATGAATTCATGTTAAGTTATAAGTAATTAATGATGAGTTAATAATATTGTGCCCCCCCAAGTAAAGTCATGAACTTGTGATACATTAACAAGTCATGAATTAATGTTAAGTTAATGATGAGTTAATAAAATTGTGCCCCCCTAAATAATAAATAGTCAGATCGTGAACAGATTCAATCACCCAGGCAATCTTGTTCATAAATGACAGGATTCATATGTCTATTAAAGCCTTAAATCACAATGTAACGTTCAAATCTGCGTTCGCGCTGATCCTGAGAGAGCAGTTTACTTATGTGAAACAGCTTTACAAAGTCTTTTGTATCGTTATACAGAAGCGATCAAAATTGAAGCGTCTTCACTTTCAAAAAGGTGATTTATTCTAATAAAGATTGTATCAATTACAACATAACGGCAGCAGGTGGAGACAAGTGACTTAAACTGAGATTCGTTCAAAAAACATTGATTCATTCAGGAATGATACAAGTGAAGTCTTCATGAGCAAGTCATGAAGTTATGAATCATTTGTTTCACTTTATCAGTTTGTTGAATATTGTATTCTATAAATAGACAGCAGCAATTTTTTTCCTAGAAACTCTAGTAAATTACATTTTTCAGAATCATGGTGGGAGAATAGTGATATCTATTTTAAAAATAAATATGAAAAATAATAAAACTTCTTCCTAAAGTACTTTGTGAACTATGTTTGCTCAAGAATGTTTTTAGTTTTAGCATTTTGAGTTTGTTCAATAGGCTACTCTGTTCAATATAGCAAAACAAACTTTTAATCCAATTTTTTGTTCCAGATTTTTACTCTTTAAAAAAAATAAATAAATAAATATAATATATATATATATATATTTTATATTTATTTATTTATTTCATGCTCAGTCTTATTTTAAATAGGACAAGGACAAGCAAGACTTAGATAAGTAATACACTGTATTTCTAAATCTGTAAATCTGCAATTATTGTCTTAAATAAAGTGTAATTTGTGGTTTATATGATATTATTATATTATAGCAATATGTAGTTTAAATGCGGCCCGCTTGGCCTCTGAACTTGAGTACCCCTGCCTTAGAACATAATACCAATAATACTATGATAGTAGTCAGCCATCTATGCAAAAGCAGAGGTCAGTGTGGTGTACTGTAGATACAGCTGTCCAGGCCAACATCTGATGTACTGATGTCTTCAACTGGGAATCCAGAAAACCTGCAATAAAAACAGTACAGTTCAAAATCCATCATACATAACCAATATAACAGGACCGCCCCGTCCTGTTCCTGGAGATCTACCCACCTGCAGAATTCAGATCTCACCCTGATCCAACATAGAGCCCTGCATTTCGGCCCGGGCCCGACGGGCCCCAACTTCTTTAAGTCCCTAGGGCCGGGCTTCGGGCCAATTTTCACGTCATAGTTCAGACTAGGGCCGGGCCTCGGGCCTGTTTTAGTTTTCTCCTTATTTTTATATTTTAGACATCCATCAATGTCTAAGCCAAGTGCTTAGAAAAGCGCTAGCCTATATAAATGTAAGGAATTATTATTATTATCAATTAGTGATGAAAAAAAAAAATAAAAAAAATCACCGCGCTGGTGGAAACAACACGAGACCGTGCCGCGACTGTGAAGAGCAGCTCGACGGTGTTTAGTGTCCAGCAGCAGCGATCGCGCCGTCAGCGCAGCTGTTCTGCGTTCAAATACACGCAAGCTTGCTGTAAAGACCCAGCAAAGTAATTAGTAAGGAGATATTTGAATTACTTACTAATAAACTATTGTTTTCTGTGTCAGTGTTGCATCAGTGTGGATTCATTAGACGCGCCTTTAGAGAGAAGTGCATCTTCACGGATTATGATTATAATGAATGAGTTTTTGTTTTCGATTTGAATTATTTCAAGTAGTAATTTAAAGTTTTCTATAGATATATTTATCTTGTCTGTGAGGCATGTATTCGCTGACTTTCGGTTCATTTTTGTGAAGCGCTCCTGTTCAAGACGAGACGGCAGAAAGCACATCATTTTCTTAAAAGCACAGCATTTTGTTGATATTGTGAGTGCACACAAATAGAAGTAGACCCTTTACAGTTCCGAATGATCTATTACTCTTACCTTTATGAGCAAAAATTACGGCCTATTTTAAGTGGTTTCCATTGAAAAAAAAAAACCTGCAATTGATTGCGCTGGTGCCTCCATGTCCTGCGCTTTAGCTTCCACTCTCCGCACAAACTACTGGATGCAGCGCACATTTATCTAAGTTTAACTTTTAAACATTGTTATATGCTTGAACTGTTTTGTTATATCTATAGATTTTATTTTAGGCAAGTCGTGATGATTTGGCTGCTTGGCCGCTTGGTCGTTACTTTAAGAAAGAAAGAAAGAAATTGTTTAACGAACAAAAAAAAATGCTCCAAACGTTTTTCAAAATTAACTTAATAAAAAAAAAATTTAAAAAAAGGAAAAAGACGAAATATAATCACTTTGCCATTACATACAAAACTGAACTATTTTAATAGCTGAAACATGAGCCGTTTTGGGAGAAGGGGGGAAAAAAGACGGGCTCGGGTGAGACTCGGGCCGGTAATTCTGTTAAGCTGTCGGACATGGGCCGGGCTAGGGCCTAAATTTGAGGCCCGTGCAGGGCTCTAATCCAACACACCCGTCTGTAATTGTCAAACTGCTTTCATTGATGCGCTGTGAGGTGGATTTGTTGACAAGTTCCTCCCTAAAAGTACATTGATAAAATTGTTTTTTCATAGTGGATCATTTAATGAAGTCACTGTATTACTTTTTAAATGATCTCATTAATAACTTCGCTAAATAATATTAGCATTGCTAACAGGCGGGACCTTTTTAGGTTCGTTTACAGTCATTTACATTTGCCATAAATACATACTCAGTCCCAAAGTGCTCCTTAGTAAACGTGGTAAAAAGATTTCCAAACTGATTAATAATTAGTATATAAAAAATGAATAGAATAGAGAAAAGGGAGAAACACAGCTAAACCCTCCATCTAAATTTGCTCAAACAAGTCAAAGAAGTATTTGTTCCTGTTCAAAGGTTATAGTACACAGGAAAAAGAAATGACACATACAGTCACCTCCTAACCTTTTGCATTATCTGGCAAAGTTTTGCTTACTAATAAATGTGACCTGTGCTGGCAAAATGAGTCGGAATGCACACGAGCTAATTTCGAGTTACAGGCAAAAGAAGTGAAAGATGTTGATTTTGGTCGAATTTGAGTTTTTCACAAAAATGAGTTCATTAAGCCCTCTTCTAGCGATCCCAATGCCCTAAACAGTATTTAAACATCTTTATTTGCATGTTTTCTGAGAGAAGTACCTTTTCTCTGCTCGCATCTCGCACTGACGTCATCCGAAGCGAGTGCATAACGGCGCTTCTGACGGCGTGCGTTCTCAATAAATATACACACATACATGGAATTACAGTATTTAAGTATTCATGTGAAAATAATCTGTTATGTCTTAAGTGAACGTTTGGGGAAATGTTGGGTAAAAACATCAGATGTGTGACATTATATCCGTGCAGTACAGTAGGTCTAATATACAGGCCGTCTGTCTCGATGATAATCTAATAATAAAAGAAAAGAGGGAATCACTCACTGCTCGATTGAACTGCTTTTGTAATCAATTCATTCATAATGAACCCACTAAAGTGATTTTTACATTTGATTATTTGTTTTACTTACTTGAATGCTTTCGTTTAGATGTAAAATGAAAAAAGTAACACATTACTTGTTTCTTTCCTGTATGTGTGTATATATATATATATATATATATATATATATATCTTTATTTTATTTTTTTGCATGGGTTCATATTAATAACAACAAAGATAAAATAAAAAAATAGCTATATTGTGATTATTAATCTAGTAATGATTATTAAGAAAGAATTAATGTTGGTGATTTTGCTTTGGAACCTTCAGAAAAACTGATTTAAAGTTTTCTCAAAATGCTCTTTGCTGACTTTATCGACTTCAAACGGGTGTAGCGCAGTCATTTTGTGTCCGATTCTAACAACTCATATATCATTTTGAAAGTCTTTTATTGGAGAATGTACTTCAAAAAAGTGAAAAAGTGACAATTATTTGAAAATTTGCTCATTTTGCCAGCACAGGTCACAAATGGTGAAATCTCTATACAAGTAATTCAGAGAACAGGTAAACCTTGTTCATTTACATTTATTGCCATCACTGTAACAATACAAAGCTGGTTGAAAATCTGCAAACTTACCTTTTAGGGCAATGATTACAATATAAGGATTATTTGGCAGCTTTGTATGTTCATCTAGTTGCCATCATCTGAAGTCTTTGTGAGTGCTGGCGTCTTCTGAAGTCTTCACACACGAGGCTGGATCCAAACTGGAACTGGTGTAATCTCTAGTAACATTGGGATGGACATCCCCAGATAGAAACAGGAAAGCAAAAGGAGAAAGATTAGAATAGATGCTGTTCATATTTCAGACAAAAGATTATTTATTTAATCAAATATAACTGAATTGCACGGTTATGAGATGTTTTGTGTGAATGTTAATTGATTGCTGTGATCAAAGCTGAATTTTCAGCATCATTACTCCAGTCTTCAGTGTCACATGATCTTTCAGAAATCATTCTAATATGCTGATTTTACCAAAGAAGCATTTCTGATAAACGGGTCATTCTATAGAAATGTCCATTTTTCTGTCCCTAGCCTTTACAGAAATATAACACTTGAAAAAGACTTTAGGGTTACAACTTGTTTTTATATTTTAAATTGAAACAATATGTTATTTGATCAATTAAACCTTCTTGAGCCATTAATGTGGCAATATTTGTTTTTAATTAATTATAAAGAATTCCAAGCACCACAAACTGCTCGTCCCCACAGCCATGTACAGACGGAAAGTGCTTTATTTTGAGAATACTAAAAAAAAAAAACTGTAATACAAATGGATTAAACTACTTAATTTAGTGAGTATACCATGATTGACAACATGTGGTTTGATATCTTGCAGCAGACATTCTGCAAAATGCATTTTTCATGAAAACTGTCAATGGTGTCACCTTCTTTATGGGTTACACAAGTGAAGATCAGTTTATGTTCTTTTACTAACTGCTTTCACTAATTGCCAAATGTAACAAATTAGTCTCATCTATTAATTATAGTTGAAGAATAAGTATCTTTGGTCTAATGTATGTCACTGGTGTTACTGTGTTTTTTTTTCTGTCACATTACATAAAATGTGTCACATGTGGCACAATAATAATTTTACATCCATTGAATTCTGCTTCACTCAAGAGTTAAGATTTAAAGGATTGCATCATTACTTGTTTATAATTGCATCACTTGTTTCCCCAAAAATATTTTCATTGTTATAACAAATACATGGTTGCGCAAATGTACTAACATCATTCTTTTATCACACTTTTAACAAACCTGATTAAAAAATAAGACATAATCTCCTTATTTGTTGCATTATCATTGTTTTTCTGTAACTGACTACATGTGCTGAAATAAATTGAGAAATAATATTTCATAAAACCTCTAAAATTGACAAAGAAGGTAACACCAGTGACAATTTCTTTCTTTCTTTCTTTTTTTTTTTTTTTACATGTGGTCTTTAAATAAATCTACAAAAAATATTTTTAAAAAATCATTAAGCTGTCATTTATGTGTATTCATAATGTAAAAAGGTAATCTAATAATGTGGTCTAAGTTTAAATGTTAAAAAAGAAATACATTTTAAGACATCTTGCCATACCAAAAGTGGATGTTTCTGTAGAATGACCCAAATATGAATGTAACCTGTGCTGAGTTGTATTTTTGTGTGAATGTTTTAACAGTGTAAAGTTTGTTTGTTTTTAAATCAGGATTTTTTTTAAAGGAAATTCTTATTTTTATTCAGCAAGGATGCATTAAATTAATCAAAAATGAGTGTAAAGTTTTTTGTTTCAACTAATGCTGTTCTTTTGAAATTTCTATTCATCTAAGAATCCTGGAAAAAAAAAAACACACAAAAATATTGTACAGCACAACTATTTTCAACATTGATAATAATCAGAAATGTTTCTTGAGCAGCAAATCAGTATATTAGAATGATTTCCGAAGGATCATGTGACTCTGAAGACTGGAGTAATGATGCTGAAAATTCAGCTTTGATCACAGGAATAAATTACATTTTACAATATATTCACACAGAGAACAGCTATTTTAAATTGTAATACTACTGTTTTTTGAACGTTAGTGCATGTTTGAGGTTAACTTACCAACCATATGGTTCATTGTGCCTGGGAGATGTTGTCCGACAGGAGGTCCGCTCCGAGTCTGGGGTGCAGGCTATCAACATGGAAGAATGTAGGAACATAAGAAGCAATTTGTCACAGAGCCAACAATATTTAGTATACAATGCCAGCCAGGTTTATTGCAAGGAACCAAGCTAGAGCAGGTGAAATGTAGAAAAGAGAAAGAAGAATATACAGAAAACATTCTTTTAACATAACATAATTGCTTCCAGGTTTACTTATTTAATATTGCTCATACTTCTTACTCGTGGATGTCAAAGCCCTCTTAAAATTTTAAATAGCTTCACCTGTTCACTTGTGTTCCTTACTTCTCCGTCTGTGGCTCCTTTCAAAAATTGTGAAATCTTGGAGCCTCCCATCTTGCCGTGCTTTTGTTTTTCTTCTGAAATCACAGAACAGTTTTTTTTTTTTTTAATCAATATTGTTTACCATGAGAGATCAAAATACATTTGAACTAGATTCAGTTAATTGTCCCGCTGATGTAAGTGACGTCACCAATTAACAGTACAGTGTAGGCTATATGTTTAGGTTAAATAAATAAGCCTATTTCCAACCACCCACTGAAAAATTACCAGCAAAACTTTTACAGAACTGTCAAAACCTCTCATCTACACATAAAGATGTGAATAAAATCCCAAACATTCAAAAAGAGCTCAGTCTATGGAGTTAGCCTAACGTTAAAGTTATGTCCTCTGAAAACGGCTAAGATGCTAACGGACTTGTTCGAAGACACTAAACCATTTCTATGAACTAATTTCACCAAAAACGAGTCAAATACAAGCAAGAGTGTCAGGAATAACTGTATTTAATATTTGTGAGATTTTAAACTTACCGAAAACAGTAAAAACAGCAGCGAGAAACGAAGCTTCCTGCTTGTCAGTCGTTGTGTTGCCGCTCCGTTTCCATGGCAACTCCCTCCGCTCCAGTGTTTGAACACAGCTCGAATGTTCAGCACGCACGCATTAAAACACGTCACAGTCACGCAGAATTTACATAAAAATCATATAAAATTAGAACATTACATAAATAACTTACATCTAATTAAATAATTCAATCATACATTTAATTTATTTAAATGTAGTTCTATGACACCCTGCACGTTATTGTCGGATAAAGCAGCACATATATTTATTTTTTAATGAACACTCAACCACCTTATTTTATTAGAAAGCCTGCTTGCATGTAGACCAGGGGTGGGCAATTAATTTCCCTAAGGGTCCAAGAGAAACTTGGGCATTTAAGAGGGCCAGATTAACACACCTAATGTAACAGGGCTGACGAGACGAGAGGCGTGCGGGTCCATGTGCAGGCTTTTATTAATAGGCATGGTCAAAGATACAGGCAGGGTCGAAACAATGGCAAACAGGTATGGCAGAGACAAGACGAGTAAACTTAGGGCAAGCGTGGGTCGACGATCAGCGAACAGTATCCAAAGGGCAAGACAGGAGAGGGAAACCAAAACGTCAGCGATAGTCCAGGCAGGGGAAAACACAATCCAACAAAGGCAAGGCAAGGCGAGGAAAACTAGCGGGCTCTGTAGGGCAGCGATAGTGCATACGATACTCGGCAACGAGGGAGAGAATGTCCAGGGTTGAAATAGTGTGTGTGATAGTGATGCTGTGTAATCAGGTGTGCGTGTGATTAGTGCAACGAGTGATTGGTGACAGCTGTGTGCATGTGATTGGTGAGATGGCTGATGGGAAATGCAGTTCATGTGATGTGTGGTGTGAAAGTCAATGATGAGCGAGTGACCTCTGGTGATGAATGGAAGTGCAGACCAGATTCGTGACAGAGCCCCCCCATGGTCCATGTGGAAGTGAAGTGGTTTGGGATTGAGGTAGAGCCGGCACAGCAGAAAACCTGGGCGGAGCCGGCGGGACTGGAGCCCACCAGGGCAGACCAGACGGGACAGGAGCCCACCAGGGCAGACCAGACGGGACAGGAGCCCACCAGGGCAGACCAGACGGGACAGGAGCCCACCAGGGCAGACCAGACGGGACAGGAGCCCACCAGGGCGGACCAGACGGGACTGGAGCCCACCAGGGCGGACCAGACGGGACAGGAGCCCACCAGGGCGGACCAGACGGGACAGGAGCCCACCAGGGCAGACCAGACGGGACAGGAGCCCACCAGGGCAGACCAGACGGGACAGGAGCCCACCAGGGCGGAACAGATGGGACAGGAGCCCACCAGGGCTGAGCAGACGGGACAGAATCTCCACGGTGGTGCAGAAGACCACCAGAGCCAGACAGCAGACCACCATGGCGGCGCAGATAGAGCAGGAGCCCACCAGGGCGGCGCAGATAGAGCAGGAGCCCACCAGGGCAGCGCAGAAGACCACCAGAGCCAGATAGTGGACCACCATAGCGGAGCAGGTGGAACAGAAGACCACCAGAGTGGAGCAGACGGACCCAAAGACCACCACGGTGGAGTAGATAGAGCAGGAGCCCACCACGACGGATCAGGAACTCACAGCAGAGCCTGGGACCTAGGGAGAACGGAGACACACGGAGAAGACAGAACATGCACAGAAACAAGGACTGAGGTAGGGAACACAGGAAGTTCATAGTTAGTTTTCCTAGCAGTGACAGAACAGAACGAGAGTTCATTGACAGCCTCCATAGCCGTGACAGGACAGAACGAGAGTTCAGGGACAGCCCTTTTGGCTGCAACAGGACAGGGCGAGAGTTCATTGACGGCCTCCATAGCCGTGACAGGACAGAACGAGAGTTCAGGGACAGCCCTTTTGGCTGCGACAGGACAGGACGAGAGTTCATTGACAGATAACGCTGACACCTCTGGAGGTTCTGCGGCGGTTGCCGCCACCTCTGGAGGTTCTACAGTGGTAAACACAGGATACAGGGAGAGTTCAGTAATGGTCTCTTTGACCACAACACAACAGAATGAGAGTTCATTGACAGATACTGCTGACACCTCTGGAGGTTCTGCGGCGGTTGCCGCCACCTCTGGAGGTTCTACAGTGGTAAACACAGGACACAGGGAGAGTTCAGTAATGGTCTCTTCGACCGCAACACAACAGAATGAGAGTTCATTGCTGGGCGCCACCACCATACGAGGAGCTGAAGTGAGCACCGCCGCTTCGGGAGGTTCTGCAGCATGTACCGCCACCTCTGGAGAAACTGCAGCGGGCACCATCACTTCAGGGAACACAGCAGTGAGCGCCACTACCTCAGGAGGTTCTGCAGCGTCAGCCGCCACCTGTAGAGACATCATAGTGGACGCCGCCACCTCTGGGAGTTCTGTGGTGGTGTATGCAGCCCAAACACACCAAAATGCGATCCCCATCAGGGGAAGCGTTTCAGACAGGGGAATCAGTTCAGAAACAGGAGGGCTAGAGTGAGTGGGCTTGGGGATACCAGCTGTGCGTGCAGACACCAGCGGTGAATCCCTCACACTGGATATCAGACTGGGATAATGAAAGACTGACCTTGATGATCTGGGTGTGTCAGCCGTGACGGGCTGTGGCTCTGGACGATCAGCCGTGACGGGTTGTGGCTCTGGAAGGTCAGCGGAGACGTGACCCGACTCTGGAAGATCAGCGGAGACGTGACGCTGTGACTCTGGAAGGTCAGCGGAGACGTGACGCTGTGACTCTGGAAGGTCAGCGGAGACGTGCTGCTGTGACTCTGGACGAGCAGCCGTGACGTGACTTGACTTTAGGAGATCAGCTGAGACGAGATGCTGTGACTCTGGATGAACAGCTGTGACGTGCTGTGACTCTGGATGATCAGCTGAGACGTGACTCGGTCGATGACAACCAACTGTGACTTGGCTTGATTCTCTGACATCAACCGTGACTTGACTTGGCTCATGAAAATCGGCTTTGACTTGACTTGATTCATGATGATCAACAGTGACTTGACTTAGCTTGTTAAGATCAGCTGTGTCTTGGCTTGATTCACGAAGAGAAGCTGTGACTTGGCTTGACTCATGACGATCAGCTGTGACTTGACTTAGCTTGTCAAGATCAGCTTTGACTTGGTTTGATTCGTGAAGATCAACAGTGACTTGACTTGATTCGTGACGCTCAACGGTGACTTGACTTAGCTTGTGAAGATCAGCTGTGACTTGGCTTGATTCGTGACGATCAACGGTGACTTGACTTGGCTCATGAAGATCAGCTGTGTCTCGGTTGATTCGTGACGATCAGCAGTGACTTGACTTGAATTGTGAATGGCAGCAATGACATGACGGGGTGTTGTTGTGGCCGCCATTTTGTGAACGGGCTCCGGTGTCACTGCCATTTCGGGAGCGCACGCTGGTACGTCTGCCATTTCAGTCACAGACACGCCGCGTTCCTCTTCCGCGACACCCACAGTAAACATCGAATCAGCACATAGCAAAGCATAATCTATAAAGTCCCTCAATCGGACATTAACTTCTGCTCCGGGTAACCGTGATTTAACTGGTTCGTTGAGTCCAAAACGGAATAAATCCTTAAACAATGTTTCATCATATAGAGGAACTTGATAGATTACCTCACAGAACTGCTGAACATAGTCCTCAATAGATCGATCTCCTTGCCGTAGACCTAGTAGCTGGTCGACAGGGTCCATACCTGGCCAGGGTTCCCTAGAATAGCTGCTGGATACTCGTGTGGCCGAGTATTCTGTAACAGGGCTGACGAGAGAGGCGTGCGGATCCATGTGCAGGCTTTTATTAATAGGCATGGTCAAAGATACAGGCAGGGTCGAAACAATGGCAAACAGGTATGGCAGAGACAAGACAAAGAGTAAACTTAGGGCAAGCGTGGGTTGACGATCAGCGAACAGTATCCAAAGGGCAAGACAGGAGAGGGAAACCAAAACGTCAGCGATAGTCCAGGCAGGGGAAAATACAATCCAACAAAGGCAAGGCAAGGCAAGGAAAACTAACGGGCTCTGTAGGGCAGCGATAGTGCATACGATACTCGGCAACGAGGGAGAGAATCTCCAGGGTTGAAATAGTGTGTGTGATATTGATGCTGTGTGATTAGGTGTGCGTGTGATTAGTTCAACGAGTGATTGGTGACAGCTGTGTGCGTGTGATTGGTGAGATGGTTGATGGGAAATGCAGTCCATGTGATGTGTGGTGTGAAAGTCAATGATGAGCGAGTGACCTCTGGTGATGAATGGAAGTGCAGACCAGATTCGTGACATCTAACTAGATTCTTTATAATAAATAAATAACAAAAAATTTACAGTAAATGAATGAAAATGTTGAAGCACAATATGTTATGAACGTTCACAAAAAAAACAGTTTTGAAATTGTGCTTTTTTTTTTGTTGCAGTGTTTCAAAAAACACTATAAACGTGTTTATATTACCATATTTATTTATATACGAGTTTTTGGGGAGATAACATAGGCTATTTTGTACGATTTGCAATGCACGCACCATAAGCAGCAATATCTGCCGGATGTAGAAAGGTTGTCTATTCATAATTTTTTTTATTATTATTTTATTTTTATTTTTTTGTGTGTGTGTGTTTCAGAGGGAAAATCAATGTAGCCTAGTCAACGTGATCTCTCCGTTACGGACTTGACAGTTCTAAGAGCGGAGACGGTAGCTATAAGAGCTGCACCCAACAATTTAACTAGTCGTTCATTTAAGACTAGGCTTAATCGCATGTTTATCCAAAGTTTATAATCCACAGTGAGCCTTAATTCCGCGCTCAAAGCACAGGAAAATGTCGCCAAATGATTATGAATGTGTCGGTAAAAAAGTAGTAATTTTAATTATTTATTAATATGAGTTGGGCCTATTATGAGTTTCGAACTGATGTTGTTTCGTTATCAGGGGGAAAAAAAATGCAAGTGATCTCGCGGCCTCCCAGTCCTGCATTCCACACTCCACAAACATCTGAATATGGGCCAGTAGACCTACTAGAACACATTTATAGTTTATTAACATAACTCACCAGTCTACACCCGAGACAGATGCAGTTATAACTTAAAACTGAAGCTATTTGAGTTTAAAAATGATAATGGACCAATTCATGGATTAAATAATTAAGATACAAAACAGGTTAAGAAAATATGCTGATTATATCTTACAAATATTATATAAATGCTATAAATAGCCTACAGCTGCGAATTAGACTGCAGTTTCACATTTTGCATCTGCATAACAAAGTAAATTATTTTTAATGTGCAATTATATGAAGAGGTGTAATGAAGAAAAATAAGGGGGGGAAAAAAATCATTTTTATAACTTTTAGGGTATAGCCTATATATGCCAGCGGTGTAAAAAATGTCTACAGAAAAAAATAACAAAACATTCGACAAAGCTCGAGTTCAATGTCATTCATTGTTTTTAAACTTTCATCTTCCGCTAATATTTAGAGACAGATGGAATAATGAATAAAAATCAATTTTAGTTACCCGGGTACAGATACAGGCCTGTTCCACTCTGAGAGTGCAGGCGCAGATCTCCGATTCCTCTGACCAATTTTCAACCTGTATCAGACGTTATGATTTCGATCAGATGCGTCGGCTGTGTCGGTTGATAAGCCAACGTGGTTTCGACGTTGAATCAATGTTTCATTTTCAACGTAATAACGTTCTGATGTACCGACCAAATAATGAACGTTGATTCAACATTGAAATTTGATTGACGATCGATACTGACCGTTACAACCAAAAATCGACGTTGATTCTATGTCAGTTTGCTATCTGGGATGTGACTCGTTAGTGTTACAAGGTCTCAGGTGTGAATGGGGAGCAGGTGTGTTAAATTTGGTGTTATCGCTCTCACTCTCTCATACTGGTCACTGGAAGTTCAACATGGCACCTCATGGCAAAGAACTCTGAGGATCTGAAAAAAAGAATTGTTGCTCTACATAAATATGGCGTAGGCTATAAGCAGATTGCCAAGACCCTGAAACTGAGCTCAGCATGGTGGCCAAGACCATACAGAAGTTTGGCATGTTCCCCTCCCTTCCGAGACTGGGCCGCAGGGCAGTATTCCAACATGATAATGACCCCACACACACCTCCAAGACGACCACTGCCTTCCTAAAGAAGCTGAGGATATGGACTGGCCAAGCATTTTATTCAAGCATGAGGAGCACAAGGTCTCTAACATCCACCAGCTCCGTGATGTCATCATGGAGGAGTGGAAGAGGACTCCAGTGGCAACCTGTAAAGCTCTGGTGAACTCCATGCCCAAGAGGGTTAAGGCAGTGCTGGAAAATAATGGTGGCCACATAAAATATTGACACTTTGGGCCCAATTTGGACATTTTCACTTAGGGATGTACTCACTTTTGTGGCCAGCGGTTTAGACATTAATGGCTGTGTGTTGAGTTATTTTGAGGGGACAGCAAATTTACACTGTTATACAAGCTGTACACTCACTACTTTACATTGTAGCAAAGTGTCATTTCTTCATTGTTGTCACATGAAAAGATATAATAAAATATTTACAAAAATGTGAGGGGTGTACTCATTTCTGTGAGATACTGTATGTATATATGTGTGTGTGTGTGTGTGTATGTATGTATGTATGTATGTATGTATGTAACGGAGGCCAGCTAGTAGGTGCTGTGCAGGTAAACCTTTAGCCTCCTGGTTAGTGCATCCGCCTCCCATGCAGGAGACCCGCTCGGAGCAGGCGACCGGGACCCATTACATATGTACAATCTGAATTCCAGAAATGTTGGGACGTTTTTTAAATTTGAATTATCAGCGTTCAGTTCAAAAGTCAGCATCTCTGATGGCATGGGGGTGCATAAGTCCATACGGTATGGGAAACTTGCATGTTTTGGAAGGCACTATGAATCCTGAAAGGTATATAAAGGTTTTAGAACAACATATGCTCCCCTCCAGACGACGTCCATTTCAGGGAAAGCCTTGTGTATTTCAGCAGGACAATGCAAAACTACATACTGCAGCTATTACAACAGCATGGCTTCATAGTAGAAGAGTCCATGTGCTGAATTGGCCTGCCTGCAGTCCAGATCTTTCACCTATAGAGAACATTTGTCGCATCATTAAACAACGACCACGAACTCTTCAGCAGCTGGAAACCTATATCAGGCAAGAATGGGACCAAATTCCAACAGCAAAACTCCAGAAACTCATAACCTCGATGCCCAGACATCTTCAAACTGTTTTGAAAAGAAGAGGAGATGCTACACCATGGTAAACATGCCCCCGTCCCAACTATTTTGAGACCTGTAGCAGGCATAAAATTTAAAATGAGCTCATTTTGTGCGTAAATTTGTACTCAATCGACACTCAGCACACCTGAAAAAGACAATAGGTGCGTAGGAAGATCAGTCCAACAACACTGTCGAACCAAAAATACACAAAAAAAAAATGCAATCGTTATCGCAAATTTGTTATGTTATCAGTGTTCTATTGTGAATAAAATATTGGCTCATGTGATTTGAAATTCTTTTAGTTTTCATTTTCAAATTTGAAAAACGTCCCAACGTTTCTGGAATTCAGCTTGTGTATATATATATATATATATAATATATATATATATATATAATATATATATATACATACATATATACATATTTAGAATGCAAAGTCGGCAACACCAAAGCTCCAAACTATTTATTTAAAAAACTTTTGCATAGTGTGTGAACACTGATATGCCACACTGATATGCCACTCAGCACCAGCTGGACGTACACCCGGTCGTAAGGCTAGGCTGGACGTAAAATGCGTTTTAAGTCCTGCGTAGAATTAATACCTTTTGCACCATTTGGGCGTAGCGCTCGTCTGAGACTAAATCTTACGCCTAGTCAGAGGTAGGTGTAAAGTGAAAACTCATGATTTGTTTGGACATTATTAGTATTAGATTCATGTCTGTTAGTTAATTATTACTGCAGACGTGAACTGTAATGTGTATGGTGGCAGGATAAGCGATATCAATCGCGAAGCTCGGTGACTATAACACTCTGCCGACAGTAAATTGAACTAAAAAATATTTATGTACAGCTTGTAATTATGCAGTAAAATATTACATGTGACCTGGGATTATTAAAAGAAATGTACCATTCGACATCTTGCTTGGAAGCACAGCATGCCTGGAAATATTTCACGTCTTTAATTCCATTTATTGTTTGTAGCATGCCTGCCATCCAACAATCGCAGTAAGTTTGTGCTTTGTTGCTTTTAATCAGAAATAATGTATCAGCTTTCAAATTCTGTCAGTTTTATCACAAAATACAAACTATAAATTTTTAGCCACAGAAAGATGTCAGTAAAACACACAATGTCACGTAATTCAATTCAGTTATATATCAGTAGCCATTGCAGCGTGAACGTCGTCTTAGCTATAGCCTATCTATAACTGCGGGAGAATGTGTCAGCGTGGTCGCGCATCGTTTACCCCGGGCATAGTTGCGCCTGATCATAGTTTTAGTTGGTGCAACAGGTGTAAATATTTATCGTTAAGCTTGACGTTGCAAAGCCCAGCGTAGGGCTTACACCCAGCTTTTTTACGACTAGCTGGTGCAACCGGCCCCAGGTGATCAAAGGTCACATGACCTAACACAATATTATCATAATACACTGAACAAAATTATAAACGCAACACTTCTGTTCTTGCCCCCATTTTTCATGAGCTGCACTCAAAGATCTAAGACTTTTTCTATGTACACAAAATGATTATTGCACAGGTGTGCCTTAGGCTGGCCACAATAAAAGGCCACTCTAAAATGTGCAGTTTTATCACACAGCACAATGCCACAGATGTCGCAAGTTTTGAGGGAGCGTGCAATTGGCATGCTGACTGCAGGAATGTCCATCAGAGCTGTTGCCTGTGAATTGAATGTTCATTCTCTACCAAAGCCGTCTCCAAAGGCGTTTCAGAGAATTTGGCAGTACATCCAACCGGCCTCTCAACCGCAGACCACGTGTAACCACACCAGCCCAGGACCTCCACATCCAGCATCTTCACCTCCAAGATCGTCTGAGACCAGCCACCCGGACAGCTGCTGCAACAATCGGTTTGCATAACCAAAGAATTTCTCAGGGAACCTTATCTGTTTGATGCCTGTTGTCAGGTATGCTCTTCATATGTTATCCTGGTCCAAACATATAGATAATTTAGTAAGTACTATGGGAAAAGGTATAGCAGTGGCCAGGAAATGTTCTGCATTTATCCCATTTTCACTTTTAAAAGATGTGGTACAGTCATTAGTTTTATCGCATCTTGAGTACTGTCCTATGGTATGGTCAAGTGCTTCGGAGAAACACCTAAAAAAAACTAAAGATGGTTCAGAACAGAGCAGCCAGACTATAGTGCTTCATTATCAGTTTTGGGCCAGTGATATGCATAGAATATGCATAGAAGTGATATGCATAGAAAGTTATTGTGGTTGCCGGTGAAGGTTAAATTACATTTACGATTGTTGGTATATTTTTATAAGGTATTCAAGTATCGTACTCCTTGTTTTTTCTTTGAAAAGCTTGTTTATGTGGGACTTAGACATGATTATAAAACACATGAAGTGAGTAGGAATCAAATTTGATGAAAAAGACTACTTTATCGAGGTTCTGTTGCTTGGAATATGGTTCCCATAAATACAAGAAAGAGTAACTGTATATATGTATTTATATAGTAACTGTATATATTCCACTCTGTGGAAGCTAATGGGGATCCAAAAACAATAAACAAACTGCATGCTCGTTGTCCTCATCGGGGTCTCGACCTGACTGCAGTTCTTCGTAACTGACTTGAGTGGGCAAATGCTCACATTCGATGGCGTCTGGCACTTTGGAGAGGTGTTCTCTTCACCTTAAATAACACCTTAAATAACTTGCGTACACAAGAAACCCGAGCCGTGATTTTTGCTCCACACGTGTACTAGTGTTCTCTTTGATCGTGGGAAATTTGAAATGTGTGCGTCTTTCCACTCTGAAAATATCAGCAAAAGTTTTTTTTCCAAGGTGAGATTTTCATTTCACCATGTCCCTTCCACAATGAATAGCTTCTTATTATTTTATGATTGTTAAACTTAACATATATCATTGCAAACGTTACTCTGTGATCTAAAAATAGACATATTTTATGACATTGTACCATGCAAGGTCTTTTCGTTATCTACAGAAATGTGCGAGCATGTCAGTGGGGTACGGTTGAGACACAGTGTATCAGCTGGACCCGGATTGGTCTCCTATTGCTTCACGTGCTGTTTAGTTGTACAGTTTTATGATAATAGGATAAAAGTCACATTTACACATATGCTATGCAAATTCTGTTAGAAAATTATATTTGTGATATTGTGAACTGTCTATTATTAATGGACATATTTTCTAACATGAATGTTAAAAGGATTACATAGTATTTTAAGAAATATACAAGGTGGTAAAGTGGGTACAGTTGAGACACCCTTTATAGGTTTCTATGTACAGTCGTGGCCAAAAGTTTTGAGAATAACATAAATATTAGTTTTCACAAAGTTTGCTGCTAAACTGCTTTTAGATATTGGTTTCAGTTGTTTCTGTGATGTACTGAAATATTATTACAAGCACTTCATACGTTTCAAAGGCTTTTATCAACAATTACATGACATTTATACAAAGAGTCAGTATTTGCAGTGTTGGCCGTTCTTTTTCAGGACCTCTGCAATTCGACTGGGCATGCTCTCAATCAACTTCTGGGCCAAATCCTGACTGATAGCAACCCATTCTTTCATAATCACTTCTTGGAGTTTGTCAGAATTAGTGGGTTTTTGTTTGTCCACCCACCTCTGAGGATTGACTGCAAGTTTCCAGGCCATGGACCCAAAATTTCAACGTTCTGGTCCCCAAGCCACTTAATTATCACTTTTGCCTTATGGCACGGTGCTCCATCGTGCTGGACAATGCATTGTTCTTCACCAAACTGTTGTTGGATTGTTGGAAGAAGTTGCTGTTGGAGGGTGTTTTGGTACCATTCTTTATTCATGGCTGTGTTTTTGGGCAGAATTGTGAGTGAGCCCACTCCCTTGGATGAGAAGCAACCCCACACATGAATGGTCTCAGGATGCTTTACTGTTGGCATGACACAGGACTGATGGTAGCGCTCACCTTTTCTCCTCCTGACAAGCCTTTTTCCAGATGCCCCAAACAATCGGAAAGGGGCTTCATCTGAGAATATGACTTTGCCCCAGTCCTCAGCAGTCCATTCACGATACTTTCTGCAGAAGATCAATCTGTCCCTGATGTTTTTTTTTGGAGAGAAGTGGCTTCTTTGCTGGCCTTCTTGACACCAGGCCATCCTCCAAAAGTCTTGGCCTCACTGTGCGTGCAGATCCACTCACACCTGCCCGCTGCCATTCCTGAGCAAGCTCTGCACTGGAGGTGCCCTGATCCCACAGCTGAATCAACTTTAGGAGACCAAAGTTTTGAGAATGACACAAAAACATCCTCCGAGAGCAACTTCTCCCAACCATCCAAGAACAGTTTGGTGACGAACAATGCCTTTTCCAGCATGATGGAGCACCTTGCCATAAGGCAAAAGTGATAAGTAAGTGGCCTGGGGAACAAAACATTGAAATTTTGGGTCCATGACCAGGAAACTCCCCAGAACTTAATCCCATTGAGAACTTGCAGTCAATCCTCAAGAGGCAGGTGGACAAACAAAAACCCACAAATTCTGACAAACTCCCAGCATTGATTATGTAAGAATGGGCTGCCATCAGTCAGGATGTGGCCCAGAATCTGATTGACAGCATGCCAGGACGAATTGCAGAGGTCTTGAAAAAGAAGGGTCAACACTGCAAATATTGAGTCTTTGCTTAAACTTAATGTAATTGTCAATGAAAGCCATTGGCACTTATGAAATGCTTGTAATTTTACTTCAGTATACCATAGTAACATCTGACAAAAAGATCTAAAAACACTGAAGCAGCAGACTTTGTGAAAATTAATATTTATGACATTCTCAAAACTTTTGGCCACGACTGTACTGTATACAGTAACAGTCCAATCATAGAAAATAAAATGCATACAGAGGCGGTGTGTTTGTGTACTGGTATTACATCAAAAAGTGAGTCTGTGGAAAGCCATTCAGACCATCACAGACTACAAGCCCCCGCCACAGGTCTGTGATGACGACACATCCCTCCCAGATGCACTCAACCACTTTTATTCACGGTTTGAAATGCAGAATGACACACCTGCACAAAAACTGCCCACACCTCCCAACCCAGGCGCTCTGTCTGTCTTCAGCCGACGTAAGGAAGACCCTATCTAGGATCAACCCACGCAAGGCTGCGGGTCCCGACAACATACCTGGCCGTGTACTGAAAGACTGTGCTGTACAGCTGACAGATGTCCTAACAGATATCTTCAACACCTCGCTGAGCCAGGCAGTCGTCCCCACATGTCTCAAATCCACTACAATCATACCGGTACCAAAAAAATCACCTGTGTCCTGTCTAAATGACTACCGTCCCATAGCACTGACTCCAATCATAATGAAGTGCTTTGAGAGGTTAGTCATGCACAACATCAAAACCAGCCTCCCCAACACACTCGATCCGCTCCAGTTTGCATACCGTCCAAACCGCTCTACGGACGATGCAATCTCCACCACCCTCCACCTGGCTCTTACCCACCTAGAAAACAAAGACTCTTATGTTAGAATGCTGTTCATTGACTTCAGCTCAGCATTCAACACAATAATCCCACAACAGCTCATAAATAAACTAAACCTGCTGGGCCTTAACAACTCCCTCTGTAATTGGATTTTGGACTTTCTAACCGGAAGACCTCAGTCAGTCCGTGTCGGCCACAACACCTCGAGCACTACCACACTGAACACAGGTGCCCCACAAGGCTGTGTGCTCAGCCCGCTGCTCTTCACGCTGCTGACCCACGACTGCACTGCCAAGTCCAGCTCCAACCACATCATCAAGTTTGCTGACGACACAACAGTGGTAGGTCTCATCAGCAACAATGATGAAACGGACTACAGAGAGGAAGTGGCACAGCTGGCTGAATGGTGTGGCGCTAACAACCTGTCCCTCAATGTGAGTAAGACAAAGGAGGTTGTGATGGACTTCAGGAGAAACTCCGTTGACCACCCCCCACTGACCATCGACAGCTCGCCTGTGGAGAGAGTCAGCAGCACTAAATTCCTGGGGTGCACATCACAGAGGATCTCACCAACACCATGTCACTCTCCAAGAAGGCACAACAGCGCCTACACTTCCTCCGCCGGCTGAAAAGAGCAAGTCTCCCTCCACCCATCCTCACCACTTTCTACAGGGGCACCATTGAGAGTGTGCTGACCAGCTGCATCACTGTCTGGTACGGGAACTGTACCGCAGCAGACCGCAAGACCCTCCAGCGGACAGTGAACACAGCTGCAAGGATCATCGGTGCCCCTCTCCCCTCCATCCTGGACATTTTCCTTACACGATGCTCCAGCAAAGCAAATAGTATCGTGAAGGACTCCACACATCCCTCCCACAGTCTCTTCCAGCTCCTACCATCAGGAAGACGGTACCGGAGCATCAGAGCCTGCTCTGCCAGACTGCTCAACAGCTTTTTCCCCCAGGCTGTGAGAGCCCTGAACTCAAATCTCCCCGCCCCTCTCTGAACCCCCATACAAACCCCCTACCTCCTGAAACATGGACCATCTGAAACTTATGGAACTTTTTTTTTGTGCAATCGAAGTGTGCTACACACAGGTGAGTGGGCCTATACAAAGCACACTCTCCTCCTCTATGCGCACTAGTCACTTTTTACACACACTGATGTGTGTACACAAATCCCACAAAAAGACTCAGTAATATACGTATGTTTACATGCTCATGCACTACAAATCATCCTGCACTATTCCCCAGCCAGCTGCTGACTCACAATGTTTCTCTTCGCACATGTATAGTATTTATCTGAAGCACTCGTACAGTTTGTATTGTTTGTATTTTTTTAGTTTATGTATAGGAAAAAAATTATTTTATATAGCATATTTATAGTCAAATCTATCAGTAGGATAGTTGTGTATAGGTTTATATTGTTTTACTTCACTGCTGTATTATTGTATCTATGTAGCACCGTGGTCCTGTGAGGCACGACATTTCGTTCCACTGTATGCCCCCGCATGTAGCGGAATGACAATAAAGCTCAACTTGACTTGAACTTGACATTATTACCTACATTATGGGGACCAAATGTCCCTACAAGTATAGTAATACCAGTAAATTCACCTTATGGGAATATTTTTTAGGTCCCCATGATGAAACAAGCTTATAAATCATACAGAATGATGGAAAATGTAAAAATGCAGAAAGATTCGAGTGATGCGTAGGTTTAAGGGTAGGGTTAAATAATACACGGGTATGTATATTATTATTTTTACTGTTATGTTTACATTTGTACTGTTTGCCATATATTTTTGTAGTGTTAAATATTTGTTCCTGTTTTGTTTAACTGAATCTGAATTAAATAAAGCAAATAAATACATTTATTTTTAAACTGTAATTATTTAAAACTGTAATTTTGTAATTTATTACATTGCTATAAATGGTTAGCCAGCTTTAGAGCATTAAGTATGTGTGTCTCAACTGTACCATGCTACTGTTTCAACTGTACACCATATGGGTACAGTTGAGACAAAACACCTCGTTTATGAACATGAAAATATGAACTACTTACGGCTATTATCAATTTATGATATTTTAGTACACAAGCAAAAGAAATATGTGAAAAATCACTTCATTTCAGCATCTAGTTTTTGTGTAGTGATGAAAAAAGCAGAAAGTGTCTCTACTGTACTCAGTCTACCCTACTGTTAATCCACTTACATAAACTAAAACTGGCTGAAGCTCACATTATTTCAAACATGTTTTTATCTTTCATTGTAGACAAATATTGATAAAAATTGTACTGTGATTTTAGGAGTGTCAAAAAAAAAACTAATGGGAGCTGCTGACAGAGATATAGGAAACACAGCTGATCTGAGAAAGCTTATTAAAGGGATAGTTCACCCAAAAATGAAAATGTGATGTTTATCTGCTTACCCCCAGGGCATCCAAGATGTAGGTGACTTTGTGTGCCCATTGAGTTAACAATCTTTGTTTGTGTTCTGCTGAAGAAACAATCTTTGAGAGAAAGAAAAACATGCACACAAAAATCCAAATTAAACCTTGCGGCTCGTGACGATGCATTGATGTCCTAAGACATGAAACGATCAGTTTGTGCGAGAAACTGAACAGTATTTATATAATCTTTTACCTCTGATACAGGCAATGTCCAACCATCCTGAGCTCATCCACAACATTGTAGGTATGTAAATAATTTAATTTAGCTCAAAGGGAATCATTTATGATTTTATAGGGAATTTGAACAGAATCACTGTTCTGCGGCTGATCACTGAGTCGGCAGCGATTCACTGAACGAGCCGTATAACATTAATTCTGCACTGGATATTAAAATCCAAAATATAGTGAAAACACTATTAATAAGCACAGTAACAAGATCGGCAGATTAAGACATTGACTTGTAAGCACAAAACACAAGATACTTCTCTTTTCAATATAAATAAGACTTTATTTATATAAACCTAAGACATAAACTAATCTAACATGAACACGCATTCACACATTCACACGTTGCAGAAAGAGAGAAAGGATGAGTTTAGAGAATGAGAATGTGAAATCCCAAGTTTATAGCAACATGTGCAACCATCAACCCTTTAATTAACAACCTGAACAACCATCAATCACTTAATTAACCCTCACATTGAGTTTCTCAATGAGGCTAAAATTTATATTAAATGCACCAGCTCAGTTAGACCTGAAGGTTACTTGCTTGCGTTGCCTTTGTGTTACAGGGATTCCCTTTTGTCGTCATCGTAGTTGCAGGAAAAGGGGTTTCCCAAGTGCTGATTGGCTGGAAGTTCAGTTGTTGAAGTTATGTCTTGGGCATTGGCTGAGGATGCGGAGTTGGTCTGGTTGAAGTTTTGAGGTGGTAACAGGCTCGAGTTGAACTCGGAGACAAGGCTTGGCGGCAAAACTTAAACAGAACACGAAACTCGCAACGGAAAATAAACTAAAAGAAAAGAAATAAAGGGTGTAAAGAGACTAGGTGGTTTTTCTTCTCATCGTGGTGTTAAGTAGCAACTGGCCTGTAGTCCAGAGGAGAGAAGGACGAGAAGGGAGAAGGGGGATTTGACGGTGTCCTGAGTTTTTAAACTCGGCTTTTGGGACACCTCCCAACTGGTGTCTTGACCAATTAGATAGGCTGTTATCTTAGCTAGGGGTTTCCTCCCATCATAAATCAGTTTGTTATCTGGTCACATGGTCCGAATTTTACACGCTCTTGTAAAATATAATTTTGGACATGATTTCTATAACCAGAATATGATACATTTGACACAGAATTAATTGAAAGAAACGTTTCAAGCATATTATGTGTGGGTTACATACATAATATAGTGTTATGCCTAGAAATGTCCTTTTAGGATGATTTTATGTGCATATGAAAAAGAAAGTCTCTGTGTAGTTCTATGTAGGACATAGGGACATGTTCAGTGAAGACCAGAGAGAGGTTAAAAGGTCTCCTAAAGAATTTCAGTCCCAGTCTTTGTCTTCTTCTTTGTCTTAACAATCTTTGTTTGTGTTCTACTGAAGAAACAAAGTAGTCTATTAACATAGGCTACAATACATCTTAACAAGTTCAACACATCCAAGATGGTGGCACGTCTTTGTTTGTGTGTAAGCTTGTCTTAGATTTTTTATGTTCGTTTGTTCCTTTTAACTTCGGAGCTTGTTGTTTTATGTTAAGTGAAGTGACGAAAAATTATATCTCTCTGAGTGGATCTTCCCTGCGATCATTTGCCGACTGTGTGTGGACTAATGAAAGGGAAGACGCTGGACATTGAGATAAAAGGATTAAGCCCTCCTCTTTTAAAGGAAAGTGCTTATTTTATACTGTTTGAGAAATTGGTTACCGGTCGATGTTTTGGTGGTGATTTTTTTCTGTTGGCTTTCTCTTTTCGGCGCTGGACGTGGTTTGGTGTTGGCGTGGGTCTCTCTTCTGCTTCGCGGCGTCGGACAGCATTTTGTGGGAAAAGGCCGAGTTGGAGTGCCTTAGACTATGCATCAGTAAGAAGGATTCGAATCATCGATTCGAGTCAACTCAGTCGGACTTTAGATGGACAATGCTGTTTGTTGCTTTTAATTGCGGGGCTCCGGTGGCCTTACTACTTCTTATATTCAACCAGGGAAACATCAGTTACAGGTATGACTCACTCTCCTCATCACATCACGATACTCCTGTAACTTTAAAATCAACAAACTGGACAAGTGGTGTATACACAAACTTTCATGTTCTCTGAGACTGCCGATTGCAGTTACTGCTTTTAAATTTTGTGTATGAGGACTCTATAAGGTCTGCTCAAACAAAAAAATAACCCAGCTTTGTTAATCATTTCACTTGTTCAAATTCATCTGCTAGAAATGTAAATGAAGCAGTAAGGCGACAGAGTTTTATAATTCTTATGTTATTGTTATCAGGAAATGTTTCACCAAATCCTGGTCCTTATAATGACACTGCTTCAACTTTTAAAGTTCCTGCCGATTTTGCATCCAGATCGGGTCTGGGTTTTATTCATATGAATGTGAGAAGCCTGCTTCCCAACTTGGACTTAGTGCATATCTGGGCAAAAAATACCAGTGCTGACATTATAGTAATATCTGAAGCATGGCTTAATAAAACGGTTCCAGATAAAGCCATAGGTATTGATGGTTATACTGTTTACAGGGCTGATAGAACAAAAAAAAGGGGGGGGGGGGGTAGCAGTTTATGTTAAGGATAGATATGAAGTTACTGTGTTGCTTTCTGAGTCAGTAGTTTAAAAATATGAATTATTAGCTTTAAACCTTATTGTTTCCAAGACTTCTTATAGTAGTTGGCTGCTACAGACCTCCATCAGCTAGTAATGATGCCATTTCCTCTCTGATGCATTCAGTGACTTCCTTGAATCACAAAGAGCTGGTCCTCCTGGGCAATTTTAATGTGAACTGGGTGCAGTCAGCATCTGATGGTTTTAAAGCAATCTGTGACACTCTTAATCTCTTTCAGTTAGTTGAGTCACCTACTAGACCTAACTTGAAGGATAGTAAAAAGTCCACATTAATCGATCTCATTTTTAGTAATGCTCCCCATAAGTACTCTTTAGCTTCTGTGTATGCTTACAATGTTAGTGATCACTGCGTCATTGCCATAGTCAGAGATACCAAATTACCTAAGCATAAACCACGTATTATTACTAGACGATGTTTGAGACACTTTAATGAACAAGGTTTTCTTCTTGATGTAGCACATTACAATTGGGACAGGATTTTTCTTATCCCCGATGCAGAGTCAGCCTGGAAATATTTTTACAATGGTTTTATATCAATCATCAATAGGCATGCACCTCTTAAAACATTTCGTGTTAAAGGTAGAATAATCCCTGGTTTTCTGAAGCCCTATCTGCTCTTATTCATGAGCGTGATGTTGCTTGGGCAAAAGCTAGACTATCTGACTTAAGCTCCGATTGGATTTATTTTAGGCAGCTTCGGAATAAATGTACAGCCGCTATCAGAAAGGCTAAGGCTGATTATTTCATTGCTAATTCGACTCTTAATGCAAATAATCCAAAGAAATTTTGGCAAAACATAAAGATTATAACAGGTAGTAAAACACCTCTAGCTTTCCTTCATGTATAAATATGGATTCCACTAGCATATCCGATAAAGAACAAATGCTTAATTGTTTTAATAAGCATTTTGTTGCCTCCGGGTTTTTATTTGAATCACATAATTTAGCATGTTCTGATTCTGATTTTATTCATGCAGAAAGTCGCTTAAAAAAGGACAAATTTAGATTTAAACAAATTAAGAATTCTGACGTTCATAAAGCACTCAAATTACTTGACACAAACAAATCACCAGGCCCTGATTGTGTGGAATCTGTTTATTTGAAATTAGCAGCAGACTTTATTACATCTCCTCTGACTTATATTTTTAATCTTTCACTAAATACCGGTGTCATTCCGGAAATCTGGAAATCAGCTTTTGTTGTTCCTCTGTTAAAAGGGGGAGATTCTACTATATTAGATAATTATAGACCAATTTCAAAGCTCTGTGTTTTATCAAAGATCTTATAAAGCCTTATCAGTGAACAGTTGACGTGTTATTTGAATGCAAACAAAGTGTTGTCCATTAATCAATCTGGGTTTCGTAAAAAACACAGTACTACAACAGCTGCTTTGAAAGTTCTAAATGATATTGTGAGCTCAATTGATAATGGTAATTTCTGTGCTTCTCTTTTTATTGACTTATCAAAGGCTTTTGATACAGTGGATCATGAAATATTGCTGCTTAGATTGAAGAGTGTTGGTTTTTCAAGCGATGTTATTTCCTGGTTTAAAAACTAAGGGGAAGAACTCAATGTGTACAAGCTGAGGGTAAATTATCTGATTCACTGGTGATTGCCAAAGGTGTTCCCCAAGGATCTGTGCTGGGTCCCCTTCTCTTTACCATTTATATAAACTGTCTTGATTACGACTTTCAGGATGCCAACTTTCATTTCTATGCAGATGACTCTGTCATGTATTGTAGTGCTTCTTCTGGACAACAAGCCCTTTCTAAGCTCCAGTCAGCCTTTGATGTCATCCAATCACGGATTTACAATCTAAACTTGTTCTGAATGTTGATAAAACCAAGTTTATGTTGTTCTCAGGTTCAAAAAATTATAATAATTTATCTTCTCTTCAGACCCTACAAGGTACCGTGATCGAATTAGTAAAAGAGTAGTAGTCATTAGGGAGTACATTGTGTCAAAAATGATTGATGACCCTTGATTTATGGCTTTTCCCCTCCCCCACACGGCCCACCCACATGCGACCACCCACGCCGTGTTGACCCCTTGACCCCGTTAATGCGTTCCAGATGTGTGGATTGGAATGCGTGAAATTCCGACGTCATCCGGGGGTGAGATATGTTGTTTGTACAAGTGTAAAACCATAAATGAGCTGTCAAGTAATGTTTTGAAGATTTTATGCTCATCCGGTGGGGGTTGCCCATCTGCGGACCACGTGGCAGCGGTATCTGGTTGCATTCCGAGGCCTGGTGTATTATGGACTCTCTCTCTCTATGGGAGATGTATGAAAAAGGATGAACAGAATAAATTTAACAGGTCGGTTTTAAGTCAGACATATATTTTATAAAATGTAATTAAATAACACTCTTAATAATGAATTGGGAATGAAATAAAACCCTCTTACATTTCCTCCTCTTGCACGCATCACCATTCTTCGAACGAGAGGTTTACAAAAAATTGTGTTTATTTGTAAAAGTCCTCTGGCTCCACCCTCACGCTCTTTATCTCTCTCTCTGGGGTCCTTGAGAAAAAGATATTGAATTTAAGAATAAATAAACAATTTTAACAGGACAGTTTTAAGACACATGCTCGAGCTTGCACATATGGGTTGTATAAAAGAATTTAAATAAAATAGGTAACATGACTAATAATGAGAAGGGATAAAAAATTGTATACTCAAACAAATAAAATGGTATTACATTCTTCATGGAGAATCACGTCTTCATGGTATACCAGTCGGCCTCAAATGAACTGATTACACAAATTGTGTTTAGTTTAAACATTATTTCTGTATTTCTCTCTGCTCTCTGCAGAATGAGCACGCTTGTGCCTGTCTGTCTGCCTCTGTGTGAATGCGTGTGTGTGTGTGTTTGGTTGTGAGTGTGTGTGAGACGCTGGTCCCCCACCGCTCGTCATTTCTGACCGCTGCGAGTGAGAAAGTTTTTGCAAACATTTGATTTATTTTAACTTATTTCACATCAAACGCTTGTTTAAAGATTTCTCGTAGCTTCAAAATTGAAAGTTTTTAAACTATTAGACTATTTGAGCGATATTATGGTACAGCTAGGGTGAAACAGACACGTATTTATTCATTAAATACTGATGAAGGAATACACGATTTGTTACGTAGACTGATGTTCCAGAGACTAGCGGCCCGTCTTATTACTTGGCCTAGTTGTTATTTTAGGTTTTTCATCGTCATTTGTTTGATGCAATTTAAAGCTATATTAATATAGACGACCGTTTGTTCTAGTTTAATTTGTAATCTTTTCATATCCGATCGGATTTATGGTTGTTTGACTATCGTTTAAGCATTATGGATTGAATGGACTTTTAATCGATTTCTGTTTATTTTGAGTTCTGATAGTCCCCCGCCGGGGGCTATGGGATGAAATGTTTCTTTAACTGTTTTTGTGGAATGAAATGTTTCTTTAACTGTTTTGGCCATGTGTTTTTGTGGGATGAAATGTTTCTTTAACTGTTTTTGGCAATGTGTTTTTGTGAGATATTAGCTTTAAAACATTTTAATGTTTGAGATTAATTTTTGAACGGTTTTACGCGTCTATGGCTGTCCGTGTATGCTTTTAACTTGCAAAGTCTTTATGGATTCCAAGTTTTTAAAATTGCTTGCGCTTGTAATATGATGTTTAAACTTTTTAAAGCCTTTACGGTTGCCAATTTTTTATCATTAATTGTTTTTGTTTGAAACTCCCAACCGTTGTTTGTTTTGAGTTTATCCGGAAGCGTACCACGGCCTAGTGGTCAGCGACAGTTGTTTACGGAGCAAAAGAACGGGAGTTCGAGCCCCGCAGGGGCTATGGGATGAAATGTTTCTTTAACTGTTTTGGCAATGTGTTTTTGTGGGATTAAATGTTTCTTTAACTGTTTTTGGCAATGTGTTTTTGTGAGATATTAGTTTTAGAGTATATTTAATGTTTGAGATTAATTTTTGAACGGTTTTACGCGTCTATGGCTGACCGTCTATGCTTTTAACTTGTAAAGTCTTTATGGATTCCAAGTTTTTAAAATTGTTTGCGCTTGTAATATGATGCTTTTTTAAAGTTGTTTTCATAGCTGTTTTTTTATTAATCGTTATAATTACCATCTGCCGTCGATAGGCGAAATTAGAAGGTAATTATTTAGCGATATAGCGAAATTTTATTGCATAACTTATCATATTTCATAACCATCCTCTCTTCTGTTTTGCCCTAGGCGCTAGCGGTCTGATTTCAATGGAAGAGCTGTCTTTTGAGCAAATTGATTTATTTGGTAAGAATGTTCGTACGTTTATTACTTTTTCTGATATTCATAGACGTTTTATTAATTATGATCGAAAATTATCTTTTATTTGTAGCGCGAGAGGCAGTTGATAACGCTGTAAGAGACACAGACGGTGAGCACATTCATATTTTACATCCTATTCTTTATCGCTAATATAATTTATCTAATAATTTATAACATCTTTATATACAATTATTTTTGCAGATCTGCCGGGGCAAGACGCGATTATCGATCTAACTGAGGAGGACGAGGAACATTCACCCGGTCCGAGCAACGCTGATACACAGAAGCGACAGAGAGAGGCTGACGCGCCACCGTCCGCCCCCGAGAGAAAGAAAAGACAAGTCGCGGTCGTGACTCCGACCAGAACGGATGAAGAAGCAGCCGACGGTGAGATTACCCGTACACCTTCATAGATCCTCTGTTAACTAGACAATATTTTTAGCTCGCACAGCAGACATGACCCTGTTCTAGACGACCGACTTTAATTTTGACTCTTTTGTTCTACAGACGGCGACCGAGAGCGTATGAATAACGTCCAACGTTGGACCGATACGCAGCTGAACGAATTGGAGAGAGCCAGCTGGACCAGCGAAGACAGTGACGAATTACCACTGCCTGGAGGCAGGCAAACTCCATTTGCTTTTACAAGATCCTACCGAGGAAACTGAATCGCTGCCGGAGGATCGTCAGAACGGCATTGAAAGAATTGATGCTTTGCGCGAAGAGTTGATTAACAGGCAGGACTCATTCTTCAGCGAGCTTCTTAACAGACAGGACGAATTCTTCAACGAACTTCTTAATCGAATGGATGCTCAGGATGCGAGGGCTCACGAACAACAAGGTATTTTAAATCAGCAGCATCAATCATCAGAATCGTTTGCGCAATTTGCAAACGGGTGGCTGAAAATTTCGGTCTCGTTCACGACAATTTACTCGAACAATTAAGGGAAAGACGCTTGATCGTGAGTCTTCTCTCTAGCCTTAATGACGCTCTACACAGAGACAGACGATGAGGCGCAAATGTTTTTTCTACTCATATTCATAATTCTCATGCAGATTTTTCCTTGTTCTGATTTCCCACAGTGTGTCTTAATCGGTTTGTTTCTCTATTTGTTAACAACATTATATTTTGTATTGCCCAATTGATCACTTTTGTTGTATCTAAATAAAATTAAAAATGGATGCTGAAAATGTTCATAGTTGTCATTCAGACCAATCTCTCTCAGACCTGCTGCAGAATGCCATCGAAATGCATACAGAGAGGTCCCATAACTTGTGTGATATATTACAACGATTGTTAGATTACTATCCAAATTCTGCAGAAATTACGGTTAATTATGATCAGACTCAAAATGATTTTCAACGATTAGAATCGGAAATTGATCAATATCTAAACGCTGATGTGTGCAAACTTTTGCAGACCATGATAAATAGCCATTATATTTTTTATGATTTTGAGACTCGTTATGAAAACGGAAGACACGTCGCTAATTTTGTTTGCGTGATCACTTTTGACAGCGAACGATTTGTGGCCGAAGGCGTCAAATGCGTGGAACAGTTGATCACCCGTTTCAGACAGCCCCGATACAAAGGATACTGTTTCATAGCCCATTGCGCTTCCAGATTCGACTCTTTTTTAATTCTCGAGTATTTTTGCAAAGCGGGGATTACTCTCGACATCATCATGCAAGGGTGTAAATTAATTTTCATGTACAATGAAGCTTTTGCTCAGCGATACATAGATAGTTACAGCTTCATCCCGATGGCTTTGTCTAAGATGCCCGCGGCTCTAAACCTGACCACGACGGAAAAAGGCTACTTTCCCCATCATTTCAGTAGGGTGGAAAATGAGTGGGGCCTTACCCCCACAAAAATGTGGGGCCTTACCCCGACAAAAAGTTTTACGGGTATGAAAACATGTCGGATAAAGACCAGGCAAAATTCGATGCGTGGTACAGCACGGTCTCGGGTAAATTCTTCCGTTTCAGGAAGGAACTGCACGCGTACGGCGTGAATGACGTCGTCTTATTACGCGAAGCGTGCATGAAATACTGAGAAGCGTTCATACATTGCACCGAACTCGATCCGTTCAACTTTACCACTCTTGCGAGCTGTTGTATGGGGGTCTTCAAAACGCATTATCTCGACAGAGACACTCTAGCTCTGACGCATAATAACATGTACGTTCGGCAGCACAAGACTTACTCTAACGCGTCGATCGAATGGCTCGAGTATGTGAAAAAGACGCGAAACATAGACCTTCATCACGCTCTAAATCACGGGGAAGTGCAGATCGGTCGTTACTTTTTAGACGGCTACTACGAGCAGGACGGGGTGAGACATGGGCTAGAATTTAACGGATGTGTCCATCACGGTTGCGAACATTGTTATGATCCCCATAAAACACACCTCTTGTCAGCTATACCTTTTGGCGTTCTCAGAAGACTGTTGCCGATAAGGTTGAAATTCTGCAAAACGCCTACGGCTTGAAAATAGAGACTCTTTGGGAGTGCGAATGGCATAAAATGAAGCGTACCGACCCCACGGTGATGGAGTTTATGAGTACTTATTCTGCTCCAGAGAGACTGAAGCCTAGAGATGCACTTTTTGGAGGCAGAACTAACGCTTACACTACTCTATCTCTATCACAAGACGAGTGAGGGGGAGAAAATAAGCTACGTCTACCCCTACTGTCAAGCGAGGAAAAATCCTACGTCTACCCTTTTTAACAACGGTATGGCCAACCTAAGAGACCTCTGAAAAACCTCCTAGACCGGCCCCGTACATAACAGCACCGCCCGCATATCCCGGTAGTCCGCCGCCGGCCTGATTTCGATAATAATCGACATAATCAGCGGCATTCATCCCACGCAGGTTGTAATGAGCCATTTTTAAATCGCAGATTGTTTCACAGGCCTAAAGTGTAGTTTTACAAAACTTTCCCGTAAGAAAATGGTATTTCGCGGTTTTGGTCGTCCTTTAATTCTATGACGATGTCCGTGATGAGCGACTTGTTGACCGTCGCGTAATGGGGTTTGTCGTATCTAATACTGACGGTGTCATTGTCGCCCCTCTTTATATGTACGCATCTTAAAAGGGGGACGTATAAATCACCGACCGATTGGTATTCGATAATGTCGGTATAAACGTACATCGTATAGAAACCCGCGTTGATATCGGCCTGGTGAGGAGCGTCCGTAATAACCCTCTTTGTAAAATCAGCTTTTTCGTGATAGGCGGCACGTCCTAAAGCCTCGCCGGGTTTCATCCCTAAAATAGCGGCTAGTTTCCCGTGGAAGCTTACCGAAATGTTGGGCTTAGCTACCAGTTGGGCTTTGTTTTTTAATTTGTCGTAGCCTAATACAGCCCCAGGGGCGATAAGCGTATTTATCGCGCTGATCACTGCACGAACATTCTCATAGTACCCCCCGGTTAAATGGATATTCCTTGATACGGACATTCCCGATAGCCGTTTAAACACCTCTTCGCCCGGTTTATTAGAGTGTTTCTGGGATGGGGCGGGGTAGACTTGCAAACTGAAAATACCGTCGTCATCTTTAAAGCTGTACCAGCTTCTAGGATATTCAATCTCGGCAAGACCTACTTGCCACTCTCCTTTCAGGTTTATAGTCTTTGCTAGCCTGGTCGTATAACTAGATATGCGATTTTCAGGATAAACTGATAAAGAGGCGTTGCACAGCAACGTGACGTAGAAACCGCGGTCATCCATGGTAATCCTTTACTCGAATGATCTCTTTTGGCATAGGCGTGTGCGTTTTAAGGTTTTACAAGTCCAACACAGCTTTTTTGTCTATATAGCTATTAAATTTCGAAGGCCATCCTAACCATTTTACAAAAAACTACCGTAGTTCGCCCCTGTTTTTTCTCCCCTAAAATCTTTTCCACCTTAAACGCCTTGTTTTCGCTCACGATTATTTTTTGTAACTCCTCTTCGTAAAACACACCGTCGATGACACCGTCGAGCTTTTTTGTCTATATAGCTATTAAATTTCGAAGGCCATCCTAACCATTTTACAAAAAACTACCGTAGTTCGCCCCTGTTTTTTCTCCCCTAAAATCTTTTCCACCTTAAACGCCTTGTTTTCGCTCACGATTATTTTTTGTAACTCCTCTTCGTAAAACACACCGTCGATGACATCGCCGTCATAATCGGACAGCCTATATACGAGGGGATTACGCGGAATGCACGCGGATACGGTGAAAAATTCTTCGTGTGTAGTTCTGTTCGTAACCCTTGGCGAACGGTCCTCGTACTTTAGAAATCCTGACGACATCCCCTACTCTATATTTAAATACGGGATGATCGTTCTTCTTCATACCTCCGTACAGGTTTTGAAACACTACACCTTCATTTTCCTTGTCGACGTCCACAGGTCTCATCTTAATACTCCGATGGTAGCTGGAGTTGTACCCCTGCATAATATCTTGCAACACGTCTTGTGTATCTCCGTGAATTTGTAGCGGTTAAAAATCTCCACATTCGACTTTTTAACGACCTATTAAATCGTTCCACGACGCTGGCCTTCAAATCGGTAGCCGTAGCAAAATGCTGAACGTCGTGCTTTTTCATCAAATCTTGAAAATGTTTGTTAAAAAATTCGATTCCCTTATCCGTCTGCAATTTCTTTGGAACGCAACCCTCTTCGAGTATAGACTCGAACGCTTTAGTAACCTCGACCCCGCTCTTATTCTTTAACGTTCAAGCCCACGCGTACTTGCTAAATACGTCGATGCATGTCAGCAGATATTTATTATTATCATTTTCCTTGGAATAGGCCGACATGTCGACGAGATCCGCTTGAAACTCCGCATCCATCCCGTACACCACGACTCTATTATGCACAAGCGTTACGTTTCAGGCTTTTATTAAAAAATAAAGAGATAGTTTTTAAATGGTTACATAGTGATGAAAATAAAATTGGTTACATAATAAGAATAGAATTCAGAATGAATATATAGAAATAAAAATGCTTACATGAATAGAATTCAAAATGAGTACATAGTGACAAGAACAGATTTCAAAATGAATACATAGTAATGAGAATAAAATGGGTTACATACTATCTAACCAGTAATGACAATTTACACAGGCCGTATAGCTGCGATCTAGTATGTAGTTTACCAGGATTTCAACCATCTCGTACACCTTGTTTTTCTCATTTTTTGAAACAAGCTTCACACATACATCGGTTACATACGTGCACATACAAAGGACGTCGCTAACTCTTATCTCTTCACCGGTTGCAGATATCTCATCTAGAATTTTTCGGAGCATTGCAGAGGAGCGATCGGAGCTGTTGACACACATCTTGGTCAATTCAGACCAAGAGTCGGTCAGACCTCTTATAACACGCATTTGTTTCATGAGATTTTTTAGACGTGTCGTTTCCCCCTCGTAAACTTTCTCCGGATCACACGCACGATCGATGGCAGCAAGCATCATTTTAATCATCTGTCCTTTATAATGGGGGGTAAACAAGATGTCTCTGAAAAATGGAATCCGCTACACGCACACCCCATGTCGTCACACTCCGGGGGCGGTCACGCTGCTTTGCCAGAGATCCACGGCGTCGTAAACGACTTTCTTGTTGGACTCGTCCAGCAGCTTTTCCCTGATTTCTTGCAGCTTCGCGACGATGAATGGTTCGTCTCTTAATTCGTGCAGGATAGCTCCGGTAGTTCCTTGAATCCTCAGAATGTTGTTGGTCATTAAACCGTAGCGGCGTAGAGTGAAGTTGATAATGGTCTGAAGATCGGGTTTGAACAGTTTGCGACACAGCTCGTCAAAGCGTGAGTCGAAATAGTAGGCGTCAGGCTCAAACAGACAGGAATGTTGCAGCTGGCTCGGATGGTCCGTTGCACACCCCTCGCACTCGTCCCTTAGTTTGTTATCGATGATGTGTTGCAGCAGCAGCAGGATCGTAGCTTTTATGATTCTGAAACCTTTTCCGTTGAAGCAGCCGTCTGTGGTGTCGAACCCCGTGTGGGTGGAGGTGGTACACAGGTCCTTTAGGTAACTCAGGTTGCGGTATCCGAGCTCCGTGCAGAATTTATCCAAGCATTCTTTGCGCAGGTCGGGTGCGTGGACCTTGTCTGTCGAAAGATGATCGACAGCGTTATCATCAGAAGCTTTGAGATTGGTAGGAGCATAATCGCATTGTAAAGAGTCTTCTTGAGACATGTTGGAAATGCTGTGTGGGTGTGTCGACTTACTGTTCTTTATAATGGCTGTAGTAGATGGGCGGGGACGGTAACACCCCCTCGCGGGGGTTTTTCTCTGGGTGAAACAGCTGTGTTTTAATTTGGTGTATCCGTCGTGTATGCTGCACCACTTGAACATTTTGTTTACAATCGAAAAAAGAGCGCTCAGCAAATGCAGATCGCACCACCTGAACAAAAACTTAAGGTTGAACATTTCGTGATATTCTTTATGCGGGTCGCCCTCCGAAAGGTCACTAAGCTTTGTCTTGTCTTCGCAGGCGAATATGTACACGCAGTCCTCCGGGTTCTTTTGAGCGTTGTCGCCGCCCACTCGGGAACCGGATATTCGGAGCTACCCCATCCCACCCCCCAACGTACAAAGGCTCTTCTCCACAGTCCTTCAGATCTTTCCAGATGCGATTGAAAAATAATTGCCAATCTTTTTCAGGAAATACCAGGCAGGGGTCTTGATCCTGTAAAAATTCGTTGGTTTCGTCAGATGTGTAGAGCGTTACCGTTCGATCCGATTTGTGGAATATGTACCCGAATATACGCCCGCTGATCAGGAAAAATTCCTCTCTCGCACATTCAGAATTTTCGCGGAGAAACCTTGCCAAGCACAAATTACTGCTGTACGGCTTTCTCGGTGCCAAAGTCAGATTTTCCATCATCTCTTCACCCCATTCCTTCTCAGGAGTTTTAGGTGAGTACGAGGCATTCATGTCTATGCGTTTCACAGCTCTTTTCTGATTTCCCACAGAAATACCTCGCCCTATTTATCTAAACACGCCTCGGAATGCAACCAGATACCGCTGCCACGTGGTCCGCAGATGGGCAACCCCCCCGGATGAGCATAAAATCTTCAAAACATTACTTGACAGCTCATTTATGGTTTTACACTTGTACAAACAACATATCTCACCCCCGGATGACGTCGGAATTTCACGCATTCCAATCCACACATCTGGAACGCATTAACGGGGTCAAGGGGTCAACATGACGTGGGTGGTCGCAATGTGGGTGGGCCGTGTGGGGGAGGGGAAAAGCCATAAATCAAGGGTCATCAATCATTTTTGACACAATGTACTCCATAATGACTACTAAGAGTACAAATATCTTGGCATTATTGTGGACGATGTACTTTTATCTTTTAGCTCTCACATTACTCAACTGAAGAAAAAATTGAAAATCAAGCTTGGGTTTTACTTTAGGAACAAGTTTTGTTTCTCATTCAATGTACGAAAGAAATTGGTTACTACTACTTTTCTACCCGTGCTTGACTATGGTGATGTAGTATATCAGTTCGCACCATCATATATTTTTCTCCTCTTTAGATGCCGTTTATCACGGTGCTTTAAGATTTATATCAGATTGTAAACCTTCAACTCATCATTGTATATTGTATAACAGAGTAGGTTGGTCGTCTTTGCTTATCAGAAGAAAAATGCACTGGTATTTAATTATCTATAAAGCCATTCTGGGGGATGTTGCCCTCATATCTCTGCTGTCTTATAAAACAGAAAATTGTTGAGAAATACTTCCTTCGCTCACAAAATTGTTATACCCTCTCTGTTCCTTTTGTTCGATCTGAATTAGGAAAAAAGGCTTTTGTGTACGCTGCTCCGACTGACTGGAACCTTCTGCAATCGAAATTGAAATGGTCATTTTAAAAACAGTTACTCGGCAAATGGAAATCGACTCAATGATATGTAACTGTTTTTAAGTGTCTCTAGGTTGTTTGTGTTGTAATATTTTGTGATGTAACTGATGTATTGCTGCCCATTTTGGCCAGGACACTCCTGCGAAAGAGATTTTTAATCTCAGAGTCTTTTTCTGGTTAAATAAAGGTTAAATAAAATAAATAAATAAAATAAAAAGTCACCTACTTCTTGGATGCCCTGGGGGTAAGCAGATAAACATCAAATTTCCATTTTTGGGTGAACTATCCCTTTAAATAACTTTATATGCATTTTTTTCCCCACAATATATTTCACCTATATCATCATGCATCTTTAAAACCTAAAAACGTGAATCCTCGTTTCTTAAGATTTTTTATATGTTCTGTACATTATTATTTCTCTTTTCTGCATTTCAACTCTGCTGTAGTTTATTTCTAATAAACCTGACATTGTATACTATTGTTGGCTCTGTGACAGATTGTTTATGTTCCTATATTCTTCCATGCTGATGGCCCTGCAGCAGAGTTAGAGGGGACCTCTTGTTGAAGAACATCTCCAAGACACTATGAACCATCTGACTAGTAAAACCTCAAACATTCAAAAGTTTATCAAATAAATGTCAAATGTTTTTGGAGTCCTGTATGTCTTACAAGGCCATCTCGTTTAACACTGCATTGAGGACACTACAACCAGAGAGGTACAACATAATTCAAAACCAGACGAAAAAACACGAAAATATAATAATGGTAAGACAGAACCATTATTTGAATTGTATTTCAGGGCTGTTCGTGAAGACAGATAATCAAGAGATGTTATGACAACCTGGACAGAATTCAGCTCCAGATCCAGCCTCCACACCAGACTTCTCACGCACAAGGATTGCTGTCTACTAGCATATTATACTGTCTTCAGAGTTAGGTGCATGGAGATATTACTTGATTTTTAGATATAATGAAAACTATATCACATATATTGTTTTATAGCAAAAGCAGAAAACTCCACATTTCATGTCTGACAAACGTTGTTTTTGTTGTGATCATAGATTATGGATGTGATTACACGCAATACACCGAGGTTTTCCCTCACCATTGTAACGCGCTGCTTTTGCAAAGCTCTGTGAAAACGTTTTAGCTTTTATTTAACTGTTACGCCCTAAAGAAGATATCACAGGTTCATCAAGTTCATCAAAATTGTCCATCCTCAATCACTTTTAGTCAGCTTTGACGAAACTCCTCTCAGCTAGCACGTCTTTTCAAAGTTAAAGTAGTCTTGTCACCTGACCTGAATACAGTGCACTGATTCGCTAAAATGGACTTATCGACTTCTGTTCGAAAACAACAAGGATGCTTGTCGGCTTCTACTGTAAAACGTGAACTCATGATGCCTTGAATAATTAATACATGGACATATATTGCAAATTAATATATTTACATAGTCTGATATCTAAATGTATTTACATTTAAAGCAAATAAATATATGTAAATATTTATGATAAAATATATTTACATATAGTTAATATATGTGAAAAATATTAAAAGCGGCCAAAATCAAATATTTAAATATATTTTAATATATTTAAAAATATATTTACATATTTGTATAAAAATATTTTCATGTACAGAAATGCAATATGTAACAAATATTTGAAATTATATATGGACATATGTTGCAAATTTATATATTTAGATAGTCTGATATCTAAATGTATTTACATATAGTTAATATATGTGAAAAATATTAAAAAGCGGCCAAAAACAAATATTTAAATCTATTTTTAATATATATTTCAAATATATTTAAATATATTGTGTAAAATATATTTTCATGTACAGAAATGCAATATGTTAACAAATATTAGAAATTAATATACGGACATATATTGCAAATTAATATATTTTAATATTTACATAGTCCGATATCTAATATATTTACATACAAAGGAAATAAATATATGTAAATATTTCCGATAAAAATATATTACATATATTTAATATATGTGAAAAATATTAAAAAGCGGCCAAAATCAAATATTTAAATATATTTTTAATATATATTTCAAAATATATTTACATATATTGTATAAAATATATTTTCTTCTATTTGAATTGAAGATATTTAAATATATCAAAATATATTTATTAAAATATATTCAATCTATGTGACTTCTGTATGGGTAAAACTGCACATTTTAGAGTGGCCTTTTATTGTGGCTAGCCTAAGGCACACCTGTGCAATAATCATGCTGTCTAATCAGCATCTTGATATGCCACACCTGTGAAGTGGATGGAGTATCTCGGCAAAGGAGAAGTACTCACTAACACAGATTTAGACAGATTTGTGAACAATATTTGTGTAGCAAAATAGGCCTTTTGTGTACGTAGAAAAAGTCTTAGATCTTTGAGTTCAGCTCATGAAAAATGGGGGCAAAAACAAAAGTGTTGCGTTTACAATTTTGTTCAGTGTAATAATACCCCAATAAATAAACCAAAACAATAACATATCAATCAAGGAAAACAACTGCAAAAGAAAAAGAAAAACAGAACATATAAAGCTATGCACAATACAATTCTCAATATGCAATTCAACAGCATTAATTGATACCTGCCAACATACATAAATTCAACCAGTACCATCAAAACCTTTATTAGAGCTGTAAAAAAGGTATATAAATAAATATATTTTATACTTAAAGAAATGAACGAATATCAAAGTCCTCATTTAATCCTCTCGGGGACAACGTAATGTAAAAATCCAAAAGGCCTCACATTGTAAAAGTAATTTATTAATGTCACCACCGCGCCGTGGACACTTGACTACCTCTATTCCTATATACTGAAGAGTGGAAACAGAGTGTCTGGAGTTTGCAAAATGCTGAGTTACTGGACTTTCTGGATCGCGATGTCTAATTGCACACCGATGTTCAGAAATACGAATTTTCAGAGGTCTACTAGTCTTACCAACATAACATAAGCCACAAGGGCAACGCAACAAGTAACTAACGTTAGCCGTCTTAAATAGTGCCCCAAATTTTAAAGGTTTTCGCCGTGTGAGGATGTGTAAAGGTCAACGTCTTATATGTGAAATTGCACTGTTGACAATTACCACAACTGTAATTCCCATATGGTATTTTGTTCAAGAAATGAGGAGCAGGTTTCAAATCAGATCTGACCAAGATATTTCTAAGATAGGTGTTTTCTTATACACTAAACGAGGTGGTTTATCAAAACATTTCTTGAGACTGGAATCACTCTCTACAATATGCCAATGTGGTCAGTTGGTTTGCGATACAAAGTAGTTTCAATGCCTGATGCAGTGCGAAGAACAAGCACATCCAAAAAATTTATTTTCTCTTGATGAAATTCAATTGTAAATTTCAACGCACTACACTTATTGTTTACCAAATTGTGAAACTCCAGTAGCTCAGATTCAATACCACTCCATATTAAAAAAACATTGTCAATATACCGTTTACATAGAACAATGTGTCTCAAAAAATGTTTACCCCAGGGTTTAGCACAAACTGATGTTCAAATCCCACAAAATAAGGATGCAAAGCTTGGGGCCATCTTGGAACCCATGCTGACCCCTTGCCACGGATCGGCCAGGCCCTCCCCTCCGTCAATCACAATGATCCGCATCACCTGAGTTCTAATCATGCTCACCTGCACCTCATCACCACTGTCATCTTACTCAGCATAAAAGCACACGCCACAGTTCATCCTCTGTCTGATCTCGTACACACGATGTGGACTCTACTCCTGCGACCAGCTTGCTGAGTATAAACCGTACTATACTCACCCATTGTGCCTCAACTCCTGTTTCTGCTGCTTGTGTTCTCCTCTCCCGCCAGATCGTCTGTCTCCATGGTCAGTGTGCTCCTGAAGATTCCCCTGTCTCATCTGCCCTTCATATCTGTGGACAAGAGGATATTCACACTAACATTCATACCCATCTTCGGTGCAAACCTCAGAAGTCAGCCACTCACCTTAAATCTCCCCCGCTCAGCTCAGTAATCCACATCCTGTTCAATAAACATTTATGTACTATTACTTACCTCTGTGTCCAGCTGCATACAGTATGTGACACCCCTGAAATCTGCAAATAATAATCTGACCCAAACAAAAAATAATTATGTGAAAGCACCAATTTTGCCAGGTTACTCAGACATGCAGTACTTGGTACCTGACAAAAACGTTGATCGAGAAAAAATTCAATTGCCTCTAGCCCTCCCTGAAATGGAACATTAGTGTAAAGCGAATTCAACATCCATGGTAACTAGAAAAACAGGATGATCAGGTAATTTCACATTATACATAAATTCAATAATCCATTGTGTCTTTAATATATGAGAGGGTAAAGACATGACTAAAGGTTGTAAATGAAAATCAACAAAAGCATTTTTTCTGTAAGTGACCCAATTGCTGCCACTATGGGTCTCCCAGAAGGGATTTCCCTGTACGGTTTGTGAATTTTAGGCAGCGTGTATAGTACCGGATATTCAACACATATATTCATATTCATCTTTTGTCAACAGACCTGAATCTACAAAGAGTCGTAAAAGTATTGTGTACAGATGTCTTAAAATGCGCCAAAGGATTCATACTCAATTTTTTCTAAAAAAAAACCTGAATTAGAAAGTTGTCTCTGAATTTCAAATTCGTAGTCTTTTCGATCTAAAATCACCACTGCTCCACCTTTATCAGCACTTTGAATCACTATAGACAAATCTTTTTTTAAGTGATTCCAATTCAGACAGTTGTGCCTTTGTCAAGTTATGTGCAAGTTTGTATTGTCTTTTAGCTTTTAATATAGATACTATATATATATATATATATATATATATATATATATATATATATACACACACACATTTATTTTCAAAACACTGAGTTTTGAGTTTGAAGTGAACAAATGATATTTAAATGTTTTCACACGTGATCACTGGCTGTAGGTCATCAGTAAATGAGTGTGGCATTTAAATGGCAGTTTCCCAAATTAAACAAAAGAGCTGTTAGTTTTGATTGATGGGCGTAATGTAGAGAACTGTGTTTAGAGTTTTGCAAAACATTTGTTTTACAATATCAAACTGCGTTTAAAGCATGTAATGTGCTTGTAGTTTTGCAGACTTGGTTTAAAGATTAGGTATGAGTGAATGGTTTCACTGAGTGAGCCTCAAGTACCAGTTTTAGTGTCAAAGCCATTTTAGCCATGTAACTGCATGAACAATTCAACATTCCACACTAGTGCAGATCCAACACTGCTTATGGGCCAAACTTACTCTCAGGAAAGACGTGCAGTGAAACATTAGCGATGAAAAGGTGTTTTTTTTTTTTTTTGGCTGACCTTATTGAATATGCATTTGTAGGAGTTTCCCTTTCAGACACAAAATTTATGGGAGGAGAGTGTTTAAATTCATCACGCAATGCGATTTACTAAGGTTTGCGCTTGCCGGTTTACTGGTATCTGTACTGTTATTTAGTGTCCAAAAAAGCATGTCTTAAACCAGCTGCTTATTTTCCCGTTTAGTAAATCAGGCCCTTGGTGTAAGTTTTTAACACCTGGGGTGTTGGTTTAACACTGGTGATTTTGCTGTGTACTTTCAAAAGGAGAAACAAGTGTCATAAATGACATTTGAGTAACGGTCCCACACTGCTCATGTGAGATTGCTTAACTGAAATAAGTTACTGAAATACACACGGAATAGTGCATGTGTTTGTGAAGTGGTCATTTTGAAATGTTTACTTCAGTGTTGCTATATTTGAAGCATTTGCATTTGATAAGAAATGTTGCCTTATCACTTGCCCCTACTGCATTGTATCTCCCGTGCAGAAGCCTTTATATTTACAATATTCAACATATTCACACAATGCAAAATTTCAGAGACAAATCAGTCAGTTGGAATATTACGAGAGAAAGCAGATGTAATGCATGCTTGTAGTTTATTATGAAGATTTATATCCCATTTTCAGTGAGGATAAAGAAGACGTGTGTCAAGAGGACGAGAAGAGTCTCATGCCCCAGCAGCAGCCAGACTTGAGTCATGCTCGAACAAGAAAGAGAGAGAGCGTTTGCCCATCAAATGGCCCTGTGACCTCTGCTTTTTTTTTTTTTGATAATTTTTTATGAAGTTTTCAACCCAGGTACCTCTCTGTTAAGAGGAGAAAACAAAGTCAGAATCATTGTTTTTATTTTTCCATTGGACTGTTGGAGTTGTTTTTTTATTATAATAATCTTAACTGGTCTTTCACAATATATCACCAGTAACTTAAAATATTATCACATTTCCATGTGCTGTTGACCAGCCAAAACAAACAATGCATGCCAGTTACATTAATTACAAATAACAAACTTATTGCAGTTGACTGGATATTCATTACCTGTTCAGAGTTTTCAAATCCGTAGCGAATTGAAGTGGCTACATGCTCACAATTATGTGCTCTTGGCCACCACAAATCACAGCGACGATGTAGCTCCTTAATTTTCTTTGTCATTTGTTCTCTAGTTTGGACAGTACTCACATCGTCAAGGTAGTTGGACTTAATATAACCGTTTCCCATTGTATCAAATACACATGCAGAAAACCTGAAGGTTCTGGGACCTATTGAGGTAGAACAGATGCTTCAGAAAAGAATGCTTAAATTGTGTGTATATTAATTCAAGATATGATTATGGCTCTTGTTCTAAATGTAATCATTATCTGTTCTTTATTCACAAGGGGTTTTCAAACTTGGTGATACCAGAGACTCACAAATATAACCATATTGCTTCCAAAATATATCTTCATGTATACTGTGTGAGAAAAAGTGTGATATGAAAAATGGGCATCCATGTTGTTACTGTACAAAGTAAATTAATCTTCTCAAATTATCCATATTGTGACCCTCTCATCCTGGACCACAGTTTGAAAACCCATGCTTTACACTAGTGAAAAAGAAATGCTGCCGTCATGAATACGCTGGCTTACCAGTTATATGGAAAATGTCTTCGTTGTCTTTTTTCTCCTTCAGTCCTGTAACCTTACCTTTCCCCACATATAGAGCCCAGTGGGTGTATAAAGGCCTTCTGTTTATGTGGAATCTAGCAACTGAAATAATATCCCCAAATGTAAACTGAGAAACAGAAAAAAGACATTGTTTCAGGCAAAAATATGAATATGAATGTATATGTCTCAACAGCTAAAGATATATCTATATATGTGTGATCTGCTAACATCTTACTTGCGAGTTGGGCTCAGACAGAGCCAAATGAAGAGCAAACGTAGACAAAAACACTAACAGTGTCCTCCTCATCATACCAGTGCTTGCCCCCTGCATAATTCAAGTTCCTTCAGGCATGTTAACATGGCATGTAAAAAAGTTAGAGCAAGAAAATCACCTGGTGTCATGTCATATCACATTAAAGATGATGCTCTATGATGCATCTGCACTTGAAATCATCAGCTCTGAGATAATGGGCTGCTTCAATGAATGCTTCAAATAAAAGTCTTCTGAACCATACCTGTAAGATCCCAGTGGGTATGCCAGAAACAGACAGGCAGACAGAGAACAGAAGATATAATTTGTCATATGTTGGACTTCTTTAAAGGTCATCATCATGCAACGTCACCTCTTCAGTTGACTGATAAGAAAATAAAAGATGCACGCTTTTCTGAAAGTATATTGACACAGCAGAGGCCAGAGATGTGGTCCATTTTTGCTCCTGCCCACCACAAGATTAAATGTAAAATTCATACATAAATGCTCCTCTGGCTACATTGATATTTTACATATGCATGTAACCAAATGAGCCTTTAAAGTATCCATTAAAATAGATATTTTATTTTGTGGCCATATATGCACTGCAGCTCAATACAATTTTCACAGTTACAGAGAAAATGCAGCTATATAAAATGTATAGCTTCGAGTAATTTACTGTTAAATTTACTGTAATATTTACAGTGTTATTTGAAAAATTCCATGCACTAAATTAAAACTTGAGTTTGCTTATTGTTGAAACTGACTGTCTTAAATTGGCCAAATTCATTTCAATGACAAAAAGTGTCTCAATTTGAATTTGTAAACTATCCGATACACACAATAATTAAATTAATAGTTATTTTCTCAAACTAACTGTCAAAGTGCAAAATTGCTATGAACATATAACGGTCAATGCAAGAACAAAATGCATGCAACTTAAACTGGATACAGAGGAGTTGTAAAATAAGCAGCACATGCGGTATTTACTGACTGGAGCCGCTCTGAGACATCATTAAAATCCAAATATATAGTGAAAACACTATTAAATAGAGCACAGTAACAAGATCGGCAGTTTAAGACATTAACTTGTAAGCACCAAACACAAGATACTTATTTTTTCAATATAAATAAGACTTTATTTATATAAACCTAAGACATAAACTAATCTAACACATGAATGCACGCATTCACACATTCACACAAGTTGCAGAAAGAGAGAAAGTGAGGAAAGGATGAGTTTAAGAGAATGAAAATGTGAAATCCCAATTTTACAGCAATATGTGCAATTGCATAGACCTGAACAACCATCAATCACTTATTTAATGACTTGGAAAAAGGGTCCCAATCAACCTGAATCATGATTACATTTCAATATGTTGTTTAAACCCCAAGTATCTTACTTATAACTTCATTATATTTTACTTATAACTTTATTATAATTATTTATTAACAAATTCAGTTATTTGTAATGTTAATTGTAAAAATAATAATAACAATAATGAAAATTGAAAGTAGTTTCAGTGTAGCTAGCTACTTTTTCAGAAAGGTAGCTTGAATGTAGCTTAACCGCTTTAATTTACGAGTAGCTTGTAGCTGGTCAAGCTTCAGTTTCAGAGTAGCTTCCCCAACACTGATAATACAGTATATGTAAAGTTCCTCTCTTCAGTCAGGAGATTTGAAATTAGTTGGGAGTCAGCTAACCTTTTTGTCAATCTTTTTTCTTCAGGACGAGTTATTCAAACCCTGGTATCACGAGGCAATTATAATGTTGGCGCTGCAAAGGCCTTCGTCCTGTGAACATGTCATACGATTATATGACTGGTTTATCATGGAGGAACTAGACGTCTTGGTCATGGTGTGTGACTCTGTCTGAGTTCATCAGACAAAACAGACGTCACCTGAATGAAGAAACAGCCAGAAACATCCTGCAGCAGCTCACAGTCGCACTGAAGCATTGTTTGGATCGTGGCGTTGATCCTGTCACAAATTTGAGAAAAATTGTCATCAACACAGACACCCTGCAGCTAAAGATAATAGACTTTAGCCACACAGACTTCTTCCAGAATGCACGTGAGTTGGCCTTTTGAACACCGTTCGCTAATGACTAACAGTTTACAATTCACTGATGATGTTTTACTAAACACGGGAAATATTGTTTACAGAATACGACTCAAGCTGCAGAGCGAGATTAGTAATAGCAGCAGTTGAAGGATTATACGAAGTGCTGGAAGAGCTCATCGATGGATTTCCTCTTTGGAAAAAAGCATTCCTGTCCAGAGGTGAGACCAATAACAAGAACAAACTAGAAATAACATCATTATTCCATGAAAAACATATAAAGCTCTGACACAAGTGACAGGAAATGATTAGTGTCAAGTGTAAAACATTGAACAAATGACACTGAAGGTTTAGCAGTGATTAAATGTTCACGGGCATCCAGAGAAAGTCACAGTAACAGCAACAAATGCATTGTGTTTCATGATCACATTACCTTACCTCAAAATGTGTTTATGGGTGTCAGTAAGGACAAATATGACTGATCCGCTCTCTTCTGAACACTTTCACAGATTGCAGGGATCTTCTTCGGAAACTTGGGTACGGAGGGCCAGCAATGATTGAGACTTTACAGGACATCTTAGATCATGCCTGGTTTAGAGACCTCTCCACAGCCAATGAAGGAGAAAGAAAAAGAGATGTACTTTTGACTGATTCAGGCCTTTTAAATAAGAAAGAGCTCTTTTCAGTTCGAAACGGAAGCTTATTTTCATGCTCTCATTGTTTTTTTATTTATTTATTTTCATGCTCTCATTGTTTTTTTATTTATTTATTTTCATGCTCTCATTGTTTTGTTTTTTTTATTTATTTTCATGCTCTTATTGTTTGACAGGTAGATGTTCCCCTGTTGGGCAGCAGCTCTGAGCCACGCTTCACTCCTTTAACCCGGGATCATCTCCCTTCCAGCCCTGCAGCTGAGCCTCGGGTTAGATGTTAGTACTTCTCCGCTCTTTTCATTCAGAGCCAGAAGCTGCTCTGTTCAGCCTCTTCAGCAGCTCCTTCAGCTGTGGGCTTAGAACGGATCCTTTATTACAGTGATCCACAAGTTAATGTGAAGAGATTCACAAACACAGCTCTGCCAGGCTTTCATTTGCCAGTCGCTTCTTGTGCATTTGTGCGTCGTCGCAGCACGCATTTGTGGATTTTAAAACATTTCTGGCATCAAGACATGCGCTCAAATCCACAGACAGGTGGACTCCACCCACCGTCTGCTGCTGACCAATCATAGCACGTTCTCACTACAACCAATCACGCTTTGCTTTACAGTCAGAGCGGTCTCTTCCTGGAATAACTTTGCTCATTTATCTGCACAGGCTCAGATAGGAATTATAAGGTCCATAAGATACTTAAAGCTGCAGTCTGTAACTTTTTTTTTTTTGTTAAAAATGATCCGAAATCAATATTTGAGCAAGTTATCGCACGTGAGGATCCTGCAGGTGGCGGATCGTTTATAGGCTTTTCTCACAACAGCTGGAATAATTAAATTTATCATTTTGATGGCGGATTGTAATCCAGAAAGGATTATGTGTTTATGAAACATGTGTGAATGAAATTAAATTATATTCCAATTTTAAATGTGCTTCTGATTACAGATAGCCTGAGTTTACACAAGATTTGTATTTTAAAGAAAACCAGTTCAAATTGAGCATAGTTTGCTTTTTGGGTTAAAAATCTACACGCTAATACACACTATACTCATAGTGACGCAATGCTGATACATTTTTATTTCATGTCAGTTCATGAAAATGATTTAGATCAGTTGTTTTTGTCTTAGTTTCAGTTTTTTTGACCTTGCTCCACCGGTCTGTAAATTTGAGCACATGTTTTGACGCTGGAAATGTTTTGCAATCCGCAGATGTGTACTGCGATTCACAAACACACAGAAAGCGATTCACAACTGAATGCCACGCAGAGCTGTTTGTGTCATTTTTAATTCTTTTTATTTGTAATGTATTTATCTGGAGCAAAGGAGCGACTATAAGCCCATATTGAGGTCCTGATGAACTTTCATGAGCCGTGAACTGGAGAAGGAGAGCGGTCCAGACGGCACTGGAGCTCATCACTGTATCAGACGCAGACTTGAGCTCCACATATTCTTATCAGAGAGCCAAATTATAAACATAAACATTCTGTCAAATTCATAGACAAAAAAGGACAGTATGCAAAATTTCAGAGGCAGTAAGTTAAATAATTATGACAAATGCAAATGACAACAGACATGAATGAAGTCTTGGGTTCTGTAACTAATGACCTGATGTTCAGTCTGTCAGCAACTGAGAAAATTCAGACACAAAGATGAAATTCACACACAGATGGCTAAAGTTCTCTGTTGAAAAAAACAAAATGGCCTGTTTCTAAAAGATGCTTCTCTCATAGCTGTGCTCATGTTCTGCTTGTCTGTCGTCTCTATAAAAAAATACAGCATTTAAACATTTTAAATAAAATATTTTTAAAAATGTTCTTTATTTAAATAATAAAAGTTTAGCACAAGTACTGCTGTGCAGCCATTTTCAAATAAAGAAAACACAGAATTGATTATTATTAAAAAAGAAATCTTTTGAATGAATAACTCAATGACAAATACATTTTTTAATAATCACTTGTCGCCACCTACTGGTGTAATGATGTAATTGATACAATCTTTATTTGAAGTGTCAAGTTACTTTCAAAAGGTGGATAAAAGACTTTTATCCAGTACTTCTGTGATAATGTGAATTATAAGACAGGAATAATGCTACAGTGTGGTCGAAAAGGCTGTTTCATACTGATATGTTAGACACCAACTTGCCTTTCAAAAATCATATTTCATAATCAAGATCTCTAGACTGGTTTGCTGTTGTCCTGCTTTATCGATAACCCAGCTACGGTGAGTCCAAAATACAGCTGCTAGAAAAAATATGATCAAATAACACCAATTCTATCATCTATCATCAAGCGATTCATTGAATCATTTTGTGAAGCAATTGGTTCAGTTGATTTAAATTTTCAAAACAATTAATTTATCCATCGCTAGGAAAAGCTGGTTTTCTAATAATGCCATGTTGAAGTGATTGAGTGAGTCGAGGCTATAATGTGATTAGTTTATAAGGCACGGCTGATCCAATCTGACAATCACTCCTTATATAAGAAGATCTGGAGGAGTTTCAGCTGGAAAATGTGTGAAAACACAGAGAATCTGCTGCTTCGTGAAGAAACCGATTCATGCTTCAGAGTTTAGAATTTAGACCGATCTCTGAGTCTTGAGTTTGAGAATCACTTTTCCCCAGACTTCAGAAAACTCCCATCAAGAAGATTGAGTCCATCATTTCTGCTTATGGAGGAACAAACAAGTGAAGGATCTCAGAAACTCTGTCGTATAAATAATCATCAAAGTTATCTGAGCGTTCTGGGTCTCCTGTCAATGACATTCTGCATCAGAATGTTGTGATTGGCCCAGAGCTGTTGAATTTTGAATTTCAATGGCTCTGGATTGGCCCAGAGTAGACGTCTTGCGTCACGTTCTGAACTCGTACATGCTCATACCGGTAATTCTCCTTCTGCGTTCACACACAGCAGAATACCGGTAATTTACTGGTAATGTTACAACTTCTCATACTGGTAAATTGGTAAAACAAATTTACCAGTGTTTTTGAAAAGGTCCTGTTCACACATGATCTCTCTACAGCAATTTACCGGTAATTTTCCCGGGAAAGTCTGTATGTGTGAAAGGGCTTAGATACACATGAACTTCAGGACAGTGAGTGTGTGTTTGGGACCCGTTTGCATTTTATTAATTTATTCATAATATTAATGTCTGAATACACAAGGTTGCTATGGTCACGCAGGTTTGTGCATTAAACGCATGGCCAGGAGAAATAAATGTTGTTCTCTCAACATAAGAAGTTGTGTTCGCCGAACATGTCCCCTACCCTGCTACCTGCCATCTTTTTGATCATTTTATCATGAAAATGTTTTATTTCTTTAAATAACACCATAGGCCTACATATAATTATCACAGAAACAAATCCACAGCTGAACCGCAGCAACAAGTGGTGTTTTCGTAATCAGCGAAACCTATTTGAAGGAATCAGTTGAATGGATTGAACTCACTCGTTAAGACAGTGACTTGGCGCCACCTAGTGTCTGTTTTAGTTTCATATTAAACGTATAATTTAATTGATTGAGATATTGACATATTTCTGCCTTCAAAATTTAAAACATTAATTTCATAACATTTTATGCATTTGTAGGCTTATTGCAGTGTAAATGCATTCAGTAATGATGTCTCCGATGGCTTTTGTTGACATTGATTGGATTTTTACTAGTAACAGCCCTTTATTATTTTAACTTTAAGCCCTAATTATTTTAAGTTTATCGATTGGAATTAAGATCGTGGCATTCCATATTCATGATGCATCCATTTAATACGATTTTTGTTTTGTTTTTTTAAATGCCCCTAGACATTAGTTTACAGGTTTGTTTCTGATGCTGTCAATGTTGTTTTTGGTTTTTGGTTACATTAAAAAAATGCAGTTAGCTCAAAAAACTGAGGGCACACGACAGGCACTGTTTGGATGAGCATGATGCTTGTATGTTCAATGCATGTCGTGTGTGTTTCACTAGCTCCGTTCCCGTGGACACCACTTGTTTGACCTGATTCTGGATATTTCCAGCCTAAGACGTGTGATTAATCCGTATCTAAAGCCGTGTCTACACCAAGAGAACCCATTATAATCAGTTGATGCGGTGACTGTCCACACGGGAAGAGGCGCGAGGCGACCAATCTTCTACAGTAACCTCCTTCTATTCCGAATATTGGTAACATGCCTTGTATGCTTTGAAAGTGAAACCTAAAAAAACAGCACACATAAGAGAGTGATTGCACGCTTTCGCGAGCTTCAGCAAATGCCCGTGATCACAGACAGCAGGCTTCCCAGCCGAAACAACCCCCCACGTGAAACTGAAATAATAACGGTGATATAAGATGTTGGCCATATCGCCCATCTAAGTCATTCATCCCACACTATCAACAGGCGCGTCATGTAGGCTTCTTGTGCTTCGTTTGAGCACCACAAGGTGTCACTGTGGCCTCAAGCTTACCCCTCGACTACTTTGGCTCGACTACCCTACGGACAAAGAAATGTATAAATAAATAAATGTGGAAATAAAGAAATAATTATGTAAATAAATACATAAATGTGAAAATAAATAAAAGTGGAAATAAATAAACTTATGAATAAATAAATGTGGAAAAAAAGAAAAATGCATAAATAAGGAAATGAAATTATAAATAATTATTCATTTTTGCTTTTTTTTACTTTTCTTTGTACATTTATTCTATATTTATTTAATTGTTTTTGCTTTTTTTCCATTTCTTTGTGCATTTATTTATTTATTTATAATTGTGGCAGGATTGGCATTCCATACAAAACGTCAGCAAACAGGTATAACACAGGCAAGACAAAGAGTAATCCTAGAGCAAGCGTGGGTCTTTAATCTGCGAACAATATCCAGAGGGCTTGAGAAGAGGGGTAGTCCAATAACATGAGTAATAGTCCAAACGGCAAGACAAGGGTTAATCCAAGATACACAGGCAGGAAACAAGGCAACACGAAATGACTAGACTAACTAGAACTGGAAACTAGACTCGGTAAAGCAGCTATCACTAGGTGAGTGATAAACGCAGATCAATAGTAGAGACTACAAAGAATGGCTCGGTAAGGCAGCTAACACTAGGAGAGTGCTAAACGCTAGAACAATACTCGGACATCTGAAAGAGGAAGTCCAAGGCTTATAAAGCATGTCTGAATGGATTCATGTGTAATCAGTGCCTTCAGCTGTGTGTGTGCAACAGTGCAATGGATCATGGGAATTGTAGTCCGGAGTGACATGTAAAAGTCTGTGTGGTGTGAGAGTCAATGTAAAGAGAAGACAACATCTGGTGGTGAGCAGACAGAAGGCTACAGACTGGATTCGTGACACCATGTTACGTTCCACGTGTGTTTGTGTATATTGTTTCTTTTTCTCGCACTCCTGTCTTTTTGTGTTACTTTTTCCGCTTCTAAGTCGGTGTTTATTGGCTGACTTGACTATCAATCATCATTCTGACGTCACGATGTTCTGCCAATCTGCTGTATTTGAGGACTTGAATTGATTGTGTGGGGTGCGCCACGCCAGCGTACCTTGTACTCCAACGCGGTCAGCAGTCTCATGTCGACGCCAGTTGTCTCCCGAGGCTTAATGTATTTTGTCTTATGGAGTTATGCTTTGTGTGATTTGATCTATTTATAGATTTGTTCTTTGGCTATTGACTTGTATCAAATCCTCCATGAAAGATAACGCTGATGCCGGAGTTTCAGTCTTATCACGTGTCAAGTTCAAAGTTAAGAATGCATTTTGGCGCATGGAACTACTTAGTCAAATGTGCCTCTTTGTGATGATTCGAATACCTAGTCAATTTTTGTTACAATACTGTTCGCTTGTTTTTTTTGATTAGGTCAGTTACTTTGTTAGATTAGATTTGTGAGTGTTACGCCACCCTTGTATTTTTGTTTGTAGTTTATAGGAGTTTAGTTCGAGCGTCGTATACGCTGAAGAATTCGGTTTTATTTTTATATTTCTTTCGTTAGTCAGTTTAGAGGTTAGTTATAAGGATTATTTTGTTTTGTTTATTTCTTTCATTTGGGTGACACTCCTGTTTTTTTGTGTTGTTAAATTCCATAATTTCTCCTTTTTACATATCATTTGTATCTTACCACAACGCGTCCAGTAAAGTCTTTTGAAATACTACTTTTCAGTACCATCTTTGACCTGCACCACACCCAGTAACAGTTGTCTCACCTAAATGTTAGGGTATCATCCCTTTTTAACATCAAGCACGTAACACACCATGTGTGGCCCTTGTCTGGAATCCAGACCTGGTCCACACTAGGACCGTAATTCATTGCATGTGGGCCAAGCAAAAGCTGATTGTGTGGGCCGGAGCTGGGCCAGAGAAAAATTGCTATGTGGGGAAATGCTTAAATGCAGACAGATCAACATCAGTGTCTCTATGTTTTAGGTCAAAAAATGAAACATTAAAATAACACAGATTAGATCAAATAAGTCATGCACGTTCATCTTCCCCGCTGCTGTGTTAGCACCTTTATTAAAATGCAACGTCCCTATGTGACGTCTGTTTTTATATTGTTTATCAACATTATAATTTTTTTATATCATTTAGATCAACTAGCCGAGTAGACAGATATGAATATTTATTCATGACCATGCTGAAAATAAGTCAATATTGTTAGCTGATGCTAACTGTCTGGCTAACAAGCTTGCTGGTGCTAAGTTGAGGTAATTTTTAGATATAAAGTCCAAATATATTATTTGTCCACCTGGATAGATTACATCTGAGGGAAAAAGAAAGGATGTGATGTTCAGAACATGGTAGCTACAGTAATTATAAGAGTGGGAAATGATGCCCTCTGGGGGCATTTGGACAGGGGTGTTTTTACACCACAGACGAGGTTTGAGAAGAAAAAATCATTATGAAAATATAATGATATTTTCCTTAAAATGTTCTTCCTAACTTCAGGCCTTATTCTCACATCATATATAACTGTGACGTTCTGCAAAACAACAAGCTTTAAAACACAAGCTTTTTTTTTTTTTTTAATTACTGGTGAAAATCAGATGGTCAACTCAGGTATTCTCTCAGGTACATGGCAGTGTAAGCTTCACAGTGAACTACTACATCACTCTCATCAGCATATTGCATATCAACAACAAAAATATATCTTAATCTCCACGGGGATCAATAAGGTGGATCAGACAGGGATCACTCCTTTTCACAAAACGGATGGACACACGAGAGGTGAGTGTGTGCACTACTCTGCACACTGCATACTCGGGCACACTGTGAAAAGAGTGTGCAAATCCAGCAGTGGGTACAAGAACTTGGATGTTCCAGTTCCTACGGCTGTCAAAGATTACAAAAGCTTCATGGGGGAGATGACCTTTCAGATCAGCTGATTGGCTACTATTCCTCATGGAAAAAAAGCAGGAAGTGGTACATGACTGTGCTTCACCATTTCATTGACATTGCTGCCACAAACAGCTGCTTGCAGCACAAGCAACTGTGTAACAGCAAAGAGGAGCAGCCCATGACACAGCAGAGCTGTGTGGGGGGTCCTTGCAGCCTGCACGGGAGAGCTACCAGCACTTACCTGTTGCCATTTCTGATACAGTTGGCTCAAAAAAAGCCACCCAGGGGCGCAGGAGGTGCAGGCTGTGTGGGAAATGCACTCCATTCATGTGTGAGGCATGCCGAGTGCCCTTCTGTGTTATTCTGGACAGGAACTGTCACAAGTCCAATCACAGCTAGAGTTTCCTACATATGTAGGGGTGCCGTATGTAAATATGTGTATATGTAGTGGTTCAGCATGTTTAGGTCTGATAATGTACAGTTTTTTTTTAAATTTATAAATTACAATTTATTTTTACGCGAGAATATCTGACATGGTCTCATTCAGTTCAGTCAACATTGCTCTCAAAAGCAAAATGTTACTGTTTGACTTCACAGCGCACTGTTTATAAAAATGAGTGTATCTGAAAAAACGTCATTTTTGATTAGTAATGAGCATTGCTAAGAAGATTTTCTCAATATTTCGATTTTTTTTTTTTTTTTGCACCCTCAGATTCCAGATTTTCGAATAGTTGTATCTCGGCCAAATATTGTCCTATCCTAACAAACCATATTTATTCATATCATTTATTTATTCAGCTTTCAGATGATGTATAAAACTCAAATTCAAAAAATTTACACTTAAGACTGGTTTTGTGGTCCAGGGTCACATTTATGTAAACAGTTCAAATCAATTTTGTGTAGTTTTAAAGTGTTTTATGCAAGTTTTCTACATTGACAAATTTGAGGTTGACATTAGTCATATTTTTGTATTTAATAAAACATGTAAATAAAAATGCTTACCTTACATATAATTGTCCATGAAGGCTGAAAGTGAAACACATTACTGATATTCAGGTGTGCAGAATTTTTAGGCGTGTTTTTTAGTCAAAAATTATTAGAACCTCATGAGAAATATACAAAACTAATGCAATACAGAAATTGCAAAGTCAAGACATGACCACTGGACAGCAAAATGCTCACTGGGACAGCGGGGTCAGAAAAAAACAGGTGGAGAAGAAAAGACACACGTTAATTGCAAAAGATTTAAGAATTAACGTGAAGAATTAGGTTTAAAACCATCAGGAATCATTTAGTCTCTAGCGCCACCATTTTCCAGAACGGCAACCTTCCTGGAGTCTCCAGAAGTATATGTCAGGATCTTAGAGACTTTGCTCGGGTAAAAAATCCTCGAAGATGACCATCACTTAAAGGGATCCCCGGGTATTAAGAGATGTATAGCTTAATATAACATCAATGATGTCTCTTATTGAAATATGTCGTAAAAAAAACATGAAAATGTATGTTATTTTAAAAAAACGACATCGTTTTTGGACTATGGGGGGCACCATTATTTTACGTGCACAGTACATTCTGCATTGATGACGTCAAATGGTTGCACTCAGTGAGCAACTGGCATTTTTTTATCGCAACAACTCAGAAAATAAAATACTGATACGATACCACATTGTGAGACTTTTGGTTGTAATTTTCAGTCGAAGGGCAACAAAAGAAGCGATGTAATGTAAGACTTCCCATTCTTTTCTCCTCTTCTTATCGCTAGGAAAGCAGTGAAGATGCCTGTGGATGAATAAAACTTCCTAAAGACCCGCTTCTTTGTTCTCTCCACTTTAGCCCTGATGCCTTTGAGTCTTTTAGTAGACCACAGCTACTGAAAGAGCTTACAAACGGCTGAGACAAGAAACGCTAGATGCCATCCTGTTAGGATGTAAACATGCCGATGCACGGCCGCTAGAGGAGTTTGTCAGCGCAGATTTCCCTGGAGATCCGGGGCGTTTACACTCCTTGTGGGGAAAAATTGATGGTACAGCATTTGGTTTAAACCTATACTTATATCCATTGCCACCTGTAAGCTCTTTCAGTAGCTTTGGTCATCATGTCAGTATTTTATTTTCCGAGTTGTCTATTCCGAGTTGTGCTGTGGTAAAAATAGCAACAGGTAGCTCACCGAGTGCAACCATTTTATATCATCAGAAAAATGGGCCCCCCCATAGTTCAAAATATGTATAAAACGAGGTGTTTTTTTTTAAATAACATAAATCTTTATTTATGTTATAATTATGATAAATTTTTTCCCATTGAAAATAGTACTTTTTTTTAAAAAAATTTTTACAATTATTTTTCACTTCATGCAGTATTTCAGATGAAAATAGACACTAGGGCTTTAAAGTACAGTTTTTGAATGCAGATTAGCACCTCCTGGTGTGAGCAAAGAGAGAAAAAACATGTAATTTCATGGTGTAACCACTAGTTGCCTGTATAGGATTCAATAGAGAGTCTTGTGAATTCCCTAGTTGTTTTTAGACATAATTGTTTACTTTTATTAGGTTGTGGATATAAATGTATATTTAGGCATTCTCAAAGACTACTTTTTGTCAAGGTTTATATATATTTTTTGCATTATTATTATTATAACATAGCTTTTTGCATTATTATTACTACAATCAACCCTGAACACAGAAAGCATTTTGTTACACAAAACATTAAAAAACTGTAAAAATGTAGAAGTAATGTAGATGTAACAAAAAATGAAGAGTAATGCTTTATCAGAGTCTACACAGAGTCATACACTTGTACACACAGAGGGGGTGTGTGTACAAGTGTGTGTGTGTGTGTGTGTGTGCGTGTGTGTGTGTGTGTGCGTGTATGTATGAGTGGATGTGTTGATTTTGCACTCTAGATGTTTTAGAGTTTCACCCCTTCATTGCTGTGCAATGTTTTTCTGCATTGTTGGGGATTTGTAGATTGTACACACAAAAATGTTCTGTATTTTTAAATTTTTTCCCGTTTCCCGGTCATTTTTGACCGAAGACCATGAGTGTGACTTTTTTTTTTATGACCACTTAACTTTTTCGAATCATGCCCTCAATTTTTTTGTGTGTTCACATACCAAGTGCCATAAAAGTCACTGAGTTTTGTACCATTCTGGTGACGCTACGATTTTTAAAAATTCAAAATGTAAAATTATCCGGTCAGAAATGACTGAAGACTGCAAAACAAAGCTTAAAACGTATTTGTTTAATCAACACTATCACTAAATATTTGTCCCATATGTATTCTTTTCTATGTCTTTATTACTTAATTTGTGTTATATGCAATTACATTATTTATGACTGGATTGGGCAACTGTCCAATGTCCACTTAATTGTTACTCTGTAATGAGTATTTGTTGTATTGGTGAACCTTGTAAAGCATCTATGAAATATATGATATATATAAAAAAAAAGGAAATGAGAAGTAAACACGGAGCATTAAGATAATGAAGAGTCTTTATTTTCGAAGTTGACAGACTAAAACAGCATTTCACAGCATAATATAAATCCAAAATCCCTTTCAATATTTCACTCTCATCAAACAGGGGAAATACATTCAAATGACAATAAGACCTTTAGCAGATCTTTAACAATCCAAAGCTGTATTTTATTGCATGTGTTTACTGATACCAATGGCTATAGATGAAAAGCCTTCTCACACAACATCTGTCAAATTAACATGCGCAGTATGTCTTTGCACAGATTTTATAAGGTTGAGTCTGACTGCATTAATTTTTTTTTTTTTTCAGACTTGTTGGAGTCACAGTCATTGTTTCTTGTCAAGAAAAGTCATTCCCCACCATCTGCCTCTTTCCTTCCAATAGGGTTCCAGTTCATATTCAGCTGCAAAAAAAGCGTACTTTGAATGAAGCTGTCTATGGCTTCGGCAGCAAGGGACGCACATGGCTGGCCACATCGTTGAAGGACAGCGGAAAATAGCTGGGAACTTGATTCCCAGGGAAAGACACGAGCTGGGCACCCTGACGACTGACGTGCTCGTACAGCACCCAGACACCACCTTTCACTTTGTGGGAAGAAGCGATGTCACTGAAATCAATGTTGTGAAGATTGGTTTCTTTGCGTAGGGTCACGCTCCTTCCCCCGTAGTTCACGTGCTCAAACAGCTGGATTTCAGGGTTGTCCAGGTCATCTGCGATCATCTTGAGGGAAGAAAACCTTCCTTTGTCTTGAAGGGTAGCGTACTCTCCCTCCTCAAACACTCGCTGCTTTCCAGTGAAATTCTTGTCATAATACGCTACCCATGGTGCGCCAATGACTTTTATGGATGAGATGACGTCGTTGAAGCCCTTTTCTTCTAAGTTGTGGACATCGTTCTTGAATTCAGCTGTTCTGCCCTCAAAGGCATCTTCGCTAAAAACGATGATCTTGCTCATTTTGAATGATGACTGGAGGAGAGAGGCTGGAGAAGGCAAGGGTTTCTGAAGGAGCTTCCTGTGGAAGAGAGTGAGTGACTTGGTGCACAGAGCTGCCTTTTAAAGCACAAATACGCCAAAGTGGGTGTCGACAAAGTTATGAAAGATACCCGACACGGTGGTAACGAGAAGCCGTTGCCTCATCCCTTTTCCAGTTAACCAGGTGGAGTCTTTCAAGATGATGAGTTCCTTGTCAGTTCTCATTGAAAAAACAAATGGCACCTTTTTTTTCAGGATTTCGTCACCTAAGATAATATCACAATCATTTACAAGTATGTCGCCATTGAAAAGGTTTCAAGTAAATCAGTCAATTCAGTCTGACTTGATGTTCAAATCATCTGCTTTTGGTGTTCCCAGGTGAAAAAGAAATATATTTAAATTGTGCTTTTTCAGACACACTTAGTATATTTAAACTACTATACTAAGTGCATATTAAATGTAAGTATATTAAGTGTATTTCAAGATATGTTTAAGTTTAATCTATTTGTAATATATTTAATATATTGAAGTTGTGTTAAAATGGAACCACTTCAAGTATATTTAGTGCAATTTAAGTTTATTTCTTAAAATACTTTTAAAATATACTTTTAATACTTCGTGAACTACAGATAGAGTATATTTGAAGCATCATTTTAATGTACTTCAAATACATTTCAATTATATTTCAGCCCATTAGATATGCATTAGCATTACATAGTTGCTTTTTTTCAGTATATACACACACGTACACACTTTGATCTAGAAAACTTTAATGTATTATATATTGTTGTGTACATTACAAATATTCATAGAATACATTTAAAAGTACAGCAGCATATATACCTTGGTGAAAAAAAAACATACTATTAAATGTATTTAAAATGCACTTGAAATATACGTATGTTTATATATATTTGTATTACTACAAACATACTCAAGTACGTTTTAAAACATTATACAAAAAAAATTATAATAAATGAAAAAAGACTGAAATGCTATGGCAGAACCATCTTATCCATTTGTAGAAGATTTCAGTTATACCTGTATTACTGAAAAGTACAGAATCAGAAATAAATGCACAACATCATTTTGCAAATAAAAATGTTAATGTTGTACATGTTATAAAGACGTTTTTTTTTTTCCCAATGCATGTGTCAAAACACGTTATTTAAATTTCAAAACTTACCTGAAGTCAGTCACAGTGCGGTTCCAAAAGCCAGACGTATACTTTCTAGAAGTACATTAAAAGTATGCTTGTGTTTAGCATATTTCTTAGAAGTATAACTAAGCATATATTTAATACAAAAGTACTTCAATTATACTTTTTAGAAATATATTAAAATGCAATTCAGTATATTTTGGTGACACTTTACAATAAGGTTCATTAGTTAACAATAACATTAGTAAACATGAACTAAGAATGAACAACATTTATTAATCTCAGTGTTCATTTCAGCATTTACTAATTATTAAAATCACAAGTTGTGTTTGTTAACATTAGTTAATGCACTGTGAACTAACATGAATAAACAATGAACAACTGTATTTACATTAACAAATAGTGTAATAATGCATTGTTTGTTCACGTTAGTTAATACATTTACTAACGTTAACAAATGACACCTTACTGTAAAGTGTTAACTATTTTTTTAATGCACTTCAAATAAGCATGTTGGGAATACAAATGCATTATAAACATACTACTTGAATTTCAAGCATATTTTTAATACATTTAGGGTGAATCCCAATTCTCTGTCTTACTCCTTCCCCTTAGTTTTGCACGTTCACGTCAAATGCTTGGTTTTAAGGGGTATCTACCACTTCCCCTTAGCCCTACCCCTCGATCAAAACGAGAATTGGGATAGCCCTTACTCTCACGTGAATGTGCAAAACTAAGAGGAAGGGGTAAGACAGAGAATTGGGATTCACCCTTAATACTACGTCTTTTCCAGTATCAGAGTTATAAGAGCCTGAAATGTCACAATTATTGTCCCTCGAGTTGAGATTTGGCTTGTTGTCAGTAAATGAGGAGCTCAAGCACTCGATTCAAGCTCTTAATGGAAATCATTGGTGCAGGCAGCCTTAACTAATTATGGATTGAGGGAAAACCAGGGTTTTGACCAGCCTTATGCATTACATGTCAGTGTTATATGATAAAAACAAACAGACACATTTCTTTGTTTGTAGAGCTAGCCGGTATCCACCAAGTCACAGTCTCTCGTGCGGAACTTTTTTTTCTTCATGTCACTTTTTATATGAAATGACATTTTTCCTAAGAAATGTCTCTTTACATACCTGCATAATTTATAAACTTATTCAGAAACACCTACTCAGTGGAACAAGTTAGAAACTGTTGTGTAACACATTCTTCAAAATAATGACAGATTACAACACCTGATATTTCATCACGTTTAACATTGAGCAGTATCCATACAAAGATCTTCACGAGACGAGCCATTTTATCTACTGTACAACACTCATGAAAACAAACAAACAAACCATAAATAGAAGCACAGCAAACAAAATTATTTCTTACTGAGAGAGGCTATACTCTCGTATTCACATCATATTTACAATTATTTAGAATGACTCATTGCAAAGTATATTTGAATGTCTCGTCTGTTATAGAGATGTTTGAATCAGGCCTAATGGAGGGGGATTCAGTCAATCTTGGAAGAAAAACGTTAGCAATGTGTCCATTCCAGGTGGCTAATTTGTGCTTCCTTTCAATCATTCATGTAAAAATCTGTTATTTTATTTTTTTATTTTTTGGGTGACTAGGACAACTTATAATTTTATTTTATTTTTTAATCGTGGCAACAGAGGTGAAGAGAGTGTATGTTAGCATTACCACAACAGACATATTCATGTGAAATACCCTAGGTTACAATAAATCACAATTATCAACATACCCTGTAATACTCACAGGTTGCTTTATTGAAATAATATCAGTGAGTTTGTACTTGAGCTCTGCTCACTGTAAGTGCTGTTGTTGGGCTTCTTCTAATCACATGTTCAATGTAACAATGACGACAGACAAGAGGATAAGAACGGACACTCATATGTCAAGCTTGATGAGGATATTGTCAAAAGGTAATCTAAATTCTAATGAATATCAATGCGAATTATAATACACCATCTAAGCCGCCAGGGCATCATCGTCATCCTCCCATCACCATCCCTTCGCCACATCCTGCCATCATCCCGCACTTTTGCCTCTCACCATCCCTACGCCGTCTCCTCGTCCACCTCCAAAACCCTCTCCATCCCTCCCTGTTCTGTTACTTTAACTTTATCATCTTCATCTTCAGTCTCTGCACACACACAGCTATTCAATTCTGCACTTTGTTTTTCAGTAAATGTTTATTCATTTATTTTTTTCTTCAAATGAATAAACAAAAATTACAATGCAATTTTATGATGTAAAACTTAATCATATCTTGAAATACACTTAATATACTTACATTTAATATGCACTTAGTATAGTATAGTTTAAATATACTAAGTGTGTCTGAAAAAGCACAATTTAAATATATTTCTTTTTCACCTGGGAACACCAAAAGCAGATGATTTGAACATCAAGTCACATTGAATTGACTGATTTACTTGAAACCTTTTCAATGGCAACATACTTGTAAATGATTGTGATATTATCTTAGGTGACGAAATCCTGAAATCTTGGAAAAAAGGTGCCATTTGTTTTTTCAATGAGAACTGACAAGGAACTCGTCATCTTGAAAGACTCCACCTGGTTAACTGGAAAAGGGATGAGGCAACGGCTTCTCGTTACCACCGTGTCGGGTATCTTTCATAACTTTGTCGACACCCACTTTGGCGTATTTGTGCTTTAAAAGGCAGCTCTGTGCACCAAGTCACTCACTCTCTCTTCCACAGGAAGCTCCTTCAGAAACCCTTGCCTTCTCCAGCCTCTCTCCTCCAGTCATCATTCAAAATGAGCAAGATCATCGTTTTTAGCGAAGATGCCTTTGAGGGCAGAACAGCTGAATTCAAGAACGATGTCCACAACTTAGAAGAAAAGGGCTTCAACGACGTCATCTCATCCATAAAAGTCATTGGCGCACCATGGGTAGCGTATTATGACAAGAATTTCACTGGAAAGCAGCGGGTGTTTGAGGAGGGAGAGTACGCTACCCTTGAAGACAAAGGAAGGTTTTCTTCCCTCAAGATGATCGCAGATGACCTGGACAACCCTGAAATCCAGCTGTTTGAGCACGTGAACTACGGGGGAAGGAGCGTGACCCTACGCAAAGAAACCAATCTTCACAACATTGATTTCAGTGACATCGCTTCTTCTCACAAAGTGAAAGGTGGTGTCTGGGTGCTGTACGAGCACGTCAGTCGTCAGGGTGCCCAGCTCGTGTCTTTCCCTGGGAATCAAGTTCCCAGCTATTTTCCGCTGTCCTTCAACGATGTGGCCAGCCATGTGCGTCCCTTGCTGCCGAAGCCATAGACAGCTTCATTCAAAGTACGCTTTTTTTGCAGCTGAATATGAACTGGAACCCTATTGGAAGGAAAGAGGCAGATGGTGGGGAATGACTTTTCTTGACAAGAAACAATGACTGTGACTCCAACAAGTCTGAAAAAAAAAAAAAAATTAATGCAGTCAGACTCAACCTTATAAAATCTGTGCAAAGACATACTGCGCATGTTAATTTGACAGATGTTGTGTGAGAAGGCTTTTCATCTATAGCCATTGGTATCAGTAAACACATGCAATAAAATACAGCTTTGGATTGTTAAAGACCTGCTAAAGGTCTTATTGTCATTTGAATGTATTTCCCCTGTTTGAGTGAAATATTGAAAGGGATTTTGGATTTATATTATGCTGTGAAATGCTGTTTTAGTCTGTCAACTTCGAAAATAAAGACTCTTCATTATCTTAATGCTCCGTGTTTACTTCTCATTTCCTTTTTTTTAATATATATCATATATTTCATGGATGCTTTACAAGGTTCACCAATACAACAAATACTCATTACAGAGTAACAATTAAGTGGACATTGGACAGTTGCCCAATCCAGTCATAAATAATGTAATTGCATAGAACACAAATTAAGTAACAAAGACATAGAAAAGAATACATATGGGACAAGTATTTAGTGACAGTGTTGATTAAACAAATACGTTTTAAGCTTTGTTTTAAATTCACTGTAAGTTCAAGGAGCTCATTTTTAGTCCATCTCTGCAAAACAGACTTTTCAGGATAGGAGATGGAATAAAAATGATCTCCTTAAACTGATTGCTAACACACTATAACTGATTCATTTGGGCCAATTTTCCAAAACAATCATACAGTTCTCAAAATAAGACGTTTCTCAAAACTTTTAACACATTTCACCTGTTTTCACACACGTTCCAATTTGCTCAGTGTTTTCTGCAAAACTCTACACAAAAACGCCATCATTTTGCACAGGTTTAATCATGTTCTCATTCAGAAAACACAAACACACGATATAACTACCTCAAGAATCACGAAATGAACTCAAACAGCACAGATTTATCCCGGTGTGAACATTCAGCAAAACTGATGACACACAGATCAGAATCTCAGGATGATATGAACAGGAGCACAAGTGATTATGTGTTTTGGAAAATGAATCCTGTTAGAGGGAGACAAAGAGGAATAGGAGGAGAAAAGAAAAGTGAAGGGGATGAGGTCAAAGGTCATTTGTTCCTGATGAAATACAAAGCACTATAGTTGACCATGTTCTTCTGCATGGACTGACCATGAGGGAAGTTGGCTCATCTACAAGGTTTCAATACAACTGACACGTTCAATATAATTACAGTACATAGCAGCAGTACTTCAGATGAGAGAGCTTTCATTATTCTATGTACAGTAAATACTGTACACCCTCAAACTCATTACTGTTGTCCATACATGGACTCTACAGTGTGTGCAGAATTATTAGGCAAGTTGATATTCTGGTCACATTTTGTTTCCAAGCACATTTTACCAATTCCAAACCACATCAATCTTAGTAACTACTATTAATTTTGTATTTAATCATTTATAAGTGATATATAATTGTCCATGAAGGCTGAAAGTCAAAAACTATATATATATATATATATATATATATATATATAGTATTTATATTCAGGTGTGCAGAATTATTAGGCAGGTTTTCTTTTACAGATTTTAGTTCATCTCCTATCCTGAAAAGTATGTCTTGCAGGATTGATTATAAATGAGCTCCTAAAACTTACTGTCAGATTCTGGAAGATAAATTCTTCAAACAGTGGCACAAGAGGATGTGGTGCTGGTCCTTCAAGAGTCACTCTCAACTTATCTATCCCTAAAGTCTATAAAAAATCAGTCTTAATGTATTTCACAACACTTCTCTTATTAAGTGAGGGTCATTTTAAAGAATTGTTTGCCCAAACAAAGTCTCTGAGAACCTGACACAGTCCACATCTGGAGACTCCAGGAAGGTTGCGGTTCTGGAAAATGGTGGCGCTGGAGACTAAATGGTTCCTGATGGTTTCTCACCTAATTCTTCACGTTACTTCTTCATTCTTTTGCAGTTAACATTACTTTTCTTCTCCACCTGTTTTTTTTCTGACCGTGCTGACCCCAATGGTCATGCCTTAACTTTGCTAATTCTATTATTGCATTAGTATTGATTGCATCCTTCTCATGGGCATTTAATATTTTTTTTAACTTTTATTCTTGAGTTCAATCTCTTTTTGGCTCATTTTATCTGTAAAAGAAAACCTGCCTAATAATTCAGCACACCTGAAATAAGGAATTTTTGACTTTCAGCCTTCATGGACAATTATATATCACTTATAAATGACTAAATACAAAATCAATAGTAGTTATTAAGATTTATGTGGTTTGGAATTGGTAAAATGTGCTTGGGAAAAAAATGTGACCAGAATATAAACTTTTCAATCTTTTGTCAGAAGACTAAGAAACTGCTATAACAAATAAGAATACTACCAATACTGTAATGCAGTTTGGCTGAGGATGCTGAATGAATGAATGAATTTATTTACAGTAACTGACAGTATATTCCATTTTATGCCATGGTCCGTGTGAATACTGGATTCTGATTGGCTGGCAGGTGTTGATTAAATTCATTGAACTGCACAAGTAGTTCCAGGTCAGTTTAATCACGTTCTATATTAATGCACTTCCTATGAACATTGGTAACCATAGTAACATACAGTTACAGTTGAATAGTAATACAGATGAAAATAACCGCTATTTTTATCGTTCCGGTAAAATATTGCAGCGCAAATATTATTAACATCTTTAATATGTGAATGCTGGTAAATGACCATGGCATAAACGGGATAATCAACGGCTAGCTGTGCATTAAACGATTTGAATGCACTCCGCTGCGCATCGTGTGGTTCTTCGCCTCCACGTCGTGCATTCAAATCATTTAATGCACAGCTAGCTGTTGATTATCCCTTACATGTGTTACAGTTTTTCTCGATTGCTAACACACAATTCATAAAACAATTCACCATTTTCCTACAACTATAAACACAATCTCAAAACTACACACCAACTTGTGCAAACCTCAAACTTCTAGGTCAAAATCAAACATTTTAGTCAAAAAAGAATCTAATCTTTGGCCTCAGATGACACACAAAACTGTCAAATACACAGATTATTTTCCTGTCTAGAGAACACTAGTGAGATCAGTTCAAAACACTGTTACAAAAACCTCCTTTTGGGAAAAAGGAAACATCTTGCTATTCAATGACTGTTACAGTATGCAGTATAAAAAGAGTTGTGCAGATAAATTCACCAATACAATTTAAGAAATGTTGGCTTTCATTACACGACTGTAAAGAGATCTTACAGTAGATGAATAGCACTAAAAGAGAAAAGTACAAAAACCAAACAACTGAATATACAGTAAACACACATTGGAATATACCAAATAAGTAAATAAATTCTGCAACCTCTGCCAAGTTGCATTACAGTATTGGTAATATCCTTATTTGTTAAACTATAACAGTTTCTTAGTCTTCTGACGAAAGATGTTTCCTCCCCTAGACAGTCGACTCTCAGTTCTGCACAAATACATGTAAAAAATACATAAAAAAATCAATTCAACAGTTATGAGTCTGAGGGTGTGCGGTACAGTATTTACAGTACAAAGAATAGTGAAAGTGCATCTGAAGTACTGCTACTATGTACTGCAAGTGTAATGTGTAAGTAGTGTAAAACCCTGTAAATGAGCCTGCAGGCCAGCTTTCCTTATGGTCGTTCCATGCACAAGAACATGCTCAACTATAGTGCTTTATATGTCATCAGCAACAAATGACTCTTGACCTAATCCCTTTATTTTTCTTGCTGATGTTTTGAATAGAAACACTAATATTCCTTAGAGATATGGTCCCAGCTTGCCATAGATTTTATTTAATGATGACACACCAAAAAATCAACAACAACAACAAAACAAATAAATGTAACTGTTTATGGGTGCTCTGAACCAAAAAAGCGAAGGCCTGAGAGAAAGAGTACATCTGGCTGCAGAAACAGGTGTGGGATCAGGATACCATCAACATGGGACAGAAGAAATGGAGCCAGGAGGTCAAACTGAAAGAATTACATCACAATACTAAAAGAAATAAAATGTTTTTACATTGGGATTAGTAGTTATTAATTGAAATGTTTAGGATTATTTGTTTAAGATAACAAAAGTATTAAATGGAAGGGAAACTAAATCTAAATCTTATCACCCTCTCTTCACAATATGTCAGTCATTAATTATTTTGTAGAATGTGATATTTTTAAGAACAGCTAAATGTTACAGTTTTTTTCAATTGCTTACACACTAAAATTAAATCTTTCCCACAATTAGCAAAACCTTACACTCAAGGAGCAAAACACCGGCCTAGATTTGCACAAATGTTCACACTTTTTGCAAAACATTACACACAGTGATTTGCAAAACACTAAACACACTTGTGAGCATTTGACACAGAAATTTATCATGATGCCATTTCCTTGCAATTTCAAAGCAAAGGCTTTCAAATTAACACCCCATGAACCAATGGGTTAAACACAGCCACCAGGTGTGAACACACACTAGTGCTTAATTGTAGACACACAATCAGGTTTAAGCACTATAAAAAGGCAACAGGTAAGTTCACCTGTCTTCAACAAAAATGGGCCGTGTCAGAGGAAGAGGGAGAGTGCGGATGAGAGGGGGAATCCGGAGAGAACAAGATGGAAGAAAAGGCCGAGGGAGAGGGAGAGGAAGAGGAAGACCTGGAGGAGGGGTAGGACATGCACAAAGAAAAAGACTCACAATCGTGCTACAATTGTGGACCATGTAATAAACCACAACTAACACTGAGGGAGGCTGGACTGAGAGTACAGCCTAACTTAAGCAGGTACACGGTGGCATCAATAGTTCGGACATTTCGTCAAGAGCACAGGTGAGACACTTATCTTCTGTCAAAAGAAAATCCATAGCTTACTGCATGTACTATATCAACAGTTTTGGTATGTATTCGTGTATCATTTTACAGTAAGCTACATGTATTTTGTTTGGCCAACATAGATTTGAATGTCAAGAACATCAAGGAGGGAGGGGCCCCATATTCACACAGGAGCAAGAGAGAGCGATCATAAACCTCGTTTTGGCCAATAATGCAATCAGACTTAGAGAAATTCAAGCCCATTTTTGTCAATGATCACCAAATTTTCAATAATGTCCAACAGGTCTCTGTCAACAATAGCCTGTATCCTTAAAAAAAAATCAAGTTGTGATGAAACAACTGTATAAAGTGTCATTTGAAAGAAAATCAGACAGGGTGAAAGTCCTGCGGCGTGAATATGTGGTGGTACGTTTTGTTCACTGATTGTAGTATTGTATACTGCACACATAACCTTTTTACTGTACATGTAATTTTACTGTATAGCAGACCTGAAGTATATTGATCTATTTCCGGCTTCGCTACTGTTCGGACGCTCCTGCTTATTGCTCTACGCTTCGCTCCCTATTTATGCACTTTTCTCAGATTTCTCTAAGATTTTAACTTCAGCATATCAGCACAGTGCTCAAACAACACCGTTTTTAGAAAAAGGAGACTCTTTGCCTCTCACTGCCAGCAGTTTACATTCTGGAGACGGGAAAACACAGCTGCCTACATTCAAACAGGCGGGAAAGAAAATGCCCCTTGTGGAATCTACTTGCTGCATGAACTGCCACAGACTTCTACAAAGGATTGCGGTTCTTGAAACAAAGTTACTTGCTGGACCTCCAAAACAGGTGGAACACACAGCAGATCGTCATCACGGACCCCCTCAGCATACAGCCGGTGAGTCCTGTGAATCTAGTGAATCTCAACAGTTTATACAAAGTGTAGAAGAACAAGCTGATCGACAGACTAATCGATGGCACAAACAGGGAGCGAGACCCAAAGGCACTCGAGACATCAGATTGTCACGAGTATCTCGTATTGCTGCCGTAGCATCCTCTACCCCAGATACGGCTATGACAACACTTGTAAACACTGGCATTCTACAACCCCCTACACATCATGAGAACAGATTTGAAGCATTAATGAATGTGGGTGAGGAATCCCCAAATGTGACAAAACATGGATCGTATCAGCCAGCAGCTAACATCGCTACTAACAGGTGCGCGAGGTCGAGCAGACAGCGGCACTCAGCTCAGAGCGCAGCCGAGCCCAGGACTCTGATAGTGGGCGACTCTATTATCAGAAACATCAGTAGCAGGACTACAACTACATGCTGCTTTCCTCAAGCAACCGTCTCTGATGTGAACAAGGAACTTCAGAACATTCTGATGAAGCACAAGACTGCAAATCGAATCATCATCCATGTGGGGAAGAACGATATTCGGAAAGAGCAGTCAGAACTGCTTAAGAAGGATTTCAGTGAACTCTTTGAAACACTTCAAAGACTTGAAGTTCAGTCATTCATCAGTGGACCACTCCCAGCAAGGGGAACTAACATGTTTTCACGGCTGCTTGGGCTGAATACATGGCTACAAAGAACCTGCAGTACAAAAGGAGTCAACTTCATCGACAACTTCAATATTTTCTGGGGCCATAGACAACTGTTTAAACTGGATGGCCTCCACCCAAACAAACTTGGTGCAAGAGTCCTAAAGGACAATATCTATTTCTCCCTCCGTCATCCTTCAGTGGTGTGTGCCAATCCACTCGGCCTCAATGGCACACACACACCTGGACAGAGTATGAGTGACCACAGGACTTCATGTCAGCCTCAGAGCCATCTTGTGGTTGACACATCCCACAAGGACACTGATAACACCACGCAGCCAAAACAAACTTTCCTCATGGAAACTATCCCGGCTGAGCCCTGCCCAACGAGCTCTTCACAGACAGACTGTGACGTATTACAACAGCTCCAAGACTCAGCACCCAAGGACAACTATCTGGAAAACAGCCAGGGAAGCCAGGACAACATTTCACAGCCACCGGAAACACCAGAGCCAGAGCCCATCTCACCAGACACACTATCCCTCTCTCCAGAATCTCCACTCCTAAGCTTCTGACAGAAAATGGAGGAACAGGTGTATGCTGGGACCAAACTCTCCCACTCGTTCGCTGCAAGCCCCCAGATATCAACTAAAAAACGGCGGGCCCCACAACCACCAAAGACAGCAGGCCCAGCTCTCCCTCCTCCTCCTGTGAGAGCTCTCCGACCGCTGCCACAACGCCAGGCCCAAACCCTCCTCCATCGGCTATAGGTGAACCAAAAACAACTGATAACAGCTCTCAGTGATATGTGTCGGGTCCCCGTTATATTAGCAGCAAGACTCACAAATGTTCACAGAACAAGCGGGAACCCAGTGTGCCTGTAGCCTTCTATATTTCTGTTTTATCTCGTGATAGAAAGTCTAAGGCCTTCTCAAGCCGTACTGCTGACCCATCTAATCTGCGGCCTATAATGCGTCAATCTGAGATTGCTGTAGAGACAAAATGTAATTCCATCAAGTTAGCATTTTTAAACATTCGTTCACTAAAAAATAAATCATTTCTGATCAATGATCTTATAACCACAAACAACCTGGATTTTATGTTTCTAAATGAAACATGGCTTGAAGACAGCTGCAGTGCAACAGTCCTCAATGAAACAGCCCCCCCTAACTTTCACTTTACAAGTGTCTGCAGGACTGTTAGGAGAGGTGGAGGTGTAGCTGCTCTATTTAAAGATGTTTATCAATGCAAGCAAGTGTCATTTGGTCAGTATTTGTCCTTTGAATACCTAGGTATTGTGCTGAAAGGTGCTCCACGCATTCTGTTTATAATTATTTACAGGCCTCCAAAATACTCTCGAGCCTTTGTTGAAGAGTTCACAGAACTGTTATCAATGATTTCCTCAGAGTTTGACTGTTTTACTATTGCAGGGGATTTTAATATTCACATAGATGATGCACAAATCAAAACTGCAAAAGAAATTATAACTGTTTTAAACACTTTTGACCTGATCCAGCATGTGCATGGACCCACACACAATCGTGGACACACTCTAGATTTACTCATCAGTAGAGGTCTAAACATTTCATCCATTGTTATTAAGGATGTAGCACTATCTGATCACTTCTGTATTTTCTTTGATATATTGATCTCTGTTACCACTGAATCTAGATCTGTCTCTGTCAGAAAGAGATGCATTAATGAGAACACTAGTGCACTATTTATGAAGGCTATATCTTTAACACCAAGCATTCCTGCAGACTCTGTTGATTTTCTCCTGGATTCTTTTAACTCAAAAGTTAAGAATGTTATTGATGATATTGCTCCGACAAGGGTCTGCAAGAAAAATGGCAGACAAAAATCACCATGGAGAAAATCAACAGCAGTTCAGAGTGTGAAAAGACAATGCAGAAAAGCTGAGCGGATGTGGCGGAAGACAAAACTTGAAATTCACTATAGCATCTATAAAGACAGCCTTCATGCTTTCAATGTGGAACTAGCCACAGCTAGACAGACCTTCTTCTCAAACCTTATAAACAGTAACTTAAATAACTCTCGCACTCTCTTTGCTACTGTGGAGAGACTGACAAACCCCCCAAGTCAGATTCCCAGTGAAATGCTCTCCGACAGTAAATGCAATGAGTTTGCTTCCTTCTTTTCTGAGAAGATCAATAATATCAGAAAGGAGATTGGCATATCTACTTCTGCACAGGTCACACAGATTTGACCGCAATTTCAAAAAGAAGTGACTATGCCTGTTTTTGAAGCAATTGATTGCAAAATTTTGAAAGAAATAGTACAGCACCTTACATCGTCAACATGCTATCTTGACACACTTCCCACATCTTTTTTCAAAAGTGTGCTTAACTGTTTAGAAGCAGATCTCTTAGAAGTGGTGAACGCTTCACTTCTCTATGGGACTTTTCCAAACTCCCTGAAAACTGCAGTTGTTAAGCCCCTTCTGAAAAAGCGCAATCTTGATAACACAATGTTGAACAACTATAGACCAATATCAAATCTTCCGTTCATAGGTAAGATTATTGAAAAGGTAGTTTTTAATCAGCTGAACAACTACTTAAACTCAAATGGATACCTGGACAATTTTCAATCTGGTTTCCGAGCACATCATAGCACAGAGACAGCACTCATTAAGATAATAAATGATATTCGCTTCAATTCTGATTCAGGCAAAATATCAGTGCTGGTACTACTAGATCTTAGTGCTGCGTTTGACACTGTTGATCATAACATACTACTAGAGAGACTGGAAAACTGGATCGGGCTTTCTGGGGTGGTACTCAAATGGTTCAGGTCATAGTTAGAAGGGAGAGGTTATTATGTGAGTATAGGAGAGCATAAGTCTAAATGGACGTCCATGACATGCGGAGTCCCACAAGGCTGAATTCTTGCACCGCTCTTGTTTAGCCTGTATATGCTCCCACTAAGTCAAATAATGAGAAAGAACCAAATTGCCTATCACAGCTATGCTGATGATACGCAGATTTACCTTGCCTTATCTCCAAATGACTACAGCCCCATTGACTCCCTCTGCCAATGCATTGATGAAATAAACTGTTGGATGTGCCAGAACTTTCTTCAGTTAAATAAGGAGAAAACTGAGGTCATTGCATTTGGAAACAAAGATGAAGTTCTCAAGGTGAATGCATACCTTGACTCTAGGGGTCAATCAACTAAAAACCAAGTCAAAAATCTTGGGGTGTTTCTGGAGACAGACCTTAGTTTTAGTAGCCATGTTAAAGCAGTAACTAAATCAGCTTTTTATCATCTCAAAAACATTGCAAGAATTAGATGTTTTGTTTCCAGTCAATACTTGGAGAAACTTGTCCATGCCTTCATCACCAGCAGGGTGGATTATTGTAATGGTCTCCTTCCGAAGAAGACCATTAGACAGCTGCAGCTCATCCAGAACGCTGATGCCAGGATTCTGACTAGAACCAGAAAATTTGAGCATATTACACCAGTCCTCAGGTCCTTACACTGGCTCCCAGTTACATTTAGGATTGATTTTAAAGTACTTTTACTCGTTTATAAATCTCTAAATGGCCTAGGACCTGAATACATTCGAGATATGCTCACTGAATATAAACCTAACAGACCACTCAGATCATTAGGATCGACTCAGTTAGAAATACCAAGGGTTTACACAAAACAAGGGGAGTCTGCTTTTAGCTATTATGCCGCCTGCAGTTGGAACCAGCTTCCAGAAGAGATCAGATGTGCTAAAACATTAGCCACTTTTAAAGCCAGACTCAAAACTCATCTGTTTAGCTGTGCATTTGTTGAATGAGCACTGTGCTACGTCCGAACTGATTGCACTATGTATAATCACTTTCTATTCTTAAATGTTTTAAACTCTTTTAAAATCAATTTTTAAATCACTTTGTTTTTATTGTGATTATTATTATTTTTAATAACTATTTCACTTCCTTTTATGTAAAGCACTTTGAATTACCACTGTGTATGAAATGTGCTATATAAATAAACTTGCCTTGCCTTGCCTTGCCTTGATCTACACAATGTGATATTTTGCTGTATTTCAGAGAGTTTTGCAAATGGATGCGGAGGAAGTCCTAAATTAGTTTATATACATTGATGAGGCTGGATTTAACCTGTCAACAGTGATAAGGGGAAGAAACATCATTGGCCACAGGGCTATTGTCAATGTACCAGGGCAACGTGGGGGTAACATTACCCTTTGTGCTGCCATTACACAGAATGGGGTCCTCCACCGCCATGCCAACTTGGGTCCTTACAACACTGACCTCATTCTTACATTTTTCGACAGATTACACAATATTGTCACAGCAGCAAACCAAAGGGACCAGATGCAATACATTGTCGTCTGGGACAATGTAGCTTTCCATTGTTCTTCTCTGGTCCAAAAGTGGTTTCATCAACACCCACAATTTACAGTTCAATACCTTCCACCATACTCCCCCTTCCTAAACCCCATCGAGGAGTTCTTCTCAATATGGCGGTGGAAGGTTTATGATCTCCGGCCGTAAGTCCAGATGGCCCTCACTCAAGCTATGGAGGAAGCATGTCATCAAATTGAAGCAGCATCCATTCAATGGTGGATTCGTCACTCCAAAAGATTCTTCCCACATTGCCTTGCAAATGAAAATATAGCCTGTGATGTTGACGAGCCCCTGTGGCTAGATCCAGCTAGGTGGAGAAATGTTTAGGTTTTTATTTATTTTTTTATTTGGTACTGAACTGGATATGTAATTTGTTACAGTATTACTGTAAGCTTACAATACAATGGTATGTTCAGTAATACTGTATGAAAACTGGAAAATGTTTTGTTAGGAATGTTTTGTTGAAATGTTCAGTATTGACTGACTTGAGAACATGAAAAGAAATAAATATTTTCATTAGTCTGCACAATTGGCGTGTGGTGTTGGTGAATGTATTTTTACACTTTCTCTGTGTAAATGCTGTAAGTGTTTTAGGTTGAGCACAGGAGTGTTTAACTGATTCAAACCATATGATGGTTGTGTTTATGTTATGCCAACAAAATAAGGTTTTTATAAGACATTGTATAGTTTTGACAAAAGTGTTCCATTTTGCAAATTATCTGAGGTGTTGTGCTACTTTGGTGTAGTGTTGTGCTAATTGTGTGAAGGGGTTTGGAAAACCGGGCCCTGTTTTCAAAATTGTGCTTAAGCAATTGTAAAAAACTGTAATACATATTTAATACTTAGGGTTATCTCAATCAGAAGTTGTGTTCTTCTTTTGTGTCAGATTATTGACTGTCAATGCTGTGAGCAAAAAAACAAACATAGATATGTTCCTGATTCTTAGAAAATAAGTTGTTTGAAGAATAGGTGACTTTTGTTACATGTCTGTCTGTCTGTGATCCCCATTGTCCTTATTTGGTTTAGTTCCGTTCCTCATTAGTTCATTATCTGTGATTATCTCCACTTGAGTTTGATTAAGTTGTTTGCTCTTTTGTTCTCTCTCCTTTAAAAGTCCTGAGTTCTCCCTCTTTGGTTGTCCGTGATTGATGTTAGTTAATGTTACTTAATGTTAATGTTGATTAAGTGTATTAAACGGAATAGTGAGTTGAAGCCATTTGTCCTCGCATCATTCTTCATTATTTACTTTAGAAACGCCACAACCACACATCCGCGTGAATCAAACAGAATCACGGACCCACTACAGAAAATCGAATTTGTCGATGCTATCGCCGCCCTAACCCTCCTGGATCTCCCCTTCTTTAAATTCACTTGTAAGTTCTGTGAACTCGCCGAGAAGATGACGCTGGTGGACTCCGTCATCATAGAGATGTTCCGGCTCGGGGCCACTTACCACCGTCCTGTGGACCTCCCAGACACCGCGGGATTATGTTGGAGAGAGGCCATTCTTCGGTGTCTGGGAAGCGTCCGGGCCCGAGCCGGAACCCATTCGTCAGCCGCGATCTTCGAATTCCAACTGCCGTCCGCGGCCACGGCAAACCCGCCAACACGGAAGGCGGCAAACCTGCCAAGAAGTGCAGCTACCCCACCGACAGAGAGTGCGGCCAACCCGCCGACAGAGAGTGCGGCCAACCCGCCTAGAAGTATGGCAAGCCCGCCGAGAAGTATGGCAAGCCCGCTGGTCCCGTTCAGCTCACCTGTGCCTCCGATGGTCCTGTCCAGCTCTCCCTTGCCTCCGCCGGTCCCGTCCAGCTCTCCTGTGTCTCCGCTGGTTCCGTCCAGCTCTGCGCCGTCCGAGTGCATACAAGAATTCACGCTTCAAGAGCGCCCCTCTGTGGCTGCGCCAAGAAGGCGCTTCCCTAGCTTCGCGCTGCCCGAGCGCCCCCAAGAGTCCGCGCTGCCAGAGCGCTGCTATTCCCCTAAGAATCAGTCTTGGGCGCCCAAGCTCCTGGTTCCTCCATGGGCGCCCAAGATCCCTGCTCCTCCTTGGCCTCTCGTATCCCTGGATCCTCCATGGTCTCCCAAGCTCCCTGCTCCTCCATGGCCCTCGGAGTCCCCTGACCCGCCATGGCCGCTGGAGTCCCCTGACCCGCCCTGGATGCCTCCTCAGTATCCGGTATCTCTGTCCTGCACTGTTACATGTCTGTCTGTCTGTGATCCCCGTTGTCCTTATTTGGTTTAGTTCCGTTCCTCATTAGTTCATTATCTGTGATTATCTCCACCTGAGTTTGATTAAGTTGTTTGCTCTTTTGTTCTCTCTCCTTTAAAAGTCCTTAGTTCTCCCTCTTTGGTTGTCCGTGATTGATGTTAGATAATGTTACTTAATGTTAATGTTGATTAAGTGTATTAAACGGAATAGTGAGTTGAAGCCATTTGTCCTCGCATCATTCTTCATTATTTACTTTAGAAACGCCACAACCATACATCCGCGTAACAACATTACATGAAATAAAAAATAAATAAAACAAAACATACATGAATGAAAATGAAATAAATAAATAAATAAAAGTTGAAGTTGGATAATGTAGTATAAGTCTTCTGTAATGTCTGGGGTCAAAGTGACTGCAAAGCAACTTTAACATCTCTGGACTGCATTTCTCGATAACAATTGATCTTAGAGCTTAAGAACATCTTCTACAGGTCTTTTTACGAATGTTTGTTTTTGTTTCATGTGTGTTTCCCAAAATGTAAATGTTTATAGACAGTGTAGAGTTGAAAAAAACCAAACACTTTTTATCTCTATGGCAAGAAAAATGTGGAATAAGATTAGGCCACAAGAAAGGTCCTCAAAATTAAGACAACCTTGGACAGACCATGTGTACGACAGCTTTAAAGAAAGGGGGGAAAAATCCACGTTGTAGTCTAAATATCAATATGTCAAGGCTCCCTGGGGCAGAATGTTTTTTAATCTTCCATATTTACAAATGAAACACAATCCAAAATAATCCTGCTGCACTGGGCCAAAATGTGAACTTGTTAGTCCAACAAACTGGAGATATACAACACAAACTTTCAGAGAAGGAGGCTAGGCCAGCAACCAACCAGAGAAGAGGAAAAATAGCCCTAACGCATGGACCCCACATTTTTACAGCACACTCAACACCAAACGAGCAACTCTTAGCTAGGAACATGACACAATGTCTCAATAAAAAAGTGTTGAAAGTAATAGGCACAGAAATTAGGAAAAAGGAATCCATTCACTCTGACATCATGATAGAAATATACTTAATGCAGACAATAATCTAGGAATGTTGCAAAAAACATCAGGCTACATGCAACTTTTCCATATGAATCTGTTCATTGTTCAATTATAGTCAGAGTATGACATCAGCATTCTGTACAATTGTACAATTATGACACCTTTGTCCACACAGTTGAACGGATTTATTTGAACTTCAGTTAATTGTACTGATGAGTAAAGTTCATGCTAATTTGATGAGAACACATCAATTTCATTTGACATATTCTGTGAATGTTTTCAGAACATAATTCACTCATATAGATCCAACCAGTACTGTCCAAAGGAGGGACACACCGCTCCAAAACAAGGTGCAAAATGTTTATCTGACCCTAAATAACATATTTCAAGTCTTTAATGTACAACTATTTGCTCTTTATATTAAATATGTACCATCACTCTATTTCATGGGGTTCTTCAATAGCACACCATCCAGTTCAATGACTTTCCAAAGAAGGGTCACCCCGCTACAAAACAAGTTGCAGAATATTTATTTGACACTATAGAAAAAACTTTAAGTCTTTAATGTAGAAGTATTTACTCTAGATGTTCAATATACCATCATTGTATGGGTTTCATCATTGACACACCTTCCATCAAAAAATATTACGTTATCTACATTTATTTATTACTGCAATGCCTGACAAATAGTAATTTCTTTACTTTATGGATTTATTTAGAAGAATGATTTGCTTTAAAGGAATTTCAAAACAAATATGAGCAAAGTACAGTTTCACCTTATACCTTCAATGTGATTGTAATGGTAGAAAATGGTAGAAATTGAACATATAGAGTAAATAATTGTACACTAGAGACTTGTAGTTGTAACGGGGCTGGCGAGACGTGAGACTTGCGGATCCAAGTGCAAGCTTTTATTTACAGGCATGGTCATAAATACAGGCAGGGTCGAGCAATGGCAAACAGGTATGGCAGGGACAAGACAAAGAGTAATCCTAGGGCAAGCAAAGGTCAGTCGACAGCGAACAGTATCCGAAGGGGCTTGACGAGAGAGGTACCTGAAAACAAAGCAAAAGTCCAGGCAGGGGAAAACACAATCCAAAACAGGCAGGGGAAAACTAGGAAAACTATCAGGGGCTCTGTAGAGTTGCTACAGCTAGGGGAGCGGTAAACGCAAAAACTATCAGGGGCTCTGTAGAATTGCTACGGCTAGGGGAGCGGTAAACACATACAATACTCGGCAGTGAGGGAAACAAGGTCCAGGGTTTAAATAGAGTGTGTGATTAGTGATAGCTGTGTGATCAGTGCCAGTGTGATGTGTGATGTGTGCTGTGAGAGTCAATGTGTGATGTGTGCTGTGAGAGTCAATGTGGTGACCTCTGGTGGTGAATGAACGGAAGTGCAGGGACAGGGTTCATGACAGTAGTATGTTCTTTAGGGTCAGATAAATATTTTACACCTTGTTTTGGAGCGGTGTGACCCTCTTTTGGAAAGCTATTGAACTGGAAGGTATGTAAATGGAGAAACACAGAGTACAGTGATGTTAGATTTTGACTTGCACATTAAAGACTTGTAGTATGTTGTTTAGACCCTAATAAATATTTAGCAAGTTGTTTTGTTTCGGGGTGACCCTCCTTTAGAAAGTTATTGAACTGGAAGGCGTGTCAATTAAGAAAGGCGTTGAATACAACGTTGGTAGAAATTAAACATACAGATCATACTATTGTAGATGTATCATACCCGTGCACGTTGGATGGGTTAAGTGCAGAGCACAAATTCCGAGTATGGGTCACCATACTTGGCCGTATGTCACTTCACTTTCACTTTCACTTTCACTTTCAAAATAAACATCCTGTTTGCTGTCAGGCTTTCTCAGTACTTGTCAATCATCTGATGGATTCATTACCATGGACAGTGATATTTCTGCAGGACTGTAAACATCAATCAGTCTTTATCACACTTAAAACCAGAAAAACAGAGGTGAATAAAACAGCAAGACATGGGCTATAGTATGTTCCGTAGGGTCCAGACAAGATGTTCTAACTGGCTTTGATGCAGTCGACCCATGCATTCAAAACCTATTGAAATAAATCATATGTCATTGTTAAAAGCAAGCCACCAACACACGTCTGGTTCATTTTGAGGCAAATAAATACATACAAACAGTATGCAGTGTCATATGGAGTCTCTAAATAGCCTTTTTGAAAAGATTCCTAGACTTTTCTTGAAATAAAAGATCCAAATTACTTTTCCAAAGCTTTTCTTGAAATGAAATACCGTAAAGATGTAATTTCTGTAAGTTTTTACCTAAAAAAAAAAAAGTTTTATTTCAGGAAAAGTTTAGGCGTTTTTTTGGAGTCAGCACTACAAATGCTGTTCAGAAATAGTTTTTTATTGTGTGTTTTGGTGGGCAGAGCAGTTCTGAATGGATATACATATATGTATTATGTAGTTTTGACTCATTTGGTTACCAGGTGTCCATTTGGAGTCTCCAAATGGCTTTTTTGAAAGGACGCCTAGACTTTTTCTTAAATAAAAGCTTACAGAGTCCACATTTTTGGGAGTATCATCCTCAAATTTGAATCAAAACATGGACAGATATTCAGCTTTATCCTTATGCTGTTTTCAGGCCTTTGGCATCAAAGCCCCATCCATCAGTTTCATTAAAAGATATTGCGATTCACATTCATGTAAGTTTTACCTTGTTTTACTAATTTTGAGTTATTATGACTCTAGAGTAACAAAGGTTCAAGTGTCTAGTTTCAAACAATACCAGCTTTTTAAATATAGACCTTAGGGTTCAAGAGCTACAGGCATTTTTATTTGGTTATGTCGTTTTTCACAAAATGCTCAAAAATAGGGGTGCATTATTTTAAACATTATGCACTTTTTTATCAAAGATAGTTGTGTTATTTCATTGCTTTGAATAAACATGTATTAGTAATATTTTGCTCGATGCTTGTGGTCTTAGGAGAGAAACCAAAAGCATTTCCCCCCCCCTAACTGAAATTATGACTTTTAAATTCGAATATAATTCGAATATTGATAATATTTAAGTCCAAAATTCGAATTTAGTTTTTCAGCCATTTTGACAGCCCTGTGGGAGACAGTTTGAAATTTGATCCATTGCAGAATTCTGTTTACCAAAATAACATTGTGAGTTGTGTTGAATGAGAACAAGATTGGATGACCAAGCTGAACATACAGCTTGTTTCAAACAGACACATTACACAATAAGATTTGTTGATTTGATCCTAAAAGGTTTGAGAATGTGGGGATAAATGTAATGAGTAATAAAATACTATGTATGCCCACTGGGACAACAAAGGTCCCTGTGTGAATGAAAGGTTGCTGTTTTCTGCATTCTCCAAAGAAGAAAGAAACAAGGAGCATTAAGATATTTATTTATCTCTTGCTCAGCATAATATAAATCCAAAACCCCTTTTCAATATCTCTCTCATCAAGCAGGGAAAATACATTCAAGTACAACAGAAATTATAGTAGATCCATAACAATTTTTTTTTTTTTTCAAATTTCATTTAAATTTAACAAATAAATTTCAGTTTATTACATTTTTTACTATTGTTGATCGGTATAGATGAAAAGCCAAGCAACCAGTTGGTTAAAATTTTACTGTCCGATGTATAGCAAAATGTTATATGACCAATTAACATGTACACTATGTGTTTACACAGATATTCAATAATAAGGTCTGTTTGCATGAAGTTTCTTCAAAATTTTTACAGCATAGCATTCACAATCATCGTTTCTGGTCAAGATCAGTCATTCTCCACCACCTGCCTCGTTCTTTGCAAAAGGGTTTCAGTTTATATTCAGCTGAAGAAAGCATATGAAGCTGTCTATGGCTTCGGCAGCAAGGGACGCACATGGCTGGCCACATCGTTGAAGGAGAGCGGCACATAGCTGGGAACTTGATCCCCAGGGAAAGACACGAGCTGGGCACCCTGACGACTGACGTGCTCGTACAGCACCCAGACACCACCTTTCACTTTGTGAGAAGAAGCGATGTCACTGAAATCAATGTTGTGAAGATTGGTTTCTCTGCGTAGGGTCACGGTCCTTCCCCCGTAGTTCACGTGCTCAAACAGCTGGATTTCAGGGTTGTCCAGGTCATCTGCGATCATCTTGAGGGAAGAAAACCTTCCTTTGTCTTCAAGGGTAGCGTACTCTCCCTCCTCAAACACCCGCTGCTTTCCAGTGAAATTCTTGTCATAATACGCTACCCATGGTGCGCCAATGACTTTTATGGATGAGATGACATCGTTGAAGCCCTTTTCTTCTAAGTTGTGGACATCGTTCTTGAATTCAGCTGTTCTGCCCTCAAAGGCATCTTCGCTAAAAACGATGATCTTGCTCATTTTGAATATGATGACTGGAGGAGAAAGGCTGGAGAAGGCAAGTGCTTCTTATTCAGCTTCCTGTGGCTTTGCTGGGAAAAGTGAACTACTCAGGCGTAGAGTTGCCCTTTAAATAACAGATACACCAAAGTGGGCGTTGACAAGTTCATGGAAGTACATGTAGGTGTGGAAGATGTGAAACATGTCAAATCTCAAACTCTTCAGTCTGTACATAAATATAGCCTAATAAAAACCTTGTTTGTTACAAGCTCCTGGGAGAAGGGGGGGGGGGGGGGGGGCATTAGATTGTGTTCATTTTATTGTGTTGTCTGATGTGCTCGATACAATTTGTTAACGTTAATGGTTAAAACCAAAATACTGTAAACTGACCCACTTCATTATATTCTTTATATTTTATATATTTATATGTTTTAGTGCACTGAAGCTCCCCCATTCCTTCTCTAAATTAAACACCTCAATTTACAAAAATATTTCATTTATACTTCTTCTGCCTGTTGGTATCAAGTAAATCAATCCTGCTGCTTTTCTTCTACAGCCATACGATACCATTGTGCGCCACATAGTCATGTGATGCACGGGAGCCAATGGGATTTCACGATTAAACTGCCATAATGCCTCTTTGGGTGGCAATTTTTGAATGTCTATGAGATTTGAGCATTATGTTGGATGGAGATGGTGATCAATTTTGGGTCTGTTCCTTAAAACAATCATTTGGCCATCGAAGACTCAAAATATTTTTTGTATAAATTACTGACTACTTTTATCTGCCTGTTGTGCGTTTTATATTGAGAAATGGCTAGGTTTAGAGGTAAAGGTCAGATATATTACAATATATCATTTCATGATGATCAAAATCACCAGTCACTGGTCGTGTCACAATAAAGATGACAAGCTGTTGTCTCACACCCTTTTTCTAGTGTACCATGTGCAATCTCAAGAATATAAGTTCCTTATAAATAGATCCCTTTTCCAGATAACCTACAAAACAAAAAAAAATGTATCAATCATTTACATCAGTGTTACTCATTGTGCGGCTCACCAAGCTTTAATTTGTGGCTCGCAGGGCAGTAATTAATACGGTAATATGATCATGCAGTCAATACAGATATTTCATAAAAACATTAACAACAAGCAGGGTTCTAACATAAAAGATTAAAAATAAATCAGTGTCTGTTCTACAACTAATTTATATTTAAAAATACCCAAAACCACGGCATTACAAGATGGAAATATAGACTAGAAAAGATATTTAAAATTGCTCATTAGACTCAGATCATTAAAAAAAAATAATTAACAAATATATATTATGGAAACCCTCTATCCATCACATGCTTGTGAATATGGAATATACTTGGGCATTTATTAAAAAATAAAATGCTATCGCTAAATTGGAGCAATTAAATTAGAGGACACTAACCTGGCAATTCATAGGCCTACTACACACATTATAACAACGCTAGCTTTGCTACGGTTATTTCCAGCATTTTATGCTAGTCAGTTTGTGTTATATACGGACTGAAAATGGATCGATTTCTTATTAAAGTCACGCACCAAGTGAACAGCAACAAAGCAATGTGACGGTGTCAAACGAGGGAACTAAAGATTCGGCGCATGCAACAACCGCTAATCGACAGGAAGATGATAGAGACGGGGTTTGTGGAGAATCCACTCCTGCTAAAAAGAGAAAGGTACGAGCCCTACAAGATGAGCATAGAACATTTCAAGAAAAGTGGACAGGAATTTTTATTTGTGCTCCATGGATCAAACCCTTTGTGTTTACTAAGCAGACAAACCTGGTTTCAGGCAAAGTAATGTGGAGCGGCATTTCCAAACAACGCACCCAAAATTCAACGAAAGTTATCCACCTGGAAGTGAAATAAGGAAAAGAAAAACAGAGCAGCTTTCTTCCTCTCTTTCTGACCAACAAAGGCTCATACACAGAACAACTTCTACAGCTGAACGTTTAGCTGAGGTATCTTTTGAGATCGCTTGGATTCTGGCTCGGGGGAAAAAAACCTTCTCAGACTCAGAAATTGTGAAAGATTGCTTTTTGGCTTCAGCAGAAATATTGTTTGCTGAGTTTGACAACAAGGACGCAATTATTAAGCAAATTAAAGGATTACAATGATCAGATTCCACCATAATGAGGCGGATTGAAAACTTCGGCAAGGATGTGAGCGACCAGCTCTGCGCAGATGTGTCAGCAGCACCGTGTTTCAGCATCGCGGTGGATGAAAGCCCCGATTTGACAGATGTTGTGTGTTTGGGAAAGCTTTCCAAGAAGAAATGCTGTGCTTACTTCCACTTGTTGGCCAAACGAGAGATGAGGACATTCTGAATGCACCTGAAGTTGGTCAGGTCTAGCAAGTGTGCACGGATGGCGCCCCTAGCATGCGAGGACAGGAGAAGAAGGGGCTTGTTGGGCTCATGAAAAAAAGGGAAGAAATACCAAACTTTATCAGTTTCCACTGCTTCATCTATCAGGAGTCACTGGTATCAAAACTGAGAAATAATACATTCATAATACACCGTGTGGTAAACTTCATCATCTCCAGAGCGCTGAACCACAGACAGTTCCGACAGCTCATTGAGGACTATGACACAGAGTTTGGTGATTTACTGATGCTCAGTGAAGTGAGATTGTCCCGTGGAAAAGTGCTTGAACGGTTTCTGAGCCTCCTCCCTGAGATTTGCACTTTCCTGGACAGCAAAGGAAAACGGGAGCCAGAGCCGTCACCACAAATGACCCATCTCTGCTGGAGCACTTCAGCCACAGAGAATTTGTGAATGTTTTGGAAGAGCTGAGGGGGGAACTTGAATCCAGATTCAAGGATGTGAATGAGCACAACTTCACTGAAAACCCCTTCCATGTGTGTGTGTGTCATCTCTCACTCCAACTATCACTCCGCTCTGCCCTACTCAGCGTGCTGCTGTAGAAAGTGATATGGTAGAACTGCAGACAAAAGACATTCTCAAAGATGAACTCAGAGCAGGTGTTGGCCACTTCTGGGGTTTGGTGTCTGAAGATTTTCCCACTCTGAAGCCACTTGTATCATTCTTTAATTTAATTTTAGATGCACAGAGAATAGTCTCAGTCTTTCCTATATTCTGTAGGCTATCAACAAAAACATTAATGCATTAATAAAAACACTGACAAGCTATGCAATATCGCGTTCATAATCGAATACGATTCATCTGCTATTATGAACGCTGTTGGAGCCATTATTTTTTCTATTATCATATTTTGGACTGAATGGACTAATTTAATAGTTTGAATATAATTACAGTTTTTCTCAATTGTTTACACACATTTTCTGATAGCATGCCTCATATTCTCAGAACTCTACACACAAATCCAAAAAAACACACACAATGGGCAAAACCCCTCAATTCTCCTGCAAAATGAAACTTTACATTCAAAACAATGTTATTTCTTCTCAAAATGGGATTTTGTTTTCAAATGACACACACAAACCATCATATGTATAGACATTTATAAGAACCAGCTGAACACTGATGTGCTCAATGTAAAACACTATGATGAATGTAAAACACTTATACTCAGAACACACAAATACACGGTAAAATTTTATTTAATTTTTCCTGCAAAAACAATGTACACAGTGTACATCCCATTCCCAACCAACACAAAGTTGCACATACACTATACAGTAAATTATTCTGTTGTTTTGTATGTACAGTTACAGTAAAAAAAAAAAAAAAAAAAAAAAATACCTATGCTGCATCCTCTCTTCTGTTGCAGTCTGGCCACAGCACCTCATCCACATCACAAGCAATGTTTTCCCTGGCCAAGCAGCGGGGGAAATATCGCCTAGCATGGCGATTCCAGCCATGAAAAGCATCAGCTGCTATATCTCCACATGCGTCCTCCATAGCTTGGAGAAGAGGTATACGCGTTTGTGGATTTCGGTCATACACTTTCCATCTCCAGGCAGAAAAAAATTCTTCAATAGGATTGAGGAATGGAGAATATGGAGGGAGATAAACAACTAAAAAGTGTGGGTGGGCAGTGAACCAGTTACGAACCAGAGCAGCCCTGTGGAAACTTACGTTGTCCCAAATGACAACGTACCTGAGCTGCTCTGGGCCATCTACCTGATCTGGTGGAATGAGTGTGTTGTGTAGGGTGTCAAGGAATGTGATCAGATGGGCGGTGTTGTAGGGCCCAAGGGTAGCATGGTGATGGATGACGCCGTGGTGGGTAATCGCTGCACACATTGTGATGTTCCCTCCGCGCTGGCCAGGGACTTCAACAATGGCACGCTGGCCGATGATATTCCTTCCCCTCTTTCGTCTTTTTGTGAGGTTGAACCCAACCTCATCAATGAAGATGAACTGGTGCTCCACTGCAGCCACCTCTAGCTCAAGGACTCTCTGAAACACACATGACAATATCAGAAATAGACATGGAGTGGTCACTATCGTGAAGCACAATCATTATGATTACAATATTGAAATATGTATAATTTACTGTATACAGTGTTGAGAGTATGCATCAATTGTGGGACTCACTTGCACATAGTTATATCTCAATTCTTTGACTCTTTCTGAATTGCGTTCAAATGGCACCCTGTAGACCTGCTTCATCCGGAGATGATTTCTGCGCAAGACACGGTCCAGTGTTGATAAGCTTACCCTATCAATATTTGAAACATGTCATTGTTTTCTATTATTTTTCTTTGTATTTGCCGTAATGTTATGGCGTTGTTTTCTAGGACCATGTTCATGATTTCAGTTTCCTGTTCAGGAGACAGAACACGTTCCCGACCACCTTGTGTTGGTAATCTTTCAGTTCTGCCAAACAAATAGTAAAATACTGTAAATACAAATACTGTAAATACAAAGTAGGTATACATTTCCTAAATACTTGAAACATACTTTACAGTATTTTTACAGTCCTACAGAACAGTCCACAGGCAATACTGTACTACTGTACTCATTGAGTACTGTACTGATATGCAGTACTGCAATTTTCTAGTGAGAGTAGATTTCTTACCTATTCTCATTTCGGAAAGTCCGGATGATGGATGCTACAGTGTACCTGCTCAAATGTGGCTGTACTCTTTGCCCAGCCTCCCTCATTGTTAGACCATGGTTGACCACATGATCAACCAAAGTGGCTCGGATCTCATCTGAGATTACGGTCCTTGGCCTTCCTCGTCCTCGTCCTCGTCCTCCCCGTCCTCCTCCTCTTACTCTCACTCCTCTGGCTCTGCCTCTGTTTCCAATGTTGGCATCCATTGCTCCAAAACAGAAGAGCTCACCTGTTGCCCTTTTATGCTAAAGCTCTGATTGCTAATTGTAAAACTGTGTGACGGGTGTTTGCCCTTGTGATGAGTCAGTGTGCATATTTGAATGGCAGTGTGTTCCTTGTGAAAAAAAGATATTTTCTGCATGAAAATTGTGCCAAAAGCAGAGAATTGTGTGTAGTGTTTTGAAAAAAGTGTGTTTTAGAACGCAATTTGAGTTAAAGCAGGAACTGTGCTTGTAGATTAGCAGAATTGGTTCAGGGGGTTGGTGAATGAGTTACATGTTGTGGTCATTGTGTCTCAAGTACCAGAATTTGTGTGTAAACAATTGAGAAAAACTGTAAGTTTATGTTTGATGATAAGTGATAATTACCTGTGTATTATTTGTGTTTGAGTGTTAATGTTATGAATTTGTGAATGAAGACTTTTATTATATCACTGAAATTACGGATTTAGGGCAGGTAAAGTAGTAGGGGGAGTCAGTAAGGGGAAGCGGATACAATTTTCAGACCATGTGTTCGTGTGGTGTGCTAATGTTTAGCAATGAAGCTATTTCACAACTGTTGATTTTATGGACTAGGATTTGGTGAAAATTGAAGATGAAAACCCTATACTACGGACTCGCGCGGCAATGTTCACCTACTAAGATAGTGGCTTACTGTATAAAGATGTTGCGTAGCTTGTCAGTGATCTACAGCTCTGTGTATGAATGCCGCTCCATCTGAAACAGAGGACAACACAAGAGGTACAATTACGACAATGGACTTTTCTAATTTTATTTTTCCCTTTGTGCCCATATTTCTTTTTCTTTTCTATTTTCAACACAAACACACAATATAATTAACTCAAGCATCAAAAAATGAACTCAAGCAGCACACATTTATCCCGGTGTGAACATTCAGCAAAACTGATGACACACAGATCAGAATCTCAGGATGATATGAACAGGAGCACAAGTGGTTATGTGTTTTGGAAAATGAATCCTGGTAGAGGGACAAAGAGGAATAGGAGGAGAAAAGCAAGTGAAGGGGATGAGGTCAAAGGTCATTTGTTCCTGATGAAATACAAAGCACTATAGTTGACCACGTTCTTCTGCATGGACTGACCATGACTACTGACACGTTCAATATAATTACAGTACATAGCAGCAGTACTTCAGATGAGAGCTTCATTATTCTATGTACAGTAAATACTGTACACCATCAAACTCATTACTGTTGAATTGATTTGTAGCCAAGTAGTCTTTACATGTACTGTATTTTTGCAGAACTAAGAGATGACTGTCTAGGGGAGGCAGAGAAGTCTTCTGTCAGAAGACTAAGACACTGCTATAACAAATAAGGATACGACCAATACTGTAATGCAAATTGGCTGAGGATGCTGAATGAATGAATGAATGAATGAATGTATTTATTTATTTACAGTAACTGACAGTATATTCCAGTGTGTGTTACAGTTTTTCTCGATTGCTAACACACAATTCATGAAACAATTCACCATTTTCTCACAACTATAAACACAATCTCAAAATTACCACCACTTGTGCAAACTTCAGACTTCCAGTTCAAATCAAATAGTTCAGTCAAAACATGATCTCTTTTGTCAGACTCAACTTTGGCCTCAGATGACACACAAACCTGTCAAATACACAGACTACGTTCCTGTCTAGAGAACACTAGTGAGATCAATTCAAAACACTGTTACAGAAACCTTCTTTTGGGAAACAGGAATCCTTTTGCTAGTCAATGTCAGTTACAGTATACGGCATAAATAAAGGGGTGCAGATACAGTAAAATTCAGCAATAAACTTTAAGAAAAATTTACTTTCATTACATGACTGTAAAGATATCTTACAGTAGATGAAAGCACTACAAGAGAAAAATTCAAAGACCAAACACTGACTTACCATAAATACACATGGAATATACTGTCAGTTGTTTTACAGAAAGAACGAAAGAAATAATGGATAAAAGAATAAATAAATAAATTAATTCAGCAAAACTGCATTACAGTATTGGCAGTATCCTTATTTTTTATAGCAGTTTCTTAGTCTTCTGAGAAAATACTTCTCTGCCTCCCCTAGACAGACAACTCTCAGTTCTGCACAAATACAGTAAATGTAAGGACTACTTGGCTACAAATCAATTCAACAGTAGTTTGAGGGTGTGCTACAGTATTTACTGTATACAGAATAATGAAAGTTGTCTCATCTGAAGTACTGCCGCTATGTACTGTAATTATATTGTATGTATCAGTAGTATTGAAACCTTGTAGACGAGCCTGTAGGCCAACTTCCCTCACGGTCAGTCCATGCAGAAGAACGTGGTCAACTATAGTGCTTTGTATGTCATCAGGAACAAATGACCTTTGACCTCATCCCCTTCATTTTTATTTTCTCCTCCTATTCCTCTTGTCTCCCAACCAGGATTCATTTTCCAAACATAATCACCTGACTCTTGTTCATATCATCCTGAGATTCTGACCTGTGTGTCATCAGTTTTGCTACTGAATGTTCACACATGGATAAACATGTGCTGTTTGAGTTCATTTTTTGATGTTTGAGTTAATTATTTTGTGTGTTTGAGTTTTCTATATGAGAACATGGTTAAACCTGTGCAAAATGCTGCTGTTTTGGTGTAGAGTTTTGCAGAAAACACTGAGCAAATTGGAACGTGTGTGTAAACAGGTGAAATGTGTTAAACGTTTGAGAAACATGTCTTTTTTTTGAGAACTGTATGAATAGTTTGGAAAAATGGGCCAAATGAATCAGTTAGTGTGTTAGCAATTGAGAAAAACTGTAACTGTATATTCAGTCTTTTAACTTTTCTCTTCTAGTATTTTTCCTCTACTGTAAGATCTCTTTCAGTCATAATGAAAGTAACTTTCTAAGTAAAAGTTTATTGCTGAATTTTACTGTATCTGCACCCCTTTATTTATGCTGTATACTGTAACAGACATGACTGGCAAAAGGATTCCGTTTCCCAAAAGGAGTTTTTTGTAACAGTGTTTTGAATTGATCTCACTAGTGTTCTCTAGACAGAACGTAGTCTGAGTATTGACAGGTTTGTGTGTCATCTGAGGCCAAAGTTTGATCTGACAAAAGAGATCATGTTTTTGACTGAACTATTTGATTTTGAACTGGAAGTCTGAAGCTTGCACAAGTTGGTGTAAAATTTTGAGATTGTGTTTATAGTTGTGAGAAAATGGTGAATTGTTTCATGAATTGTGTGTTAGCAATCCAGAACAACTGTAACAGAGTGCAGTGTTGTATTGACAACATGACTAAGCATCTTGTTTGTGAACAACGACACAAGGACTTTTCATTCTGATAGCACTGATATGTTCATTTACATAAATATCTACTTTTGAGAGACGAACTAAAGATTTGAGTAAGTTACAAGCTTTTGCAGGAATCCATTGTGTGGTGCTGTTTGTACGAATTGTTTTGAGAAATGCACATATTTCTTTGCAAATATCACAGTAAGGATGATTAAGGATGAGAAAATGCACCAAAACGACTGAGAAAAAACTGTACTCAGGTTTGAAACAATGGATCCAGAGAGACGTGAAGGAAGAGGTCAAGGCCACCACAGAGGAGGAGGAGAAGAGTGGGGAGTAGAGAAAGAAGGAAGGAAGAGGAAGAGGAGTACTTCTCTACAGTACATTAAATAAGGAATAAACACTTGGGGAGCACCACAAGCAACACTTATTACCGGTTTTTGTAGTATTGTTTTGAATTTATCTCATCAGTGTGTAAGACTGTGTTGTAGTGAGTGCGTTTTTGAGGGTTTGTCATGTCTGAGAGCAAAATTTGTTTTTTCAGCAAGATTGAATTGTTAAACTGAATTTAATTGAATTGAAATTTATTTGACAAGTTTTTAAACAACTGTACAAATACACAGTATCCCATACACTTTAAAAACTGTCGAGGATAAAACACAAAAGCCATAGGCTTATTTCCATTGCGGCCCTCAAATGTTATGGCTATGTGCAGAACTGACAAAGCAAATAGTATCTCCATCATTTACATATTCAACTCATTTTCAAAAAACAGAAAAAAACAAAAATACAATACACAATATTAACAAAAACACCACAAATTTACCCAATCGAAGCAAATATAATTACCATCTAACTACCATCACCAGGCAACCATCTTTTTACCATCTTTTAAAACTCAACAGTTCTTTTTCTCCCTTTATGACACTGCTAATCTATTCCATGCTATAGCACTAGTATATAAGAACATATTTTCCCCACCAAAGTCTTAAATTTACTTGGATAAATATTAAAATCTCTACCCCTAGTACCACAGGAACGCTGTTGATCACCATATAAAATAATTTATTAAATAATTTGGAACCCGATTATTAACCATTTTAATGCGACATAACCAAGTTTAAATAAAGCATCCGTTTTTCCACAGTCAATAGACCCAACACCTTAAAACTTTCACTATGCAAACTTGATCGAAAATGCACTTTTAAATTTACCCTCACTAGTTTATTTTGAGCCTTTTGCAATTAATTTTTCATAACTTGGGAACAACTGCTATACCATAATCAAAATAGGGTTTAATCAATGCCCCTGCCAATAATCTTAAGGAATAAACATAAATTGGCTTGCCTCGCTAAAAACCTAATTTTACCACAAATTTTTGAAAATACCTTTCTAGCTATAAAATCACCCGTTAATTTATTATCTATTAAGCAACCCAAATATTTTGCTCCTTTTTTTTCTTATATTACCATATCATTAATCTTAATTGAAAAGGTATCATCCTTAATTTCATTTTAGATGCAAAGAGAATAGTCTCAGTCTTTCCTGTATGTAGGGAGAGTCTATTATCTGAAAACCATTTGACATTACTTGAAGCTGCAGCGTCATAGTTTCCTCTAGGACTCCTTTTCCTGATGAACACTAAAACTACTGCATCATCAGCATACAGAATAAGTTCCTCTGAACAAGCTGCTTTCAGATCATTATATATAAAAAAAAAAGGAGCCTAATATGCTTCCTTGAGGAACTCCCAATTAATAAAGGACTAGACAATGTACCCTAATGTCACCCTCTGCCATTTATCCTCAAGATATAACTGACCCACTGTCACACACAGAGACGTAGACCAGGTGAGTGAATGACAAGTATGTTAATTGACAAGCAATTGGTTTGATCTTGATGATAAACTAGGGTGAGAAACTTGGTGACTGGGTGAATCCAATGGGTCTTTGTGGAAGGTGACTGAATCCTTTGTTTGAAGGGTAATATCTGATCGGGAACCAGGAAGCTTGGAAATCCTTCACAGGGAATTGTTGGAGAGACTGGGGAGAAAGTCTGAGACAACTGATAAGTATAAACACAGGTCAGTATGCGGCGAGTCTGGTAACTGTTCAGGTAGTGAACCATAGACCGGACAATGAATGTCAGAGAGCGTGGGTGCTTTATGGGAGTGCTGATGAGGTGAGCAGTGCAGGTGATTAGAACTCAGGTGACTGTGACTCTCTGACACATACAAGATATTTTTTTACCGATATATTTTTCAAGTTGGTCATAGATAACTCTTTCCAATATCTTAGACATCACATCCAAAACAGAAACAGGCCTATTATTAACCATATTTAACTTACAACCCTTCTTATACTGGCATAGTCTAGCAACTCCTTTGGTAGCTTTCCTTGTTCAATTGATAAGTTTAAGATATACAGGTGTGGTCATATAATTAGAATATCATCAAAAAGTTGATTTATTTCACTAATTCCATTCAAAAAGTGAAACTTGTATATTATATTCATTCTTTACACAGACTGATATATTTCAAATGTTATTTCTTTTAATTTTGATGATTAGGGCTTACAGCTCATGAAAGTCAAAAATCATATCTCAAAATATTAGAATATTTACATTGAGTTTCAATAAATGACCATCCCTACAGTATAAATTCTGGGTATCTCTGTTCTTTGAAACCACAATAATGGAGAAGACTGCTGACTTGGCAATGATCCAGAAGACAAACACCCTCCACAAAGAGGGTAAGCCAGAGGTCATTACTGAAAGGTGTGGCTGTTTACAGAGTGCTGTATCAAAGCATATTAAATGCAAAGTTGACTGGAAGAAAGAATTTGAGTAGGAAAAGGTGCACAAGCATAGGATGACCGCAAGCTTGAGATACAGTCAAGCAAAGATGATTCAAACACTTGTGAGAGCTTCACAAGGAGTGAACTGAAGCTGGAGTATGGCGTTATTTTTTAGTCAAAAGTTATGAGCGTGTAAGACATGTTCTCGAGCACATTATGTTATTTCACACTCGCAAAAATGAACCTTCAGCTGGCATGATAAAAGTACTCGTGCACAAATTCAACAACCGAGAGGTGTACAGGTAGCTGCGCGCAAGCGCCTGGCATACTCTCATAGGTTAACTCTGCTTGTATACTCTCATAGGTTAACTCTCATCCTTGAGAACCCTGAGTTTACAGTAAATTCTTTCTTAAAATATAACATCCATCATGTTTGTGTCTGTACCTTGAAGCCTGTAAAAACTTACCTTGAGGGTATTCCATGCCTCTCAGTAGCTTTTTGAAGGCAGTGAATGCGGTTGATGCACGATTGTTTGTTGCAGCATTCAAGCACATCACCTGTGTTATGAGACATTTTCATAAATGTACATTTACTATTTGTCAATATCTTACATGTACAATTGGATTACACTCTGGTCCCTTCATGCCTCAGGGAATCTGATATTTTAACACACCTTAATGACTCTTACTACCATGCGGCACCCTATATAATAACTTTTTCTCCCATGTCAACAGGGTAGTATTTCAGCCATCTGAATGCAACATGTAATTATTTGGTGTACATCATAGCAGATTTGCTTACACAGAAGGCCAACACATGAAAAGACCCAATGAAATGAAATCTTACCTTCCTGGAGTAGCCGTCCACTGCACCAAAAAGTACAATGTTGTACCTGATGGGAACAAATAAAGACCTACATTACCAGTTTCAACCTGGATTTTTATTGTAGAAATGTCATGGCAACATACAAATGCTTTGAGATCTATCAGTGTCTGCATCATTATATTAACAAAATAAATAAATAATGAATAATCTGTACTGTACAGTACTGACCTGATAAGTTTGTGGTTAGTGTCGACATGACACAGTGAAAGGGGCCCCCTGACAGAGTAAGTTCTTCGCACAATGCAGCCCAGTCCAGTCAGTCTAAAGAATCCCAAGCGAGTCCACTCGATGCATTGATGCAGCAACTCTCCTCCACTGGACGTGGATTCCCATGGACTTTAGCCTCCCTTTGACCATCCGATAGCCTGCTGTGGCATTTCATTTTTGATGCGTTGGACTGCATTATCAAGCTCCTGCTCAGTAGCATTGCTGTAGTTCTGTCTGGCAGAGAGACCAAACTCCCTCATCCGTCTGTTGACTGTACTGGCTGAAACGCACAGTAACTTTGCGATGCAGTCCACAGACAGATTTATCTCCAAAAGCTCAACAAGTCTCTCCTTCTCTAAGTTGTACCTGGGACGCCCCATCTCTCCAGCTACAGTTTCAACAGTACTGCTGGTAACTTCAGCATTTTCAATGTGGTCCATGACCAGATGGAGGAAATCTCTTAAGGCCTGTACAATATCTGGGGGGACATTTACATGCCTTGACAGTGCTTCCCAGAGGTACAGGCTCCTGCCGACATGCAAACTGTAAGAAGTCCAAGTCAAGAGGCGTTCTTGAAAGCGCTGACTCTAATTTAATGATCAGCCTGGAAGTAATCTCACGTCTGACTATGTCCTGTTGAAGTGGAAAACAACATGAAATTTACACTGTACAATATCTGGGGGGACATTTACATGTCTTGACAGTGCTTCCCAGAGGTACAGGCTCCTGCCGACATGCAAACTGTAAGAAGTCCAAGTCAAGAGGCGTTCTTGAAAGCGCTGTATGTTATAGTAACATACATGGTCACTAGTTCAACTAAAACACTTGCCATGAAAAGTTTTGGAACCACTGGCCATACTTTACGTTTTGTTTTACACATGCAGCACTGACTAAAACGCTAGTTTGCTGAGAGACACCTAACTTTAGCCCCTGCTGAGTTTGCTAACTCGCTAGCCTAAAACTTGCTAGTTAAGGTTGATTAGCTTTTGTCAGCTACTTACATGTTCCAAACAAATTTCAGATTAAATTGCTACATTGTCAAACACACAGCCCCCATCATATATCAATATCACTTACGCCTACATCTTCAGGTGTCGCCGCCATTCCGTCCACTGTGCAGTGATTTAACTATGATCTGCGCAGCATTTTATACGTGCAGAGACATTTTATGTATATTAGAAAACTCATTCTAATTCATTCCCACTCTTCTTCGGTGGTAACTTAACCCAACTCCGTGCTTCCTGTAATGAGAGCTGTCAATCAAGGTACAAGGATGTCCCTGTGGGTGTGATTACGATGAAAGTTGACCAATCATAAGAGAGTCAGTGCCCTCCCTTGGTTCCGCCCCCAAATTGTCAAAAGTCATGTAGACTCGAGGGAGCAGAAATCAGCTGAGCGAGCAGAAATCCACTGCCCGAGCAAAACAGCACTCCGCGAGCAGAAGCCCGCTGCGCGCAAGCAGGATTCCACTGTACAAGCAGAGTTAACCTATGAGAGTATGCCAGGCGCTCGCGCGCAGCTACCTGTACACCTCTCGGTTGTTGAATTTGTGCGCGAGTACTTTTATCATGCCAGCTGAAGGTTCATTTTGCGCGTGTGAAATAACATAATGTGCTCGTGAACATGTCTTACACGCTCATAACTTTTGACTAAAAAATAACGCCATACTGGAGTCAGTGCATCAAGAGTCGCCACGTTCAGACGTCTTTAGGAAAAGGGCTACCAAGCCACTTCTGAACCAGAGACAACGTCAGAAGCGTCTTACCTGGGCTGTGGAGAAAAAGAACTGGACTGTTGCTCAGTGGTCCAAAGTCCTCTTTTCAGATGAAAGTAAATTTTACATTTAATTTGGAAATCAAGGTCCCAGAGTCTGAAGGAAGAGTGGAGAGGCACAGAATCCATGTTGCTTGAGGTCCAGTGTGAAGTTTCCACAGTCTGTGATGATTTGGGCTGCCATGTCATCTGCTGGTGTTGGTCCACTGTGTTTTCTGATGTCCACAGTCAACGCAGACATCTACCAGGAAATTTTAGAGCACTTCATGCTTCCTTCTGTTGACAAGCTTTATGGAGATGCTGATTTCATTTTCCAGCAGGACTTGGCACCTGCCCACACTGCCAAAGGTACCAAAAGCTGGTTCAATGACCATGGTGTTACTGTGCTTGATTGACCAGCAAACTCCCCTGACCTGAACCCCATAGAAAAGCTATGGGGTATTGTGAAGAGGAAGATGAGAGACACCAGACCCAACAATGCAGAAGAGCTGAAGGCCACTATCAGAGCAACCTGGGCTCTCATAACACCTGAGCAGTGCCACAGACTGATCGACTCCATGCCACGCCGCATTGCTGCAGTAATTCAGGCAAAAGGAGTCCCAACTAAGTATTGAGTGCTGTACATGCTCATACTTTTCATGTTCATACTTTTCAGTTGGCCAAGATTTCTAAAAATCCTTTCTTTGTATTGGTCTCAAGTAATATTCTAATATTTTGAGATACTGATTTTTGACTTTCATGAGCTGTAAGCTTTAATCATCAAAATTAAAGAAATAAACATTTGAAATATATCAGTCTGTGTGTACTGAATGAATATAATATACAAGTTTCACTTTTTGAATGGAATTAGTGAAATAAATCAACTTTTTGATGATATTCTAATTATATGACCAGCACCTGTATGTTACATAAGGAGCAATCACTCTAGCAGAGTCCCTAAAAAATCTAGCAGAAATATTGTCTAAGCCAGAATCTTTATTTATTTTTAATTCATTTAGACATTTAAAAACCTCCCTTTCAGTAACTAGACTCAACTTTAAAGAATCTTGAATAACTTCACGTCGCCCATAAAAAGATTTCACTTGCATTTCATTATAAATACCAGGCTGCTCTGGAAGTTGGTTAGATAATTTATTAGCTAATGATATGAAATAATGATTAAAAATTTCAGCAATTTCAGTTTAGAGATTAACCTTTCCTCCACCTTTAGGCTGATCTTTGAAGACTTCACCTTTGCAGCATTTGTATAACCTAAATTCTTTAACACACCCCAAAGTTTTTCTGGTTCATGTCTATTTTCATTTACCTTATTTTTAAAATAATTCATTTTTGCGTCTCTTATCATATCTCTAACCAAATTTCTTCTTAATTTATAAAGCTCAAAGCTACTAGCTTCCAAGTCATTTTTAAACTTTTTAAAACAATCATTTCTTAATTTAATCCCCCGTAATATATATCATCATTAATCCAAGGTTCTGATCTCTGTTTAATTCTTACTCTCTTATATGGAGCTACCCTATCCAGCACCTTACTAAATAATTCCTTAAAACGGACCCAAGCTTTATCAACATCCCTACAACCCAGTACAGATGACCATTCAACTTTTCCCAATACATCACAGAATACCTCAGGACAATCATTTTTCATTGATCTCACCGATATAGTATTATGACCATTAAATTTTATCTTCTGCACTTTTCTACATAAATAAATTAAACAATGATCACTCATACAACAATCCTTAACACCACTACAGCCTATCTTCGTTGTATCAGATACTAATAATACATCAATAACAGACATAATTCTAGTTGGCGCTGTAATAATTAGTTTCAAAGCAAAAAAATCACAAAAACTTTTAAAAGACTTGTACATTACGGAGTCATTTTTCAACATATCTGTGTTTAAATCTCCACAAATAATAACTTCTAAATCATAGAAATTCAAACAGTCATTTGAAATCCCTTCCAACAACTCAACAACTGGGTCAGGAGGACGACAAAGTGACCCAACTAAAATGGGCTTACTCTTTGGTAACAAAATGTCCATCCACACGGCCTCAATAGAAGCACTCTCCAAATCATTCCTAACATTATACGTTAAGTCCGATCTAACATATACACATACACTGCCTCCTTTGCGACTTCTCTCTCTTCTTATCAAATTGTAGTTTACGATTTCAATTTCAGAATCCAAAATCGATCCATCCAACTAGGTTTCACTACACCCAAGTACTGACAACTTGAGCTCAGAGCATAACAGTCTTATCTCAGAAATCTTTGGAAGTAAGCTCCTAACATTTAGATGAGCGATAAATAGTCCCTTTGAAGTATTACTGAAATCCATACCACAAACGGTGTTTCCCGAGTTGAGCTTACCGACTCATCCAGTTGCCCGGGGTTGATTAAGCGACAACACCTGCTCACGCCGCGGGAGGCCCACAGGATCCGGGCTAGATTTGGAATCTTCCATCCTAGAGCAGGCCTCAGATCCAACAACTCCCTCAATCATCTACCGCAACACATCTCTAGTTTCTTCATATCTAATGGAGAGCTTCATTTTGACCTGAATATACAGTAGGAAGTTTGGGGAATTGAGTAAGAAGTTATGGATTTGTGTTTAGAGTTTTGCAAAACAAAAAAGAGGCATAATTTCAAGAAATGTGTTTAAGCAATTGAGAAAAACTGTAACATAAAAATAAGATGTTTGCTAAAACTCACATTTTCATGCCACCTATATTCTTTCCTCCTTGTGATCATCAGTGAATGCACAGGTGTTGAAGGACATTCGTTTTGTGTATTTAAACAAACTATATGGAATCATAGAGTTATCAAGTAGCCTGTACTTTTCTCCTCATAAGTTTAATGAATGTTAGTATACTGTGTTGTTACCTTAATGATCAACAACTGTTTGTTTGTTTTGTGATGGTTGTTCATGACTCCCTCGTTTGTCCTGAGCAGTTAAACTGTCCACTGTTCTTCAGTGGAAAAAATCCTCCAGGATCCTGCACATTTCTTTTGGTTCCATTTACAAAACTTTAAAACAATTAAGAGGCTCACACTCAACTCTTACAAAAGGTACAAACATTCACTGATGCTCCGAAGGAAACAAAACATGTGAAGAGTCAGGATCTGTTACGTGAAAAAGCTTATACTGGACAGTATTAAATAAAAATATACTGACATCTTGCATATCCTGCAAGGGGTATGTGAGCAGAACTGCATGTTTATGCCTTCAGAGCATCTATTTTTAATTAAGCTAACACACAATGAACTACTGAACTTTTTTGAAAAGAGAAGAAGGAAGCTGAGTGGTTTTACTTCCCCACACTACTACTAACTACTAACAAGAAAATAGTTGAGAGTGCACATTTCACTAAATGGAGAGGCTAAATAAATATCAGTGTGTGTGCTTACTGTAACCATATTTTGGGGCAAATTGGTAGAAGTAAGCAAAACTTGACAAAACCACCTAAAACCTCCCTTTGAGGACGTCCTCATTTGTAAAACCGTGTGTTTTGGTATTTGTGAACATACAGCAGGACAGCATAGTTTTTTGTTTTTTTAAATAAAATAACTAACTAAAAAATAAACTAAATAATCAAGTGTGATAATAATTATTTTAAAATAAAAAGGGAGTATTACATACAAATTCAATTATTTTATAGTAAACTTGAAAATAAAATGTTAATATGTTTATTATTATTTTTATTAGCATTATTTTAATTTTCATCAGTTTCAAACGTAAAATCAGCGAGCCTTTATTTTGGCGGATTGCTGGTGTTGTGCCCATTTTCAACTCCCTGCCAAATTATTACCCCCCTCATTGAAATCGCTACCTGATTGCCTAACCCCACCCCCACACCTAACCCTAACCTACCAATACTAGGGGGGTAATAATCTGGCGGGGGTCAGAATTCGGCACAACACCAGCAAGTAAGTATATGCGCTTCTGGGTTTAGCGCTGCTGATGGAAGAGCGTCAGTGAATGAAATGTCACAGTTTTGCTTTGAAAACGGCAGCAGTAGCCTAGATTATGCTTTCAGTTTGGATAGAAATCTTATACAGTACAGTTTGTCGATCTAAAATGGTAATTGTGCATTAACAGCTGTCAACCACGTCGATACGCAAATGCGCTGTCAGAACTTATTGACAGTGCATTTTTAATTTTGGTTGTGCATGCGGTCCTGCAGACCACTTATGTGCACCCCTGGTTATGTGTTTTGGAAAGTGAATCCTGGTAGAGGGAGATAAAGAGGAATAGGATGAGAAAAGAAAAATGAAGGGGATCCAGGTCAAAGGTCATTTGTTCCTGATTAAATATAAAGCACTATAGTTGAGCATGTTCTTGTGCATGGACTGAGTAAGGAATGCTGCCTGCAGGCTCATCTACCTCCACATTACAGTTACAGTACATAGCAGCAGTACTTCTAGATGGGAGAACTTTCACTGTTCTTTGTTCTGTAAATACTGTGGCACACACCCTCAAACTCGTAACTGATGAACTGATTTGTAGCCAAGTACTTCTTACATGTATTTTTGCAGAACTGAGAGTCGACTGTCTAGGGGAGGCAGAGGAAGTCTTTTCTCAGAAGACTAAGAAACTGTTATAGTATAACAAATAAGGATATTACCAATACTGTAATACAACTTGGAAGAGGATGCTGTATTTATTTATTTATTTATTGCTGTACAGAAACTGACAAGATATTCCAATGTGTGTTAACTTTACAGTAGTGTAATGAAAGTAAACTTTTGTGCACAACTCTATTCATGCTGCATACTGTAACAGACACTGGTCACGTACACACTGCAAGTTTCAGGAGTGACAACCGCATTTAAATGCAGGAGTGAGTCCCATGTGTGTACGGAACGAGACTCACTCCCGAACCTGCCACGAATGGCAGCGTGGTAACCATAGCAACGTTGTGGCGTCTCGGAGAGAATGGAGGCTGGCAGATTAGCTGGTTTTGTGTTACCTCCGTGAAGTTGGCACCCCATAAAAAGAAATAATCACCAAAACTATGCCATTCGTTTGTGCTGATTTGTGCCGCAAAAACAAATGTTTGTGCTGTTTTTTTTTTTTTTTTATGATATTAAACATTCTTTTTTTTTGACCGTATGACGTCACTCTCCACCCCATGTTGCCCAAATCACTCCAAACCAGCGCAGTTCATTTGTGCTCAATTTGTGCCGTTAAAACTAAACACGGTATCTATTTTCCTTCCTTAGATTTAACCAAAATATTTTCTGGAGCTGTGACATCACTCTCCACCCCAGTTCGTCTAAATCGCACAAAACTTGTTTAATTCGTTTGTGCTTGATTTGTGCTGTTGAAATGAACTTCAAATATATTTCCCCAATAACAAAAACAATTTGGGGCAGTGACGTCACTCTCCACCCCATGCTGTCCAAATTCTCCAAACTGGTGGCGTTCATTTGTGCTCGAAGGGAGAGGAACTGATCAGAGATGTATCAGAAGAAGGGAGACAGATGGCATCAAATACAGCATTTTATGTTACATTGTGCCATGTGATACTGTATATAGAAGCATTACCATGGTAAAGACTGCACATTACTATAACTCACTCTTCATCTGAAAAATTCATCTAGAATATAGATTCAGTCATACGGCACAGCGAGGACATTTACTGCATTGACAGTGAACTCAGTTCTAGCACAAAACCTTTTGATAACACACTGGATAATACTTTTATAAAACATTATGGATTTTTTGAGAGATATGAAAGTCAGGTAGTGTAAGTGTATTTTCTAACATGACAGTTATTGCCTGTAATACTGTAATTAATTCAGAAACATGTATCTTGTATTGTTTGCACTTGAATGAACTGATTGTTAAAAGTACTAACTTGAAAGAAGATCTTACTGTTGTGTTTGGGTGATTAAACCAAATATTCTCAATATTGTTGATTGTTTCATAAAATGTGGCGAAATAAACAACATTATTTTGCATTTGGCAGATATTTGCTCATATTGCAGTCCAGGAAATTTTGTAGGCGATCTTCCATTTGCATAAAAAATGGCCACATTCACTCTCAAAATCCTCCACAACTCTGGCCAAACCACCGGAAAGAAGCGAAAGCATCAGCACATGAAGAAGAGGATAAGATGATGGATTATCAAGTTCTCTGCAAGAACAATGTGTGATACTTTTCTTTCACATTTTATAGTCATGCAAGTATAGATCCTGTTTACTTGAATCAGGAAAAAACAAATTCAGTCCCACTTTATATTAGGTGGCCTTAACTACTATGCACTTACATTTGAATTAATAATTTGGTACAATGCACTTATTGTGTACATACATGTTTTTACATTATACTTATATTTTTAAAATTACCTATATGTAATTACATCTGTAATTAATTTCTGTAATTACATATATAATTACACTGTTGACCCATCCCTTACACCTAAACCCACCCTTAAACCTACCCATACCACCAAACCTGTCCCTAACCTTACCCGTATCCCCCCTCAATAGCAGCAAAAGTGTTTTGTAATACAGTATGAACACAATAAGTACATTGTACTTATTTTTTGATGTAAGTACATAGTAGTTAAGGCCACCTAATATAAAGTGTGACCACAAATTCTCCAAAGATGTTAGCTGGTTTTAAAGCTCACACTATATTGGATATTACATACATACCGTTCTCCATTAATTATCTGGACTCTGGCAAACTGGGTCACAGTAAATACTGAAAACTCTGAAATTCTCTGCATGAGCTGTTGCATTCTGGGAACACAACGTGCGCTAGTTATGCTTTATTTTCACGTTCATATAATTTCCAACGTTTTTGTGAACAAATGAATACAGCATGTCACTGGATTTGTAAATTTCTTTAATCTTCAGTTGTATTACAATAGTAATATACTTCTGTTTCAAACAAAATTGTTTGTCTTGCTAAAACACCAGTGTGAATGTAATGTGGACTGAGACGCTATTAAAACTAAAATGAGGTTTGAGTTCACTTTAAAGTCCATTTCGGTGCAAAGACATTTACTCTGTTCAATTTGGCCACTCAAAAGCAGTTTGAGCTCAACATATACACCAGAAATATGAATTATATAACAATTAAATCACATTTTCTAGGTTGCAGCATACTATTTGAATTCATAATTGGTTGCCATATTAAAATATTAAACAGACCAACAAAATAAATGTTAACTGGTTAAAGTTTTAAATTTTAAATAAGTGTTTCTGTTCAGAATAATTAAATTTAATTTTATTTTCATTAATGCTTGCTTTTTTTTGTTGTTGCTTGAACTGGCTACGAGCCCTGATTCCAATGAATTAAACAAGGAAGAAAGAAAAAAAAAAAAACAGAACTAGAGGATACTTCCAGATTTTACAGAGAAGGGTATTTTAATGACTTTTTCTATGGAAAACTTCATTTAAATGAATTCTTGACATCTACACAAATTGTATGATATTCTGTATTCTTTTCTCTAAATATGTATCAAAACATTGGTGCTTAAACATGAAGCCAATATGTATGTATCATTTACCATAAACTGCATGTTTAATTCAAACATGTATAATATGATGAAAGATAAGTTCCACAATACTTTGGGAAATACTTTGTTATGGATGTTTCATTTTTATGTTTTGGAATTCTTTTGAATATACAAAGATAACATTTCAATCAATATGTTCATACCAACTGGTACTTATTGGAAGGCAGGCAGAGACGTGGATTCATGCATTAGTTATTTACACTGTTAAAGTTGGATTCTTCTAAACGTGGCCAAAGTTTTAAAAAACAAGTTGAACATACGACGGAGTATTTCTGTGACAAATACACTCCTTCAGGGTTTGTATAAGTTTCAGAAAGTTTTTTTTTATTTTTTTGAAGGGTGGAGTTCCAATTATGGGCACTTCTCCCAGAAGACACAGAAAACAGAGCGAGAGCAAGAGCAGCCCATCAACATGTTTCATTCAGGTCACAGAAGTCATTGGCAGTGCTGCACAGGACTTGCTCGAGAAGAATGTCACCAAAAAAGTGTGTTTTGGTTGTGAGGGACAGATAACATGGTTCAACTTCCAAAAGAACCCAGCGTTATGGGACCAGAGGATGCAGTTTGTTTCTCCGGGGCAGCAATAGAGTTCTGCAAGAGTGTTTGTTTGTTCCCGGCATGTTTGCTTGTGACTCTTTAGCTCCACCCACAGCATGTGTAACACTTCCCAGGGTGTGGTAATGAATTTAAGGTGGATTTATTCTGAAAAATATGAATTAATCTTTTTAGTAACAGCACTCGTGGTTAACAAACATTTATTCTCGCTCTGGAACTCTCTCGAGATGCAGCGAGAGCACAGCTCTAACTCACCACGTGAATTTACTGCCACCTGCTGGTGTAATCTGAGACTGCGATTTCTTTTAAGCCCAAAATGTCTATTTAATATTTGAAACACAGTTATGTAGCTTCCTCTTTTCTTTTTTTCCTTGATTTACATTTCTGGAATGAAATGTCTTTACCCATTGCATTACACATGCCTCCAGGAGCTTGGCTGTATTCAGAGAGAAGTGTAAAGATGTATCTTTCTTTTACAAATCTGATAAAACTAAAGACCCTTCAAAGAAATGAAGGATGCAATACTACTCAATCCCTCGGTTTCACAGACAAGGCTTAAGCCTAGGTCCCAGACTAAAATGTAACTGAGTTGTTTCAATTCAATTCAAATTTATTTGTATAGTGCTTTTCACGATACAAATAGTTGCAAAGCAGCTGTGCAACGTCTCCAAGATGTTTCAAGAAACCTACCTGCAAAGCTACAGTACTGTTAAAAAGTACTTGTGTAAAAATGCTGTAAAATGAGGATGCTGTCCAAAATAACGTCATATATAGATTTTATTTATCAATTAACTTCTATTAACTACATTGAACAAAATTATAAACGCAACACTTTTGTTTTTGCCCCCATATTTCATGAGCTGAACTCAAAGATCTAAGACTTTTTCTACATACAAAAAAGGCCTATTTCTCTCAAATATTGTTCACAAATCTGTCTAAATCTGTGTTAGTGAGCACTTCTCCTTTGCCAAGATGCTCCATCCACCTCACAGGTGTGAAATATCAAGATGCTGATTAGACAGCATGATTATTGCACAGGTGTGCCTTAGGCTGGCCACAATAAAAGGCCACTCTAAAATGTGCAGTTTTACTGTATTGGGGGGGGGGGGGGGGGGGTCTGGGTGGCATTCATGGTTCCCTCAATAAACTGTATCTCCCCAGTGCCAGCAGCACTCATGCAGCCTTATACCATGACACTCCCACCACCACGCTTGACTGTAGGCAAGACACACTTGTCTTTGTACTCCTCACCTGGTTGCCGCCACACACGCTTGACACCATCTGAACCAAATAAGTTTATCTTGGTCTCATCAGACCACAGGATATGGTTCCAGTAATCCATGTCCTTAGTCTGCTTGTCTTCAGCAAACTGTTTGCGGGCTTTCTTGTGCATCATCTTTAGAAGAGGCTTCTTTCTGGGACGACAGCCATGCAGACCAATTTGATGCAGTGTGTGGCGTATGGTCTGAGTACTGACAGGCTGACCCCTCACCCCTTCAACCTCTGCAGCAATGCTGGCAGCACTCATACGTCTATTTCCCAAACACAACCTCTGGATATGACGCTGAGCACGTGCACTCAACTTCTTTGGTTGACCATGGCGAGGCCTGTTCTGAGTGGATACTGTCCTGTTAAATCGCTGTATGGTCTTGGCCACCGTGCTGCAGCTCAGTTTCAGGATCTTGGCAATCTTCTTATAGCCTATGCCATCTTTATGTAGAGCAACAATTCTTTTTTTCAGATCCTCAGAGAGTTCTTTGCCATGAGGTGCCATGTTGAACTTCCAGTGACCAGTATGAGAGAGGGCTCTAGTTGACAGTATTGTACATGGTGTTCACTGCCCAATATTGTATTATTGTTTACACCTTTAGTAACTTGCACATTATTTTTTTATAAAATGCCCTAACATAATTTTCCACTTCTTTTCTCCACCAGACACCCTAGGAAACGGTTTATCCTAAGATGCACAGATCTACCTATAGCCCATCATCATTCCCACACCCATCTTGCAACAATGTTTCATTAAGTGCAGTCTGTCTGCCATGCACGGTCTGCACCTTGTTTTATTGCAGATGTTATGGATTATTCTATTAGAGATCTTTGCATTTTATGATAGTGCCTTTGGACACGAGCGGTGCGATGCACGCAACAAAAGAGAAACCCCTAAAAAAGTTTGATCGAATGCGATGTTTACCAGATGCTCTTTCATAGACGTCTTCGCAACGTACCTGCGCTATCTGGGATATTGGACAAATATTATATGATAATTAAAAAAAGCAGTTCACTCACTCAACATGCATAACAGCATGAATAAATTATGCAGCTGAATTGTTTTTCTATTTTCATGTCTATTTTTTTTGCTGTTGTGTTTTTTTGTGAATTTTGTTCAGAGTTGATCTTTTTGTTTTATTGACTGTCACCATGAGTTTATGATTTTTTAAAATTCCCATTTTAAAATTCTTGCTCAAAAGATGTAGTACAGTGAGAATAAAGTTTTACAATTTATTAATGCAGCAACTACACTCTTATTTACTTTGAGCCAGTCATCAAGAAAAAACATCACATATTAACCAATTTATGACAAAAAAAAAAAAAAAAAAATAGTGATGGTAAAAAGTAATTTGTATTTCATTTACCCATTCCAATTCTCAAAATTAAAATAAACAAATAAAATAAAATAAAGAAGAACGCCCACAAAAAACACAAATAAACTACAAAAAATAATCATGGTAATCCATGTTTTACACTTTTTCAAACAGCTTTTTAGCTTCTTTACAGCTTCAAGCTCCTCACTATATATAAATGTAAAAGTTTCAGGAACACTTTAGAATACTGTTTCTTACTTACTGCATAACTAATAAGGCATTACAAGAGCTATCAATTTTAACATTTATTCGACTACTTCAAATAACTTTTAATAAATAATCTTCACATAAACCCATTATAATAAACTGTCATATTTAGTTACCTGTGCCCTTCAGTAAGTAGGAAATATACAGAAATTGAATAAAGTTATCAAAAACTAAATTCTTAATTAAATATAGATGAATCCTTAAAGCTAAAAAGGTTATTGATTTCCTATATTTTTTCTTTTGATCTTTGATTAATAGACATCACAGCAGTTGGTCGTTAGGTTTTTAGGCTGCTATTTCTGCGGATCTGACACGCATCTCTTTACCTATTCTGACCCACTTCCGGGGCCGTATTTATCAAGCTTCTCAAAGTGCCATTTTAGTCTTAAGTGCTGAGAATTCATGAAATTTACTCCTCCTTTCAAACTTAAGTATAAAAGCAAGTTATCAAATTCTCCCAGTTATTTAAGACAGCTCGAGTGGTCTCTCAAGTGGTTAGGAGTTGCCAGCAGGGGCCTGTGATGGCACTGAAGAGAAAGAGACGTGCACGAATCTTTCAGGAGAGGAAGAAAGTTCTTGAAATATTTGACGAGCAGTTAATTAACCGGCATCATATTTGTCAGCGATTTGGTGAGGGACGTCATATCACCAGTAACTTTATGCAGCAATGCATTTTCAGAGGAACTGAAGGTTGTGATGACGCTTCATTTCCTTGCCACAGGAAAAATGCAGCAATGCAATGCTGATGATTTGGGGCCATCACAACCATCAATAAACCGAATTATCATGGAAACAATTATGGCACTTGCAGCTCCACACATTGTCATGCGTTTCATTGACTTCCCAACAACACCCCGCATAATCCAACAGAAGCAAACACAATTTATGCAAATAGCCAGCTTCCCAGGAGTAGTAGATGCAATTGATGGCACTCATATAAAGATAATTTCTCCCAGCGTAAACGAGAACGTTTATGTGAACAGGAAGAGGTACCACAACATCAACACACAAGTAGTGTTTGATGCAGACTACAATATTTTGGATGTGGTACCCAAATGGCCTGGGTCTACACGACGCACAGTTCATCTTTGAGAATGTCTTTTGTCTGCAGTTCTACCATATCACTTTCTACAGCAGCACGCTGAGTAGGGCAGAGCGGAGTGATAGTTGGAGTGAGAGATGACACACACACATGGAAGGGGTTTTCAGTGAAGTTGTGCTCATTCACATCCTTGAATCTGGATTCAAGTTCCCCCCTCAGCTCTTCCAAAACATTCACAAATTCTCTGTGGCTGAAGTGCTCCAGCAGAGATGGGTCATTTGTGGTGACGGCTCTGGCTCCCGTTTTCCTTTGCTGTCCAGGAAAGTGCAAATCTCAGGGAGGAGGCTCAGAAACCGTTCAAGCACTTTTCCACGGGACAATCTCACTTCACTGAGCATCAGTAAATCACCAAACTCTGTGTCATAGTCCTCAATGAGCTGTCGGAACTGTCTGTGGTTCAGCGCTCTGGAGATGATGAAGTTTACCACACGGTGTATTATGAATGTATTATTTCTCAGTTTTGATACCAGTGACTCCTGATGGATGAAGCAGTGGAAACTGATAAAGTTTGGTATTTCTTCCCTTTTTTCATGAGCCCAACAAGCCCCTTCTTCTCCTGTCCTCGCATGCTAGGGGCGCCATCCGTGCACACTTGCTAGACCTGACCAACTTCAGGTGCATTCAGAATGTCCTCATCTCTCGTTTGGCCAACAAGTGGAAGTAAGCACAGCATTTCTTCTTGGGAAGCTTTCCCAAACACACAACATCTGTCAAATCGGGGCTTTCATCCACCGCGATGCTGAAACACGGTGCTGCTGACACATCTGCGCAGAGCTGGTCGCTCACATCCTTGCCGATGTTTTCAATCCGCCTCATTATGGTGGAATCTGATCATTGTAATCCTTTAATTTGCTTAATAATTGCGTCCTTGTTGTCAAACTCAGCAAACAATATTTCTGCTGAAGCCAAAAAGCAATCTTTCACAATTTCTGAGTCTGAGAAGGTTTTTTTCCCCCGAGCCAGAATCCAAGCGATCTCAAAAGATACCTCAGCTAAACGTTCAGCTGTAGAAGTTGTTCTGTGTATGAGCCTTTGTTGGTCAGAAAGAGAGGAAGAAAGCTATTTTCCTTTTCCTTATTTCACTTCCAGGTGGATAACTTTCGTTGAATTTTGGGTGCGTTGTTTGGAAATGCCGCTCCACATTACTTTGCCTGAAACCAGAGCGGGTTTGTTTGCATAGTAAACACAAAGGGTTTGATCCATGGAGCACAAATAAAAATTCCTGTCCACTTTTCTTGAAATGTTCTATGCTCATCTTGTAGGGCTCGTACCTTTCTCTTTTTAGCAGGAGTGTATTCTCCACAAACCCCGTCTCCATCATCTTCCTGTCGATTAGCGGTTGTTGCATGCGCCGAATCTTTAGTTCCCTCGTTTGACACCGTCACATTGCTTTGTTGCTGTTCACTTGGTGCGTGACTTTAATAAGAAATCGATCCATTTTCAGTCCGTATATAACACAAGCTGACTAGCATAAAATGCTGGAAATAACCGTAGCAAAGCTAGCGTTGTTATAATGTGTGTAGTAGGCCTATGAATTGCCAGGTTAGTGTCCTCTAATTTAATTGCTCCAATTTTGCGATAGCATTTTATTTTTTAATAAATGCCCAAGTATATTCCATATTCACAAGCATGTGATGGATAGAGGGTTTGCATAATATATATTTGTTAATTTTTTTTTAATGATCTGAGTCTAATGAGCAATTTTAAATATCTTTTCTAGTCTATATTTCCATCTTGTAATGCCGTGGTTTTGGGTATTTTTAAATATAAATTAGTTGTAGAACAGACACTGATTTATTTTTAATCTTTTATGTTATAGCCCTGCTTGTTGTTAATGTTTTTATGAAATATCTGTATTGACTGCATGATCATATTACCGTATTAATTACTGCCCTGCGAGCCACAAATTAAAGCTTGGCGAGCCGATGTTTTTGTTTTGTAGGTTATCTGGAAAAGGGATCTATTTATAAGGAACTTATATTCTTGAGAGATTGCACATGGTTCACTGGAAAAAGGGTGTGAGACAACAGCTTGTCATCTTTATTGTGACACGACCAGTGACTGGTGATTTTGATCATCATGAAATGATATATTGTAATATATCTGACCTTTACCTCTAAACCTAGCCATTTCTCAATATAAAACGCACAACAGGCAGATAAAAGTAGTCAGTAATTTATACAAAAAATATTTTGAGTCTTCGACGGCCAAATGATTGTTTTAAGGAACAGACCCAAAATTGATCACCATCTCCATCCAACATAATGCTCAAATCTCATAGACATTCAAAAATTGCCACCCAAAGAGGCATTATGTCAGTTTAATCATGAAATCCCATTGGCTCCCGTGCATCACATGACTATGTGGCGCACAATGGTATCGTATGGCTGTAGAAGAAAAGCAGCAGGATTGATTTACTTGATACCAACAGGCAGAAGAAGTATAAATGAAATATTTTTGTAAATTGAGGTGTTTGATTTAGAGAAGGAATGGGGGAGCTTCAGTGCACTAAAACATATAAATATATAAAATATAAAGAATATAATGAAGTGGGTCAGTTTACAGTATTTTGGTTTTAACCATTAACGTTAACAAATTGTATCGAGCACATCAGACAACACAATAAAATGAACACAATCTAATGCCCCCCCCCCCCTCTTCTCCCAGGAGCTTGTAACAAACAAGGTTTTTATTAGGCTATATTTATGTACAGACTGAAGAGTTTGAGATTTGACATGTTTCACATCTTCCACACCTACATGTACTTCCATGAACTTGTCAACGCCCACTTTGGTGTATCTGTTATTTAAAGGGCAACTCTACGCCTGAGTAGTTCACTTTTCCCAGCAAAGCCACAGGAAGCTGAATAAGAAGCACTTGCCTTCTCCATCCTCTCTCCTCCAGTCATCATATTCAAAATGAGCAAGATCATCGTTTTTAGCGAAGATGCCTTTGAGGGCAGAACAGCTGAATTCAAGAACGATGTCCACAACTTAGAAGAAAAGGGCTTCAACGACGTCATCTCATCCATAAAAGTCATTGGCGCACCATGGGTAGCGTATTATGACAAGAATTTCACTGGAAAGCAGCGGGTGTTTGAGGAGGGAGAGTACGCTACCCTTGAAGACAAAGGAAGGTTTTCTTCCCTCAAGATGATCGCAGATGACCTGGACAACCCTGAAATCCAGCTGTTTGAGCACGTGAACTACGGGGGAAGGACCGTGACCCTACACCAAGAAACCAATCTTCACGAGATTTCTTTCAGTGACATCGCTTCTTCTCACAAAGTGAAAGGTGGTGTCTGGGTGCTGTACGAGCACGTCAGTCGTCAGGGTGCCCAGCTCGTGTCTTTCCCTGGGGATCAAGTTCCCAGCTATGTGCCGCTCTCCTTCAACGATGTGGCCAGCCATGTACGTCCCTTGCTGCCGAAGCCATCATATGCTTCATATGCTTTCTTCAGCTGAATATAAACTGAAACCCTTTTGCAAAGAACGAGGCAGGTGGTGGAGAATGACTGATCTTGAGCTTTTCATCTATACCGATCAACAATAGTAAAAAAATGTAATAAACTGAAATTTATTTGTTAAATTTAAATGAAATTTGAAAAAAAAAAAAAAAAAAAAAATTATGGATCTACTATAATTTCTGTTGTACTTGAATGTATTTTCCCTGCTTGATGAAAGAGATATTGAAAAGGGGTTTTGGATTTATATTATGCTGAGCAAGAGACAGAAAATAAATATCTTAATGCTCCTTGTTTCTTTCTTCTTTGGAGAATGCAGAAAACAGCAACCTTTCATTCACACAGGGACCTTTGTTGTCCCAGTGGGCATACATAGTATTTTATTACTCATTACATTTATCCCCACATTCTCAAACCTTTTAGGATCAAATCAACAAATCGTATTGTGTAATGTGTCTGTTTGAAACAAGCTGTATGTTCAGCTTGGTCATCCAATCTTGTTCTCATTCAACACAACTCACAATGTTATTTTGGTAAACAGAATTCTGCAATGGATCAAATTTCAAACTGTCTCCCACAGGGCTGTCAAAATGGCTGAAAAACTAAATTCGAATTTTGGACTTAAATATTATCAATATTCGAATTATATTCGAATTTAAAAGGCATAATTTCAGTTAGGGGGAAAAAATGCTTTTGGCTTCTCTCCTAAGACCACAAGCATCGAGCACAATATTAATACATGTTTCTTCAAAGCAATGAAATAACACGACTATCTTTCATAAAAAGTGCATAATGTGTCACGCGATAAAGAGACAGGATTCAGTAGCGGATGCAAAACAAACAGTTTATTTATAATCCCAAAGACACACAAGCAGGGAGTCAACGATAATCCTCGCCAATGAGCAGAGAAGTCTCTGTAGCGCAGGGATGCAACGGACAGCTCACCAAAGACGGAATCCCAGGAAAGGATCGTGAAGACGAACCAGAAAGCCAGACACTGGAGCAACAGAGTGACCTGGAACGCGAGGACAAACATCAAGGATCTGACAAAACAAGACGAGGTTAGCACATCTGATATAGCCCCGCCAACGAGCCACACCTGGGAATGATTAGCCCGTGGCGGTAATCAGACACACACACACACACACACACACACACACACACACACAGCACAGATGAGACCGTGATCCCATGAACCGTGACATAATGTTTAAAATAATGCGCCCCTATTTTTGAGCATTTTGTGAAAAACGACATAAACAAATAAAAATGCCTGTAGCTCTTGAACCCTAAGGTCTATATTTAAAAATCTGGCATTGTTTGAAACTAGAAACTTGAACCTTTGTTACTCTAGAGTCATAATAACTCAAAATTAGTAAAACAAGGTAAAACATACATGAATGTGAATCGCGATATCTTTTAATGAAATTCTTGATGCCAAAGGCCTGAAAACAGCATAAGGATAAAGCTGAATATCTGACCATGTTTTGATTCAAATTTGAGGATGATACTCCCAAAAATGTGGACTCTGTAAGCTTTTTTTTAAAAAAAAGTCTAGGCGTCCTTTCAAAAAAGCCATTTGGAGACTCCAAATGGACACCTGGTAACCAAATGAGTCAAAACTACATAATACATATATGTATATCCATTCAGAACTGCTCTGCCCACCAAAACACACAATAAAAAACTATTTCTGAACAGCATTTGTAGTGCTGACTCCAAAAAAACGCCTAAACTTTTCCTGAAATAAAACTTTTTTTTTTTTAGGTAAAAACTTACAGAAATTACATCTTTACGGTATTTCATTTCAAGAAAAGCTTTGGAAAAGTAATTTGGATCTTTTATTTCAAGAAAAGTCTAGGAATCTTTTCAAAAAGGCTATTTAGAGACTCCATATGACACTGCATACTGTTTGTATGTATTTATTTGCCTCAAAATGAACCAGACGTGTGTTGGTGGCTTGCTTTTAACAATGAAATATGATTTATTTCAATAGGTTTTGAATGCATGGGTCGACTGCATCAAAGCCAGTTAGAACATCTTGTCTGGACCCTACGGAACATACTATAGCCCATGTCTTGCTGTTTTATTCACCTCTGTTTTTCTGGTTTTAAGTGTGATAAAGACTGATTGATGTTTACAGTCCTGCAGAAATATCACTGTCCATGGTACTGAATCCATCAGATGATTGACAAGTACTCAGAAAGCCTTACAGCAAACAGGATGTTTATTTTGGGTATGATACATCTACAATAGTATGATCTGTATGTTTAATTTCTACCAACATTGTATTCAACGCCTTTCTTAATTGACACGCCTTCCAGTTCAATAACTTTCCAAAGGAGGGTCACCCCGAAACAAAACAACTTGCTAAATATTTATTAGGGCCTAAACAACATACTAAAAGTCTTTAATGTGCAACTATTTACTGTAGATGTTCAAAATCTAACATCACTGTACTCTGTTTCTCCATTGACACACCTTCCAGTTCAATAGCTTTCCAAAAGAGGGTCACACCGCTCCAAAACAAGGTGCAAAATATTTATCTGACCCTAAAGAACATACTACAAGTCTCTGATGTACAATTATTTACTCTATATGTTCAATTTCTACCATTTTCTACCATTACAGTCACATTGAAGGTATAAGGTGAAACTGTACTTTGCTCATATTTTTTTCGAAATTCCTTTAAAGCAAATCACTCTTCTAAATAAATCCATGAAGTAAAGAAGTTACTATTTGTCAGGCATTACAGTAATAAATAAATGTAGATAATGTAATATGTTTTGATGGAAGGTGTGTCAATGATGAAACCCATACAATGATGGTATATTGAACATCTAGAGTAAATACTTCTACATTAAAGACTTGAAGTTTTTTCTATAGTGTCAAATAAATATTCTGCAACTTGTTTTGTAGCGGGGTGACCCTTCTTTGGAAAGTAATTGAACTGGATGGCGTGCTATTGAAGAACCCCACAGAATAGAGTGATGGTACATATTTAACATAAAGAGCAAATAATAGTAGTATGAAGTATGTTCTTTAGGGTCAGATAAACATTTTGCACCTTGTTTTTTCAACATTTATGCTGCATACTGTAACAGTCATTGAATAGCAAGATGCTAATATACTTTTTATATATTTAAGGATAGTATATATTTTGTTAGTATATTTGGAATGTACTATTAAAACAGGGAATATATTATAAATACAATAAAGTATACTTTTTTTTTTTTTTACTAGGGTATAACTGCATCTGTCTCAGATGTAGAAAATTTATTTTAATTCGGATTCCAAACTCTAGTTAACCTATAAATGTGCAATATTATTTCTCCCATATTCAAGTGTTTTTGCTCATGCATGGCAGGGAGGTGCCTGCGCGACCACTTGTATTTTTTCCTGATAATGAAACAACTTAAAATCAGTTTGAAACTGATTTTATTTATGTAAACTCAAAATAACATCAAAATGCTGTGCTTTTGTAAAATAATGAAAACAATCAGGATGGACATTCTGCCGTCTCCGTGAACTGGAGCGCGTCTCAAAAAAAAGAACCAAAACTCAGTGTGTGGCTGTCTCACATACAGTACAAGAAAAATATATCTATACAACGCTTGAAATGTCTACATTTTAATGAACCAATTCAAAACAAAATCAAATACTCCCTGATTATGTAATCTGTATCAAGGTTACATTTTGTTCAGGCTACTGTGGAGAGGGTCAGCACTGTAAATTTAATCTCGCAGCCGATAAGAAAACATTAGTTTATTAATATATAATTAAAACGTCTCCTTTTCCTATACGTTCATAATCATTGGGCTACTTTTGCCTGTGCTTTGTGGCAAACTTTATGCGTGTGCTTGAACATGGAATATATTAAAGATCATTATGGATTAGTAGTTGATTTAATATAAATGTGCAATTAGTTTAATAATGGCTTAAACGAACGACTAAAAATCTTTAGTGGGGGGCAGCCCTAATAAATACCCACTAGATGTCTATGTTAAAGTTTTTAAAGCATTTTATACGCGTTTCCATAGTCAAATAAATTCAGCTTTCACAACATCTACAAAATATGTTGTCTCCCAAAAACTTTTGTCTTTTTTATCAATATAAAACAGGTTTATAGGCTGATATTTTCTGATGTCTGGACTCTATTTTCAGGGGTTTAGAAAAATATAAAGAGAGAGTTCAATATATTGGTAATCAAGGTTGGGGAGTAAAGGAATACATGTAACAGCGTTACGTAATCAGGATACAAAAATCTAGCAACTGTAATCCGTTAAAGTTACATAAAAAAACAAAGTATTCAGATTAGTTACATTTTGTAAAAATTGGGAATACTATCAGGATTACATTTGTTTCGTTTAAAATTAAAATAAATGAGTATTTTGACATAACCCTATATATTTTTAGCACTGCATAATTCCTGGTTCTGTTGATACATGTTGACTTGTGTGAGCCGCCTGCTGGTGCGTGCGGAAATAACTCCCGTCTACAATCATTCTCCTCAAACGCGGGATGATTGTGAGATGCTGCTACAGTAAATTAATTACGATGCTTCCTGCTGTGAGAAACATTTTTATGTCTGGAAATTTCAGTTATTTTGTTTTCAAAGAGGATAAAGGAAATAACAGTTGTACAGCGTAAGCTATGCACGAAGACTCTTGCTTTAACAAAGGCTACTCAACCAATTTGAACATCTGCAGGTATGAGTCTGACTAGCATGGAAATCATCATGTTAACTAAAATTTAGTGTTTGTTAGTGATTAAAAATTCCATAGGGTGCATGACTGCAGTTAAGTTTTCTAGCGGAAAATGAGCCTGAAAATGTAGAAATTAACATGAGAGTCCCCACACCCCGGATCAGTCAATGAAATAAAGAAAGATCATAGCATTTCACATGCATTTCGACATGTAGGCTTATTTTAAAATAGACTAATATGTATATGGTGTAAAAAATTTTAATGTTGTGTATAAACTATATTTATTTTTACTTGTACATGTTAAAGAAATAAAAAATAATAATAAAAATAAAACTGCAATACTAAACTGTATAGCCACTAGATGTCAGCATAGCCTTTTATATAAATAAACAGGCTGTAATATCTAGATGGTGAAATTGCTACACCCCGGATAAACGGAATCCTGGGTTATCTGTAATCACGTTTCACACTGCTCATACTATACCTGGGGTTAACTGTTAATCCTGGTCATTCAGTGTTTCACACTGTACATTCCTAAACCCCGGGTTAATGTTCTTATTTGCATATTTGTGGTGTGACCGTCACTGATTGAACGAATAGCAGGCAACCTGTTTACGGCTTTTTCTGCTTCTTGCCAGTTATTAAAAAAAAGGTTGCCGCGTAGGTCTTTAGCCGTTTTAAGCCTCACGAGGCGCACTAAGGCAAGAAAACAAAGACAAAAGTACAGAAGAATAAGAATAATACTGTCTGCTCATCCAGTTCACATGCTTTCCGTCTTTTGACATTTATTACTTTTCTCTCACCGGCTGCTGTTTACATGACGCGCGTTTCTTGTTACTGACGTGACATGAACCTCGCTGTTCAATTTCTGATTGGCTGTCTGTTGCCAAGCATCCAGCAGCAACAAGCAAACACCACTTCGTTTCACAAACTTAGCTCCGCAATGCGGGGTTAACACAACAAATGCGGTGCTAACCCTGCTCCGGAGCAGGGTTTCATAACTAGGGTTGTTCCGATTCCGATACTAGTATCGGAAATTCCACCGATACCACAAAAAATTCTGGCATCGGTATCGGCGAGTACTTGAACCCATGCACCGATCCGATACCATTTTTAAACAAGACCTATAGTTATGCCCGCTAGCTTTGCTTAATGCTGCAAATCGGAAATGATTTCTTCTTCGCTGCTCAGAAAGCAAACACAGGAAGTTGTGCTGTGTTGCCACACAATCAACCACTATTTAGAGCAGCGAAGAAGAAATACAAACGTGCTGGCACATTGCCAGTAAGTTAAATCACTTGCATATGCGACTAAATCTTCACCCTGGGCGACTAAATGATGTCTAATATAAGCCACTGGCTAATAAATTATCAGATTTTACTGGGAGGCTATGTATAAGTTTAGCACAGATATATTGTAACTCGCTGAACACTCTGAGCGCTTCAGAGTTTCTCTGTCAAGCGATCTATTTTTCAGATCATCTGAATGAATGCGCAGCGCACCTGTATTTGACACACAGTAAGCTCTAGTGTGAAGCGCACGACTCGCCGTCGCTTTGCTTTTTTCCTCACACGCAGAGAGAGAGAGAGAGAGAGAGAGAGAGGGAGCGAGAGAGTCTTATGTGTAGCCCGTCAATTCTGCATGGTATGTAAACGTTATTCTTTGTTGTATTTTCCTGTCAAAATAACGGAGTTAGTTTGGAATTCTTCAGCTTTTAAGAACTGCCGGGTTCTCCGGTAGTGGGCGGAGCTAATGCGCAAACGACAATCTCATTGGCTGGCGCTCACCTATTATCGTCCCTGTTTTGATTTCAGCGAATAAGTTCGAGCCAATGCAGACAACCTGATTAATATTCATGAATCCAGCAGCTCGTTAATCCTTAGTGCGTTTTATATTGTTCTTAGCAGAATTAATAGTATGATTATTATCTTATCAGTATTATTGATAGTTTTCCCCATTTTTACAGAAACACTGAATGACCAAAAAAGCACCACCACCAGTCCTAAATTTAGTTAAAATTACTTGCCACACTATCTATCTATCGATATATATGGTGAAGCACACCATAAAATAATTTGTATCAATTCATACAGGTCTAGTAGTACATACAGCTGTATAACCAGATACACACCCAGGTATCGGATCAGTACTCGGTATCGGCCGATACCCTGAGCCTAGGTATCGGAATCGGTATCGGGAAGGGAAAAAGGGTATCGGAACATCTCTATTCATAACCCCGGGGAAAAAGCGGTGCTAACACCGCTTACAAATTACAGGTGTGAAACGTTTCTTTACCCGGGGTTAAAAGCGGTGTTTAGAACGACGATACCCCGGGGTTAAGCGCAGTGTGAAAAGCCCTAGAGTGTGTAAAAAATGTAAAAGATTACATGACCAATAATTTTCTCCTATTAAATTCGGATAAGACCGAGATATTACTTTTTGGACCAAAACAGTACACAGAATCTCTTGGATTACAATTTTACAACTAGAAGGATGTACTGTTACTTCCTCTACAGTCAAAAATCTGGGTGTTATATTAGACAGCAACTTTTTGAAAATCATATTTCCCATGCTACAAAAACAGTATTCTTCCATCTTAGAAACATTGCCAAGCTATGGAACATGTTACCTGTTTCTGATGCAGAAAAGCAAGTTCATGCATTCATGACCTCTAGACTGGACTATTGTAATGCACTGCTAGCTGGTTGTCCTGCATCTTCAATAAACAAGCTACAGGTAGTCCAAAATGCAGCTGCTAGAGTCCTTACCAGGTCAAGAAAATATGATCATATTACTCCAATTTTACGGTCTCTGCACTGGCTACCGATTAAGTTCCGTATCAGTTACAAAATATTATTACTTACCTATAAGGCCCTTAATGGTTTAGCTCCTGCATACCTTCTATCTTCTCTGGTCTTCTATCGCGCTACAATCCATCACGCTCCCTAAGGTCGCAAAACACTGGACTTTTTGTAGTACCTAGGATAGCAAAGTCCACTAAAGGAGGTAGAGCTTTTTCACATTTGGTTCCCAAACTCTGGAATGGCCTTCCTGATAACGTTTGGGGTTCAGACACACTCTCTCTGTTTAAATCTAGATTAAAGACACATCTCTTTAGCCAAGCATTCACATAATGCATCTCATAATCTTGTACTGCAGTTATATCTGATCAAATGCACATTATTATTCTTTAGCTTGGGTTGAACAAATAATTTTTGCTTGGATGGAACAGCAGCTACGCTAATTTAGTGTCTATTTGTTTCTCTTTTTCTGCCATGGGATAAACATCCCGTGGCAACTAGGAATTACACAAGGTTCAGTCTGGATCAGGGGCGTTGCTAGGGCTAAGTAGACAGGGCTCGAGCCCCGAATGATTTTAATCTAGCACCGAATGTTTTGTCCTTAAATCCCAGGAATTTTGCCAAGGAGTTCAGAGGAAATGCGATAGAAATTAAGTAAATGTTGATCGTTTTAGTTGGCCACAGTCGCCGTTTACAGTAGGCCTACGCAATTTTGACTGACATCTCTCTCCGCACACACACACACATACACTAACTCACTCACTCACTCACTCACACACCACGTGACTTAATCCTTACAGCCCTTGAGCGTGACAGCAATTAAAAAAAAAAACAATGGTCAGTGTAGCACAGAGTGGACGACAGATCAAGGCAATGGCAACTCAAAAAATTAAATAAATGATATTCTCTCTTTTTGGCAGAACACGAAGAAAGGTACCTTTTTAGTTTTTTCAAAGTATCCCAACAAAGTGTATATTATATTCATATAATAATATATTCTACAAACCATAAACTCGAAAAATGAAGGGGAATAAAGCAGGTGTTTTCAAAGTGTGGATTCTCGGGGCGGCGTTCTTGCAGCGCGGGCTCTAGGGGGCGCTCTTGCAGCGCGGATTCTTGAACGCGCTCGGGAGGCGCGGAACTGGGCGGAGCCAGAGGAGGCGAAGGTGAGCTGGACGGGACCAGCGGAGGCGAAGATGAGCCGGACGGGACCGGCGGAGGCAAAGGTGAGCTGGGCGGGCTTGCCATACTTCTCGACGGGCTTGCCGCATTCTCTGTCGGCGGGTTGGCTGCTCTCTCAGTCGGCGGGTTGGCCGCTCTCTCTGACGGCGGGATGGCCGCACTCTTTGGCGGCGGGTTGGCCGCTCTCTCTGACGGCGGGACTTTGTGGGTCGCGTACTGGAGCTGGTGAGGAGGAGTAGGAGAGGATGGCTGGCGAGGGAGAGCCGCGGCTGTCGAGTGGGTTCCGGCTCGGGCCCGGACGCATCCCAGACACCGAAGAATGGCCTCCCTCCAACACAATCTCGTGGTGTCTGGGAGGTCCACGGGACGATGGAAGGTGGCCCCGAGCCGAAACATCTCTATTATGACGGAGTCCGCCAGCGTCATTCTTTACGCGAGCTCACAGTAGTGGCTCGCGAACGTGAAAAAGGGGAAATCCCGGAGGGCTAAGGCGGCGACCGCTTCCACGAAGTCCATGTTCTTGTGTCGGTCTAGTCTTCTGTTATGGGTGTAGTGGTCCACCAAGGAGTGTGAGGAGATGAAGAAGTGAAACTTAAATTCTTTAATAATGAACAATAGTTCATGAACAACATTAACCACATGCCATAACTTAAATGAGACTAGACACAGGGGAAACACCAACTGAATGCTTATAAAGGGGACAGGGACAAAAGAGCAAACAACATAATCAAAATCAGGTGGGGACAATCAAACAATAATGAACTTAATGAAGGCGGGAACCAAACCAAATAAGGGAAACAAGGACTGAGACAGGCGGACATGTAACAATTAGCTAATCAGTAACTATTATTTTTTTCATACCTCCCCAAGAACTACTAAGAACTACTGTATACAGGTTGGTAATTAATATGAATAATACATAATGTATAATTCATTCTAAAGTAAAGGTCATGGTAACCCACTAGTAATGACTCAAGTATCACCAAATTCTTCAGAAGGAATTACTAATTATTTAGATCAGTATTCTAAAGTGAAAATCGTGATAACTCCCTAGTAATGATTGATGTCCTTGTAAGCTTTTGAGGTTTTTGTAAGGTCCTGGTTAGTAATTAATTTTGCTAGATTTGGTAACACTTAAATCATTACTAGTGGGTTACCGTGATCTTCACTTTAGAATACTGATCCAAATAATTAGTAGTTTCTTCAGAAGGATGTAGTAACACACGAGTCATTACTATCTAAAACCTTTCATATATCTCAAAAGCTCACAATGACATCAGTCAATATTAGGAAGTTATGATGATCTGTAAGGGTTTTGATACATAAATATAATTTAATTTAGCTCAAAGGGAATCCTTTATGATTTTATAAGGAATTTGAACAGAATCACTGTTTTGCGGCTGATCACTGAGTGATTCACTGAACGAGCCGTATAACATTAATTCTGCACTGGATATTAAAATCCAAAATATAGTGAAAACACTATTAATGAGCACAGTAACAAGATCGGCAGATTAAGACATTAACTTGTAAGCACAAAACACAAGATACTTCTCTTTTCAATATAAATAAGACTTTATTTATATAAACCTAAGACATAAACTAATCTAACATGAACACACGCATTCACACGTTGCAGAAAAAGAGAAAGGAGGAATTTAGAGAATGAGAATGTGAAATCCCAAGTTTACAGCAATATGTGCTATCGCATAGACCTGAACAACCATCAATCACTTAATTAACCCTCGCGTTGAGTTTCTCAATGAGGCTAAAATTTAGATGAAATGCACCAGCCAGAATCTGGAGTTGTTTTACTTGCGTTGCCTTGTGTTACAGGGATTCCTTTCTGTCGTCTTCTTTGCAGGAAAGGGGTTTTCCCGAGTTGGTGATTGGCTGGAAGTTCAGTAGTCTTTGAAGTGAGGTCTTGGGAAGCCAATAGTTGGGGGTTGGCTGAGGATGGTCTTGGAGTCCGTTTCTGGTTGAAGTTTGAAGCAGGTGCAGTCGCTGGACTTTGCGGCAAACTTAACTTTTGAACACGAGACTCAACGGAAAGAAAAGAAACTAAAGTAAAAGAATAAAATGAGTAACGAGACTAGGTGGTTTTTCTTCTCATCGTGGTGTTAAGTAGCAACTGGCTTGTAGGCCAGAGCACGCTCAAAGAGCGCTAAAACAGCGTCAAAACGCTGTGGCGAGAAGAAGAAGAGGAGAAGGGAAGAGAGCCGAAAGAGATTTGATGCTGTCCTGAGGTTTTAAACTCGGCTTTTTGGACACATCCCATTTGGTGTTTTGACCAATTAGATAGGCTATTATCTTAGCTAGGGTTGTTTCTTCCATCATAAATCAGCGTCTTATCAGTCACATGGTCTGAATTTTACACACTCTCGCAAAGTATACTTTTGGATGTGATTTCTATAACCAGAATATGATACATTTGACACAGAATTAATTGAAAGAAACATTTCAAGCTAGAAATGTCAAACTCATACATACCAAACACGACTAACCTTAAAGTCATTCAATAGTTATTAGAAAGACATACATAATATGTGCTTAAAACATGATAGTCTAATATGTGATTACATACATACTATAGTGTTATGCCTAGCATTGTCCTTTTAGGATGGTTTTATGTGCATATGAAAAAGAAAGTCTCTGTGGAGACCAAAAAGAAGTGTTCTTTGGCCAGAGGAATTTCAGTCTGGTTCTTTGTCTTCTATGTGTGGGGGAGAAGTCAATCTGAAGAAGCTTGTGATTTCTCTTGTGGAACGCCATGTGATGGCCATCTCTTTGATCATTAATCTTGACTATTTACCCCAAATTTGACGATCTCCTTCCTGCGTAGAACACTTATCAATAAGTGTTCTTTTGTCTTAATGTTGCGAGCTGTTCTGTGAAAGAGGCTTGTTGGTTATGCTTGCTCCAGAAGTCAGAGATAGGAATCTTTACGACGTTGTCCGGTTCTCCTGGAATTTCAGCTCCTCATGTTTCGATGTGCTGATCGAATCTTAGTTTTGTCTGACTCGTTCTGACGCTACATACCCCCCTTGATTGGCGATGTGTCGAGTTGGAGACATCGGCAAGCACTGGATAAACAGAGGCAGAAGAAGCAGACACAAAAACAGCAAACAACAAGACAACACCTCCATGACAGTTACTGTACTGGTGCAGGGCATCAGGTTATTCGGGTACAGGCGGTTATATTCAATTGGTCAATCTAGTTTGGTAAACTGAATAGTTTTAGTTCAATTTTGGAAATTGTTGTTCTAATTTAGTTTAGTATGTTGATTCTTCAATCAAATTTTGTGATTAGATTTGTTTGTTTCTTCTAAGTTGTCTCAACTTAAGAATGTTCACCTTTAGTTTCTAGTGACATCATTTGTGGTAAAATGAATTGACCTATCGTGCGTGGAGCTCTCTGGCTTCCATTCGGTTTAGAGTGGCTTGCGGATATTAGGTGTGGTTAGTCAATCCTAATATCAGACCTTTGACCCTTGCAGGGTGTCTGGGTTTTTCACCTACTAAAGAAAGAGGGGAAGGAAAAGGACAGGTAAAAGAAGAACAAAACAAACAAAGCTATTGTGGGTTTTTCTAGCATGGTTTGCAACTACTGTTGAGCTAGGATGTCATGTGCAGCTAGGGAGTCATGTACCTTAACTTAGTGTCAGGTGTTCTAACTATGGTGAGGATAGCTGCATGTTTCTTCATGGTGGTGTATGTAACTTTATGTTATGCTAAAATTTGGATATTCTACTTGTGGGAAGAATATGTTTGTTACATGTGTTGTCAGTAGATGTGGTTACCTCTAGGTGTAGGTAATGTTGTGTGTGTTACTGGTGTAGTGTAGGTGTGGTCAGATCTGTTTCAGTCTGTGTTGTCTCCCCCTTTTTCGGGTATGTCAGTGAAGACGGGCTCTCTGCATCCTTGGCTTGGATGAGGGCGTGTCCATGATCTAATGGGGGTCAGTCCAGAAAGGCAGGAAGTTCTTTAGCAGACAGTCAGAGGTAGTTTGGCATGGCCGTGCGAAGTTGGGATGCAAACTTCGTCTCCTATGTTGCATTCCTCTTGTGCTGCCTTCTGGATGTGGCAGACTTTCTGACCTTCTGTGCTTTGGTGGTTGCTGTTGCACAGGCAAGAATGTGGTTCTTGGAGTTGGAGTTCATTTACCAGTTTGTTAGTGAGTGATGGGTGACTGAGGTGATGTTCTCTGGTACCTCAGTTTTCATCAACAGTTGGCCGTGAGAGAGTTGCTCGTTCTGGGTGGTTGTTGAACAGGTGCTTGTCATCTCTGATATGGTGGTGTACCATGTGGTCAACGGCCTTCCGTTCTGTCACTGGTCACAGCGAGCATGACTCAATTTTGGAGTCATCCGTGTTCAGCTTATCTTGAAGGAACTCTTTCAGTTGTCTCATGACTTGTTCCATGTCTTCTGACGGTGAGCTGTCTTGTTCTTGCGCATACTCAGCACTGTGCATGTCTGAGTGGTGCTGAGGTGGGTTTCGTTGTCGCTTACCCACACGAGTTGCTCTTGGATGAGTCAGGTGATTACCTTTGGATGTCTGATCTTTTGGGTTTCTTGAGAAGCGTGGCTTGTCCCATGGATTTTTCCAGCGGTTGGGCTGTCGTGGACATGGGGGTCACGTTCTCCGTGCTCTTGATGGAAAACTCTGGTGTTGTGATGCAACTGGGTGTCGTCCAGTGCAAGGTTAGAGTCTTTAGTGACAGAGTTCAAGAGTGTGGAGGTTTTGTTACCTTTCTTTGAGGCCATCTTCTGCTTGTTGTAGGCCTTCTGTGTTAGGTCACGCAACTGTTGGATGGTCATGGAGCGTGGACAGGCCATGACGCCTAGATGGTGACTGACTCCAGGGTGCAGATTTTTTAGGAAGAGGCTTTTGAAGTTCACATCCTCTTCAAGGTCAGGTTCGTTGTGTGCACCAAAGTAAGCTTGTCGGAGTCGGTTGTAGTAAGCTTGTGGAGTCTCTTGTCGACCTTGTTTGGTTTCCAAGGCAGTTAACAGTCCATGTTCGGACTCTGGGTCTGTAAATTCTTTAATCAGGACCTCACAAAGTAGCTGGTAGTCTGACTTCGTTCGAATGGGCTGTCGATCTAGGAAGTTTCGTACCTCGGGACTGGATGTTGCTCTAAGGAGGTATAACCTGTCTCTGTCAGTCACATGAGGTCTCATTTCTAGATAGAAGTCGATATCTTGCAGATGAGCCTCGATGGTGTGGCCCTCTGTGGAGTTCGGGTTGAACTTGCTGATGTTTTTAGACAACTTGTCGAGGTCCTTGACGGTCATCCCAAGTGCAGCTCCAAGGTCTGCTTGGATGGGAGGTTTTCTTTCGTTGGCAGGAAAGAGTTCTGTGGCGAAGGCAGGTGAGGTTTTGGGTTGTGGCCCTTCGCTTCTTTCGTTGCATGCCAGTTCTTGGACGTAGGACTCGGCTCTGCTCAGCAGTGGTGAGGCTGAGAGATGTTTCTCTTGCCTTGGCTCTTGTTTCTGCTCATAAGCATGTTGGAGTTCTTTTCTGACCATATAGAGCTCATAGTTGGTATCGTCTAGTTGTTGGGTCAGATTGTCCATTTCAGTTCTGTACCTTTTAAGGTCGTCTTTCAAGGAACTGATTTCGGCGTTCTTGTTGCTGATGTCATTCTTAGCTTTCTCTAGTAGCTGTTCGGCATACTGGAGCCTGTTTACCAGGTCTTTCTGGGCAGCTTTTGCATGTTGTTGGTCAAGCTGAGCTGCTGTCAGGGCTGCTTGGAGCTCCTTAACTTGTTCCGTTGTTTCCTGCTCCCTCTCGTTGGGTGCTTTGAGTTGATCTTGGACTTTCACTTCCAGCTTGTCTATGCGGCGTTGAGCACATGTCAGCTCCTCTTGAAGATGGGTGATGTGCTTGTCGCTCAGTTTCAGCTGGGTCGTGAAGGCATAGCTTAGGGAGCTGGTGATTTTGACTAGCTCCTCGTGGTTGGTGTTCTGGCTCGAATCTTGTGTCAGAAATCTTCTCAGAATTAGGATTATTATTAAAAATAATAACAGTTCAAGGGTCTTGGGGGTGAGGCTGTCTGTCGTGCCTCTCAGCCAAGTGTTTCCATCTTCCCCTTGGGCAAAGGGGGCTGCAGTCTGCGGCATGTTAGCACGCTGGGGAGAAGAGAGACTGACACAGATCTGTGTGGAGTAGAAGCCTATGTGTGGTGGGACAACTAAGTGTTGTGTCAGTGATTTTGAACCACTAGTGTAGTGTGGTGATGACTGTGTTGGTCTCAGGGTATCTAGGTAGACTAGAGATGTGAAGACTTCGTCACTTCTAATGAGGAAGAGGGAAAAGAGAGAAAAAGGTGAAAAACAAATTCAATTAAAAAACAATTCCCCTTTTTTTTTTTTTTAAATGAGGAAAATTCTTTTTTTTTCTCAATTAAATGTTATCAAGGAGGCAAACAATATTATTAAATCTCTGTTTTAGACAAATGAATATAATAATAATTCTGATATCTCTTTCTTAGTCTGACAGGATTGACAACATACACCTTACAGTTGGACCGCTCACCAGGGAGGCTGCAAAGGCAACGGTTGCCCAAAACTTATCTCTATTAAATTGATCTCAGCGTTGGATGAGATGTTAAAATTTGGATTGCGTTTTCAAATGTGGGGAGGCTAGGAAGAACGAAAGAGTGTTTGATTACAATCAAATTCGTAAGGATGATTCTCCTTTTGACAGGATTGTGTATTTCATTCACTTAGAATTGATTGATGGTTCTTACAGGTCCCTACAAATGTGAAAAGTGAAGAGTGAAGAAAGCAGGAGAGAACAGGAGAGAGACAGTAGGTTAAGTGGATCGGGTCCACTAGCACGCTGTTATGCCCAACTACGAGTAGAGCGTTATCTTCAGTTGCTGCACAACTAATAACAAATAAATACATTTTGGGTGAAAGAGATTTGTCTCTCTAATTTATTTGCACTCGTAGTGAGGGATAACAATGTCTCCTATTAAGGCTCGGGTGTGTCGTCCCCAAGCTAGGATACACAGAGGAAAGAGAATTAAAGAGAAAGTAAACTTGAAAAGTAATAAATGGGTAAAATAAGCAAAAATGAAATTACATAAAGGAGGAAATAAGTCTTTAGTTTTAGTAACTAAAAATAGTGTCTAAGTGTATAACCAAAACAGGAAGAAAGAGGGGTAAAACGCAAATAAAATGAGTAAGTAGTCTGAATAGAATCTATTGAGATGGGTAATAAATCAATTAGGTGGAATAAGTTTACTTAAACCTTCAAAGTTCAAGACTTATTTGTACCTAAAATGATTAGGCCCAAAAGAGAATACTAGAAGTAATGATCATATGAAATGATCTGAGGGGGAAATTTTGAATGATTCCAAATAAATTTAATGTTTTAATTAAATTTTGAATTTGGCACAATTAATAATTGTGAACTAGTAGTATTTCCCTTTCTAGTAAAATGCAAATAAGTGGTAAGAAGTGAGAAATTAGAGAAATAAGAAAGAGAAAGACCAACAAGTGTATTAGTTTAGATGTTTAAAGGGTTAAACCACTTTAGCTTTTCAAACACACACACACACACTGTATTCAACCACTGGATGCTAATGCGAACTTCTAACCTTTGAGGCTAATGGCTTTAGCATAGGCTTCAATGTAAACACAACCGTTTCGTTAGCAACAGTATGGAGTTTGTTTACAATAGCATCAATGTGCTGCGCGTGCGCAGTTCAGAGTTGCTCTGGAAGTAGGTTAAGACTTCCGTGTCATGCAAGTAACTGTGGCAACTACAACAAACTCTAGTGGACTAGACTACAATTACAGTTAATGCAGTTACAGTTAGGCATGTTACATGAAATGTCGGCGCATTTCAACACTGTACAAATAACAACACCGCTTTTAGTTGGTTCTGCGATGTGGCGCTTAAACTCTAAGTTCGTTCAGAGCTTGATTTTAACTTTATTCAAATCGCCGCTTCGTGCTGCAGTTGAGGAAAACAGTGATCGGATCATAAAAGCCCGTGCCAGTTTCTCTGGACACGTACACACAACAGGTTTTCTTCGCTGTTGGCACAAAGTTAACTTTAACTTTATCAAGCTTATAGCATAGATAGATGATCTGACAATGGAACACGCACTGAAAATCAAACTATGAATAATAAAGCTTTGATCAGATAGAATTGAGGAACACGCTCAAAACTATTCTTTATCCACCGATTTATTTACCTTTTAACTATTGCAGTTTAGCTCCGTTCAGCAAACATTGACTGAGATTCAGGAGTATAACTATTGAATGACCTGGAACACGCAGGACATCAATTCAGCTATAAAACAAGGCATTACAGAAAAGAGGAACACGCTCAATTTCAACCTTATTATACGATCTCAGATAACTTTAAGTTCACTTACTGCAGTTCAACAATGAAGAGGCAGACTGGAGTTACAGCCTTCTCTGCGTTCATTCATTCAAGCAGGCGCGCGCTGCTGACGTCACACACACACGCTAGTCTCAGCTCAGAAGCGTCTCATCTTTCATCCACAGCAATGGAAAAGATTAAATAACTTGGTTTATGCTCACAATTTAGATTAATCTGCCCGCATCCTCCACCAATAAATATGTAAGGGTTTTGATACATAAATATAATTTAATTTAGCTCAAAGGGAATCCTTTATGATTTTATAAGGAATTTGAACAGAATCACTGTTTTGCGGCTGATCACTGAGCGATTCACTGAACGAGCCGTATAACATTAATTCTGCACTGGATATTAAAATCCAAAATATAGTGAAAACACTATTAATAAGCACAGTAACAAGATCGGCAGATTAAGACATTAACTTGTAAGCACAAAACACAAGATACTTCTCTTTTCAATATAAATAAGACTTTATTTATATAAACCTAAGACATAAACTAATCTAACATGAACACACGCATTCACACATTCACACGTTGCAGAAAAAGAGAAAGGAGGAATTTAGAGAATGAGAATGTGAAATCCCAAGTTTACAGCAATATGTGCTATTGCATAGACCTGAACAACCATCAATCACTTAATTAACCCTCGCGTTGAGTTTCTCAATGAGGCTAAAATTTAGATGAAATGCACCAGCCAGAATCTGGAGTTGTTTTACTTGCGTTGCCTTGTGTTACAGGGATTCCTTTCTGTCGTCTTCTTTGCAGGAAAGGGGTTTTCCCGAGTTGGTGATTGGCTGGAAGTTCAGTAGTCTTTGAAGTGAGGTCTTGGGAAGCCAATAGTTGGGGGTTGGCTGAGGATGGTCTTGGAGTCCGTTTCTGGTTGAAGTTTGAAGCGGGTGCAGTCGCTGGACTTTGCGGCAAACTTAACTTTTGAACACGAGACTCAACGGAAAGAAAAGAAACTAAAGTAAAAGAATAAAATGAGTAACGAGACTAGGTGGTTTTTCTTCTCATCGTGGTGTTAAGTAGCAACTGGCCTGTAGGCCAGAGCACGCTCAAAGAGCGCTAAAACAGCGTCAAAACGCTGTGGCGAGAAGAAGAAGAGGAGAAGGGAAGAGAGCCGAAAGAGATTTGATGCTGTCCTGAGGTTTTAAACTCGGCTTTTTGGACACATCCCATTTGGTGTTTTGACCAATTAGATAGGCTATTGTCTTAGCTAGGGTTGTTTCTTCCATCATAAATCAGCGTCTTATCAGTCACATGGTCTGAATTTTACACACTCTCGCAAAGTATACTTTTGGATGTGATTTCTATAACCAGAATATGATACATTTGACACAGAATTAATTGAAAGAAACATTTCAAGCTAGAAATGTCAAACTCATACATACCAAACACGACTAACCTTAAAGTCATTCAATAGTTATTAGAAAGACATACATAATATGTGCTTAAAACATGATAGTCTAATATGTGATTACATACATAATATAGTGTTATGCCTAGCATTGTCCTTTTAGGATGGTTTTATGTGCATATGAAAAAGAAAGTCTCTGTGGAGACCAAAAAGAAATGTTCTTTGGCCAGAGGAATTTCAGTCTGGTTCTTTGTCTTCTATGTGTGGGGGAGAAGTCAATCTGAAGAAGCTTGTGATTTCTCTTGTGGAACGCCATGTGATGGCCATCTCTTTGACCATTAATCTTGACTATTTACCCCAAATTTGACGATCTCCTTCCTGCGTAGAACACTTATCAATAAGTGTTCTTTTGTCTTAATGTTGCGAGCTGTTCTGTGAAAGAGGCTTGTTGGTTATGCTTGCTCCAGAAGTCAGAGATAGGAATCTTTACGACGTTGTCCGGTTCTCCTGGAATTTCAGCTCCTCATGTTTCGATGTGCTGATCGAATCTTAGTTTTGTCTGACTCGTTCTGACGCTACAGATCTTCACTTTAGAATTCTGATCCAAGTAATTAGTAGTTAATTTAGAAGGATTTATACTTGAGTCATTACTAGTGGGTTACCATGATCTTCATTTTAGAATTAATTATTCATTATGCGTAATTCACATTAATTATGAACCTGTATAAAGTAGTTCTTAGGAGTTCTCAGGATATATGAAAAAAATAGTAGTTATTGGTTAGCTAATAGTGAACTACCAGTTTCAACTTAGCGCTATTACTTAATAAATCGTTAATCAGAGTTTCTTGTCAGTTAATAGTAGTTACTACAATGTTAATAGTGCATTAGCCATTTGTTCCTGTGTAGTTATTCATTAACGATAGAACAGTATTCTAAAGTGTTACCTGCTAGTCATTTCCGCTCAGATCAAATTCAAACAGCAGTGGAGCGCAAGTTTAGAGCAGATGCATTCGTTCACTAGCGAGCACTAAACAGTGCTGTGAGATCCAGAATGAAGCGCATGAAATCAGCAAAGGACACAATCGGCGATTTAAACAGATGAAATGGCGCTGACAAACAGGAGAAACACTGTGCGCAACGAGACAATCAGAATAATTTACCATGGATTTATTTTACTGTAACACTAACTGCACCATGGTATTGCGGCAGAAATGTGGGATATATCGAATTGTGTTATATTATTAATGTAGACATGTATAAAAGGAGTAATGGAATATAATTATAGTATTTTGTGATTAAGCTAGTTTGTGCATTTATACTAAATGTATTAGACCACTGTTCTTCATACAAATACCTAGAACCATGTAGGCCAAGTTAATTTTTATACCACGGCACTGAGGTGCTATAGGCCTGTGTTTTTACTGGTTATCATTATGTATGACCAAGGGTTAATTTTAATAACTCAAACAGTCAGAATAATAAAATTTCACCATATAAAAATGAGGTTGTTATATATTTTATCCACCTTTTTCTTCAATGCGGAAGTAAGCCTATGGGCGAGACTTCCGGTTCATTAGCAACTATAGGTAAATAATGTGCAGTAAATGGTAAAACTGTTTGCACTACAAATCAGTGTGTTCATAATTAAGACAATACATTAAAATAATATAGTAAGACACACCAATTTTCAATAACAAACAACAAAACAAAATGTTTTATACTGCTAAAAATAGCTGAACGCGGATGAGACCGGAAGCTAGACCCATAGAATTTACAAATGCCTCGCCCATTTTTACGGCAAGAAAAAGGTGCATAGATGTTACTTTTTTTGATAATGAACATGAAACTGCATCCTAACAGGTGTAACCCTGCCTCCTCAAGCTACTGTCAAATGTGCATTTTTAAGATACAAAAAAATTAAATATTACTAATATTGCAGCCAGCACTGCAAACTGTGCTGAAGATACATGTAATCAAAGTCACGCAACATAAACCTGTTTCATGATTTGAAACAATATCACTCATTAGAACATTGGTCACCAGACTCGGTCCTGGAGCGCCGGTGCCGGTGTCCTGCAGAGTTTAGTCCAACTTGCCTCAACACCACCTGCCAGGAAATTTCTAGTATACCTAGCAAGACCTTGATTAGCTAGTTCAGGTGTATTTAAACTCTGCAGGACACCGGCACTTCAGGACCAAGTGAGGTGACCCCTGCATTAGAGCATTCAGAAACTAGGAAATTCATTTTTCAATTAAGATATTTATTTTGTTAATGAAAAATGACTGGAAAAGTGTTAAGAATTCAAAGACGTGAAGTGTTTGTCATGTTCTCACCATAAATAGTCGTTTAAAACCACAATTAAAGTCTGGCTTCTACAACTTTCACTTAGGAGCAAAAATCTGCCTTAAGCCAGCAAGAAGTTGTAAAATTGACCAACTCCAGTAATGATGCCTCCCTGTCTGGAAGACACTCTGCTATCTTCTCATGAGATCCATAAAAACAATGATAGATCTGAGGAGAGAAGGACCCCTGCATCTGGACTCAATTAAGCAACAGAACTTTAGTGTTGTCTCGTGACTAGCTTCAGCATAAATAAAAATTTAATAAACATAGAACAAAGAACTTCTTGTCTGGAAATCTTCCAGCAATAGATGCTCGTGATATCCGCGTCCCTTTTACGCATAAACTAATAATCTGATAAACACAAACGATTGATTTATAGCTCCCTGTCTGAGCTAGAAAATCATCAGGGGCCTTATTTATAAGATGTTGCACAGAAACCATCCTAAATTTGATCTTACGATCATATCTCGAATATGCGTACGTCTGATTCATAGAATGAACGTACGAACAGAAAACGTGCGTACGCGTCTCTTTCAGATGTGAAATCTATGAATCGCAAATGATCTGGAACTTGCACTCAGTTGAATGATTTCAGCTCTCTGCCTTGTAAACGACTCCTAATTAATGTCATTAACATATAAAATATCACCAATCAGCATAATTTAGAACAGCGAGCTGCAAGAACAGCTTACATTTGAAAAAAACCTGCAATACCCCGACAATAAAAAGTGCGTACGTCTGCTCAGACCCTGATGTGACGCTAAGCACTTTTCCACATCAAAGACAGTTTTTATAAATATGTGCGCTGGCGTGGATTTAAGCGTACGCACACTCTGCGATCAAATCTGAGCATACGCACACTTTATAAATGAGGCCCCAGATCTCCAGCTCAAATGACTTTCTAACCTCAGAACATCTCCCCTTTTCTCTCTCTGCATACCAAAAGAGAATGCGCCCTTTTCTCCTTCTTTGCAGAACAAAGGAACACACAAACTCAATGATTTTCCATTGATGCGCCATTGTTTTATGTGCACAGTACATTCTGTGTTGATGATGTCAAATGGTTGCACTAGGTGAGCTACTGGTGCTTTTTACCGCAACACAACTCAGAAAATAAAATACTGATACGATACCACATTGTGTGGCTTTTGGTTGTAATTTTCAGTCGAAGGGCAACAAGAGAAGCAATGTAAGACTTCACTGCTTTCCTGGCGATAAGAAGAGGAGAAAAGAATGGGAAGCTGCCGGATAAACGAATAAAACTTCCTAAAGTAAAAAATTATTTTTTCTCTCCACTTTAACCCTGATGCTTTTGAGTCTTTTAGTAGACCACAGCTACTGAAAGAGCTTATAAACGGCTGAGATAAGTAATGCTAGATGCCGTCTGCTAGGATGTAAACATACCGACGCTAATCATGAAACGCGGCCGCTAGAGGAGTTTCTAAGTGCGGATTTCCCTCGATATCCGGGGTGTTTAGACTGCTTGTGGGGGAAAATCCATGGTACAGCATTTGGTTTAAACCTACACTCATATCCATCGCCACCTGTAAGCTCTTTCAGTAGCTGTGGTCATCATAGCAGTATTTTAGTTTCCGAGTTGTCTATTCCGAGTTGTGTTGTGGTAAAAATAGTTAGTAGCTCACTGAGTGCAACCATTTTACATCATCAGAATAATGGCGCCCCCCATAGTCCAAAATATGTATAAACGATGTGATTTTTTCAAATAACGTTAATCTTTAATGGGTTTTCTACTACATATTTCAGTAAGAGACATCATTTACGTTATATTAAGCCATACAAGTCTTAATACCCAGGGATCCCTTTAAAGCAGTAACGATAAGCTAGGAATATCTGCTTTATGAGTTTTTTTCAGGTTGAATTTAAAGAACTAGTAGCTAGTACTAGAATTTTGGGAACTTCATGCAAATGCAGCAAATCATTTCCTGAACTGTGTGTGTGTATGTGTATATGTGTGTTTGGTAGTTTAGTTTAATGTATTGTTAGAATAACAGTTAGCAAATAAACTTTTGTTTCATTTTAAAGAGCAGTGTTTGTGTTTTGTGCTTGATCAGTTACTGCCTTGCGCTGTCGATCCTTTGTTACCTTGCTCGAAATTAATAAATTTGTATTGTCGTTGGCCACGAAGTAATACCAACAGAACTGATAAGACGCACTAAATTTGACTAGGAGGCTGGACGACTAAAATAAAGAATCAAATCAATTTAAAGAAATCAACATCAAATCTTTAAGAACTGATTCCCTAAAAGCTAAAATAAGAGCTAAATCCTTACACACTTATATTCCAAGCTTTGGCAATATTTTTTTTTTTTTTTTTTTACAGTCATGTCAATAAAGCAATGTTGAATTGAATAATAATATTTCACATTTAACTTTATACATAACACAAATAATATAAAAAGTACAAAATATAAAAAATAATATTTCATATAACAAACATTTTAATAAAATTTTACAAATGACTACATATACATATTGGTTCCATCCTGAAACAAGACAAAGTCCTGTTTTGTCAGATGCAGAACTCAACAATCAAAACTACACCCTAAGGTTAATACAGGACTACACAGTAAGTAGAAACGGACTGGTGTGAAACTGCAGTTTCTTGCCTACGTCTAACAGCAGAAACATGTCCATTACTTCTTATAAGGTGACTAACAGCTCAATTGGTTAAATCTGCAACTTTTTCGTTTGTGCCATCATTACTTAACATCTCAATGGAATATTTCATTCTGTAACATAGCTTCTAAAATCTTTTTCTCTGTAATCACTGGTGTATAACATACTGTACCTCTGGTTAGATCAGTCAGACTGAGCTGCACTCTTGGGTAATCTAGTCCATGTCTGTAAAAGTTCTCCAGAATTTGACCTGACAGAATTTGCATTTCTGGCTTGATAAATATTTGCATTTACCTACACTATCTACAGGAGACAAGAAGACTTTCTGTCTAGCTTATCTTCCTGAGGTGAGGTGAGTTAAGGATTCAAATGATGTTCAGACATCAATGCATCACAACTAGGCCTCCTAAAGAAATAATCACAGGCTCAAGTAGCCATAAATGATCACTGTAACTACAGGCATGACAGCTACATGTGCATCCTGAAACACAAGCAAACGATCTCCAATTTACCACCTAAGCTACCAACTACAAGAACTTTGTCAGCACATAACAATTCCAGCTTGCCATTACCCTTCTTTCTTACCATGATTTCTGGCCCCTCTCAGATATCTCTTTGATAAAAGTGGAAAAACACTGGGGTGTGCTTCATACCTGTAATTTTTAAAGTCACCATCCCAGTTGTTTAACCACTAGGATACACCAGAACATAACATACGCTAAATTTGTTATTCTTATTTTTGTACCCTGTTGACATGAGAATATTCTATGGCAAATTCTACATGTGTCTCTCTGATTAAGAAAAAGTACTCCACAATACCTGCATACTATGGAGCCCCTAAAGGGATATGGTGATGGAAAAAATAAGGGGTGGGAGGAAAAAATATTTTTCAAATCTTTTGTGTTCTCTCGCAACACTTTTGTGTTCCTGTTATGATCTGGTATGTTTGGTTATTTACTGTTGTTATCTTTCATCAAATTCTGATTGGTTAATCTTTCTGTCACACTTCGAGGATCCGACTCTTTCACCAGTGACACTTCCCAGCCGGAAGTATAAAAGTCGATGTTTCATCCGTTTCCAGGAGGAGTTGGGCTGTGTCTGTTAATAGCAACTAGCAACTCGTTAATAGTGAGAATTGGTCCCCATACTAAAGCATTTTTTTCCCCCATAGGAAGAAAACACTTAACGTGGCTTAATGGACGTGATATAAAAAGGCCAAATTCAGTATACAGGTTATTATTATTAAGCAGATGAGCTCAGAATATGAACGGAAAGCGCTAAATTGCATTTTGAGCATTTTCCTCCCATCGAAGCCATTATAAAGATACAGATATGACTCTCTTAGAAAGGAAAAAACTTCTTGAGTTTGGTCGAGCAATTGCCAGAGGGTTTACACCTGCCCCAATTCCCCAATTTTTTTCCTCCCATGTGGCACAGATCAGATATGGCCCAGGACCGTGTAAGCAAAAAATAAATAAATAAATAATTTAAAAAAATTATTTGCATGGATTCCGATATTCTCTGATCGGTTTCAGGCCTCATTCATATGTGGAAATAAATCAGATATGAATCGGACATGTACATTTGCGCCTGCCATTTAAATGGTCAGATTGGATCTTCCGCTGTAAATGCGACTCCTATGACATTGAAAAGTGAGGGTTTTTTTTAACATTTCATGGTACAGACATACCTGTAACAAATGAAACATCTTTAGTTGAGTAACAGAGTATTAATTTCGTTAATTTGTGTTAAATAAAAGGCGATCTGATGCTGAAATGTGTTGCTTTTGAAATCACGCTGAGTGCTCATACCTGCTGTTTCAGTGACGACGGGTTGTGCACAGACGAGCGCTTCACTCCCATTCGTTCCATTGAAACCACAAAATAAAATGCACATATACATGTCCCTGCCTTTGATATACAATCACTGATGAAAGCATTTGGTTTTAATTACTTAAACAACACAGACGATGTGACATGCTTAACAAATATCTACCACCTGAGTATTATTCCAGTCGCAAGCTTTCAGCAGAGCTGCGTACATCACTGTCCTGAAGAATTTGTTATTATTTTTATGTATAGATGTAACTATTGCATTAAAAACGTTTCTATATGAATTCCGTGTCAATAAATTAAAACTCAATTTCTATCAGGACCACTATCGTCAAAATGATAAACACTTAGCATATAGTTTGGTTTGGCGGTATGGTTCTGTTCTGGGCAAAAACTCTCTGCCCATCCATGCAGCCGGTCATGAATGAGCAGGGAGAGCAGCAATAATAACCCCCCAAGGGTTAACAGAACAGAACCAAGCAGATAATCATTAATGTACTTAATTACATTTAGTGTAATACTGTCACGAATCCTGCCCATGTCTCGTTGGCTCCATAACAGAATACTCATCTACAAAAGGATCCAGCGGCGTTTCAAGTGGACAAGGGCCAGGTATGGATATTGCTAGACTGTTATTAACCCTCGAGCAGGGCTTGCGATCACTCGATGATTATGTCAAGTCAAGTCACCTTTATTTATATAGCGCTTTTAACAATACAGATTGTGTCAAAGCACTTAACAGTATCAAATTGGGGGATAGAGTGTCAGTAATGTACAGTATAATGATAAGATTAAACACTCAATTTTCAGTTAAAGGCATTTCATTATTGAATTCAGAGATGTCATCGTCTAGCTCAGTTTAGTTTAAATAGTATCTGTGCAATTAAATCAGTGATAATCGCTAGAAATGCAGTGTCCCCAACTGAGCAAGCCAGAGGCGACAGTGGCAAGGAACCAAAACTCGCTCTGTGACAGAATGGAGAAAAAAACCTTGGGAGAAACCAGGCTCAGTCGGGGGGCCAGTTCTCCTCTGACCAGACGAAACCTGCAGTTCAAAAGTTTATATTTCGATTTTAATTTTGTTGCAAGTTCTAACAATAGTAGTATTATGTAGTTGGGTATTTTATTATATTTTTAGTTATTTTGTTATATTTTTTAGTTTTATTGTATTTTAATCGAGGTTTTCGCTGGGGATATGTCTCTGGGTGTCCTGGTCTCCGCTGACGATCAGGGCTGTAGACATCATCTCTTGGTGCTGATCCACCATCTGATCATAGGAAAGAAACAGACAAATATTAGCGTAGATGCCATTCTACTTACGATGTAACGAGTACATTGTGTGTTATGGGGAGTGTTCCCGGTTCCGGTTGATCTAATTAATGCAGCCTAACAATCCTTTAACGGATTTGAATAATATAAGCATATTAGTGTGTTATGTGTACGCCAGGATAAAGAGATGGGTCTTTAATCTAGATTTAAACTGACAGAGTGTGTCTGCCTCCTGAACAGTGTTAGGAAGATTGTTCCAGAGTTTGGGTGCTAAATAGGAAAAGGATCTGCCACCCGCAGTCGATTTTGATATTCTAGGTATTATCAAACGGCCAGAGTTTTGAGAACGCAGCGGACGTGGAGGACTATAATGCGATAAGAGCTCGCTCAAGTACTGAGGAGCTAAACCATTCAGGGCTTTGTAAGTAATTAACAAAAGAGTATTTATGTAAAAGAGTATTTAGATCTCGCATATTTTTCTGATCCGCCAGACTGTGTGCTCGTAGATTTCTTTTGTGAGGGCATTAACCAGCCGCTCAAATCGCTATTAACCCTTGAAGGTCCCAGTTCGTCTCTAAGTGATTTTATGGACTATGTTTTATTGACTGTTGGTTCAGCGTTCACTGTGGGTGTCGTGGAGGAACGCGACACCGCAGTCAATTGTGTGATCGCAACCACACAAGAGCACACTCTCAAAATGGAGGCCACAACAACACCCCAGACATGAGTCAGGTCAAGTCACAGTCGATCTTAAAAAGCCAAGTCAAGTCACCACTGATCTTCATGAACCCAGTCAAGTCACCATTGATCTTAATGAACCCAGTCAAGTCACCATTGATCTTCATGAATCTAGTCAAGCTACCGTTGATCGTCATGAGTTAAACCAAGTCACAGCTTCTCTTCGTGAGTCAAGCCAAGTCACAGCTTCTCTTCACGAGTCAAGTCAAGTCACAGCTTCTCTTCACGAGTCAAGCCAAGTTACAGCTGATCTTCACGAGTCAAGCCAAGTCACAACTGATCTTCACGAGTCACCTCATGTCTTAGCGGATCGTCCAGAGTGACAGCACGTTACAGCGGATCATCCAGTCTTGTGACGTCCTGTCTGCCACACCCAAGTATTCAAGGTCAGTTCTTTTGCATCCTAGTCTGATATCCAGTGTGAGGGATGCACCGCTGGTGTCTGCATGCGCAGCTGGTATCCCCAAACTCACTCACTCTAGCCCTCCTGTCCCTGAACTGAGTTCCCTGTCTGCAGCACTTCCCATGATGGGGATCGCTTTATGTTGCGTTTGGGCTGCGTACACCACCACAAAAGTGTTTGAAGTGGCAGTGTCCACAGTGATGTCTTCGGAGGTGACGGCGCATGCTGCAGAACCTCTCGAAGCGGCGGTACTCCCTTCAGCTCCTTGCGTGGTGGTGTCGCCCAGCAATGCATGTCCAGCCCGTCATATCACGGTTGAAGGAACCGTAGATGAGCACTGTACCTGTCCTGTTAATGAACTCTACCTTTTTCCTGATGTTACCACTGCAGAACCTTCAGAGGTGTCAGTAGTAACCGTCTGTGAGTTCTCGCCCTGTCCTGTCACAACTAAGGAAGCCGTCTGTGAGCTCTCGTTCTGCCCTGTCATGGCTATGGAGGCCGTTTGCGAGTCCTCGTCCTGCCCTGTTGCTGCTATAGAGGTCATCTGTGAACTCTTGCCTTGCTTTGAACTGGCCACGGAGGCCAATAATGAACCTACCTTTGCTCATGTCACGGCCCATGAACTGTTGTCCTGACTCAGCCGAAGAGGCTGCCTTTGAACTACCAGTCCCGTTAGTCATAACTGAGGAGGTTATTGGTGAACTTCCTGACTGTTGTGTTGCGCATCTAGGGGCCGTTCGTGAACACTCAAACCTGCCTGTCATGAACTCAGAAACTATAAATGCACTCTATATCTGTCCCGTTACCCCTGTCATTGCCAAAGAATCCATTAATGAGCTGTCTACCCATCCTGTCTCAGTCAAGGAGTCTAAGTTCACACCATATGTCTGTCCCGTTTTGACCAAAGAGCATGATTTTGGATTGTTTGCCTGTCCAGTCCCAGTCACTGAAATGTCTGTCAGTCCAGTTACCCTCAATGAGTCTGTTTTTAAACTGTCTGTCTTGCCCGTTTCTGTCACTAAAATATCTGCTTCAGTCTCTGTCTATGCCCCAGATTTTGAGCAATCTATCAGTCCTGTTCCAGCTAATGCATTAGTTTTTGAACTGTCGTTCTGTCCAGTTTTATTCGGTGAACCTATTGATGACCTTTTTGTGTTCTCTGCCTCGTTCCCGGAGACTGTGAATACACTGCCTGTGCTGTCTGTCCCGCTCTGGTGGTCTTCTACTCCGCCGTGGTGGTCTCCTGCTTCGTCTGCTCAGGTCTGGTGGTCATCTGCTCTGCCGTGGTGGTCTTCTGCTCATGTCTGGTGGTCATCTGCTCCGCCGTGGTGGTCTTCTGCTCTGGTCTGGTGGTCATCTGCTCCGCCCTGGTGGTCCCCTGCTCAGTTGGTGTCACTCTGGTTTTCTGCTCCGCCTTGGTGCTCTGGCCTGCCGACTCTGCCTCAGTCCCCAGTCTCTCCACTTCCACATGGACCTGGCCCTCCGTCCCTCCCCCTGTTCTGCCTCCAGTCCACCACCCTCCTGGATTGTATAGGAGCGTCTGGAAGCCGCTCCTTGAGGGGGGGCTATGTCAAGAATCCTGCCCATGCACTTCTGTTCACTCACCACCAGAGGTCACCTGCTCACCACATGGATTCTTGCACCACACTACTGTTGCATTTTCACCAGACTACAATTCCCATCATCCATTGCACTGATTTCACACAGCTGTACCAATCACACGCTCACACCTGAGAACTATCACACAATCACACATACTACATAAACCATGGACTTTCTCTTCCTCACTGCCGAGTATTGTTTGCACTTATTGCTGCCCTAGGTTTAGCTACCCTACAGAGCCTTTTATAGTTTTCATAGTCTTGCCTTGCCTGTTTCAGATTGTGTTTTTGTGATTGTGACATGGATCTGCATGTCTCTCGGCTCGTTGGCTCCGTAACAAATACATTATTCAAGATTAGGGAATCTGATTCAACAGGAATGTCAGAAGCCAAGTCCTGACTGTGGTGAAAGGAGGAGTTGGGGATGGAGGAGGATAATTTGCTCCCGAGCAAGCAAGCTGCGTAATACTACTGAATAGCGCTTATATAGGAATGCCGCAATAGGTGTCTTATCCCTATAGGTAGATGTGATCAGCTGAGAGTCAGCTGATGCAAGCTTGAATCACGTGACCTGCCAGAACTAACGCTCCGCTTAATTTCTATCAGGACCACTATCGTCAAAATGATAGATACTTAGCATACAGTTTGGCTTGGCGGTATGGTTATGTTCAGGGCAAAAACTCCCTGCCCATCCATGCAGCCTGTCATGAATGAGCAGGGAGAGCAGCAATAATAACCCCCCAACACTAACGATATGAAGAACCCCCCAAACCACAACTGATGGCAATCTGAAAGAAGCAAGTCCTTCTGGAATAACAGAGACTGGGTTAGCAGCGAAGGGGTGCTCTTCTTTATAAGCAGCTTAAGAAGAGCAGCAAGCCCCTTTAATGCAGTACCTGAAAAAGATTAAAGATGCAGATGTAACATCTGATTATGATCCTTGATGGTCGTTGGGACTTTATGTCTTAAGAGACCCTTTTAGCCTTTTGACATTTGCATATAATTCACAGCCTGGCCCCACATTCTACCGTTATATGGGTGCTATTTGCCAAGGGTTGTCCCCCCACTGTCAAAAGGATGCTAAACAGATCGACTATCTTGTCTCTCCATCGGACTTCAAACACATTCCAAGAGAACTAAATGACCCTCGGTACCAGGCCTGGCTGACCAGTGGACTACCCCCACGATTACAAGATACATAACACACATAGAGGCATTTTCTTTATTTAGACCATAATTAATCAGTTACAAATGTATCTGGTACATGCATGTGTTGTTTGTATGTTTCCTTATTATATTAGCCTAGTTACCACTCGTTATTCGTATTAGTAAGCTCTAAACACTCATATTCAGGTGTATGAATGTATCTCTGGTTTAATACCTTTTAGATGCCTCTTTCTTGATATCAAAATGATCTGCTCTTTATTCCTCAAACAATGATGTACACTATGTGATCGTGAAATGCATCATACTATTTTTACTGTACTGTGGGGAAAATTACACCAGTCTCCAGATCAGTCGTAAAACATGCAAATGAGGTGTCAAGTGGGACAAAGAAACACTTTCCCGCTGAAACTATGTGCCTTGTTATTGGTCAAACTAACCAAAATGGGTGTTACAGGGAAACCAGATAAAACTTCTCCCACACCGAAAAGGCAGGTCTTCTCTTTACTTTCGGTGCCCTGGAGACACACTTATCACCTTGGAAACCTCACAACTCCCCTTCCGGGGGGAGTCCGAGCTTCTGGCAGTTTTAAGTTCAGTAACTTTGTCGATTCACTTTGGACTAATCAACCCATGGCTGGAATGACGAAGCTTTCACTCCTAAAGGAATTCACCAGGAATCTACGCATTATACATGCACCAGGATGCTTTACTCAGCACCCACAAAACCCATGCAAGTAACCGCTTGTTAACTATCTAGATTCGACCCCTTTTAATTAAGGTGATGTGATTCTCTGATGGTTCTTAACAGGTTGTAGTTAGCTGATGTGTAAATCCTGCCATTACACTCTCTCTTTCGCGCGAGCACTCCCTCTCCCTCTCCCTCTCCCTCTCTCTCCCTCTCCCTCTCTCTCTCTCTCTCTCTCTCTCTCTCTCTCCATGCCTTCCTTGCGTTGGCATCTATGTTTAATGTGTGTACGTCTGTGTCTAGTTCGATGTTGCATGTTCCCCTGTAGTGTAGTTTAATAAACATCCATATGTATTCACACTTGGTTGTCTGTGTCTGCTGCTCTCAGAACGAGGTCACTTTAACATCCGGTCTTGTTACATGCTCTGGGAGCAATGTTTCAGTAAGGAAATTATTTGTCGTGGCCAGAGAAATAATTTTCCTTAAAGTCAATAGACGGTCTGTACTGCGGACGAACTAATCATTTTATTGTACTATTAATGCTACAGCTAATTCCTGAAGATGGATATGTAACCCAGGTCCCATGTAATTAGAAAATAAAGCTGGAGTGGTTAATACAATGAGACTGGGCCTGGGCTCATTGTATTGGAAATACAACTTGCTTTGAATGCTACTTAATAAACGTATTTGCACTACTCTTTGTTGTTCTTTTAATGACCACCACAACTGTATTTTAGATGCAAAAATATTCAAAAGTATTTATTTACAACATGTAAAATAAAATAAATGTATCTTAGAATAAAATAAAACAAATCACAGGGGCATGAAAAAAAATTGAAAACAAAGCCCACAAGCAAACAAAGCTTCACTTTCCCAAGAGAAAACCTTTCTGTGGTTATATTGCAATTAACTAATTATTTAATCCCTCTGAACATGTCCACACTCGTTGCAGGCCTGTTCAATGACACTTTGTGTGCGGTGGGGCCTAAAACTGGAATGGCCGCTTCACTCAGAACTGAGCATAAACAAAAAAGCACGTGCATGTGGATGTTAGTACTCACGAATCCAGGTTAAGTCAGTACGGCAAAGACAATGGTAATGGCGATGGTAATGGCAATGGTAATGGCAAAGGAAAAACAGCACCAAAAGTCACAGGACGGCAACAAGGCACGCAGAACAGCAGGGCAGAAACAGCAGGGCAGAAACAGCAGGGCACTCAGTTGGAAAACCCGTCTCTCTCTCTTTCTCTCTCTCACCAACGTCCGTCTCCTTAGAGCATATTATCTGAATTTAGCCACATTATCAAACACTATCTCTTATAGATTTAGCGTTAGCATTAGCTTTAACTTCAAAGATATCAAAATGCTAAAACTACAACATATGAGCACATTGGCACAAAATGCTACCGCTAGCTAGCATGTCGCTAACCACATTATACATCCAGTCTCTTAACTATAACAGTTCGATATAGCACAAAATTACAGGCATACACAATCATATTCACCTCTTGCAGGTCACACCAAAGTTTTGTCAGGACCACGAGTAGTCGACCTTCATAACAAAACATTAATACTTCCCACACCACGATGCCTCCATACATTAGCTCTCTATCTTTATTAGCGTCTCTTTTTTTTTTCCTCCTGCGTGCTCACTACCCCTCACACAAACCTGTCCCACTAGTCCCGCCCCTTACACGGTGATGTTACTCTGATTGGCTCCAGTATTAACACAACCAAACACAAAACAGAAATTAAATGATTGACAGGTAACAGGTTAGGTTACCCAGATAAACACAGCTTCTCCTCTACTTTTTCTCGCAGATGAAACTTAAAGACTTTTATATGAATTTATCTTTAACTATAAATAGTCTTATTTATTAAACTCTACATATTATATTTATACTTTTAACCAGCACAGCTTTTAACTTTAACTAGCATGAACTCTATTTAAGAACTTTTCTTTTATTTATTTTGTGTTACACTGTTAATGATCTTTTATACTCTGTAACTTATAAGAATTTTGTACAGGGCTACAGATATATAATTGATAACAACCTGTTATGATTAATTATGTTCAACTCACTTAGAACAAATATGCTACACAGATAATCGTAAGCATAAATGACAACCTGTAGTAGCAAAATCTACATACTGCATGTTGAGTAGAGCAACGTTACCAATGCACTATAGCTTAAGCAACAGCATATCGCTGACTTAAACACAGCTTGTGGAAAATAACAGACAGATAAGTTTAATGAACAGCGTTCCCAATACTAGATGAGCCTTAGGCAGCAAACCCGTTTCATGTCAGACAGCCTAAAACAATCGACTTAAAACCAAGGGCGAATTCCAAACGGAAGTGAGCATCCCTATGTCCTACTCACTTCGAAGGACAGAGCCCTTGAAGTGTGTTCTTTAAAGGGTGTAGGGCATTACTGTCTCGTAAAAGCGTTTGGAACTCCCTTGGTGAAGGGAATGACAGACAAAATATTACCTTGACAAGGTAAGCATTCAGCACTCCAACAATTGTTGCAAATAAATATTTCTTCTTATTGTTATTATTTTATTCAAATATCTAATTGTGTCTTATTTACTATTAAACTTTTATACAGTCTTAAATCATATTTTTTATCACTGACGAAAATATTTTGTATTACATAAAAATAAAGAAAAATTAATTAGCTTATTCTACTCACGTTTGTATGTAAAGTCAAAATAAACCCCAACTTTGCTTTAAAATGCATCGCAAAATCTCCTAAGAGAAGATCACATGATCACAAACGGAAATCACTTCCGTGAAGTGACCATCGCATGTTGCCTTCGCTAACAAACTTCTGGAAGGGCCTTTCGTGAAGGGAATCAGTTGCTCACTTTTGTTTGGAACGTCCCTACAAATGGCGCCCCCTTCCCGAAGTGCCCTTCAAGGGTGCAATAAAGCCATTTGGAATTCGCCCGAAAGCCTCAGCTGTAGTAATATTACATGGTTAACGTTAATATTCCCAGCGTGTCAAGATACAACCAATAAACCTAAAGCAACAGCATGCCTAGCAAACACATTTACTGAACAGGATATGTTGCTTAAAAATCATATTTATGGGTGAAGCATCACCCCAAGCTCAGCCAGCAAGGCCATGCAACAAGCGTGTCACTTGAGCTGCTTAGCAACTGTGGTCATGAAAGGGGGAAGCATGCACCCTTAACAGCATCAAGTCTTATACAATAGCATGTTGTATATTATCCAAATAAAGTATCTAACATGCTATTAATCGCATTAAGGAGAAAGCTTCGCCCCAAGCTGGGCAACGAAGACGTGCAGCAAGCGTGTTGCTTTGAGCTGCTTAAGCAAATTATGTGATCATAAAAGGGGAAGCATGCACCCCTAGCAGCAGCAGTTTAAGACAACATGATAATACGTAGGCTATTGTATATATTAGGGCTGGGCGATAAATTGATTTTATTGATTAACTCGAATGTGTAGTTTACGTCTATTTGTTTGAATGAAAATCGGTTCTCTCTTTAACATTCGCCGACGCTCGCCTCTGGGCTCCTGTAGTCCCGAATGGGCTCAGCCCTCCCCCCCACGCGTTTGCCATATTAGAGTTTAGGTAGGGTTTCGTGATCCTCCCGCAATCCACTGCATCCCAACGTGTTCGGAAAGAAAATGATGTGTACTGCAGAATGCAGATCCCTTAAAGCAGTGTTACTCATTGCGCGGCTCACGAGACTCATGCGGCTCGCCAAGCTTTAATTTGTGGCTCGCATGGCAGTAAATAATACGATGATATGAGCAATACAGGGATTTCATGAAAACATTTAAAAAAAACAAGCAGGGCTATAACATAACCCATAAAAAAACTCACACAGTGTCTACACCGGATGCGAGCATCACGGTGCAATCAGGGCTTTATGATTTCCGCAATGTGGAAAATGCAGACAGAATCGCAGAATCTGGTTATAAAAACAAAATTTACTGTATAACGCGGAATGTCATTGAATTTGTCAAAGTTTGGATCAATAAATCAAAAGTAGGTCATTACACTTAAATCAAATCGCGATATGAACTAGTATCTGTAAATGTTAAGTTGCAAAAATACCATTTAAATATGAATTCTGAGTTTCTCGTTATGAATGAATGCACAGATGCGCAGTTTCGTTTACTACACGCATACTGAAGCCCGCAGTGTTTTCAGCGTCTGCTGTCTTGCCAAATGAGGTCATAAATACATGAACAACAGTCAGTGTCTGCTTTATTACAAATATATATATATATATTTTTTTTAAATACCCAAAACAGCGGGATTACAAGATGGAAATATAGACTAGAAAGATATTTAAACTTGTTCCGCTCTTATGTCCATGACATTGACTAGCTGCGAGAATAAATACAAGATGGGAGGAAAATGTATATTTCTTTCCCCTCGCAGTTTTATCATTGGGTGATCATCATACTTTATATAAAATTTCGGGAATCAGGGAGCCACTATTATGCATTGCACCTGCTTTTGAATGTACGATCGCTTTTTAGTTTCACTTTCACTTGCGAGATTGGCGATCACATGTCCGTGTTTATACTATGGAGCGGCAGTATTTACCACACATTTTACAAGATTAGATGTTTGTCAGTTTTGCTCATGATCTGCAAATCATTCGTCATTGTCCTGAGTCATCTCTCCTTACTCTGTTTATATGGTAAGTGAAATTTTATGTACTGTAATGTAACTGTAACAGGCAACCGTTAGCAATCGTTATTTGTTTTCTGTGCCTTTCTGAATACGGATTCAGGCTTCGGGCACACCCCCTACCCCCCATGATGTCATAGTCCATAGTCATAGTCTTTATCAGAACTACCTCCTATCTACTGAATAGCAAGATGTTAAACTTGTGTTTAAAGAAAACTTATCAAAAAGGGTCACAATTTTATGTTTTATGTTACATTTTATGTTAATATTTTATGTTATGTTACATTTTCACTGTTTACAATGGCAGGGCCTGCCATCTTTTCTCTTTGGCTTGTTGTTTCTGATTGCACTTTAACCCCAAGGGGGAAATCCAGATCAAATCCCAGAAGGGAAAATCAAAACAAATTAAAGTTAAAACTTGTTTTGAACAATTTCTTTGTCATCTACAGATTGATTTTAAGTGGGGGGTGGGGGGGCATATTGCCCAGCCCTACACTGTAAAAAATTTCTGTAGTTTCTACAGCAAAATTTTACAGAATTTTACTGTTTAAACATTTTACAAGATATACAGTAGCTGTAATTCGCAATACATTATGGGTCAAATGAGGTTTTTACAGTTGTTAACAGTATATTTCCATGTCAACTGTAATTAATTTACAAGAAGCAGGTGTCACTGTAGCTTCTGCTTTTTACACTACTTTACAGTAGTGCGGCATTATGGGATTGTGCGCGCATCGTTTAAATCTGCAATCCAGCCGACTGGAGCAGTGCCAGAAAGCTTGAAGATTAGAGGCTTTATTCATAATTCCATAATTAAGTTCACTTAATTTTAATTAAGAAATATATCCTTTTATATTTATTTAACTTAATGTATAAGCGATATCATTTCACAATAGCCTGCTATCACACATTTAGACAAGCGGCCTTGGCATATGCAGTAAGCTGGAAACTGCTATCATAGCATAGTTAGGCTAATGCTGCATTTTTCTAATTTTGGCAGTTTAATTTTCTTATTGAGAGAATTTAAAGTAGTGTTTACCCAACTTTTAATGTAATGCCCAGCGCGAACGATTGTCATAGTAACGTTAACTTCTATCTGTCGAAATAACTGACGAACAGCAAAATATGTGAAATTTCATTTGTTTATATGTTTTCAACTGTCCCATATTGACGTGACATCTTACTATAATTATAAACTACATGTAAATGAGAAATTGTGTCTATTGCCACTGTAGTTGCACTCGACATTAAAGCTTGTCCGGGACAATTTTTTTGTGAAATACATCTTTACATGCCCGATTGGACAAGTTAGCCTGATTGTGATTTTATTACATTCAACATCAAAACAAATAACCTTAACGGCACACATAAACTCACGGAAGAAACATGAGGTAAATGTTCAAACTGTTGAGTTTATTTATAACATATGGTATTGTTAAGTAGCATAACAAGTGATCTGTTGCAGATTATCACAATTGCAAATGTTACATAGTTCAATAAACAATTAGTTAACATTAAGTTACTTACTTTTTAGACAGAATATTGACTGTTGTTTTATTTCACCAACGAAAAACAAATATCAAAGCAAAACTCAGCGGTGTTTTTACTGAATAATTCAGCATTCTGAACTGATCGGTTCAATGAATGACTCAATTGACTCACTCATTAAGTTATTTGCTGCCACCTAATGGCGGTTTAGTTTCACGTTTAAAAAGTATCATTGCATTTTTACATTTCTTATTTGTAATTTCAAAAATTAATGTAAAACATTAATGTCATAACAGTTATATATTATTTGTGTGCATTATAAATTATTTAATTTGATTGGTGGTACAGTTCCACAATGTATTATTATAATTGAATTTATTAATCAAATGTAAGAGTTTGTTTACTTTAAATATATGACTTTTTGGGTGTTGATTTTGGTCTCATTTTGTGTAAATGCATTTTTTTTTTTAAATCACAAGATAATTTTCATTATTTCTTGTAGGTGCAAAGAATAGCAACTGATGTGGAGAAATGTTTGATGCTTCAAGACTCTCTGAAGCTGATTATATTAGGTAATGTATTAATTCTTATTAATTCTGTTGTAAATCATTTGATAAACTTGTATTTTAGATTACATTTTAGATTGAAATACTGTATTGTAGGTTACATTATTGCTTATTTTTATTCATTTCAGGTGCACCCAGTGGCTTTTGACTTGGCCTATTTGAGGGTCACATGGTTGTGAATTCATACCTCAACTTTGTGGCTGGATTTGCAGTCTTAATACAACTTCAGTCTGGCGTCCCGGGAGCAGGCATCTTTTGCACACTTGAATTATTTCAAAGGTAACATGTTTTACTCGAGTAATTTCATTTGTGAAAAAGGTTACTTATTTAGTTTAAGCACTGGTAAATGCTGATTGTATTGTATAAGTGGCATTTTTACATTTATTTTATTGAGCTATTTTCATTCAATACTGCACTTTATTCTAAAGCTTGTTTTTATGTACAGATGTTTTGTTGAAATCACAACACTCCCTGGATACAAGACGGATACATAGAGGCAAAACAAGTGGAAATGTCTCAGAGAAGAGGGACAACCCTCATGTGTGTGCTCATCTCAGAAAGTTGATGGACTTTCAGTATGTATTTATTAAATTGTCTTTTGAAGGAATATTCTAAATTTAATATAACAAGCTCAAACAACAGAATGTGTGGTATAATGTTGATTCCAGCATTTTATTTGAATCCATTTTTAACCAAAATTATACAAATTCTGTTGATTGACCTTAATTTTTTATAGAAAGTTAATGTTCTACTCAGAATATGGCTTATTTTTTGTGATATATTTTGTGATGCTATGTTATTTTTATGATTTCTGTTGAAAGACTGACATTTGTATTTTTACCAGTAAAAGCCTTGCAATGTCTTTCTGTCAGTTTTAATAAATATTTATTTACAGCATCTTTGACTTGGTTTTTATTCATTTGTAAATGTATTAAGATAGTTCTCATGGTAATGCATTTAAATCAGTATTTTACAGTTTACTGTTAAAATTATTCTTTGCAGCATTTTCATTGTTAAATTATTACAACATCATCTTGGATTTAGGGGTATTCACAGGATTTTATTAGCAACTTTTGTTGCCAGGTAAATACTGTACTTTAGTGAGATTACAAAATATTGCTGTAAAATATATTTACAGGATTTTATTGGCAACTTTTGTTGCCAGGTAAATACTGTACTTTAGTGAGATTACAAAATATTGCTGTAAAATAAACTACAAGTTTAATTCAATGTTAGTGTAAAAATGCTACAAATTTGTCACGAATTCAGTCTGTGCACTCCCGTTCATTCACCACCAGAGGTCACTCGCTCATCATATTGACTTTCACACCACACATCTCAATGGACTGCGTTTCCCATCAGCCATCTCACTAATCACATGCACACAGCTGTCACCAATCACTCATTGCACTAATCACACGCACACCTGATCCCACGCAAACACTGATCACACACCTTATACATACCCTGGACTTTTTTCCCCTCGTTGCCGAGTATTGTATGCATTATCGCTGCCCTACAGAGCCCCGTTAGTTTTCCTTTCCTTTCCTTTCCTTTCCTTTCCTTTCCTTTCCTTTCCTTTCCTTGCCTTGCCTTGCCTTGCCTTGCCTTGCCTTTCCTTGCCTTGCCTTGCCTTTGTTGGATTGTGTTTTCCCCTGCCTGGACCATCGCTGACGTTTTTGGATTACCTCTCCTGTCTCGCCCCTTTGGATACTGTTCGGCGATCGTCGACCCACGCTTGTCTCTGTTAACTCTTTGCATTGCCTTTATATATGTAATAATTTTGTAAGGTTTTATCCTTCATTTATAAATTTTAGCTTTAGGGAACCAAATCGTAGAAATTCGGTTTTGATCTGATTAATTGATATTAATCAAAATTGTATAATTTATACCTTATTAACAACTGGACCAGCGAGTATTAATACAGTATAATTTAGCAATGCTTCTTATTGTTGATAAGAATACAGAATTGATTGGAAAATTTTGCTTGAGCAACAGGTAACACGATCTATGGCAAATAATTTAAGATTTGAAAATCAAGGCACCAGACTATTCATTAAAATGAATCGAGAGTTTATTTACTATTCTAGGGTACAATACAAAATGAACCACATACACACATTATGGCAAGATCAAAGCAGTTTGAAGAAAGTTAAGCTATTCTCTTTCCTGAGAATAAAGACGACCTTGGGGGATGTCACAAACAGAAAACTCAGTTATCGTTATCTTCTAACGATTCATTCAATTCAATCAGTTTCAGCGAATAAGAGATTTGTTTGTTTTACTTGCTGTGAGTTGAAGTTGAAGGCTGGAAAGCCCCGGACTTTCCTGCTGACGTGTTGTTGTCGCGTGACGTCACTCGGGATTCCTCCTTTTGGATTTGATGGCTTTCTGGTCGCGCGAATAGCGAGTGTGAAGTTCTTACGCGGCAGTTTTGCAAGTTTTCTTGGGTCAGATGTGGACAGAGTGTTGAAGTCTTTTAGATGATCAGCCAGATGTTTACAGCACGATCAGGGGGCAACGCCCAGACTTTCAGCCAAGTTCCTTGCAGTTTCACCAGTTGTTCAACCCATTCTTTTGTCTTTGACTACTAATTCAAAGTTGGGGTGTCTGTTTTATCGGACAGAATTAAGTCCATCCTATTCACTGTCTGACCCAATCACATTGTCTCTGTAGGGCGGAGCCCCGCCCAGCACGACTTCTTTTCGTGCATACATTATCTGCCAATAAATATGTCACCTGGAGCAAATATCCTAGCAGATTTCTATGAAGTGTTATAATCACACCTTATGATACTAAAAGTCAACATTCATCCTTTTCATTTTATTGGAATCAAAATAAGGTTTAAATCAATATCAAACATGAGGTACTTATATTGAATACCTATAATTTTATCTACTAAATGGGTTAAGTCATAGATTAAAAATATCCTGAGTTCTAATAACTACAACAAGATTAACGAAACATAGAATACCACATTCATATATATACTGTATATATACAGGTGCTGGTCATATAATTAGAATATCATCAAAATGTTCATTTATTTCACTAATTCCATTCAAAAAGTGAAACTTGTATATTATATTCATTCATTACACACAGACTGATATATTTCAAATGTTTATTTCTTTTAATTTTGATGATTAGAGCTTACAGCTCATGAAAGTCTGTGTGTAATGAATGAATATAATATACAAGTTTCACTTTTTGAATGGAATTAGTGAAATAAATAAACTTTTTGATGATATTCTAATTATATGACCAGCACCTGTATTGTCTCTTGAGTATATTGCTTTAGTAGCAGCAGTCTTTTCTTGATTGTCCTTTCTGGCAAAGTCCATAAAAGTTTGGGTGCTTTCTGGAGAAGAAAAGAAAGAGGCACATTCCTTTGGAAGGCAGGAGACCGAAGCTGAGGTCGTGAGGTCATGAGGAGTATCACGTTGTGTGGCTCTGGTGATCTTCCTAGCTCAGACGAAGTTGTAAGTCAGTCATTTTTTGTTTATCAGAAGGTAGTTTATGGTAAGCAGGGTCGCAGTATCGCGGACGCTCTGGTTCTGGAACTTCTCCAAAGAAGCAGTTCTTTGTTCTTTAACTCTGGGCAGATGTAGTGCGGTCCTTTCATCCCCAAACTTATCATGGTTTACGAGTCTATGGCAGGACGCTAGTCAGAGAATTGGGCGTCGTGCTGGTCATTTATCAATTTTGATGAGCTGATGATGGAAGACCAGTTCCAGTGGAATGTTCTTAAGTTAAACTCATGTGTGTGCGTTCTTTTCGACCAGGTTCTACACATCCCCCTTTCACTCGGTGAGGTTCCCTTTGCGAACGTCGGCGAGCGCTGGAACAAGATACAGGGAGAACAGGCACACACAAGACACAAACAACATCTCCATCACTGACTGAATCCTAGTGCAGGGTAATTTGGAAATGAACAGGTTAGAAACTTGAGAGGACAGGGGTGCAGGGTTCAGCATGATTCGTAATCAGGTAATTTTGATTGGATTAATTGTCAAGGGTTCGACGAGGCGTGATCTCAATCAGGTTTGTTGAGTTTTTAGGTTCGGGTTCTTGGTCCGTTTTATCACGTCGGAAAAACGTGGGACGCCTGACGTGCATTTGTTGAAAGACTCTTGAACGGCGTTCACTCGCTGGTGTAAGAGGAAGGCCAGTGTCAAAGTCACAACATATCCGTCAATAGTAGAGATGCAAAGCTCTGTGTCAGCGGCAGACCAAGACCGAATAATCGGCGCACCGGCGGCCAGAAGGCGTGCAATAGCTTCTAAAGCTGTATTGACAGGAGTCAGATCAATTAGTTGCGTTCCTTCCTCCTTGATCCTTTCTTCCAATTCTGGATCGAGGATGAAGGAATGCTGTTTGAAAACGGGTGAGATTTCGATTTCAGCCTGATACTCATCGTCGGTCAGGTGCAGTGATGGGAATAACGGCGTTATAAATAAACGGCGTTACTAACGGCGTTATTTTTTTCAGTAACGAGTAATCAAACGAATTACTGTTTCCCCCGTTACAACGCCGTTACCGTTACTGAAAATAAAATGTGGCGTTGCTATATTATATCATTAGAATGTAATTTTTCAGTTCATCTGAATGGATGCGCAGTGTAGCTGTATTTGACGTACCATAAACTCTAGTGTGAAGACGCACGACTCGCCGTCGCTTTCTCTCACATACACGCACGCAAAGAAAGATACAGAGCAAGAGAATCTTTCATAACATGCAGAATTGACAAGCTACATGTAAACGATATTCTTTGTTGTATTTTCCTGTCAAAATAACGGAGTTCCTTTGGAATTCTTCAGCTTTTAAGAACTGCCGGTTTCTTTGATAGTGGGCGGGACTAATGCGCAAACGACAATCTCATTGGCTGGCGCTCAACTATTATCGTCCCTGTTTTGATTTCAGCAAATCAATTCGAACGAACACAGACAATGTGATTAATATTCATGAACCCAGCAGCTCATTAATCCTTAGTGTGTTTTATATTGATGACACATATGCATTCATACTTGGTTATTCTAATTACTAAAGTTCTATCATCATATAATATTAAATTATCATAATATTATATTATAATGCTTGACTGACTGATACTAAGTATCAGTAGATAAATAGTGTAGATTAATGTACAATGTTTTATAATAATAATTTATGTCCATTTCATTAATTTAACATATTTAATATTGGGGGCATCCAAAGTTATTTGACATTTGAACTTTTTTTTTTTAAAGTAACGCGATAGTTACTTTTCCTGGTAATTAGTTACTTTTATAATGATGTAACTCAGTTACTAATTCAGTTACTATTTGTGAGAAGTAACTAGTAACTATAACTAATTACTTTTTTAAAGTAACGTGCCCAACACTGGTCAGGTGATACAATGCTAACTCGTCAATGTGGAGGATCGAGCCCTTAGGGACAGTGATCCATAGAGTTTGGTTGGACAAGATAATGCGTGTGGCTGTATCACTAGAGTGTTGACTAGTCATCGGTTTCCGATGATTTTGGCAATGTTAGTTAAGGGAGTCAATCTCAATTTCGGGACCTGGGTTTAAGGATCGGCTAAGGGAGTTCCTTGATGAGGGGACTAGAGTGACAAGGAAATTATAGTGAAAGAGGGAAAAGGAAAAACACACAGAGAGACACAAAGAAAAACACAAAGGCACACGGACACTGAATGAGGTGAGGCAGCAAACGAGTGTCACGTGTTGGGTAACTCCTCTCTACTAGAGGTCGGTCCTAGCAGTGCGGCGGAGGAGAGTGTGTCAGTGTTGTGTTTAAGCAAGGCTGCTGTATGTTTTCCTAGAATGACAGAAATTATGTTAGTGTGGTATAGAGCATATGATTGTCGGTCTGTGTCAGTGGGTTTGATCTTCCCCCTTTTCCTGTCGGTTTGAGCCCTGGTGCCTCTTTATCTGGTTTCGATGGACCCATCGAAGGACTGGCTCGCTGCGCCCTTGTCTGATTTTGATTCGGTAGGCGACAGGTGAGAGCTTGTCTGTTATCTCGTGGGGTCCTGTCCAGTGAGGTAGGAACTTCTTTGACAGGCGATGAGAAGCGTTCTGCTTTGGTTTGGCAAAGCTGTAGTACCACACTTTGTCTCCGACATTGAGTTCATGGTGAGAGGACTTCTGGTCATAGTAGGCTTTACGACCTTCCGCGCTTCTTTGGAGAGGTACTGAGTTTCCAGGTACTGGTGAGTGGTATAGGCGGTGACGAGATTTGGGTCACCTGGTTGGTACAGCAGATGTAGTGGTCTCCCTGTCATCAATGTGAATGGGGGTACTCCGGTAGACTGGTGAGGGGTGGCCCGAGCGGCCATCAGCACCAAGGGAAGTTTAATATCCCAATCCTTTTGATTGGTAGATACATACTTCTTTAACATGCTAACCACTGTTCTATTGGCCCGTTCAACTTGACCCGAGGAAATTGGGTGATGGCTTATATGGAGCTTGGCCTGTATACCCAGGAGTTTCCACACTTCCTGCATGATTTCGGCGGTGAAGTGGGTTCCGCGGTCAGAGTTGACCCTTAAAGGCAGTCCAAATCTTGAAAAGATGTGGTTCATTAACAGGCAGGCTGTTTTTTCTGCTGTATCATTAGGAGCTGGGAGGCATTCTATCCACTTTGTGAATTCGCAAACCACGGTGAGGAAGTATTTGTTACCCCGTGTCGACCGTGGCAGGGGTCCTACCCAGTTTATTTGGAGATCCGACCAGGGGAAGGTCATTCCTTTCCTTTGCAGTGGGGCTCAGTGATTTGGGTTTGCCGGTTGGAACTGGCAACACACCAGGCATCCTTTTACGTATTCCACCACGTCTTGTTGCATGCCAGGCCAGTATGCTACTTCCTTGAGTGTCTCATAAGTGGCCTTGGCGCCATGGTGTCCCGCGCATGGTGCATCGTGGGCGTGTGTCATCATAATCCCCCTTTGGCTCTGAGGGACTACAAGCTTTGGCGCAGTAAGGGGCTCAGGGACATAAATGAGAACACCGTCTCGTAGATGCAGCATGTGCTTGATAGAGTGGAGCGTGCGGAGCTCGGAGGAAGTGGCTAGGTCGGAGGTGGCAACTGGATGAGTTAAGGGGTCGGAAATGTGAAGTGCCATAGTTCGCAGTGTCGGATCCGCAGTTTGAAGAGTGAGGAGATCTTCAGCAGCGAACTGAGATCATAGGGCAATGTGGGAGGAGGTGGGGTCTTGTACGCCAGTGGCGTGTTGGCGGCGGGTAATAGCAGCTACAGAAGGGTTGAGTGGGAGGGCTTGAAATGTCCAGGACTCTCCGTGTAATGCACCTGCTTTGGCGAGGGCATCGGTTTGGTCATTGAAGTCTTTATCCTGTCCAGGTTGACGCGAATGACCTCGAACCTTTTTCCAGTAAACGATCATGTCGTGTTCGGTGACAATGGCATCGCCTGCTTGGAAGAGTTCCTGGTGCTTGAAAGGCTTGTTGTTAGCTGTCTTGTATCCATTCTGTTTCCATCCAGCTAAATGGCAGGTGAAGCTGAGACGTTGAGCAGAGCGTTGAGCAGTTTTGGCAAGCCGCTAGCCCGTTTCCAAGTGAGGATTTGTAGTTTTGGGCATATCTTGCCTCAACGTCCCGTCCTTGGAGTGTCATTAGCCAGGTAGCTATGCGTGCATTGGTCACCACACCATCTCTGATTCGTTGACTGTTGAGGTAGGTGACTGGTTGATGACAAGTCTCGATGATGACTTTCTGTGCACCGATGTAATTAGAGAAACGCTGGATAGCCCACACAGTGCAGAGCAAAGCTTTTTCGCAGTCTGAATACTTGCATTCTGGGGGAATCAGCATTTTACTGGCATAAGCGACCACTCGCTTGTCTTTGTCATGGAGCTGGTATAGGCCTGCGCTGAGGCAATGGCTGAGGCCAGCGTCCAGATAGAATTCTTTTCCTAGGTCTGGGTAAGCCAGGCACGGAGCAGAGCACAGGCGCTGTTTGAGCTGGCTCATAGCTGCGTCTTGGGCTTCCGTCCAAATGAAAGGTTCATCCTTTCTCAGGAGGGGCGTTAGCGGTCGTGCGATGTCAGCATAGTTCTCGATGAACTGTCATGAGTAATTGCACACTCCCAGAAAGCTTCGCAGTTCCGATATGTTAGTCGGCGTCTTTATGCTTTGGATTGCTTGGATGCGGTTCGACTGTGGCTCGATGCCGTTTCGTCCGACGAGCAGGCCGACATAGTTCACCTTGGTTTTGCACCACTGTCCTTTGTGAAGGGCAATCTTAGCTCCTGCTGTTGTCAGCTGGTTTAGAACATGATCAATTTCTTTGAGGTGGTCTTCAACGCTTAAACTTTTAATCAAAACATCATCCACATAAACGAGGTTGCCTCTGGCTCTGGCGTCAGGGCATGCTTTGTTCAGGAAGATGTTGAATTCTGCTGGTGAGTTGGCGTAGCCGAAAGGGCACCGTGTGAAGGTGTACTGTCGATTGCCAAAGGTGAATGCAAGTTTATGTTGGTCTTCGGGGTGGACAGGGATTGTCCAGAACCCGGAGGCGACGTCAAGTGTGGAAAGGATCGTCGAGTCTTTGATTTTTGCGATTTCTTGGTCCAATTGGGTCATAGGCCATCGTGACAAGGGTACTTGTTGGTTCAACTTGCGATAATCTATGGTAGGCTGCCATTTTCCGTTGGGTTTTAGGACTGGCCATATAGGGGCAGAGTATGTGCTGTTACAGGGCCGGATGACCCCCTTTTCCAGCATGGAGTCAACAATTTCTTGCACTGGCTCATATGACGCTATTGGGATTTTATACTGCCGCACAAATGTGGGTGGCGCATTTGGGTTTGTCGGGATGTGCACGTTGTGGATGTTGGTTAGTCCACAGTCCAGTGAATCCTTTGCGAAGGAGTCCTTGTACTTGTGCAGAACCTCTTTGAGTCCTTGGCGATCCGCTTCATTTTGGAGGGCATCCACCTCACTCAGGATCTGCTGAATTTGTGCGTTGAACCCTGCGTAGGGCTCTTCTCCAGCTTAGTCATTTGAGGGGCATTGGACCCTGATGGTCATCTGTGTAGGTGATTCTGTCGCAGGCTGTGTTGAGACAGCGTAGACAGCGAGGTGAGTGTCATCTGTTAGTTCTGAACAGCAGACACTTTCTTTGGACACCGGCAGAATGGAAGTCATGGCAATGACTTCATGAGGTTTTGTGAATGTTATGGTGTCATTGTATTCGTCTGACATCAGCTGGGCTGGTTTAGGGCCTATGACAGGTACCGTCAGTTCAAAGTCATGGAACGCCTGGTTGATGAGCCATCCCAGGTGACTGGCTTTGGGAACGTGGATGTCTTGGGCCGTACAGTTGTTGAACAACACATACACAGCACGGGATGACACTTCAATGAGAGGTGTGGCTTCCAGGGTCAGTCCGAGTTTCAGGCAGGTCCTGGAAGGTTGGAAGAAGCCTAGCTTACTGTTGAGAGCCTGGCCAGGTCGCTTGTTGAGGCGGACACTGACACTCTTGCTGTAGGCAGATATTGTGGCTTCTTGCTCGGTGATCATAGCGCATGCGTCTGGCATGGTTTGACCAGACTGGAGGTTCTTGAGGTTGACTGACGTTGTCAGTTGACATGACGGGGGAGCCCATATTATGTCGTTCACGGTATCAATGCAAGCATTGAGCTGGACGATGATATCCGCTCCAATGTAGATGTCATGAGGTAGGTCAGGGACTACGAGGAAGTAGTGACTCAGATGTCTGTTGTTCCATCGTATGTCTACAGCACAGATGATCTTGGAGGTGGCCATTGTTGTTGACCAGGGGCTGAGAGGGAAGCGGCTGTGTTTAGCAACATGTGGTAGACTTTGGTGTCTTTGCTTCAATATTCTAAATAGCTTCAGGCTAATGGCTGAGTTTTCTGCCCACAGGGCTAGTGTCGCATCTGGCACTGACGTGCCGTGGACATCTATTGCCGTCATGATTCAAAGGGGGCTTGCGTTTGGTTCAGGCTCTTGCAGTGAGCAGAGGAGAGGGTCCTGGTCCTTGCTGCTTGAGCTTGGTTCAGGCCTTGGTTCTGATACTGCACCATCATTCCGTGATCTAGAGGATTGAGCGTTGAGTTAGTGTCTAACTCTGTTGCTAGACTTTCACGTGGGATTTCGTGTCCACCTGAAGTTAGGGTAGTTACGGTTCTCTGAGAGTGAGGTGAGGGAGTGCTGTTTTCTGTGCCTGGTTGGGTCAGCTGGTCGCTGCCTTCTCTTCCGGCCGCTAGTCAGGCTGAATCTGGTTTCTCTTTCTTTTCCCACTTCCGGTCCTCCTCCTTTCATTGGAAGAACTCTTTCATCATCATTTTCATCAGCTCTTGTGAGTCGAAACACGGTGGTGTCTTTTGTTCTTGTGTGGATTCAGTTTGAGCTCGGTCAGCTTGGGATCTTTGTGACTTCTTTCGTTGATTCCTTGGGCTGGTTGCTCCAGGGTGAGTTTGTCGTTTTCCCTTGGAGTTTCCATCGGATTCCCATGAGCTTTTCTCTCTTGAGTTTCCAAATGAGCTTGGCTGGTTCCACGATCTCTCCCATTGATTCTCCTGAGACCTTGATTGGTCCCATGACTTCTCCCAGTTCCGTCCAGGTGAGCGTTGACGTCCATGAGGTCCATCCCAGTGTTCGTACCTCTGTTTAGATCGGGTACCAGAGTGGGAGTCTCGTTCTTTGTTGGACAAGGGTGCATTCCACTCTCTGGGTGTGGAAGTCAAGAACTGCTGGAGTTTTGGAGCCCTTTTCTGAGGCCATCTTTTGTTTGCCGTAGGCCTTCTGTGCCAAGTCTCGCAACTGCTGAGCATTCATTGTTCGTGGACATGCGAGAACGCCAAGATGGTGGCTTACTCCGGGATGGAGGTTTCTTAGGAAGAGAGTTTTGAAGTTCAAATCATCTTCCATGTCAGGTTCATTGCGAGTTCCGAAGTATGCTCGTCTGAGTCGGCTGTAGTAGGCGTGAGGAGGTTCGTGACGTCCTTGTCTTGTCTCCAGGGCAGCCACTAAGCCTTGTTCGGAGTCAGGATCAGAAAACTCTTTAATGAGGGCTTCTCGGAGCAGTTGGTAATCAGTATTTGTGTGAGCAGGCTGCCTGTCCAGAAAGCAGCGAACTTCAGGACTGGATGTCGTTCGGAGTAAATAGAGTCTATCTTTGTCCGTAACATTAGGTTGCATTTCCAGATGGAAATCGATATCTTGGAGGTAAGCTTGGACATTTTGGCTATTTGGCACGCTGGGGGTGAACTTGCCAATGTTCCTGGCGAGCTTGTCGAGGTCTTTCAGGTCCAAGCCATGCGACGATCTGCGGCTGGTTGCGGCAGGTTCTTTTGGCTTGGCTGTGAGATGAAGTTCTTCAGAGGGAGCTGGTGAATGTTTCAACACCACCCCCTCCACCTTTTCCTCATGTGTCAGTCCAGGAACAGGTGACCCGGTCCTGCTCGGCAGGGGTGAGGTCGATGCGCGTCGTGTCCTCGACGGCTCACGGCGTAGTTCGTAAGCGTGCTTGAGTTCCTCTTGGAAACTATCGGATTCCTCTTTGAGGTCGTCAAGCTGTCGTATTAGGCGGCAGATCTCGTTTCTTGACTCATCCAGGTGAGTTTCAAGGGCTTTGATTCTGCTGTTTTTATCCCTGAAGTCAGCCCTTGCCTTTTCTAGTAGCTGTTCTGCATACTGTAGCTTGTTAGAACAATCAACGTAGTCTGCCTTGACCTGTTCCATTTCTTGGGTGTTAGCTACTAGGGTTTCTTTTAGCTTGTTGATCTCCTCTTCAGCGCCTTGTTCCACCTCATCAGGGCTTTCCCGTCATTCCTGAGCTTCCAGTTCCAGCTGCTCGATGCGTCGTTGTGCGCGTGTTAACTCCTGCTGGAGCTGTGCAGCGTGCTTGTCGCTCAACTTGAGGGTGGCGATGAGGGTGTGACTTAAGGAGCCGGTGATCTTGGCTAATTCTTTGTGAGTGTAGCCTTGACTTGGGTCTTGTGCCATGAGGCTTGTTATGTTGTCGTCCAGCTGGTCCTGTGTCTGGGTTTTGAGTGTTTCCGCAGCCTTAGGGAGGAGGCTGTCTGTCGCCACACTGAGCCATGTTTCCAGGTCTTCCCAGTGGCCAACATGTTCTGTTTTGCGAGACATGTTCTGGCGGAATGAGGGGGATCTCGAACCACGACTGACACAGACCTTGAAGAGAGAAACAAAACAAACCAAAACCAAAACAAGCAAAGCAAACAGGGGTGTAAGAGTGCAATGTAAAGTGTGTGCTAATGTTGAGTGTGGCTCTCTGTGACTGTGGTCCTCTGGGGGCGTGCTTCTAATTTGTAGCCTCTGTGGGGGAAAATTGAACACACACACACACAGGTCACACAGCTGGAGAACAGAGAAAGGAAAGAAGAACACCAACAGAGCAAGGAACAGGGTAATACTTGGATGCTTCCCCTTTTCCTGTAAGGGAAAGTCCAAAACAAAATAAACAAAACAAAATACTACTTTCTGGTGTCAGATTTTTCTCTTGTTTTTTTTTTCATTTATTTTCTATTAAGTCTGATTTAGAAGGGTGCTTCTAGTCAGAGGATTGTAAATGAAGATTTTTTTTTTTTATAAGTCTGTGATTGCAATTAATTTTCTCCGGGTGAATGAAAACAATAACAATGACAGTACTGGTCCCTTAATGGCAAATTGACATCACAACGCTAGTTTGAGTGTCCTTCGTGCATGCTTAAGGTTTTCAACGTCTATCGTCTAGGTGATCTGTTTAGCCTGGCAGGGTAAGATTTCACAGAGGGGACATTAAATGGAAAACAGTTTTGAAATGTCGTCTCAAGTTCCACAAATACCTGTTCAAGGGTTAAGGTCCTCTGTTTGTGACAATCCCACAGGCACAATCTCAGCAAACAGTAGCAATAATCACATTAGAAGATAGCAGCAAGGAGACCAGAGAAGAGGAGAAAGAGTGAGGAGTTTCTCCCAATTTTAGGATTAGTACCAAGGGTGTCACCGTGGTGGCGCTGTTAAATTGATACGCTTAGGGGGTTGGTTTTGCTGTTTTAATAGGCTCAAACCAACTGTCCTAAATTTTGAGGAAACTCTAATTTCCTTTTGGGGTTTTGCTTAATTGGGAGGTTAAGGCTCTTATGTCCTAGGTTTGATGGGAAGTTAGATTGTCCAGCGGAATCCCACGGCCGGGCCTACCGTGGAGGCAATGTCACTTCACCAGTCAAGCACTAGGGGGAGCGCTATTTACAATCAGGCTTAAACCAAGCATAAACCCATAAAGTTTTAGCTGAGTTAATTAAATAACTGAAGGATAGAAAATGAGGCCTAGCAAGTAGGACCAGAACTTGATTGCGAATGAATTTAGGTTTCTAATTACACTTTAATGATGTTATCATTAAACTGGTAGGATGATTAGGATTAAAATTGTTCAGTAATGTATCATTGAAATAGGGAAGCCAAACCCAAAATTTGAAGAAATTAAAAATTTCAGAGCAATAATGATAATCAATTATCAAAATCCACAGATGGTTGCCATTCAAATTATCAGAGCAATTAACATTTCATTAATCAGCAATTATTGTTGCGATCTGGAAACAGGAATTGTAATTAATTATTAAACTGAATTAGAGTTTTCAAACCCGTAATTAATTCTGAAATTAAATTACAAATTTAGGTTCCTAGCATTCACTGACGTCATTAAAAAACTTCATAAGAGCAATTTATAATTCATTAAATTATAAAAGCACTTATAATTATATTAATCAGTCTATGTGGAAGCAAGAACTGAAATTATTTGATGAAATGAAATTAAACTTTCAAATTTGGGATTAATTTATGAAATTAAATTACCAATCTTGAATTGACTTTGGATCCCTATAACAAGTTATTAACTCCTCCTTGTGTCATGAAGGTCACAAGAACAAATTAATCTGTACCATTCTAATTACTTCTAAAGAAAATTAAAAATTTTCAGGCCAGAAAATTAAACACTTTGATAGTCAATGATTAAGATCTTAATGTTATTGTCAAATTATCAAAGCCCCTATGATTAACTAATCCGTGAGTAATCGCATCAATACTTCAAAACACACTGCGAAACACACTGCATTGACATCCACAAGCTATGCTACGTGCTGATAGCTAGCCTTCAATGCTACTAGTTTGGCTATGCTTCAATGCAAACTCATTAGCTAGCTTTTCGCTATGCTACTGTTTACAAAAACCCCAAAATGGCGCTGGGGCGGAGCCCACGCACTGAAAGTTTTCTGGAAAAGACCCTTGGAGGACTTCCGGCCAAGGCTGTCAGTAACACGCCCACTCTGGCCAGTGAGTTTCAAGCTAGGCTTGTCTATTCACGTGAGCTAGCTCTGTTCTGAACAACCAAAAGCACTATGAGCTCAGCAGGGGTTCAGATAAAAAATCGGCAGCTGGCAGCAGGAAGTGGCTGCCATCGACAGCCGGAAGGCAGTTACTGGCAGCAGGAAGCGGCTGCCATTGACAGCCGTAAGGTAGGAGGGACCTGCCACTCGGTAGCAGCCAATCAGTATCGACCAATGTAGCAGCAACCAATCAGATGTAACTACGACAGACACTAAACACTTCAGTAATGGCCGCGATTGTTCGAGCGGTAAGTTTGGAAATTTGTGATCGGAGTAATAAATAATTGTTGCGTTGTAAGTTTGAATTTTTAAATTGTTATCTTAGTGAACGACAAAGTGTAAAAGTGTGAATTTTCCTACTTTAGTTTAATTGTTCAGTTTAATCTAACTAGTGGTAGAAACGTAGTTTGTGAACCATGTTACATCATATATAATTGTTGCTCTTAGTATGTTAGGGGGCTACCTTCAAATATTACGTTTACAATTACGATACACGTTCAACACTAACCATATCTTTTTGTATGTTTAATTTTTCAGGAGAATGTCTGATATCCATTACCAAATTGATTCTTTTATTTTCATCTAAGAATAACAATTGACCAAACAGTTCTTTTAAGAACTACTCTTCTTTCTCTGCCTTCTGTCTTCTTTCCCTTATTTCTGTCTTCACCTTTTGTATACCTGACTATCGGTTATGACAGGTGAGGCCATTACATTTCCAAAATCTTACTAACATAAGTTAATTTGAACAGAACATGCAAAAACTTATCCATGGGAAAATGTTATTCAACTTCTGAAGTATATTATCTTTTATATTTGAATGAACGTTTAATATGCTTTTATAAACATGCCTTAGAAAAAATATTACTGGTGTGCATCTAGAGACAAAACCATGGCACTGACATATTTTAAGATGCTTTCAGTTAAAATGCTCAAACATGCATTTTAGTCTGGGACCAGCTTAATCCTTGACTGTGAACCTGTGGGTTAAAGTTGTAAATATTAGTCCAGTGGTTCAATTCAACATCTTGTTCTCTGGCTTTAGGTAGGCATAGGCATTAGCTTTAAAAAATAACGTTATTGTCTATACCTACAAAAAGGTTAAGTGGTTCAACAGTAAATTCATCTTTCTCTATATAAAATAACCCCCCCCCCCCCTTTTTTTTTTCTTAAGCTCAATTGCAATAAAGATGATTCCAGGATCTTGGAAGCTTGTTAAAAATAAGGTATTAATTCATGCTGTGTGTGTGTGTGTGTATGTATATGTATGCATGTATGTTAAGGAAAATGTTCATTTTCTATTTTGATTTATATTCCAGGATGTTCCTGCACAGTCAGCATCTGTGGATTGCAGTGTATTCATGCTGATGGTATAAAGGGTTTTGTGTTCACATCACATTCATCTTGGGCATAACCCCACATCCATAACAATTGTCATCAATAGACATCAGGCTGATCCCAGTGGAAAAAAATAAAATAAATAAAATAAATAAATAAATATATATATATCTCCAATGAACTGTTTGATTTATATTCAAAATTGTTAATGTTTTGTCTGTTTGGCAGTATGCACTGTATATGGCGCTTAACTGGGAGTTTCACTTCACCCAGGTAAGCACTATCATTTTCTGTTCTATATTGATAAAAGGTATTAATTTTTGACATTTAAACATCTGTTTCCAAATTTGTCTTTTACTTTTCAGCATGATATGGCCCATATCAGGAGGTGGTGGGTGAATCTGATCTTATCCAAAATGACACATGCAAGGTATATGTGGATATGTGAATAAAATCCATTTTGCATAAGTAAGGTTTGGTAATGAATCATGTTTTTTTTTTTTTTTTTTAGAAAGAAGCGGTGCACATCAGCCATGTCAGAAGCATTCAAGGAGGAGACAAAACAGCAGGAGAAAGTGCAGAACATAGGAATCTTGATGGTAGTAGCACATTCAGTATGACAGAAACAGACTGAAAGTCTATCTTCACTAACTATTATAGTTGCTTTATGGCAAATGCCTTATAAATGTTAAATATTACCTGCTCCCATAGGATTCACATTCTGTTTTAAGGGAGGTTAGGCTGTGATGTTCAGAAATTGCATTAATTTTTTGGCTTGTTTATAATACCCAATGCTGACCTGTTGGAAATTCTTCTTCATGTGGTCCTGGAGGAGGGTGATACTGCATTGTTAAATCGGTCTTTGGTTTGTTCCAAATTCAGAAGTCTTGTGGATACAGACTCATTTCGAAAGAGGGCAAACTTCTGCTGGCTTGACAGTATGTATTTTCTTTTACATATTTGATTAAAGATGTTTAAAATTGCGCCATACCATTCAATTTCTCAGTTGCCGTGTCTGAATGTTTATCTTTGTAATAATGCTATTTTTTTTTTTATGTTGCTCATTTCAATATACGGGTGTAACAAAATGGAGAACGAAGTCTGAGCCATGCCAGGAATTTTTCAAAATGTACACACTGCAGCCCTGCAGACACTGCAATGAGGTTTACAAAAACTGCTTACCAGGTGTGTACATTATGCATGAAAATGTGATCACTGCTAGGTACTTTATGACAAAATGCAATGGGAATAATCATTCAAATGGCTGTGCATGCATGTCTACCGTTAATAAGGTAATTTAGGTATTAATATCACCATTTTCTTATGAATCCTTTAGGCTATGTTGGAAGAGGAAAACGAGGAGAGATGCAAGGCTTCTACTCAGAAAACACCCATCCAGGCTTTTGCAGTGATGATTGCAAGATGCTGGAGGAGTAACTCAGTATAACTCAGTTCCAATCTGAAAGTCTTGTAAATACCTCAGGATTGTTGTTAGTGATTCTGATTTCTGATTAACATTTTTGTTTACTTGCTTACTGGATGTATTTTATACTGTTTACATTGTATAGCACTGACTTTGACAACATACCAAGCCTGTTACAAATTTAACCGCTACTTTTAGAGATATAGATAGATAAACAGCTATGTCGTTGTTTCCTGAAAATATAATAAAAAATGATTTTAAATAAAGGCCATTGATGAGACCTGTCTGTTTTTGTCATTTAGGCAGGCGTGTGCGTCCTATATAATAAATATACAACATACACTTAGTAATAAGTGCCTCTCATAAATTATATATGTTTGTGTGAGTATCTTTCATTATTTCACACAAACATTGTTGTACACACACACACATGCATTCATACATAAACATTCAGCTGGAATTTAACATTTAACCAAATGATCTGTTTTCTTTGTTTATATTTGATAAACGTTTTTTATCAAATACAATACTGATCTTTATACTTATTTAAACAAGTATTAAACATTTATATAACGTATTTTTCTTGCTGCCGCTGGCAGCCTCTTCCGACTTCCGGTTTTTAGCCACAGCTGACGTTCAGTTACATCTGATTGGTTGCTGCTACATTGGTCGATACTGATTGGCTGCTACCGAGTGGCAGGTCCCTCCTACCTTCCGGCTGTCAATGACAGCCGCTTCCTGCTGCCAGTAACTGCCTTCCGGCTGTCGATGGCAGCCACTTCCTGCTGCCAGCTGCCGATTTTTTGCTGAACCCCCTCTCTATGAGTTTCTTGTCTCTGTACAGACATATATGTCTCTGAATAATCTCACCTCATTTAGCGTGAGATAAATTAATCCACAGATTAATTATTATGACCCTTCTCAGCCCAAAGCTGCCACTATGGTGACGCACACCCGGCTGTGAGTTATACACAGTTTCTTCACACACGGCGGTGTAAGTGTGTCTCACTCCTGAAAGAACCACAAACGCTATTTTTAGATTTTTCTATCCTTATAGCACTGACTAATCTCACTCCTTCGAATGAGGTAAATTAATATACAGATTTACTGCAATTAATACCATAACGCCATCGAGGCCACGGCGGACCTCGTAAGTTACGTCTACGATCTGTTTTTTACAGACAGAACACAGTGGATTTTTTTAATCACACAATTTTCATTTCTTGATCAAGATCAATAATTCTCCCACAGAATGCGTTTGACCACTCCTTCTGAGTGTCGCGTCTTACATTCACTGTTTCCGTGAATTAAAATGGCAGAGAAACAGACAGGTAGCTAATCTGATATTCTCACCATGGGAGCTTAATAGTTTAATTGTTTCCACATCGGATTCCGCAATGCAGATCAAAAACTATTGAAAGGCCTTATGACAGGAATAAAACAAGGAACACGCTTATTTTTTTCCTATATACGTGCACAAGAGCGACTTATTTTTGTCTCAGCAGACAAATTAATTACTGCAGTTAATTTTCCTTTTAAACAACTAAAGTTGCTATTCCATTCAAACGCCTCGTGTATTGTACCACAACTAAGCATATACAGTACCACAAAAACAACAAACAAACGCTGTCTCTCTGTATCTCCACTATTTTTTTCCGGTTAAAAACAGGCAAGATACAACAACATTTCTGGTGTTATGAATTTCAAATCAAACTAATGCCAGCTTATATTCACTCCACCATTATATGTAATAATTTTGTAAGGTTTTATCCTTCATTTATAAATTTTAGCTTTAGGGAACCAAATCGTAGAAATTTGGTTTTGATCTGATTAATTGATATTAATCAAAATTGTATAATTTATACCTTATTAACAACTGGACCAGCGAGTATTAATACTGTATAATTTAGCAATGCTTCTTACTGTTGATAAGAATACAGAATTGATTGGGAAATTTTGCTTGAGCAACAGGTAACACGATCTACGGTAAATAATTTAAGATTTGAAAATCAAGGCACCAGACTATTCATTAAAATGAATCGAGAGTTTATTTACTATTCTAGGGTATAATACAAAACGAAACACATACACACACATACACACATTATGGCAAGATCAAAGCAGTTTGAAGAAAGTTAAGCTATTCTCTTTCCTGAGAATAAAGACGACCTTGGGGGATGTCACAAACAGAAAACTCAGTTATCGTTATCTTCTAACGATTCATTCAATTCAATCAGTTTCAGCGAATAAGAGATTTGTTTGTTTTACTTGCTGTGAGTTGAAGTTGAAGGCTGTACTTCTTGAGGGGTTACTGGAGGGAAGCCCCGGACTTTCCTGCTGACGTGTTGTTGTCACGTGACGTCACTCGGGATTCCTCCTTTTGGATTTGATGGCTTTCTGGTAGCGCGCGAATAGCGAGTGTGAAGTTCTTACACGGCAGTTTTGCAAGTTTTCTTGGGTCAGACGTGGACAAGTCTTTTAGATGATCAGCCAGATGTTTACAGCACGATCAGGGGGCAACGCCCAGACTTTCAGCCAAGTTCCTTGCAGTTTCACCAGTTGTTCAACCCGTTCTTTTGTCTTACATTATCTGCCAATAAATATGTCACCTGGAGCAAATATCCTAGCAGATTTCTATGAAGTGTTATAATCACACCTTATGATACTAAAAGTCAAAATTCATCCTTTTCATCTTATTGGAATCAAAATAAGGTTTAAATCAATATCAAACATGAGGTACTTATATTGAATACCTATAATTTTACCTACTTAACGGGTTAAGTCATAGATTAAAAATATCCTGAGTTCTAATAACTACAGCAAGATAAACAAAACATAGAATACCACATTCATATATATATATATATATATATATTATATATATATATATATATATATATATATATATTATATATATATATATATTGTCTCTTGAGTATATTGCTTTAGTAGCAGCAGTCTTTTCTTGATTGTCCTTTCTGGCAAAGTCCATAAAAGTTTGGGTGCTTTCTGGAGAAGAAAAGAAAGAGGCACATTCCTTTGGAAGGCAGGAGACCGAAGCTGAGGTCGTGAGGTCATGAGGAGTATCACGTTGTGTGGCTCTGGTGATCTTCCTAGCTCAGACGAAGTTGTAAGTCAGTCATTTTTTGTTTATCAGAAGGTAGTTTATGGTAAGCAGGGTCGCAGTATCGCGGACGCTCTGGTTCTGGAACTTCTCCAAAGAAGCAGTTCTTTGTTCTTTAACTCTGGGCAGATGTAATGCGGTCCTTTCATCCCCAAACTTATCGTGGTTTACGAGTCTATGGCAGGACGCTAGTCAGAGAATTGGGCGTCGTGCTGGTCATTTATCAATTTTTACGAGCTGATGATGGAAGTGGAATGTTCTTAAGTTAAACTCATGTGTGTGCGTTCTTTTCGACCAGGTTCTACATATACCTGTCTGCCATTGCTTCGACCCTGCCTGTTACAGTGAGGAAAATAAGTATTTGAACACCCTGCTATTTTGCAAGTTCTCCCACTTAGAAATCATGGAGGGGTCTGAAATTGTCATCGTAGGTGCATGTCCACTGTGAGAGACATAATCTAAAAAAAAAAATCCAGAAATCACAATGTATGATTTTTTAACTATTTATTTGTATGATACAGCTGCAAATAAGTATTTGAACACCTGTCTATCAGCTAGAATTCTGACCCTCAAAGACCTGTTAGTCTGCCTTTAAAATGTCCACCTCCACTCCATTTATTATCCTAAATTAGATGTACCTGTTTGAGGTCGATAGCTGCATAAAGACACCTGTCCACCCCATACAATCAGTAAGAATCCAACTACTAACATGGCCAAGACCAAAGAGCTGTCCAAAGACACTAGAGACAAAATTGTACACCTCCACAAGGCTGGAAAGGGCTACGGGGAAATTGCCAAGCAGCTTGGTGAAAAAAGGTCCACTGTTGGAGCAATCATTAGAAAATGGAAGAAGCTAAACATGACTGTCAATCTCCCTCGGACTGGGGCTCCATGCAAGATCTCACCTCGTGGGGTCTCAATGATCCTAAGAAAGGTGAGAAATCAGCCCAGAACTACACGGGAGGAGCTGGTCAATGACCTGAAAAGAGCTGGGACCACTGTTTCCAAGGTTACTGTTGGTAATACACTAAGACGTCATGGTTTGAAATCATGCATGGCACGGAAGGTTCCCCTGCTTAAACCAGCACATGTCCAGGCCCGACTTAAGTTTGCCAATGACCATTTGGATGATCCAGAGGAGTCATGGGAGAAAGTCATGTGGTCAGATGAGACCAAAATAGAACTTTTTGGTCATAATTCCACTAAACGTGTTTGGAGGAAGAAGAATGATGAGTACCATCCCAAGAACACCATCCCTACTGTGAAGCATGGGGGTGGTAGCATCATGCTTTGGGGGTGTTTTTCTGCACATGGGACAGGGCGACTGCACTGTATTAAGGAGAGGATGACCGGGGCCATGTATTGCGAGATTTTGGGGAACAACCTCCTTCCCTCAGTTAGAGCATTGAAGATGGGTCGAGGCTAGGTCTTCCAACATGACAATGACCCGAAGCACACAGCCAGGATAACCAAGGAGTGGCTCTGTAAGAAGCATATCAAGGTTCTGGCGTGGCCTAGCCAGTCTCCAGACCTAAACCCAATAGAGAATCTTTGGAGGGAGCTCAAACTCCGTGTTTCTCAGCGACAGGCCAGAAACCTGACTGATCTAGAGAAGATCTGTGTGGAGGAGTGGGCCAAAATCCCTCCTGCAGTGTGTGCAAACCTGGTGAAAAACTACAGGAAACATTTGACCTCTGTAATTGCAAACAAAGGCTACTGTACCAAATATTAACATTGATTTTCTCAGGTGTTCAAATACTTATTTGCAGCTGTATCATACAAATAAATAGTTAAAAAATCATACATTGTGATTTCTGGATTTTTTTTTTTTAGATTATGTCTCTCACAGTGGACATGCACCTACGATGACAATTTCAGATCCCTCCATGATTTCTAAGTGGGAGAACTTGCAAAATAGCAGGGTGTTCAAATACTTATTTTCCTCACTGTATGACCACGTCTCTGCTCAATAAAAGCTTGCACATGGATCCACACGTCTCACGTCTCGTCAGCCCCGTAACAAAATTACTGTATTTCACATACAGCAATTAACTGCAATTTGCTTTGCAGTATTATACTGTAATCCATTTTACAGCAATTAACATAATTTTTTTGATTGATTAACACGATTTTATTGGCAACTTTTTTGCCAGTAACATCCTGTAAATTCTACGGTACATTTTTTACAGTGTAGTATATACAGGTGCATCTCAATAAATTGCGAAAAAAAAGTTCATTTTTTCTTGTAAGTTATTTCAAAAAGTGAAAGTTTCATATATTTTAGATTCATTGCATGTAAAGTAAAACATTTCAAAAGTTTTTTTTTGTTTTAATTTTGATGATTAGAGCTTACAGCTCATGAAAGTCAAAAATCGGTATCTCAAAATATTAGAATATTTACATTTGATTTTCAATTAATGACCATCCCTACAGTATAAATTCCGGGTATCTCTTGTTCTTTGAAACCTCATTAATGGAGAAGACTGCTGACTTGGCAATGATGCAGAAGATGAACATTGACGCCCTCCACAAAGATGGCAAGTCACAGAGGGTCATTACTGAAAGGTGTGGCTGTTTACAGAGTGCTGTATCAAAGCATACTAAATGCAAAGTTGTCTGGAAGGAAGAATTTGGGTAGGAAAAGGTGCACAAGCAACAGGGATGACTGCAAGCTTGAGAATACTGTCAAGCAAAGCTGATTCAAACACTTGTGAGAGCTTTACAAGGAGTGAACTGAAGCTGGAGTCAGTGCATCAAGAGTCACCACGCTCAGACGTCTTCAGGAAAAGGGCTGCCAAATCAATTCTGAAACAGAAACATCGTCTGAAGTGTCTTACCGGGGCTGTGGAGAAAAATAACTAGACTGTTGCTCAGTGCTCCAAAGTCCTCTTTTCAGATGAAAGTAAATTTTGCATTTCATTTGGAAATCAAAGTCCCAGAGTCTGGAGGAAGAGTGGAGAGGCACAGAACCCATGTTGCTTGAAGTCCAGTGTGAAGTTTCCGCAGTCAGTGATGATTTGGGCTGCCATGTCATCTGCTGGTGTTGGTTCACTGTGTTTTCTGAAGTCCACAGTCAACGCAGTCATCTACCAGGACATTTTAGAGCACTTCATGCTTCCTTCTGCTGACCAGCTTTATGGAGATGCTGATTTCATTTTCCAGCAGGACTTGGCACCTGCCCACACTGCCAAAGGTACCAAAAGCTGGTTCAATGACCATGGTGTTACTATGCTTGATTGGCCAGCAAACTTGCCTGACCTGAACCCCATAGAGGATCTATGGGGTATTGTCAAGAGGAAGATGAGAGACACCAGACCCAACAATGCAGATGACCGGAAGGCCACTGTCAAAGAAACCTGGGCTTTCATACCACCTCAGCAGTGCCACAAACTGATCACCTCCATGGCACGCCAAATTGAGGCAATAATTAAAGCAAAAGGAGCCCCTACCAAGTATTGAGTACATATACAGTAAATGAACATACTTTCCAGAAGGCCAACAATTCACTAAAAATGTTTTTTTTAATGGTCTTATGAAGTATTCTAATTTGTTGAGATAGTGAATTGGTGGGTTTTTGTTAAATGTGAGCCTAAATCATCACAATTAAAAGAACCAAAGACTTAAACTACTTCAGTCTGTGTGCATTGAATTGATTTAATACACGAGTTTCACAATTTGAGTTGAATTACTGAAATAAATGAACTTTTCCACGACATTCTAATTTATTGAGATGCACCTGTATGTATACATGTACCATATTTTTGGGGGGAAGCGTCACCTCGAGCTGATTAATGAGGATGCACAGCAAGCGTGTTGCTTTAAGCTGCTTATAGCAAATTATCTGATCGTAAAGGGGGAAGCATACACCCCTAGCAGCAGCAAGTTTAAAACATGTTAATAGTATATGTATATATATACCATGTTTTTTGGGGGGAAGCGTCACAAACATGTAACAGGGCTCGCAAAATTTCAAAATCCCTGGTAGCCCTTCGGGCAGGTACTCTTCAGATTTGGTAGCCCAAAAATTTATTTAAGTAGCCCAAATATTTTTATTTTTTTTTGTAGAAAACCAGAAAGGAGTCTTAATTGTCATTCAAAAATATGGTCCCACTTTATATTAGGTGGCCTTAATTACTATGTACTTACATTTAAATTAATTATTTGGTACAATGCACTTATTGTGCACATACATGTTTTTACATTGTACTTATATTTTTAAAAATACCTATATGTAATTACATCTGTAATAAATTTTTGTACTTACATTTAGAATTACACTGTTGAACTATCCCTTACACCTTAACCCACCCTTAAACCTACCCAGACCACCAAACCTGTCCCTAACCTTACCCATATCCCACCTCAATAGCAGCAAAAGTGTTTTGCAAAACAGTATGAACACAAAAAGTACATTGTACTTATTCTTTGGTGTAAGTACATAGTAGTTAAGGCTACCTAATATAAAGTGTGACCAAAAATATTTTCATTACTCGGATTTCGCTCATAATGCTGCTTTATGAGGCATTATAGGTAAGGAAAAAAAAATGCCAATGACACGTTTCTGAGAACAGTCGGTTCCCTTCAGATACTTCCACATAAGTCATCCGCATCGATTTTGACTTGAAACTAGAGGTCTGCAAGCCCGTCAGGTCCCGACGGAGCCCGACACACTGAGTCCATTCGGGCCGGGCTCGGGCCATTTTTTTTTTTTTATAGATCGGGCTCGGGTCGGACTCGGGCTCATTTAGCTTCTCTCCTTTTATTGTGCCCATATACGCGCAGAGCACACATGGCTACTGTATTAAATACTGATTATATTATAAATATTATACATCGCCTAAGCAATACGCAACGCATATATGCACGCATTAGCATACCGGTGATAGTTGACCATGCAGAGCATCAGGGAGAAGTTGGACCATGGAGTTACAAAAAGTTCCCAATGCTTCGGGAAAAGCTGCATTTTTGATCAGTCATGCATTTGATGATGATCCTGACTCGCCATCTCCTCACTGGATGCGCCTTTAGAGAGAAATGCATCTTTAGGGATTTTATAATGAAAGAGTTTTTGTTTTCGATTCGAATTATTTCATTTTAAAGTAGTAATTCAAAGATTTCTATAGATACTATATTTATCAAGTCAGTGAGGCAAGTAGGCTATATATGCTGTGTTTCGGTTTTTCAGAAGCGCTCCGCTTGCTCAAAACAGAAACTGCTTTTTTTTCTTCTTTTTTTTTTAATAAAAGCACGTTTTGTTGATATTGTGAGTGCACACAAATAAAAGTAGACCCTTTACAGTTCCGAATAACGTAGCCTATTACTCTTATCTTTATGAGCAAAAATGACAGCGTATTTTGAAATGTTTCCAATGCAAGTAATCGTTCTGGCACGTCCTGTAAAGTGCGCTTCAGCTTCCACTCTCTGCACAAACTACTGGATATGCATCAGTGCACATTTATCTAGGTCAAGCATTTAAACTAACATTGTGGAGCTGTCTTATAATTATAGATTTAATTTTAGAGAAGTCGTGATGATTTGAGAAAGCTAAATTGATCAAACATAGGCTATGATCAACTCGCTGTCTGCCGCTGGCCGCTTGGTCGTTACTTTAAAAAACAAAAACTTACATTTAACGAATAAAAAAAATGCTTCAAACGTTTTTCTAAATTAACTTAATAAAATAACGAAACGAAATACAATCACTTTGCCATTTCATACAAAACTGAACTATTTTAATAGCTGAAACAGTAGTAGATAAGCTGTTTTGGGAGAAGGGGGAAAAAAGACGGGCTCGGGCCGAGAATTCTGATGAGCTGTCGGACACGGGCCGGGCTAGGGCCTGAGCATCTCGGGCCAGGGCCGGGCTAGGGCCTAAATTTTAGGCCCGTGCAGGGCTCTGCTTGAAACGTGCAGCGCTCATATTTATTCAATGACATCATTGCCTTTTGAAGTTTAATTCAGCCGTATAGCCATTCTTGTTTTGTTTTTTTTGTAAGACCTCTTGAATTTATAATTAAGACATTTCTTATACCGTTTAACGCATTTAAAACTTTTTATGGCCTTAAGTTTGATACAACTAAATTAAAGAGTTTTTAAGGACCTTGATAGCCCATCAGGCAGAGCGGTGATACCTTAGCCTGACTAGAAAACACAATAGCCCCAAGACGCTGGGCTAGCGATTTTGCGAGCCCAACAGTTGCTTTGAGCTGCTTAAGCAAATTAAGTGATCGTAAAGGGGGAATCATACACCCCTAGCAGCAGCAAATTTTAAGACGACAAGCATATTGTATATTGCATATACTTTTTTTTTTCTTCTTAATGTTAACGTATTAAGGGATGACATAGCCTAACTGTCCTCTCCTCTGTAATGCAAATAACGTATTTGGAAGCGCTATACCAGTAGTTTATTGATTTAAATCTAAGAAACAGGATTGCTTACAGAGGAACGATTAATCAGAAAAAACGCTCCTTAAAACACGGAGAGTGATTGTAACAAGCTAAATCTCCATATTACACCCATCATTCTAAAGTGTTTTCGTACTCATGCGTGAGCACATATGAGCGGATCAGAAATAATCAGCACCCTGCTGAAATAGGCTACTTTGAATGACTGTCATTGATATGAATATGATTTTTATTTTTATAGAAGCCATTAGAACGATAAACATGTGCTTCTGACGCTGCGTGCAGCTGAACAACCACACACTCACGACTAATGAAAACATCCAACCTTAGGAATTAAGACTGCGTTTGCTCCAGCAGTATAAACAGAGATGCGTAAAAGCTGCTGCAAATATGCTTAATACCCAGGTAGCCAAAATGATCCGGCCCGATAACGGCTCAAATCCGGCAAACCGGAAGAAATAACTCGGCCCGGATGCGGTTGCCGGACTCTTGTAAATTGTGGGAGTGAATGACGTGCCAGAATCGGCCCGAGTACGCTGGCCCGAGTCTGACTGCCGAAACTGAGCCAACACTGCCGGCACCGGGCCACAATCACGCCAGCATAGATTATACAATTAGCCAGTACTGGCCCGAGTCTGGATTCCAAATGGTAATGTATATGAAATACAAACCAATATTTATTTAATTAATAACAACAAAATTTACCAAAACAATATTAGCTTGTTTGCTATATAGCCTACATGGATAAGAACTGTTCATGTAATTCATTGGTTCTCTAAAAAATACAAAAAATGTATTATTAAAGACTTCCTCCAGTATTTTTTAACAGTTGTTTCCACAAATATTACACACACACACACACACATGTGCAGTTCCCCCCTCAATACCCCCCAATAAGAATGCCACCATAAAATGTAAAAAATGAGAATTTATTATTGAAAAATTGACATCAACAAATGCATAAAAAACACATTAGAACCTCTAAGATCTCCCAGGACCTCAGGATTATCCTAAAAGAGGGACAGAAAAAAGGAAAGATAAAGAGGGGACACATATTGACACATAGTCAGTCCGATCTCAGTGATCTCAATAGTAAATGGTAAATTTGGAGCATACCTTAAGAATAATTTCTTCGTTGTAGGACCTGCTCTCTTCTTCCATGCCTTCTGTTTATAAACTTCTCAGTTTCTCCATCCAGCTCACTGCAGTATTTACAAAAAAAAAAAAAAAATTATATATATATATATATAGCCTCTAAGTGCCATTTGAAATTTTCTTCTAAAATTAGCATTTTTATCAGCCTCCCATGTTTAGGTTCAGTTATTTCACTTTAATGGCAATGGAAATAATCTGTTCATTGCCATCAAAGTGAAAATACTGAACCTACACATAGGAGCTTGATAGTAGAGTGAGCCGCATTCGGCCCGATTCTGCTGGCTACCTGGGTATTTTGCTCCAGCAAACCATGCAACTGCTAACATAGTTAATTCAATTGCAGTTCACGCAATATACACAGCGATATGGATTAAAAGAGCATTCACTTTTCTTAGATTTTGATTTTGGATGTTCTGAAGCATGCTGCAACAGTCTGATTAACACGCAGCGATGCGTAATTTGCTCCCGAGCAAGCAAGCTGCTGAATGATACTGAATAGCGCTTATATAATACCGTGATAGGTGTCGTATACCTATAGGTAGATGTGATCAGCTGAGAGTCAGCTGATGCAAGCTTGACTCACGTGACCTGCCAGAACTAATGCTACGCTTAATCTCAGGTCTCTAGCGACCCTATACACTTTTTATGAAAAATGAATCAGAAAACAGGCATTCTTTTAAATTTTATAATTTTTTTCTTGTTATATTGTTTATAATGAATAGATTGAGGAATACTAAGAAATCTGATGTCTAACTTTAAAAAAATCAAGGAGGGAGATGGTATAAACGACGTCCCAGGTCATTAAAGACCCGAGGTATGCATTTAAGGGTTAAAAACATCACCCTTTCGGTGCCTACATTTGGAGCACATACACTGATAAAGGATATTTTTACATTTTCAAAGGTAGCTTGTATTTTTAACAGTCGACCCCCAATTATCTCTTCAGTAACACATGAAATAGAAAAAAGGATGCCAACACCTCCACTATTACTGCTCTTATGACTGAGAAACTTATGACTGACTTTTCCAGTCAGTTTCATTCTTAATTGTGCTATGCATTTCTTGTAAGAAAATTACATTTAATTTTTTAACTTTAAACAGATTAAAAAGAGACATTCTTTTCACATCCTTACTAGCACCATTAACGTTTAAGGAACCCAGCTTTATGTCACACATGAAAAAAAATAGGATTACATTTAAACAAAACAAAAAAACAAAACCATAAGCATTTAACTATCATTTTCTATTTGTGCTTTAACTTTCACCATCAACTTCTTAAGATGAAATATTTCCTGGTCAGTAAAGGTTGATTGAGTAGTGGGTTCCATGTTTTTCATGAAAAACCTAACTTAGCTAAGGAACAACTTTAAATCCGGAAAGAATTGATCAACTTTGACAGATCTCATTCCCTTTATTTTTTGCCGAAAGGTCTGAATTTTGGCAAAGGAGTAAACACTTTCTACATCCATTTGTGTGTCCCCACATACACTTTCACCCTCCTGTGTACTTGACAAGTTTTCTTGTGACTGGGATGAGCAAACCATTGGGTGAATTTTTGAAACTTTTGTGACTTGTTCAGTGTTTGATTTGTTTTCTGGGCTTTTCCTCTTGTTTGACACTTTAGAAAAATCATCATCCATCAAAACATCTTCCTCATTGAATAAAACTGACTCCACTACTCTAGTCGCTGTATGACCAACATTTAAATCTCCTTCTAAGATATCTTGTACTTTTTGATCACTCTGTTTATTATCTGAATCTTCCACCACCTCATCTTCCTAACCCCTATCACCTCGATCATCTGCCTGTGAGACCTGCATAATATCTCGCGGCTCAACCGGTGCAGCCGCTCCGCCATCAGCCCCAGCGGGCGGCGTTGTATTTCACGGTCTTGATGATTTCGATTAACCCTTTCATTGCTGTTTCCCTTAAAACCAACCTGCCAGAGGGTTACTGTAAATGCATGTGCCCGCTGGGCACAGTTCTCCTGATGCCACCGGGTTGGCTTTTGCACTAACGGCTTGGGCCCGCCATCGCTGCTTGCAGCTATATTTAGGTCCCAAGCCACTAAGGCGCAGAGCCCTCTTGTTTTTCTGAGGATTATTCTTTAGCAGGAAGAGTGTCATTTTCAAAATGCTTTTAATTCAGCATCCTATTTTCACTCGATTTGCTTCAAACTTCATCAGAATAATGTCAAAATATGGCCGATGTAAAACTGTTGAGGGAATATTGATATCTAAAATACTGTTGCCATGGCAACGTGTCAAACTTGAATATTTTTTTACGGTGATTTTGAGGTAGATAACATGCTTAGAATTCCATGAAACTCAATACACATATCAGTATTAATGATAGATAGACTTTCTAATTTACAGTCATTAGCTATGACCAACAGGAAGTGGGCTCTTTTGATTTGAATGTGGATTTTTGGAAAAATTTGGCTATGAATTAATGCATACTCCACGTATGAAAATAATGGAATTCACACCAAACTTTGTCAACATGATTGCAAAACATTGAGAAACTTAAATTGCGAACGGATTTTGTATAATTTGAACGGTGTTGCCATGGCGATTTATTAAAGTAACAGTAAAAATACCTAGGTCTATTTATTGATGACAAGCTCATGGGAGGTACATGTAGATGAATGAATGAATGAATGAGGCATTTATATAGTGCTTTATTGTGTATTGCAATACACCCAAAGCACTTTACAACCACCACCAGTGTGCAGCATCCACTTGGATGATGCGACGGCAGCCACAGGACAACGGCGCCAGTGCGCTCACCACACACCAGCCACAGGTGGAGAGGAGAGTGAGTCATAGAGCCAATCAAGTGGATGGGGATTTGGCCAGGACACCGGGGTTACACCCCTACCTCTTTACGATGAGTGTCATGGGATTTTTAATGACCACAGAGAGTCAGGACCTCGGTTTAACATCTCATCCAAAAGACAGTGCTTTTTTACAGTATAGTGTTCCCGTCACTATACTGGGGCGTTAGGACCCACACAGACTGCAGGGTGAGCACCCCCTGCTGGCCTCACTAACACCTCTTCCAACAGCAACCTAGTTTTCTCAGGAGGTCTCCCATCCAGGTACTGACCAGGCTCAGCCCTGCTTAGCTTCCATGGACAACCGGTCTTGGGCTGCAGGGTGATATGGCTGTGTGGCTAATTATCTGTAGATTATCTGTATTGGAAGGTGCAACAACAAAAAATTTACTTTTTATGGAGGCTCAGACCAACCTGATCTCACAGAATTCCATGTAATGACCACAGACTCTTAACCCCCGAATCTGTGGTGGTATCACGGAATCGCCGAAAATTCCGTGATGGGTTCACAGAAGTGATACCAATGTAAAGCCCTATTCAGACGGGACTAGTTTTCTAAATTACGTTTGAGTTTCGATTCTTATCACCTGACGTCTACGATTTTCATGTACCAATTCGGACGAGACTAACATCTCCGTGTTTATTACAGAGGTGGGAGTGTCTGTTTTGTACATCTGGGCGTTTCAGAGGTCACGCGCTCTGTTTGCGTGCATTGCATGTCATTCGGATTGATTACCATTAGTATAACAGTTTTACTACAAATACCATGGTGTATGGCTAGTATAGCAAAACCATGTTAATGTGTGGTTGCTTTAGTTTTACTTTAGTTATTTATTTGTAGTAAACCCGTGTTTAATTTTCATAAAGGTGCATATGTAATTGAGTGCAGAAATGAACGCGAGTAATTTTACCTGACGCAGATATTACAATAGCCAGTCTGAATGGTTTACGTGATCTAAGTCTTGATTTTATTATTGTTTTTAATTTATTCACTTATTTTTTCCTTGCCGGGAGGCAAATATATCAATCATGAGCGCGGTAAGAGCATCTACGGTAATTCACGTTGGCCAAAACACACAAGGAAACGCGTTGTGAAAAAAAATCTCACCGGCAATCACAGACATTCGCATTCGGACGGGATTAGTTTTCTCAGAGGATCACTGAGTTTGCTGAAAAACAGTAGGTAATTTGCTCTGAAATTATTACAGAGGTTGTGTGAAAAAAACACGGACATGGCAGATTCGGACGGGATTAAAATCACCAAGTACGTCTGTGAAACACACATTTCTCTAACGACCCCCTGTAAAACTAGTCCTGTCCGAATAGGGCTTAAGTCAGTGACAGGCATCAGCCGTGAACCACGCACGGATCCACTGGTTCAACACCAGCGCTGCGTCGGACCATGTAAAAAGAGTGACTCCGATGCAGTTATATTTTGTATATAAATTGTGACGGGAGGAGCCAACGACAGACACAGTGGGTGTGGCGTCAGGCCTCGGAGAGGCTTTTATTAAACAAAAATATAAAATAAAGTGTCCAGGGGGAAGAAGTGTCCAAAGAAACAGGGGGGATCTGGTGTCCTCGTTGTGCTGCGGGGCTCGTGAAGGAGGGCAGTGTTCCAGGAGGAAGGAGGGGTCCATGGAAGGGGCGGAGTCCGGTGGCCGCACGCGCTCCCGCTCTGGTCCGGTTACGAGGGGCGGCGGCTTCTTCTGAGCGGCGGCTCTTCCTCTTTTTCCTCGGCCTTTGGCGGGACTTGAACGGCCCGGCATCCTGGCCCGTCGGCCGTAATACGGGTGCAGCTTTCAACTTGACTCTGGATCCTGCGGCTCACATCCCTAGTGGCACAACATCCCTCAACGCACCCTTCCTGGACCCACGAAGACACCAGCGTGCATGCACGGGGGAAGAGACCGGTCTCTCGAGGAGAGGTGCACTCGGCATTTAACAGCGGTGATGAGGCTTCATTCAGTCCAGCTGTGCCTCATCACACGCCGCCAGCCTGCGTTGTTCCCACGCCCCTCCTCTCTCACACCCACCCCCGTCGGGAGCCTGGTGAAGGGCGGCGAATAAGGGACGGGGTGGTGATGAAATTAAGGGGGAGGGTAACCGACTCGTCACAAAATTTATACTTTCACTGGAGCACCTACCCCACCCCTACCCTAAACCTACCCACTTCTGAATAATATAAAACACACACAAGCAAATATAAGTGCAGTCACGGGTATTTATTGCAAAAACTGTCCATAAACAAGCAAAATAAAGCATTACAAACAAGTCGTGTTGCATTCCAAGTCTTCTGAAGCCATACGAAGTCTTTATGCAAAGAAGAGAATAAAACACAAGGTTTTAATCGCTGAAAATGATCCTGTTCCGTTAATGTGCTCACATCTCATTCAAAAAGATACTCCTGGGCCGTAGCATGACGCAATCGGTCACGAGACATACAAGAGCCAATACCCTGTCACAACGCGATCGATCACGAGACACGCAAGAGCCAATGGTATTTCACAACCAAAGCTGACGTAAAGCTTGTTCTGGTGGCATTTTTTGAATTTACACACAGAGACTGCAGCACATAGCGGACGGAGACGGCGATCGCGTCTATTCCTCTCACAAATCAATTGTTTTGCCTCGGAAGACTTGGAATATTAATACTTTTTGAATAAATTATGATGGTAGTTGTGTTTGTCTGTTATATCTTGTGTTCTATTTACAAATGGTAGGTTTAGGGGCAGGGGTTGGGTTACGTGCTCATAAATGTGTAAATAATGTAATATAAATAAAACTGTTTTGACTGTTTACATTGCCATTATTGCATATATGTTGGGGTGTGATTTTTCAATGTTGTTACCCAATATATAATTTGCAACCTGGTCTCACAGAATTCCGTGTAATGGATCCGTGCGTGGTTCATGGCTGATGCCTGTCACTGACTTACATTGGTATCACTTCTGTGAGCCCATCACGGAATTTCCGGTGATTCCGTGATGCCACCACAGATTCGGAGTTAAGGGTCCGTGGTCATTACACGGAATTCTGTGAGATCCGGTTGCTCAGACTATTTGGGGTTACACAGAGGTTTGTTAATGTTTTATCATGCGTGTATTGAGTCTGTTTTGCTGTATGGCATAGCTGCCTGGTTTGGTAACTGCATAATGCAATGAAGGTGCAGTATGCAGTAGCGTCACAGAATCTGACGGGTCTGCACATAAAATCATGTGAAATTTATGTTTATTAGTTTGTTTTTTTAAAGGATGCTTGAGTTTTTGCTAAGGCAAATGAATTTTCCATGTTATCTCACTAAAAGATTAACCTGTATGGCAATGTAATTATGTGACTATCTCAACTGACATGCAAAATTATTCAATTACTCTGGAACAGTAAAGGGAGGTTATGATATGTCTGTTTTCCATCCTGGTGAGTTTCAGCACCGTGCACCACAAATGTGATCTGCAGTGTATGTATGTCATTAGGCCACCAGCTGTTTTTTTTTTTTAAATGTGTTTTAACACATTAGGAAAGTACTATTAAAGTTTTTAAGTCTTTAGGCATTGCAGAGGTTTCTGTTTTTCAGAGAATATTTTTCTTTCTGTTCATTAAGTTTTCTGTCTTTTTCATCTCAGCATGGTATTCACCATCAAACTCTGCTTGCCTTATTGTTAATTTTTGTTTGTTCAGTAGGATTAATTCATTCATCCACACAGACTAAAATGTCATGAAATAATAAGTATGATATTTCCTGTTTCCTGTGTCTTTTGTAGTAAGTTTGTAGTCATTTTGTTAATTGGTTCATTGGTTAATTGTTCTGATTGTTCCCAGGTGTCTTATTATCTCTTGTTACCCAGTTTGTATAAATAGCCCTTGTGTTTTCATTGGTACTTAGTCAGTTGTTAGAGGGATCATGAAATGTGTGTTTTAATTTGTTTTATGAAGTGCACTTATAATCTTAATTTTTTGTGAGACTTCAATGAAAACACCCACTGTTGGCACTGTCAAACGTAGAAGTCTACTTATATTGATGTATTGAATAATTATTACTATAGTATACTATACACTTCAGAATTATTAGTCAGCAAAGTAAAAAAAAAAAAAATATCCATGCTAATAGTATTATGAAGTACACTGGTAATTAAAACCCCTTAGCTGTCAAAGATCGGCGACGGCCTCAGATTATTGCTGTTTCACTTTAACAGCACATTAAAACCTCACACTCTCACTTTATCTGGACAAACTGTGCATCAGTAGAAAGATTAAAGACTTTTCAATATTTGACCACTGTTTTGATAAAACATTCCCACACGGAAATAACCTATATAAACATATGTTTTAATATAGGTTTTTAATATGTGACATATATAAAATTGGCCGTTTTCCTATATTATATGTACATATAGGTGTACACATATGTGTACATATATACGTGCATACATGTACCTATATATAGGTACATATATGCATGTATATATGTGTGCATATATGTCCACCTATATATTTACCCAGGGGCGTAGTTTGTGGGGGGGGATGGGGGGGAGGTAACCCCCCCAATAACCAAAACTAGCAAGTACAACCCCCCCAATATTTATACCATGGTTAATGGAAACTTAGAATCAGGTCATTTATTAATTATTTGAATCGCGCCTTCGGCGCTTTTATAAGCGCTAACTTCATGTAAGAACCGAACGGAGCGCTTATCAGCACAACACGACTGAAGCGCGGCTCTTTTAATTGTGCACGAGCGGCGCGCGAATCACCCTATACTCTGTGCGCGTTCACCAGCGCGCTCGAGAAGCGGGAGAAGATTCGCGCGAGCCATTCCTATCGCGAAGCTGATGGTAAAATATGTGATCTATTTGAATTCTATTGAGAAACTGCCTCTTTAAAATGCTATGGAGTAAGTCGAACATTATCTAAAAAAAGGCACAAACTAAAAAGACTGATGAAAAAAGGAGAAAACAATCTTGCACCAGCACTAACATAATATTAAAATATTTTTAAACTACTCATGACCACCTTTACTATAATTTATCACGTTTTACTGTAGGCTTATTTATTGTGGTAAATTTTGTCTAACTTGTAGAATTTATAATAGATAATCTGTTAAGGGAATAGATCCCTAAAGATTTATATTACAACTGTGGCATGTTGTAGCTATTGTTTCTAAAGACTGTTGTTTCTCATAACAAATGCAATATAGATTAATAAAAAAGTCATTATTGGTCTGGTAATGATTAATAGGCTAGCCTTTTTATAACAGATGCTACAGTTAAGAACTATGGTACTTTTTCATAAGAGCAAGTACAAGTCGAGAGCCAATGGGTTCTAATGATGTGATGGAAAAACCTGCCTTCAGATATTCCAATGATGGCAGATTAAATCATTAAGAGCCTCATGAACTGTTAAGGAGTAAGAAATAAACAATATCAATGTAAGAAAATGTTAAGGTAGATTGACTTCCCACGGCGTGTTGAATTAGAACATTCTGTCAAACTATAGCCTAAGTGTCTAAATAATATAAAATACATTATATATCCTATATAAACAAGTAATTGTTAACTAGCCTATTACTTTATTACAGTTACGCTATCAACCAACTTTGCATGTGTGGTGGATATCACAAAACACCATTTTACAAAAATAAACATTTAAGCAAACAAACAAATAAATAAACCTTAAGAGGGAGCCTGACCCAGGGTCCACTTCAACCCCCCCAATGTTCAAACCAAAACTACGCCCTTGTATTTACCTATATATTAGTAAAATTATTAAAATCCACAGCTGCTAGACAACATAAATAAAAGCCCAAAATGTAGAAATTTACATTTTTTATTTACTTACGAACAATCAAATAGTACAAGAACAAAAATAAGACAAAAATTTATCTTGATGATCTTCTCAGCTCCGTGAGCTTCGAATTGATAGACTTACCTATCTGCCCTCGGGTGGCTGCTGGCGACTTCTTCAATGTAGCATCTAGAGAAGACAAAAATAAGACAGTATAATAATAATAATATAGTGCTTCATCAGGAACCCAAAGTGCTTACAGTACAGCTGCGATTGGACACATATTTTGGATAAAGGGCTGATCATAATAAAAAATGTGTCATGTAAACACGTCAATTGGAAGATTCTAATTGGATTCTGCTAAATCTGAAAGAAATTCTAATTGGAAACATCACCCCCCCCCTTTTTTTAGCGGCATCGTTCTTTCATATGGGGGCTGCATTGTTAACAGTCACACGGTCAATCATGTGCATTCAAAGCAGAGAAAATTCATGGATAAAAATTTAGCCACTCCCGCGTTTTTTGGTTTGCTTGAAACACAAGTGAAGTACAACTTCTGCAGTTGTTTTAGGGAAATTAAGACCGCTCTGCGGTTTTATAGCATTTTTCTGCACCCAACAGTACCCAAAATACTTTACAATGGCCTCCCATTGACCCATTCACACACACACATTTCACCGGCGAGCTGCCATGCTAGGTTTACTCAGAGCAATAAGATATGCATTAAAATCAAGCAAATCAATTACCGGTATAGACGAAATAAGGCACAAACACAGGACAGAAGTCATTAAGGGTGAAGGAGGGGTGAATATGATAATTTATTAAAACTTCAGACGACAACAATTAGTGCCATGAGGTTATTTGCAACACTATATGTTCTACAAAATAGAGGACTACACACCTTACAGCACAATACCCCAGAAATGTGGCTTTAGAAGAGGAAAGGTAGGATTAAGAAGTGAGCAAGCAATGAATTAGTATTATAGGTCCCAAGCAGATACAGTAACAATAATGGGTGCCCTACCTTATGCAGTCTCCATTGATGCCTAATAAACATTGATACAAGTAGGCTATGGTTAAAGTGGTGAACTTATAAAGTCTTAAAAGTTTTGTTTTCCCTTCTCAACGCATTATGCATTTACTCACCAATAATGGCTGCCTTTTTAATTTGGTCAAGGGCGACCAGCTGCTCCCCATCCCCTCTGGTTGGCTTCCCACCTTAAAGTAATATTTCAAAATTATTATGAAAGGGGTGGAGAAAGCAATAGTTTTTTTATATACACATCACATTTTCTTGAGGTGCAAGGAAATACAAAAATGCCAAGTAAAAAAGCGATGGTATCAATCCGCACACAAACAGTCATATTCTGTGGAATAAATTATGACTTGTTTTTTTTTTTCAAGGACAGAAGAGATTAGGAACATGTTTTGTACCATTCAGGTTGCTTTTCAGCAAAGTCTCCAAGTCGAAGGTGCCCAGCAGCAGATTCCGCACCATGGCAGTAGCAGAGGTGGCAAGGCGGGCTGCTCTCCACGCTTCTGCCTGGCAAAACACCCCAGAGCCCTTTATAACTTCAATCTGAAAAATAATTTCACATCACAATATTAATTTATTGGCAACTTTTAGAAACTTTTTCATGTTTCATATTGATTCTTATGCTTATCTTCCCAATAGGTTTTTATGTATAAATGCAGATTAATGATAAAGATATGAAACAAATTAATCATTGCCCTAAACGTTATTAAAGGAGAGAAGGAGGAGGACAGGGTGGGGGAAAGGAGGAGGTTGGATGGAGAGTAGGGAAGGAGAAAAGACAGTGGGTGGAGAGGAGCGAAGGGGGGCAGGAGGAAAGGATGATTGTCACTTATAACACTAATTGGCTCCTACAAAGCACACAGTTTAAGCACACCTGTGTTTTCGCTGAGGTCTCAGCTGTTGCTGCAGTCTTGTTAGAGAAGAAAAACATAGTTAAACTCTTCAACAATTTTATGCATATGGGGCAAGTAAATTACATATTACCACTAACTATACCAACATATAAATCCCTATAGCTCAGTTGGAGCCTTAAGTAAAATAAGTACAAAAAAAATCAGGTATAAAAGGGTTACACACCTGTGGTGTCTCTCGAAAGCGCTCAGTCACCATGGGACTCTCTTTAAAGGGCTCGGTCTCCTCTCTGGAGTCTTAGAGAAGAAAGAAACATAGTAAAACTCTTCAAGTCAAGTCAAGTCACCTTTATTTATATAGCGCTTTTACCAATACAGATTGTGTCAAAGCACTTAACAGTATCAAATTGGAGGACAGAGTGTCAGTAATATATAATAAGACTAAACATTTAATTTTCAGTTAAAGGCATTTCATTATTGAATTCAGAGATGTCATTGTCTAGCTCAGTTTAGTTTAAATAGTATATGAGCAATCAAATCGGTGATAATCGCTAGAAATTAAGTGTCCCCAACTGAGCAAGCCAGAGGCGACAGCGGCAAGGAACCAAAACTCCCTCTGAGACAGAATGGAGAAAAAAACCTTGGGAGAAACCAGGCTCAGTCGGGGGGCCAGTTCTCCTCTGACCAGACGACACCCACAGTTCAAAAGTTTCAGGTACTAACAATAGTAGTATTATGTAGTTAGGTATTGTATTATATTTTTAGTTATATTTTTTTAGTTTTATTGTATTTTAATTGAGGTCTCTGGGCTCATCTGGGTGTCCTGGTCTCCGCTGACGATCAGGGCTGCAGACATCATCTCTTGGTGCTGATCCACCATCTGATTATAGGAAAGAAACAGACAAATATTAGCGTAGATGCCATTCTTCTTACGATGTAATGAGTACATCGTGTGTTGTGGGAAGTGTTCCCGGTTCCGGTTGATCTAATTAATGCAGCCTAACAATCCTTTAATGGATTTGAATAATAGAAGCGTATTAGTGTGTTATGTGTACGCCAGGGTAAAGAGATGGGTCTTTAATCTAGATTTAAACTGACAGAGTGTGTCTGCCTCCCGAACAGTGTTAGGTAGATTGTTCCAGAGTTCTTATTGTTCTTCAACAATTTTTATTCATCCAAGCAAGCCACTATAGATTCTTATTTACAGGGGGGCTTGGAAAACATTAAACATGTCAATAAATTAAAGTTACATGCAAAAGTAATCAACCAAACATCATAAAAATCCATATAGCTCTGTTTGAGTAACAAGTAAACGAAACAAATAAATAAAAATGCAAGGGAGAAAAATATTCACCAGATGGATTTCTCCAAAAGTCGAGGAAGAATCTAGATCCTCCACAGGATTCTTGTTCATAGAAGAAAAATATAGTTATTCTCTTCAATAAATTAAAGTGCAAATACATCAATTAACACTATCAATCAGCCCAACATCACAAGTCTCAACAGCTCTGCTTGAGAAACAATTAAAAAAGCAATGAAAATCAGAGGAAGTTACCTTTTGAGCAATAATGACCACCAGCTTCTCAGTTTTATCAGTCCTTGAAAAATTCCGGACACAGTCGAGGGCCAGAATACTATGGGCCCCTCTATCCTCACCCTCAGTCCATTCAAATAGGACATAGCGGATATCCAATGCTGATATCGCCATTTTTACTCCCAGCCGCTATCTTTCGACGCGAATGCCGCATGCGGATGACATCACAAACTACGCGACGCTGTAGCGGCCGATCGGAGTGGAGAAATGCTTGCCAGTATAAATAACGTTAAGGAAATAAGACGCAATTAAAGAAAAGCAATAGATATGGATGATGATGATGATTACGTGAATGTATGTTCTATGGATTTTTTTTTTTTTTTTTTGCTACGTTTAGACTGTAATGACCTTTCAGCCATATTCATCTAGAAACTGCATTATGACAATACAGAAAACATTGCATTTTGCATTGCATTTGGTGGATGTAACGATGAATGTGTGGATGTGTATGAGCTGTAATGTGAATCTGGAAGTGACTTGAAATTGGAAAAAAGGCTTGATTGACAAAATAAAAAAACGACAAACCATTTTGTTGTACATTTCCTTCTTTTCCACTATCTTCATACAAGAAAGAATTGACCTTGTAAATGTTTCAGGAAAACATGTAGACATCATAGCTTTCCATCTCCTCTCACTTATTTGCCATAGTTAAATTCCATATGCCAATTACATGTGATACCAATTTCACGTGTTCGCACATACATAAGTTTTTTGCATTTTTTTTTTAGTTAGTTCTTAGTCATTGCCTTGATAATAGAAAATATGAGCTAGGCATCATGTATGACAGTTGCCAAAGTGAGATATGAACTACAAAATGACCAGATCCTGCCATGAGCTAAATAGGAGACATATCTTGTATGTACATATAGGGCTTATATGTGGATATAAAGAAGCAATACAGGAGACCTATATGGCCTGTATATGCACATATATGCACCTCAATTTTGCATATATACGCATATATATTATCATATATGTGCATATATACTGCATATAGGTTTCATACATGCACATATATCCTCACATAGGTTCTTTCCATGTGGGTTGTTGCAGTGACAGTAATTTATATCAGGAGTGCAAAATAATAAATCCGTGTATGTCATAATTTGGAATAAGGCACACCTGTGCAATAATCATGCTGTCTAATCAGCATCTTGATATTTCACACCTGTGAGGTGGATGGAGTATCTCAGCAAAGGAGAAGTACTCACTAACACAGATTTAGACAGATTCATGAACAATATTTGAGAGAAATAGGCCTTTTGTGTACATAGAAAAAGTCTTAGATCTTTGAGTTCAGCTCATGAAAAATGGGGGCAAAAACAAAAGTGTTGCATTTATAATTTGGTTCAGTGTATACATACATGTGTGTGTGTGTACCGTAATTTCCGGACTATTGAGCGCACCTGAAAATAACCCGCACCCACTGAATTTGAAAAAAATATATTATTTTGAACATAAATAAGCCGCACATGTCTATAAGCCGCAGGTGCCTACAGGTACATTGAAACAAATTAACTTTACACAGGCTTTAACGAAACACGGCTTGTAACAAAAATAAATATGCTTTAACGAAACGCCTACGTTGCAACATGATCTCACAGGATTCCGTGTAATGTTCACGGACTTAATTAACCCCGAATCTGTGGTGGCATCACGGAATCACCGAAAATTCCGTGATGGGCTCACAGAAGGCATCAGCCGTGGTCCATGCACGGATTCACTGGTTCAACACCAGCGCTGCATCGGACCACGTAAAAAGAGTGACTCCGATGCAGTTATAGTTTCACTGGAGTACCTGACAGCCCCTACCCTAAACCTACCCAGTTCTGAACAATAATGATGACGATCAATTTCCCAGTATCGCGTCGTCATATTGAAGGGTTTCCGTGCGTGGAGCACAGCTGATGTCACTGACTTACATTGGTATCACTTCTGTGAGCCCATCACGGAATTTTCGGCGATTCCGTGATGCCACCACAGATTCGGAGGTTAATTAAGTCCGTGAACATTACACGGTCACTATCTTCCTCCTCCTGTGCTTTAGTTGTCTTTATGCACCAAGTCAATTCCTCACGCTGCTGTTTCCAACGTCTTATCATCGACTCATTAAGACCAAGCTCCATAGGCGGTTCTAGGGGGGGGCCGGGGGGGGGCCAGTGCCCCTGTGACAACGAGCTTGGACCCCGTTGTGGCCCCCCTAAATGTAGAGTGTGAAATTATTTTTTACAAAACTTTTTTTTCGCGATCGTTTTTTACATCCGTTATTAGACCTATTAGACCGTGGCAACGCGGAACAGAAATGTCACCCACACATTTTCTAGAGGGGCTGTTTAAAGCGGAACACAAGAACATGCATCTGCAGGTTTTTTTCTACTCAGAAGTTGGAAGTTTTGCGTGAATATTATAATAGGCCCTTTTCACATGACGTCACACAACTTCCCTTCTGACGCGAAGCAGGGTATTCTTACTTCCTCCAGCATAGGAAAGCGCTATGGCTACCAGCATGGAGTTCACCCAGACGCTTGTACTTCTGCCAAAAATATGGTTAGAGGATGACTGCCGCTGTCTACTGTCGTCCTTATTCAAGGCGAGGCGTCTGGCATCTCAAACGAATTTACCGAATACCGGTCGGCGAGATTTGCTGTTTGAAGTCGAGGAACACTCGCACTCTGGCACAATGTTTACTGTCTTTATTGCAGTTAGATGAAGTTGGTTAGATATATTTGTCAAATAAACAAACATTTATGTCCATCAGTAATTTATGTCCTGCTTAATACAGCGCCTTTATGTACAAGAATAGTTCAACATAACAAGCTTGTACTATTTAAATATCAATAAAATGGGGTCTATAATTTTCCCCATTTATTTTTATAACAATGTAATTCAGAAATACATATTAAATATATTAAGTTTACATAAAAAGCTTTTACTGTTAAAAACAAATGCGAATATTTGTGTAAATGAATGTAAAATGCACGTCATAGCTGTTTTTTTTTTTTACATTACATTGCATGTAGCCTATAATGAAAATAAAATACAAACGATCATATTAATCAATAATAATTCACAAAGAAAAAACAGGGTATACATGTAGATAAAGTGTAAGTGATTTTAAGAATTTAAGTAATTGTGGAAGTTCAAAGTTCTGTAGCACTTTGCGACAGTCCTTGTTGCATTGTTTCAATATTAAGCATTTTATTCTTGAACTGGATAATGGATTTCTTTTCAGACCATTTGCATTTATGGATGCCATGTAGTAAAAAGATTTAATACAAAAATATGATTTGTGTCCATGTCATTTTCCCATAGTAAATAAAAACATAATCGCACTGTTTGTCTTTTTATTGCCAAACTATACGGGGAATTTAATTTACACAAATAAACTATCCAAGGAATGACATAAACCGAAATAAAAAAAAAAAGATTTCAAGTATATATTTTGTGAACAGCCTACATAATCATTGTCATACAAATCTGAAAGCAAGCAAGCCTCCCATCTAAGGCAGATGCAGAAAAACGTTCGCAAAAGAATCCAACTAAGTACATTAACTATTAGCCTTAACTCTTAACGAACGCCATTCATATTTCAAGTTTTTCCCACATTTTCCTGAGAAGTCTCCGGTGTAATGGTATAACGGAAGTACAGATACACTGCTTTGCGGGAAAGCGGAAGTTAGCTGACGTCATTGTGAAAAGGGCTTATTGAAGACTTCAAGCAAAGGAAATATAGAGGTAAGTAAAGTTGTTAATATGTTCTTGACAGAGCTTAACAGAAGGTTTTCTAGCAAAAACTGTGAAATAATGACTGGCATCCAAACTCTAAACCCTACAAGTGATGCGTTTCTCAAAGAAAAGTCCCTGTTTCCATTTGCTAGAATGTATGAATCAATATTGAGGACTTGGGGCATGAACTACATCAGTTCAGAAGAATTTTAGAAAGGAAAATAAAGAGTGGCATGCAGAAACCCTCCAGTGTAGTAGAGCTGGCATTATTCATTGAACCTTATAAAGAAGTTTTCTTTGAGCTCTTTAAACTATGCAAGATAGCTGTTTCAATCCCTGTTAGTACTGCATCTTGTGAACGGAGTTTTTCTGCACTAAATCTCAGGTCCACAATGTCAGATGACAGATTAAGCAATTTAGGTGTTCTAAGTATTGAGTCAAGGAGGGCAAAGGCCTTAAATCTAGACAAATTTGCTGATCTTTTTGCAAAAAAACACAAAAATCGTAGAATACAGTTAATGTGACTGATATAATATCAGTGATATTGAATATGTAATGCAAATGTAAAAATAATTAAAATGAAAGTTACTGTGACATACTAAATATGTAATGCAAATGTAAATATATAATGGAAATGCAATTATAGTTACTGTGACTAATACTGAATGTAATGCGAATGTAAAAAATAAAATGTAAATGCAAATTCATTCTTGAATGATTATATCCATGGTATTATGCCTGTTAATGCCTGCAGTGCAGAAAATGATATGACAACAATAAGGTCTAAATGTAACTGGCCCCTCTAACAGTACACCTGGCCCCAGCCTGGCCCCCCCAGTTGAAATGGTCTAGAACCGCCACTGCCAAGCTCCCGTGCAGCAGCTCTATTTCCTTTTCCAACAGCCAGATCGATCGCCTTCAACTTAAAAGCTGCATCATATGCATTTCTCCGTCTCTTTGCCATGATGAGGGTGACAAAATGACTACCATAATCAGAATGATGGGAAATTTGAGCGCGCTCGATTTAATCTAAACCGTAAACAAAAAAAAGTTGTTTGACCTCAACCTGTTCGGCAATTTCATTGGTCTGATGAATGCTTCATGCCGCCAAAAAACTGAGCGCGTCACAGAATGTGTTTTTTTTTTTTAAAATTTGAAAGCAGGAAAAATCCATATTAGCCGCGTCATTGTTTAAGCCGCAAGGTTCAAAGCGTGGGGAAAAAGTTGCGGCTTATAGTCCGGAAATTATGGTATATATATGGCGATTTTGCCAAACCCGTCGGCAAGTGAAAAATTGGCTAAAATCATGCAATGTGAATTTGGCATTAGCAGCTCCCTTGGCTGTCTCAGTGTGTTGACTCTTCTGTGGTCGTAGTATGACTCACAGAGACCTGATTTGTCCATCACTCGACGATCAAATATGCATCTCATATCCTGCCCCGTCTGATCCTTTTCACGCGATTCCTGTACTCTTCCGTGTTGATATCTGACCACAGCAAACACAGAGAAACCTCAAAATATCCAAAATAATAAACACACGATTACCATAGTATATGGTTTGTATGTGATTTTGTGATAGTGATATGTGATTTTGTATGTGATAGTATATGGTTTGTATGTGATAAAGAATGTGTACATCTGGGCCCATATTCACAAAACATCTTAAGGCTAAAAGTAGCTCATAACTGGCCGATTAAGGAGAAAATCTTAAAAATAGTGGGTCAGTCTTAAATGTAAGACTCCTAAATTTTTGCTCTAAGAGTATTTCACAAAGCGTTTTAGCGTTAAAACTAGCTCCTAAATCTGTGAAATGTTAGGAGTAGTGAAGAGGACTTCTAAGTCACTAAGACCAAACCACAACTATCCTAAAATGGCTGTTGCTGGCAATCTGCCTCGGAACGTAAACATTTTAGAAACATTTGATGATTATGAGCTTTTAAAAGGTATCACTTTTGGTTTTGGAGGTTATCCCAACTCCAACTCTTCTTTTGATTATATCCTTGTTTTCATTAATCAGTTGAGCAAGAAATAACAGCAGTTGCTTACATCCAGTTTGTAATTAAACCAAACAAAACCAATATATGCATATCCACTAATTGTTACAAGAAGCACACATTTACATGTGTTGACTGACAATTAGCTTGGATTTATTTTATTTTTTTAAGTCTTCATTTGAATGTGGCAACATTTTTATTTTTAAACCTTTATTTGAATATGGCAACATAATATTGCACTCTACAATATTTCTATGAATAAATATCTGACAGAGACTATCAGCCAATCACTGTGAGCATAGTTAATAAGCACTCTGACATCATCCATAGCAACAAGGTCAACCCCGCCCTTACTCTTAGCTTAAGACTTCTCTCCATTCCTCAGTAAAAGTTTGTCCTAGCAGGTTTGTGAATAGGTTTTAAGAGAAAACCCTTTGCTAAAACTTTTACTGCCATTTAGGAGAACTCTTAAATAGCATATTAAATAGCATATTTTAACAACAGTAAACAATCAAATTCCACATGTGATCGCAAAAGGAAGTTCTTAAAAACACTCAATGTTGGTTTGAAGTGAGTTTTAAGTAAAAGTGTCCTAATAATCTCATTGTTACGGGAAGTAGACCAGACACAGAGGATGTGGAATAACACAGTGATGTGTATTAGAATTCAGCATTCAGGGAAGAATGGCGAGTATATGAAGTACTTGGAGTGATAAAGAATATACTGATGATCTTCTTTTTGCCAGGAACTCGTGGATGATGTGGTGAAGCACACACCTCGGGTCAACACCGAAGATGAGCTGGGGTGACGGACGAGGGCAGAGGACCAACGAGGAACAGGAACAGGAGGTAAGTACTCTTGAGGTAAGTATGCGTTTAGAGTAGGTGTGAGTCCACTTCGTGTAAGCGAGATCGGACAACTGACTGATGTGAGGTGTGTGCTTAAGTAGGGCTGGCATGATTGAGTGTTGATGAGGTGCAGGTGGTTTGAGTTAAAACTCAGGTGACCGTGACCGCTGTGAGAGATTGGTGGTGGAGCCTGGCTGATCTGTGACACTCATAAATTGTCTGATGTAGCTTTATGCTAATGTTAGCTCTAATGCAGCTGCAGAACAGGTAAAAATGCAGAGAGTATTTTGTACAATGCATTTTAGCAATGTATTTTGTCATAATAATTGATGTAATGTTACAACCCCTGGCTCAAAGGGAAGCAACAAAAGGACTGATTAAAATTAAACACGAACACATAAGGCTAAATAAGAAAAGGCTTTATTAAGCTCAAAAGTAAATCAATATAATAGAACAAAAACACAACAGAAAAAATAACAATGTTTCTGTAAACATCAGCATCAGTGTGTAAAGCGGAGTGCTTGACTGCTGATGTAATGTGCTGTTGTAGAAATGCTCAAAACAATACAAACCAAACACAACACAAAAATCCCAAGTCCAAGCCCCAAGCCTCCTTTGTCTCTGCTAGTAATCTCTTTTAAAGGGGCGTCTGAACCGCAGTGGCAGGTGCACTCGGTTAACTACAGATTAGAGTGAATCATAGGTGGAGCCTATGTATGTATTGAAATAGTCAATACATTATGGTGTATTTGGAACGCGTGACAGCGCATCCGCTACCACATTTTCCGATCCTCGAACATGACAAATATCCAAGCAGAAAGACTGCAAAAACAGGGACAACCAGATCAGCCTTTGATTCGGACACTATAGAGAATTCAGAAAAAAGTCAAAGGATTGTGATGTGTATATAACAATTGGTACACTGGAAGTAAGATAAACAACGAAATGCTGCAATGCCCAAATAAGAGCTAATGCTTCTCTCAGCTATAGAGTAGTGATGCTGATAAGAATTAAACTTCCTCGAAAAGAAACTGACTGGATGATTTACTCCTTCCGCATCATGCAACGTGAACGTTTTATCGAAACACGGAGCCAGAAGCACGGGTGCTGAGCACAGCAAGGACTTAACATTTTCAAAAGCCAGTTGGCAACTAGAGGACCAGATGAGCTTTGTCTTACCCTTCAATAAATCAGTAAGAGGTGCCCCTACTGTGAAGAAATTACAACAAAAATCGGTAATATCCTACCAATCCTAAAAACCGCATGAGCTCTTTTTTTGTCGTCGGAGGGGGAAAGTCCTGGATAGCTTGTAATTTAGCCTGCAATGGATGCACTTTACCATTCCCCACCACCTTACCGAGGTACGTCACGGTCGCTTTAGCGAATTCACATTTTGCTAAATTCACTGCAAGCCGAGGATCAGATAGACGTTGCAACACTGCACGAAGGTGCTTTAAATGAGATTCCCAACTGTCACTAAAAACAACCAAATCATCCAAATAAACACCACAGCCCTCAAGACCCGAAATTACTCGGTTCATGAGGCGTTGAAAAGTAGCCGGAGCATTTCGAAGACTGAAACTCATAACCTGATAAGAGAAAAGCCCAGACGGAGTGACAAAGGACGATATTACTTGCACTCTTTTTGTTAAAGGGACTTGTCAATAGCCCTTCAGCAAATCAAACTCGCTGACAAACTTGGCTGACCCAACCTGATCAACGCAATCTTCATTGCGGGGCAGAGGAAAACAGTCTGGTCTAGTTAAGCTATTGACTTTGCGGTACATGGTACCGTTTAACTGACTTTTTCCGTGATGAAGTTATAACTTCATAATTTATCACTTAACTTACGTTGCATAACAGATGGGACATCGAATTTGGCTTCGAAAGGAGAAGATACTATTGGCCGGAGTACAAAAGCTTGATCTCCTGGTTCAAACTCTCAATGTTTGACTGTCCAGTCATACAATCGCTTCATATTTTGTTGATGTATTTCACACAATATACTCAAAGGAGTGATTTTAAGGACTGATGACGTCTCTCCAACGCACCCTGACTTTGTGCGTGATACGCAGTAGATTGATGATACTTAATGTGCAGTTGTTTCAGAACTTGCTGAAAAAGATAAGTAGTAAGGTTTGAACCTTGGTCGCTTTGGATGATTTTTGGAATTCCAAAGACAGATATAAATAGAGTTAACGCTCTCACAATAGAACGCGAGGTAATACTACGTGATGGATATGCTGCCGGAAAATGTGTGTTCAAGCACATCACAGTAAACATAATTGCTTCCTGATTTGGAATGAGGAAGTGGCCCGACACAGTTGACGAGGAGATGTTCAAAAGGTTCACCAGCAGCTTGAATTGGTTTCAAAAGGTGCAGGTTTCAACACTTGATTCAGCTTACTGGTTAGCTGGCAGGTCTTACATTTCTTGATATTAATAGGGATGTTTTGTTTTAGACACGGCCAAAAGTAGTATCGCAGCAAGCGATCATAAGTTTTACGCACGCCCTGATGACCTGATTGATCATGTTCAATTTCGATCATTGCACGACGAAACTTAACAGGAACCACCACCTGGAAAACAGAGTCCCCAACAAAGTCACCCTTGTGAGGCATCGTGACTGTGTTCCATTTTGTTTTTTTATTAGCATAGCTTTAGTGACAGTGAACTATCAGCCCATACACGCTCACCTACTAGTCAGTTTCCTAGAATAATATGAACTCCTTCAATTGGCAAGGCTGGTTGTACTCCCATTACAACTTCACCTTGTATCAACTCAGACTTAAGTCTTAACCTTATGAAGAGGCATAGACAGAAAATTCAGTCCTATTCCCCTAATTAACACACTCTCACCAGTATGTGATTGTGAGGAAAACGGCAGAACAGACTCCAATATGAACGATCCAGTATCCCTTAATATTTTAACAGGGACTTCTTTCTCCTCCCCTACTAAAGATACACAACCTTCTGTAATGAAAGGAGAGTAAGAAGACAAAAATTCAACATCGGGTTTCTGATTTTCAAACATTCCAATCCCTTCAGACAGAGCTGGTGCCAATGAAGCAGCAGACTTACCAGGTGAACGTGGTACAGTTCGTTCGGATTTATTCTAAAGGACTGGACAATCCAGTTTCCAATGTCCTTTCTCCCGGCAGTAATTGCATACCTTACTCAGTTCAAATTTCCACCGTGAACACACGGTAATTTTTAGATGGAGACTTTACAAAAGAAGCAGACTGAACATCACAAACATGCACATCAACAAAGGTGGATTTATGCGCCAATACAAAGTCATCGGCTAACAGCGCCGCTTCCTCAGGAGTTTCAACATTGTGCTCATTGATATATATGGCAACATGACTGTGTTTTTAAATTGTTCTAGCACCATCAAATGACTTGAATCCTCAAATGTCTTAATGTCTAATGCTGTACACCAACGATTAAATTTTCTCCTCAAATCTCTGACATTCTAAATGTGTTTAGCCACAGCCATATCACCCTGCAGCCTAAGACTTGTTGCCCACTGAAGCGAAGCAGGGCTGAGCCTGGTCAGTACCTGGATGGGAGACCCCCTGGGAAAATTAGGTTGTTGGAAGAGGTGTTAGTGAGACCAGCAGGGGGTGCTCACCCTGTGGTCTGTGTGGGTCCTAATGCCCCAGTATAGTGACAGGGACACTATACTGGCAAAAGAGCACCGTCTTTCGGATGAGACGTTAAACCGAGGTCCTGACTCTCTGTGATCATTAAAAATCCCATGGCACTTCTCGTAAAGAGTAGGGGTGTAACCCCGGTGTCCTGGCCAGATTCCCTCCACTGGCCCTTATCAATCATGGCTTCCTAATAATCTTTGGGTGTACAACTATACACAATAAAGAGCTATATAAATGCATTCATTCATTCATTCATTTGTACTTGTACTCTGCAAACAAAAACGCTGTCTGTATGCTTCTGGTATGCATTCATATGCCTTTAAAATTACAGATTTAACTTTATCATAATCTCTACTACAGTCATCAACCGACATTTAACTGGAAAAGCACAAGTAGTTTTTTCTTCAAACACATTGTAGCAAAGCAATACAATCATCATTTGACTAGTCCCTCATTTCTGCCATGTGTTTAAACAAGATAAAGGAAGTATCAGGATCTTCTTCAAATTTGAAACTTGTTCCAAAGTTCAATGAAGTAAGCAAAAAAGACACACCTTGTTCCTCACCAGAATTAGATAGACTAACCTCTTTCACAAGCTTCAATTTGAGGGCTTCTACTTCAAGTCTTGCTTTTTCCAACTCCAGCTTACTCTCTTCAGAACGTGGTTTTAAAGGGGTCATACATTTCAGTACAATCAACTTGTAAAAGTGCATGTACCATTATGTGTTAGCAGTGCCTGTACGCAACCATCATAAAATGATAAAAATCCATCCAGGGTTTATTTTTTAATCTCCTTATTTGTTTTACCCTGTCTCAAATCAAGCCGTTCGACCGTGTGACGCCACACGGTCGGACGCCCCTCCCACGATGGTTGATTGACAGCAGTGTTTCAACACAGACCCGCCCTTGCTCGTGAGCGAGCTGTCAATCATAGTCCGTGCGTCATTGTTGATATACGCTGGAGCTGTCTATGAGCAGAATGGCGTCTAAGCGATTGTGGTGTTCTGTTCTCGGGTGCAATAATGAACACAGCAGTCATTTTGATGTTCCTAAGTCCGAACCGCTGAAGACACAGTGGCTGAGTTTTGCTTTTGAAGGGAATATTCCCCACGAGCAACGTCAATGTTTTCATGTTTGCGCGAATCATTTTTCACCAGACTGCTTTATAAATGAAGGTCAGTATAAAGCTGGTTTTGCTAAGAAGCTGCTCCTGAAAAAAAAAAAAAAAGAATCGGTACCAACTATTCGTGTTCCTGCTGAACCTCCAGAAGAAGTGAGTGTAACGTTTAATTAACCTTTATATTAATCTTTGCAAATCGCTAGCACGCTTCACGATGTATGTGGCTAATGTTTACATTCAGGGTACATGCATGTTTTCTATTTACGACGTTCTCAATATAATTAATAATCCCACGTTTATAATGAACAAAACGTTATGGTTATTGTGTTATTACAAACTGTGTACGCAGGTATTAAAGTTAACATGATAACACTACACTAAGCTTACTTTTGTAGATGGTTTATAACGTGTCTGTTAAGAAGTAATGTAAAAAATTTAAATAAATAAAAAACAGTTATAACTGCATGAAAATTAATGGTAACACAATACCTGCAAAATACTGTTTACATCCTGCAAATGCATATGATCCAAGACTATAAATACTCTAATTGATGTTTTTCAATATTATGCCAGAATAAGTTATGTTATCTGATCACATATTTACTGCCATTCTTCAAAATATACCCTCAACTGTTGTCAAGGCAACACTCCACGTGTGTTGTGTCAAAAACGCCCCACAGAACAGAGGGGCGGGGCGAGCAAAGCTCACTAGCATTTAAAAACACACGCACTAAAACGGTGTGCTGAAAACAGAGCTGTTTTTGAGCAGGTAAAATTAGTGTTTTCTTACAATACTAATGATAATTTTTAATTAAAGTATATTACAAACTTTCAGTTTAGACCCTAAAGAATCATATTAGCTTGTACAAAAATGGCATTATATGACCCCTTTAATTTCTCATGCTCCATCTGCAAAAGTAGTAGCTCCTTTTGCCGTTCAAAAAACTTGTTTGCAAGTTAGATACACCTGCTACGGATTCATCCATATCGGACTTTAAAAAGTTAAAAAGCCTTTCCCAATCAACTCAGTTTTCAAAATTAATTTAACGCTTTCTCTGCCAAATCTTTTGTCCTTAAATCACTACTTTACAATATTCAGCCATCTTTAACAATTGTTCTTTAGAACACCCTTCTGAAAATGCATGGGAAGGTGGACTAATAAACGAATCAATATCGGCCATGAAAATTCACCAGAAAACAATTTAATGTACACAGTGTAATTAAATAACGAAAGATCCAATATTCTAACTCAATCCTAGTCTTCATGCGATTTCTTGTGGGGGGGTACTTACGCACTGTAGCCCGCTGGGTGAAAACGCAACCGACAAAACCAGCAACGCCTTCAACACCACGGATGTGCCCCAGAGATAAATACTACTACCCACATTCACCGCAACACTACACAAAAACAAACAAACTCAACAAGTCTCAAAGGAAACAACTCACGTTCAGAAACAATATTGCACATATGTACTTACTGTTACGTGTAGAGTGGTCCTTCAAGGAGGGTGAGGAGGCGACGATAACAAAATATGTTCTTTAATGAAGATTTAGTAGATACAGGAACAATATAACAAACATAACACTAGAACCTCTACATAACGTTAAGACTCGACAATCGTGAAACTCAAACTGAATGCTTATAAAGCCAACTGAAACAACGGAGGTAACGAGACAGAAAATCAAACACAGGTGAACAGACTTAACCATAATTAACTAATAAGGAGCTAATGAAAGAAACCGGAACAAAACCATATAAGGACAACGGAGATCACAGACAGGTAGACATGTAACACTTACCAACTGTTGATTTCGCACAATGATTAAACAAACTCTGGTATGAACTAATATGCATGAGTCCCAAAAAGCAAAAAAAAACAGTTACCAAAGTATCATTTTTTTAATGAAACTAAACGAGGACGAGCCCCCAATTTGTTACAACCCCTGGCTCAAAGGGAAGCAACAAAAGGAGGGACACACGCAAACATAAGGCTCAATAAGAAAAGGTTTTATTAAGCTCAAAAGTAAATCACTATAATATAACAAAAACGAAACAGAAAAAATAACAACATTTCTGTAAACGTCAGCATCATCAGTGTGTAAAGCGGGGTGCCTGGCTGCTGGTGTAATGTGCTTTTGTAGCAATGTAAAAATGCTCAACACAATACAAATAAAACCAAACACAACCCAAAATCCCAAGTCCAAGCCCCAAGCCTCTGCTAGTAATCTCTTTTAAAGGGGCGTCTGAACCGCAGCGGCAGGTGCACTCAATTAACTTCAGATTGAAGTGAGTCATAGGTGGAGCCGCAAATCACAAAGCGCCCAAATTCAACAACGGGAACCGTCACAGTAAGGTCGTAAGAAAATGTTTTTTTAGAAATACTTTTGATAATAGTTGGTAAATGTATACTGGGAATGAAGCGATGTGGCTTGGTAAACCTTGAAATAAAGGCTAATAATGGCTGAATAAAAACAAAAGAATAATGATAAAGGAATAATGAAGATAATAGGAGGTGTGAAAGGCTCATTATGTAATAACAATAGAATCATGAATGGGGCAGTTTGCCGAGCCAGACATGAGGCGACAGCACGCAGAAGAGTTTACAGGGGTCATAAATCAAATTTCATTAGCCTTTTATAAGCCTTCTCTAAAAACACACGACAAGGTCTTAGAAAATGTTTCATAAAATTCACAATTTAAGAGATTATGTCCTGAAATTTGAAATGAAGCATTAGTAGATTTGTGGCTTTAGCTTCATCGTGTTTCTAAACACCACACCATACACCACAGCCACATATATTTTGTTATACATTTAAAAAATGTTTTTAATATTTTAATTTTTGTTTTTATGTTTGAGCTTATATCTCTCTATTATCATAACAGTCTGAGTAATTCTGATTCTTTAACAGTAAACTTTGAAGTGTCAGCTTTGTGAACATATGTTATTTATCTAGTCAGAAAGACTCATGAGCAGCAACCTTTTTATTTTGGCTATGTCATTTGTGTCTCCATGCTGAAAATGGGGGGTGACAGCAAAGGGGTTAAATGTTTTAAAATTAATTCAAAATTAAGGCCCATTAGAAATCATTAAAACAAAATTAGTTTAATTTCCATTAAAATACATATAATTTTAATCAGACTACTTATTAAAAAAACATAGTTTAATTAAAAATAACTAAAATGAAACAATGACTAGGCGATAATAAGGTCATTAAACAATGACTTAGACTATATCAACATGCAATATTGTTCACGAAAAAAGACAAGACTAAAATGTAGTTAAAAAACAAAAATATTACCAAAACCTTTTTATTTTTTGTTGAAAAAGTTGAGCCAAAACATTTCAGACTGCTGTACAAGACTCTATAGAGTGATGGAACTATGACGTCACTTTGTAGGCAAAAACCTGGAAGCGAGATAACATTTTAGCAATTCCCGTTCCATCGTCCCAGAGTCAATAGATTTTTTTTAATGGGAGTTTGAATAAATCCCCATAAATAAGGTCCGTGGTTAACACAAGCTCAAAATACTTTCACATTTTATTCTACAACATAAAACACATCAGTTACACCCCACTCGTGATTTTTTTTTTTATCTGTTACGTTTCTTGAAAGACGGTTGCAAATGGGACTACAGGCGTTGTCGGAGACATTAAACGTCATCATGCTGAACAGTTGATGAATTTACAGTATTTTCCATTTGTAGTATAGTTAGTACAATTAATTGTAGAATAACCAATGAATAGTTAACCGCATTTTATATTGTTGTTCGACAATGTTTTTTGCTTTGCCCTGAAATGCACCCATAAATCTTCGGGTGAAAGATGCTTGTTTTATCCCGATGGAGCCCGACATGCTGAGTCCATTCGTCCATTTTTTTTTTTTTTACAGATCGGGCTCGGGTCGGACTCGGGCTCATTTAGCTTCTCTCCTTTTATTGTGCTCATATACGCGCAGAGCACACATGGCTACTGTATTAAATACTGATTATATTATACATCGCCTAAGCAATATGCAACACATATACGCACACATTAGCATACAGGTGACCATGCATAGCATCAGGGTGAAGTTGGAGCGTGGAGTTACAAAAAGTTCCCAATGCTTCGGGAAAAACTGCATTTTTGATCAGCCATACATTTGATGATGATCCTGACTCGCCATCTCCTCACTGGATGCGCCTTTAGAGAGAAATGCATCTTTAGGGATTTTGTAATGAAAGAGTTTTTGTTTTCGATTCAAATTATTTCGTTTTAAAGTTGTAATTCAAAGCTTTCTATAGATACTATATTTATCAAGTCAGTGAGGCAAGTAGGCTATATGCTGTGTTTCGGTTTTTCAGAAGCGCTCCGCTTGCTCAAAACCGAAACTGCTTTTTTTTAATTCTTTATTTTATAAAAGCACATTTTGTTGATATTGTGAGTGCACACAAAAGTAGATCCTTTACAGTTCCGAACAACGTAACCTTTTACTCTTACCTTTATGAGCAAAAATGACAGCGTATTTTGAAATGTTTCCAATGCAAGTGATCGTTCTGGCACGTCCTGTAAAGCGCGCTTCAGCTTCCACTCTCCGCACAAACTACTGGATATGCATCAGTGCACATTTATCTAGGTCAAGCATTTATACTAACATTGTGGAGCTGTTTTATAATTATATATTTAATTTTAGAGAAGTCGTGATGATTTGAGAAAGCTAAATTGATCAAACATAGGCTATGATCAACTCGCTGTCTGCCGCTGGCCGCTTGGTCGTTACTTTAAAAAACAAAAACTTACATTTAACGAATAAAAAAATGCTCCAAACATTTTTCTAAATTAAGTAATAAAATAACGAAACGAAATACAATCACTTTGCCATTTCATACATAACTGAACTATTTTAATAGCTGAAACCGTAGTAGATAAGCTGTTTTGGGTGAAGTGGGAAAAAAGACGGGCTCGGGTCAGACTCGGGCCAGTAATTCTGATGAGCTGTCAGACGCGGGCCGGGCTAGGGCCTGAGCGTCTCGGGCTAGGGCCTAAATTTTAGGCCTGTGCAGGGCTCTATTTCCTACTGATGTAACCGAGAGGAGACTCTGGGTTCATACCATAAGTTAAACTCATATTAAGATTATTCCAGTTAAACACCACATTTACCAGCTTTGTGGACACGAAAGTGAAACTTTAATTATGCATAGTGCTTAAAGCCAAGTTAAAATTAAATTTTTATGGCCACATGAAGCTATTAGAAAGCAGAAAGATTTTCTAGAAGCAATGATAAAATGACATTTTGTGTAACCACCCTAACAAAATGATAGCTGAAATGTGGTACTTTATTAACGAAAACCATATCCAAAAACTCGCTCACTCTGCCGTTATTTAATAGATTAAATGCACTAGACTTTTATTGAATACTACGTGGAGACACGTTTTTTAAATTAAAATATTCATATTAATCAAGGATTTATTGACTTTTAATGCACCTTATTTCGAAATGTACAGAAATATGTGCTTTCATATGTGCTTTAGTTATGATTATTTCATTTATTCACTACTTATTTGTTATTAATGTTTCATTTCAGTTTGGATTTATTTATTCCAGTTTTTTAAATTAAAAGGATTAAAATCAGAGTAAAAGAGTAAATCCTTTTCACTGAACATGTTTCTAAAAATAAGTTTGAAAAAGTTGTCAGAAGCATGGTGGTGGTGACGTTGTAGTTAGTTTATAGCCTAAGTTTAGCTTTTTATTTGTGGCGCTGGTATTTAGGCTTCAAAATTCATAAAATTTATATTAGTTTGAGATTATCTTGATGGACAAAATGTGTAAGTATAGTGACCTATAAAAAATAGAAACTTTACAAAAATAGAACTTCACAAAAATAGAACTTTAGCTTTTGGTTAAACGGAAAAGCTTTCACCAAAAAGAAAGAATTAAAAGAAGAATGTTTTGTGCTTGACCATACAGGATCATGATGAACAGAAAATGAATGAAAAGTAGGCACAATAACAAACTGGTCTCTTTACACTACCTGTTACACATTGACATGATAATAACCATTTTAGTATTCACTGCAAATTGTAGTAAGTTGACTTTACTTGAAAATCTCCTCAGTTTTCTCAGATTTAAGTAGTTACTCATTGATAAAGCTTAAAGGTGCCATAGGTGATTGTCTTCAGAAACAGACACGATACGTCATCAGCACGTTCACGCACGCTGTACAGACAGAGCAAGAATGGCAGGCAAACATCAACCCTATCTTCTTTCCTGGTATTGTAGTACATTTACTAACTGTTCTATAAAGCTTTCTCACCAGTGAATGACACATGTTGTAGCCCAATGATTCCCATTTCCAGTCCTCCTCCTGCCCCCCGCTCTGCATATTTTGCATGTCTCACTTAGTTAACATGCCTGAATCAGATAACCAGCTCGTTAGAAGAGAGCTCCGTGCATGAACTGTGTTCCGATTGACATGCTCCCTACACAGTGTTCATTGCTCTCTACTCACCGAGCAGAGGAAATCTGTTGAAGTTTATTTCACTTCGGAACATTCATTCAATGATATGCGCTGTGCAGCATCTTACACACAGACAAATCTTACTAGAGAAGTGTGACATAATATACCTCTGTAAATAAATACTATTTAAATTTACGTCTCTTGCACACTTTAATCCCCTTTGTATGTAACTTATACGCTCGCAGTTGTGAAATGCAGTCGAAAAGTGAAAAGTGGAATGTCACAATTTGGTAAATTTTGAATTAAATAAAATAATTTTAGAACTTTGAATAGTAAACCACAAAATATTGCTACTGAAATATGAAGTCCACCTGCCCTGTGTGTCTCTGTGTAAATTAATAGCACAGTTTTATCTACTGCACACAACAACAGACTTGCATGTTGAAATCATACACTTCTCAGTCTATAGCCAGTCCAAAGTTTTGTACTAAGAATAGAAAGAACATAACGAATATAGGGTGATGATTAAAAAATGGAGGAGGAGCATGACAAACGACTGGGCATGTAAGTGATAAGAGACATTATTTAAGGGATGGTGAGAGACACAGAGGAGCAGACTACCATAGACATCCATCCTGCAGTGTAGAAAGAATCTGTTTGAAGATGTGGAGGTTGACATGTATGACTTTGCCCTTGCTGATATGTTTCAAAGGTAAGATCTTAGTCTCAAGGACTTCAAAATCAAAGATTTGTCTTGCACGCCAACTGAGTGTTTAAATTTGGTGGCAGTTAATATCTCATTTGGTGCCTTCAATTAGAATTACCATGTTTTCAGTTTTTAATAGATCTCTCTCTCTTTCTCACAGTTTATGCACATGGCCCTATACACCCACGTATTGCAGGTGGTGCTGATGCTACTCTGGGTTTGTGGCCGTGGATGGTTAGTGTGCACAACCCCATCTGTCATATATGTGGCGGTTCTCTCATCACAGATGAATGGGTGCTGTCAGCAGCTCACTGTTTCATTGGGTTAGAGCCACAACAACACATACAGATTCTCAAACACCAGATTTTCTTGATTGTTGGACTGTCTCTCAGTATTGTTGTCTACTTGTCTTGTCTTTATTTAGTGTTCGTGAGTCCAGCCTACTTGTTTACTTGGGAAAGAGGGCACAGCGGGGAGCTAATAACCAAGAAATCATGATGGGTGTCAGTAGCATCGAAATTCACGATGAATACAATTACAAAAACAACAATAATGACATTGCTCTGCTGCAGCTGACCTCTCCAGTCACCTTCAATGCCTATATTAGTCCAGTATGTCTGGCGGCCCAGGACAGCGACATCCCTTCTGGCACCAGCAGCTGGATCATAGGCTGGGGACAAACTGCACCTAGACGTACACATCTACATTTGACTAAATTATTCAGATAAAGACATCTACTCCTAACATAACTTTCATTGATGATGATTATGTGTGTTTGTATGTGTCTGTGTCCAGAGAATTTACCTTATCCTGGGATTCTGCAGCAGGCTGAAGTTTTAGTGGTGGACAATAAACAGTGCCATAACCAGCTGAAAAATCAACGGAAATACAGAAAAATCACGGACAATATGATCTGTGCTGGAGTTTCTACTGGAGGCATAGACACATACTGCGTATAACAGCCAGATAATTATTACTCATTTCTGCACACACACTCACATGAAAGTCTATTAAGAGTTGCTGTCTCTTTAAATGACTAATACTTGGATTTGCTAATTTATACTCTTTTTGCAGGGGGACTCTGGAGGTCCAATGATGAGTGATAATGGATGCTCACAGTGGGTTCAGTCTGGTATCACCAGCTTCGGTTATGGCTGTGCTCAGCCCAATACACCTAGTGTGTATACGCGTGTGTCACAGTATCAGAATTGGATCATAAATATCATCCGCAACTATCATAGCCAGAACTATCCTTTCCTCCCACGATTTGTCACCTTAAGCTTCCCATGCTCTTCCAGCCAAAGTAAGATTGTCTCTCACACATCAATACAATTATATCTCATTCACAATCTGCAGTTTAATGTCTGTTTATATGTTTTTTTTTATTTTTATTTTGTTTTTTTTGTGTAGGCTCAAGAAAGAGTAAATGCAATTTGTGCTGCTTTGGTGAGTCCCAACACACATATACAGTACACACACACAAAACTCGTTCTGCCATGCTGCTCATGCGTGTTGGGCTTGTTTACATCAGAGCGTGCAAACAAAAAATATAACAGTGTATTTAATCATTTTATATTTTCACACATACACACAGACAATGCGTGAGAATCAGAATCAGAATTAGCTTTATTCGCCAGGTGTGCGCAAACACACGAGGAATTTGTTGTGGGTTTTTTTAAGGTGCTCCTGGTACATACATACATACATACATACACATCTGACATGAGAACAGAAAAAAAAACATTTAAATAGTAAGACTTAACAATAGATAATAATAATAATAATAATAATGTGTATGAATCTGGAACAGTAGATTTATGTACAGATTTGTGCATTATTTACTTTATATACAGCTGTATAAATAAACAGATATGCATATGTATTTACATAAAACTTGAGAAAGAGGCAATAATTAAAGATGGAGAATGAATTACATCCATGTGTTAGCCATTTAAGCTGGAGATGGCATGGGGGAAAAAAACTGTTTTTATGCATAGATGTTCTAGTGCACAGAGATCTGTAGCATCTGGCTGAAGGGAGAAGTGCAAACAGGTTGTGTCCGGGGTGAGAGGGGTCTGTGATGATGTTACCTGCCCGTTTCTTCACTCTGGAGTTGTACAAGTCCTGAAGGCTGGGCAGGTGCACACCAATGATCTTTTCTGCTGTCCTAACAGTCCGTTGAAGTCGTCTTAAATCTGATTTGCTGGCTGACCCAAACCAGACAGTTATAGAGGAGCACAGAACCGACTCAATAACAGCTGAATAAAATTGTTTCAGCAGCTCCTGTGGCAGGTTGAACTTTTTCAGCTGACGAAGGAAGTACAACCTCTGCTGGGCCTTTTTCACGATGGAGTCAATGTGATTGTCCCACTCCACTGCAGCCACAGTGCTGTTCATGATGGTGAGTGGGGGGAGAGGAGGGGGGTTTCTCCTGAAGTCCACAATCATCTCCACAGTTTTGAGCGTGTTTAGCTCCAGGTTGTTGTGACTGCACCAGACAGCCAGCTGCTCAACCTCTTGTCTGTAAGCAGACTCATCGCCGTCCTGGATGAGGCCGATGACTGTGGTGTCATCTGCAAACTTCAGGAGTTTGACAGAGGGGTCTTTAGAGGTGCAGTCATTTGTGTAGAGGGAGAAGATCAGTGGGGAGAGAACGCAGCCCTGAGGAGCTCCAGTGCTGATGGTGCGCATGTTGGATGTGAGTTTTCCCAGCCTCACAAACTGCTGCCTGTCTGTCAGGAAGCTGGTAATCCACTGACAGATGGAGGTGGGTACAGAGAGCTGAGTCAGTTTGTTCTGAAGGGTGTCCGGGATGATGGTGTTGAAAGCGGAGCTGAAGTCCACAAACAAGATCCTTGCATAAGTCCCTGGTTTGTCCAGATGCTGCAGGATGTAGTGCAGTCCCATATTAACTGCATCATCCACAGATCTGTTTGCTCGGTAAGCAAACTGTAGGGGGTCCAGCAAGGGTCCAGTAATGTCCTTCAGGTGGGCCAACACCAGTCTCTCAAATGACTTCATGACCACTGATGTTAAAGCAACAGGTCTGTAGTCATTAAGTCCTGTGATTTTTGGTTTCTTGGGTACAGGGATGATGGTGGAACATTTGAAGCAGGAGGGGACTTCACACAGCTCTAGAGATCTGTTGAAGATCAATGTGAAGATGGATGATAGCTGGACAGCACAGGCTTTGAGGCAGGCTGGAGAGACACCGTCTGGGCCTTTGGCTTTCCTTATCTTCTGCTTTCTGAAGACTTTGCATACATCATCTTCACAGATATTGAGTACAGGCTGAGAAACAGTAGGGGGGGAGGGGGAGGGTGTGGATGGCTGTGCTGTGAGACAGTCGGAGTGGGTGTGGGGTGTCAGACCAGTCTTTTCAAACCTGCAGTAGAACTCGTTCAGGTCTTCAGCCAGTTGTTGATTGGCCTCAGTGCTGGGGGATGGGGTCTTGTAGCTGGTGATGGCTTTCAGGCCTTTCCACACTGATGTAGAATCATTGCTTGAAAGATGTTTTTTTTTAGCTTTCCAGAGTAGTTTAATTTTTCCACTCTTATCTCCCTATTCAGTGTGTATTTGGCCTGTTTGTACAAGGCTTTGTCCCCACTCCTGTAGGCGTCCACTTTGGCCTGGCGAAGCAGTTTGAGCTTTGCACTGAACCAAGGTTTGTCATTGTTAAATGTTAAATAAGTCCTGGTGGGTACACACATGTCCTCACAGAAACTGATGTAGGACGTCACGGTGTCAGTAAGCTCGTCCAGATCAGTAGCTGCAGCCTCAAAAACACTCCAATCAGTAAGTTCGAAGCAGGCCTGTAAATCCTGCACTGCTTCAGCAGTCCAGCTCTTTACAGTTTTTACTACAGGCTTTGCAGATTTGAGTTTCTGCCTGTAGGCTGGTAGAAGATGAATCAAATGTGCACATATGATGTGCTGTCTATATTTAGGCAGTTCACGGGTGAGATTAGCTTTATTAAAATCACCGAGAATGATAATGAAAGAATCCGGATAACGCTGCTCTGTGTGTGTGTGACACACTCACCAGAATAAACGAGGAAAACTCCCGCAGTGAATAAAAAGGTTTACAGTTAATAATGAGAGCTTCCAAATTTGGGCAGCACATCATCTTTAAAACTGTCACGTCTGTACACCAGGCTTCATTGATATAAAAACATAATCCACCGCCTCTCGTTTTCCCCGAGGACTCGGTGATGCGGTCTGCTCTGAACAGCTGGAAGCCTGTTAGATGAAGCGCGCTGTCCGGGATGGCTCCGTTCAGCCAGGTTTCTGTGAAGCAAAGCGCAGCGGAGTCTAAAAAGTCCTTGTTTGTGCGGGTGAGGAGTCATAGTTCGTCTGATTTATTTGCCAGGGAATGGAGATTCGCCAGATGAATGCTCGGCAGCGGAGTCCTAAACCCGCGCTGTCAGAGTTTCACGAGCGCGCCGGCGCGCTTCCCTCGCCTGCAGCGCCTGGAGCGCTTGTATAAGAAATATAGGCTCTTCTGATTAAAATGTCCAGTAAAACGTCTGAATGCTCAAATGTTTTGTAGCCATAGACTCACGCATGCTTTGTCCTATCATAAAAAAAGACATTTTATATCTGAGAAACTAATTATTATTGTTTAGCACATTATTAAAATCTATTTCTGTACAGAGTAGGCTATTAATAATAAACATGTTCTAAACATACTTAGACTCGTAGCATTCATCATGTTACAGTGTACACTCATATTACTTTTATTGTTTTATATAGAGCATGAAAACATCATCGCGCCGTAAGAAATTTAAATACAATGAATTGCCTATCATATTCAAAATGTTTTACTCAATTTCAAACATTGTAGTCAGGAATTATAGTTTGGGAAAAACACAACTATGATTTTGTAGTCATATAGCCTAGTATGTATGATTTTATAGTAGCCTATGATATGATTCTGTAGCCACAGACTCGAGCATGCTTTGTACTATAAAAAATTATATTTTGTATCTGAAAAACTAATTATTATTGTTTAGCACGCTATTAAAATCTATTTGTGAACAGATTATTAATAATAAACATGGTCTAAACATTCTTAGAGGCGTAGCATTCATAATGTTGTAGTTTGGGAAAAACCCAACTAGGAAATGTGTTCAAGTTTGTCACAATAACACGTTAACTAATGCAAAAAAGAAACATGACTTATTCATCAGATTGATCTCCTCTACTGGATGAAATCTTGTTGTTCTTTTGATGGAAATTCTGCCTTTACTCAGCGTGTCTTCTTCCAGAAACGAACAGTAGCTGTGATGAACGATCTCCTCACGCTTTGTTTATGGTGGGCGTTTACATGCCCACGCGTCTCACGTGGATATTTACATATGAACGGTGCGAGTGGGCGGGATCGCATTAGAGATAATGAGTTAGACGGGAAAGACTGAACATCGTGTTGGTTTCATACGGATTACTTTATCACAGAATATTTGATCGATAAGACTTTCTTCATTTAACAGTAGACACTTCAAGCTTTCTATAGATATAACTCCCATGTCTCTGTGTTGAGTATTTGCTGAGTTACAGTTCATTTTAGTGACGCATACGATTTTCTTTATTATTCAAAACCACTAAGTTTTGTTGTTATTGTGAATGTACGGAAATAAAAGTAGACACTTAACAGTTTCAATTGATGTATAACACTTATTTGTGTGACCAAAATCAACATTTTAAGTGTATTTTGCACTGATCTTAAAAAAACTGAGCTTGTCTCGCTGGACAATGGATAGATACACTGGCAAAGTAACTTGGCATACCAAAAGAAAACCAAAAAAAAAAAAAGGAAATACACACATATGTGTTAAGGGGCGAATGAGACGTGCGGATCCATTTGCAAGGCTTTTATTCAGAGACGAGGTCATTAAACAGGCAAGATTCAGATAAAGGCAATCAGGTAAAACACAGGCAAGACAAAGAGTAATCCTAGGACAAGTGTGGGTCTTCGATCAGCAAACAATATCCAGAGGGCTAGATAAGAGAGAAAATTCATAATGAAAACAATAGTACAGACAGAATCCAAACGGCAAGGCAAAGGGTTAATCCAAGATACACAGGCAAGAATCAGGTAACAGGTGAACACAAGACTAGACTAGAATAGACTACAAACTATAACTGGGAAAACTAGACTGGCTCCGTAATGTAGCTATCGCTAAGAGAGTGATATGCGCTAAACAATACTCGGCAGTGAGAGACACGGAGTGTGATTGGCTGCAACTGGGTGCTTGTAATGAGTGCAATGGATTGTGGGAACTGAAGTCCAGTGTAAGTGTAACAGTCTGTGCAGTGTGAGAGTCAATATGATAGAAGAGCGACCTCTTGTGGTGAATGAACGGAAGTTCATAAACCGGATTCGTGACAATATGAACACAACAATCAAAACAAAACAATATTACATTGCCATTAATAATATTTGTATTACAGTAATACACTTAATATCACAAAGATTTAAAAAAATACACATCTCAAAAAATATATTTACAAATGTAACATGTACATGTATGCATTGGTCTCCGACTTCTTTTGGAGTAGGGTGTTTGTGTTTGGACTCGGCAGAGGGGATCTGGACTAGGGATGTGCGCTATGACTAATTTGACTGTCGTTTAAACGGAAGTTTTGTATCCGACTAGTAGACTAGTCTAAAAGCTAGAAACCCCCCAAAAAAATGGCAAAAGAAAAAAACTGTGCGTGTATAACAGCCTACACATGAAATACTTAATCTTTGCATCACACTGTCAAATCCTTCAATAAAATCTGCTAAAATAGGTCACGATTATGCCGTATGCTTGCCTCAAGTTATCATCATTTAATTTTAGGCGGTCGTTAAACAGAAAATAAGAGCATACACTCAACATAAACTAGTGCATAGCTTATTTATTCAGATCGGCTGGAGCAATGCAGAAATGAAAAAATAGACTGACAGAATTCTTCATTTTCATATAACATTGGCCAACATATTAAAACAAGTCAAAAACAATAGGAAAGTTTATCAAGGAATAGCATTAAAACGGCTTTTAAAAATGTACTTCATGTTGGCTATATTGTCTAAAAACAAAACAATGCTCGTTTTACTTACTCAGACAATGCGCATTTGTTCAGTGAATTTAACATATTAACATGGTCTGGCGAAAGACGGACTAGAGGCGATTCTGCTCTTGAAAAAAAACTCGCGCTGGGCAGGAACTGGAGTTACAGGCACGCAGAGAGATAACTACAAGCAAGCAGACAGTTTCGAAAAGAGCCTGGAAATCCCGCACCACCACCGAAGTGGGTCTTAGAGGAATATATGGCGTGGATGGGATCGCGGACCGCAGCGACGGGTTGTAGTGTATGACATGATTGACATTTGCTGGCTTTGGCTAGCCTCCAAGCTAACGCATACGTGCCTGTATTGAATATGATTACGCATCGCTCCAGTAGAGTTATTGTAAGCCAATTTGACATTACACAGTTTACACAAAACTTTTCCGTTTTCTCCTAATTCAAAATAATCCCACACCTTGCTGGTTCTTCGCGTGGTCATTTCGAGCTCACTGCAACCGACATGAAGAAAACGCATGTGAGGTCTGAGGTAAAAATGTAGTTTCCACCCAGATACGATTTAAAAAATATTTATATATTTAAATATTTTTATATTTATTATATTTCAAAGGTTTTATTTTAGTTTGTTGTTAAAATGTTTTAAATGTATAGTTAAAATTATGGTAATTTTTTTCTCTCGTGTAATCGACCATTGATTTCAGTGTCGACTAGAAGGAGCTGCACCGTTTAGTCGACTAGACCCGCACATCCCTAGTCTGGACAAAGGGAAGTGTCATCTCACTGTGCTCGAGCTGTTGTGGTGGCGGCTCTGAGACTGGAAGGATATGTTTTCGGTTTTGTCTGTATTCTTTTCCTTCTGACTGCATGAGATATGATCTTGGTTCATCACAGAGTTGTTTAACAAGTCAAATTCGATCATGGCCTTTGGAAGTTGCGAGTCTCACTACTTCACCTTGCAAGAGTGGTCGTAGTGCTTTACTGGATTTGTCGTAGTATGTCTTTTGACATTGCTGCTTCTTTGAGAGTTGATCCTTGACAGTGGTGTTATTTTTTGAGTCTGGCACAAGAACAGACTTGCTGGTTGGTAGAGTTGTTCAAGTCTGCCTGGACATTAATCTCTCTGCAGGAGAACCCAGAGTCTGGTCACGTGGAATGTTTCTGATGTTGAGCAAGTTTTGGAACACATCCGATCTATCCCTCTTGGATTTCTCCATTAACTGTTTTGTACTTCGCACTGCCCTCTCGGCTAGCCCATTGGCTTGTGGATATCCCGAGCTACTGGTGATGTGTGTGAAATCCCAAGCTGCAGCAAATTCTTTGAACCATTGTCTTGTAAATTGGGTGCCATTGTCTGAAAGGACTTGGTGCGGACTCCCGTGAACAAAAAAGTGCCTTTTGAGTTTTGTGATCACTGTGCTGGAGGACAGGTTATGAATAGGGCTGTCAATTGATTAAAATATTTAATCGTGATTAATCGCACGATTGTCACGAGTTAACTCGTGATTAATCGCAACTTAATCACACATTTTTATTTGTTCTAAATGTACCTTAAATTAATACTTTAAGCTTTAGTACTCTACTCAACATGGGCATGGACAAATATGGATGCTTTATGCAAATGTATGTTTATTATTATTGAAACCATAGTCAACATAGAGCATGAAGACAAGACATGTTTCAAAGGTCGTAGATGTTTTTCAAAGAACTTGTTCATGTCTATTAGACACATGAAAAAGAAATACCAGGTTCCCATTACTTCTCTTTCTTTGTACTGAGCAATTTACTTACACAAACCTGTTTACATTTTTGCAGGACAGGGCAGCTCACGTCTTCTGAACATGCAAAATGTATATTTATTATTTATTATTACATTAAATATTATTACAATAAAACTGTTTTCATTGATATATTTTACTGCTTCTGTTGTCAGACAATGGAATGAATATGAAATAGTGACTGAAACGTGACCCATTGAGACTACATAACCAGCTCTCCCTTCCAAGATGTTAATCTGCACAAAAATCCTGATAATCGAGCCGTTGTCTGATGAAATCAAATACACAAAAGATAAACATAAGATAAAATCAATAGCTGTGCTGTGATTTCAGCTATACTTGCATGTAAAATTAGAGAAGCACCATAATATCTGTGTTTAACTGAAAGCGCTGCTCCTCTCCACCGCTCGCTGAACAATGCAGACGCACAGAGAGAGAGAGAGAAGCAGTACCGGCGAGTCTCAGAAACTAGATGTTTGGGCAAACCTTAAAGATTTGTCGCTAGGTGCTTTTTTTGAAGGGAAAAAAAAGTCTCTAAAGGGGTCTGCAAAGTCGCTAAGTTGGCAACACTGTGCATCTCCATTTTGGGTTAGGCCACGGGTCAAACAGAAAATGTGCGCTGCGTTAATAAAATTAGTGCCGTTAAAATTAATTTACGTTAACGCGTTATTAACTTTGACAGCCATAGTTATGAAGCAAATCGATTTCGAACCATGCCGAATATGAGTCTACTAATGCGAGGTAGTGTTGACCGTTCCACTCAAAGATATCTGTAGCCACAGTTGACCATGGTAGAACCAGAATGTGCTGTAAGTGAAGAGGCTCTTTTTGTTGGTGGGGCTTCAGACTGTTACAGATAGAGCACGACAGCACCTTATTTTCAATGTCTTTGGTTAGAGAAGGCCAGAAAACAATTCCTCGTGCCCAGCGCTTGGTTGCCTCAAGGCCTGGATGGCCTTCACTGTGTAGTGATTCAGGAACAACTATTCTCTGTCCCTTCATGAGTACGTCTTCATCAACTGTGAGCTCATCCCTGAAGGGGAAATACTCACGAATTTCCACAGGCAGCTTTGACTGGCTAGAATACTGCAAAGGCGTTGAAGAACTGGGTCCTGGACAGCATGAATTTGCAGCTCTTTCAGTCTGGAAGACGAGATGTGCCAGACTGACATGACTTCAAAGTTAGCTGGATCATCATAGAGTTCATTTGGACAGGCTCCAGGGGAACGTGACAGCGTGTCGGCAAAGTACACGTGTTTCCCTTTCTTGTATGTAATTGTGAAGTTGTATTTCTGCAATCTTAGCATCATGTGTTGCAGTCTTGCTGGAGCTGTGTAGATGGGCTTGTTGAGGATAGGTACTAGCGGCTGGTGGTCTGTTTCAATGTGAATTTGTTTACCATATATGTAGTCATTGAATTTGGTGAATGCAAATAGCACCGCAAAAAGTTCTTTTTCGATCTGTGCATAATGCACTTCTGTTTGAGTCAGTGTCCATGAGGCATATGGGTCTTCCTGAAGACATGCAGCTTCAAGGCCGAACTGGGAAGCATCACAGGTGGGTGTGACAGGTTTTTGGACGTCATAGTATTTCAGGATGGGTGGACTGGAATTCTTGTGCTTTAAATCGTCAAAAGCATCCTGATGTTGTTTAAACCAGCACCGTTCTGTGTTTTTGCAGGTCAACTCACGCAGGGTGATCCAGTATGAATTTTCCTGAGTAATCAATCATACCCAGAAACCGTTGCAGTGCAGTAACATTTTCTGGTGACTGCATTTCCGTGATTGCTTTTGTTTTTTCTGTGTCCGGTCGTAGTCCCTTACTTGAAAATGTGACCCACATAGCTCACCTCACTTAGATGGAATTTACACTTTTGAGGATTCAGTCTCAAGTTCACTTCACGGGCACGATCTAACACTCTCTTTAGATTTGCATCATGTTTCTCGTCACCATGTCCACCCACAATGATGTCTTCCACTATGACTGCGCACGGGTAGCCAGCAAAGATCTGTTCCATAGCATGCTGAAAAACTTCGCTGGCTGAGTTAATGCCGAAGGGCATCCGAAGGACTCTGAATCTAACAAACGGCGTACTGAATGTTGTCAGTAGGGAAGACTTGTGGTCCAGTGAGATCTGCCTAAAGGAGCTCTTGGCATCTAGCACCGAGAATATTGTGGAATTTGGCATTTGCGCTGCCACCTCTTCCACTGTGTGCATGGGGTGATGTGGATGTTTTAGGAACTTATTCAGGTCTCTGGGATCAATACTCAGTCTTATTTCATCTGAGCTTTTCTTGTGAGTGGCAACCATGGATGATACCCAGTCTGTCGGTTCAGATACAGAAGTGAGAACACCTATAGCAACCATCCTTTCTAGCTCTGCTTTCACCTTGTGTTTCATTGCCGCAGGAATTCTACGTGCTGGACAAACGACAGGTTGAGCTTCTTTGTCAAGTTTTATGCAGTATGTCACGGGAAGTCTCCCTATTTCATCTTGGAAAAGATCTGCATATTCTGTGTTGATCTGTTGAGCAAAACATAATGTTTCTTTTAGACTGACCTAGTGTACTGTTTTATTGAGAGAAATGAGGCCCATCCGAAGACAGTCAGAGAGCCCAAGCAATGGCTGTACATCTCTTTGGACCACATAGAACTGTAGAGTGTAGATCTGACCATTCAGATGGCAAGGTAACACAGTGGATCCAGCATTTGAATCTCCTCTCCACCATATGCAGCAAGCTTTACATGGCTTGACACCTGAAGATTCTCGTCTTGCTTTACTTGTGTAAATGTCTGCAAGGACATGATGTTTCATGAGGCTCCTGTGTCAATTTTTAGTTCAGTTGTTTTCCCGTTGATTTGAACTGTGCAAGATGTGGCAGTTTTCTTTGGCTGTTTTGAGTCAAGTTCGATCACATTTTGATGGTTCAAAGCAACTCCTTCTATAAAGAATGAAAATATAAAGAATAAAAAATATTTTATTTTTATTTGCTTAAATTAGGACTACATTATTATGTAATTATTTGTCCCATTTTTATCTACATAATGTAGCATTTTTTTTTACTTTTTTAAAGTGCCAAATTGTAGTAGTATGTATATTTATTATGTATATTTATTATACATATATTTGTGATGAATATAAATGGTAAATTAATAAATAGGGTCTAACATTAATTCTAACCTATTAATTAATCTGTCTAATCATGTTTAAAAATATAATAATTATGTCTACCAAGCTCTGATAATGTATGGAATATTATATTAACACACTATCCAAATTGTAATAAAACAATAGGCCTATACGAAAAAAAAAAAAAAAGAATCTGTCACATCAATGCTATGATTCACCCAAAAATGAAAATTCTGTCATAATTTACCCAGGTTTTTATAAACCTGCATAAAGTTGTTTCTTCTGTTGAACACAAAAGAAAATACTTTGAAGAATATGGGTAACTAAACAGAGTCATTGGGTACCAGAAACTGTTAGGTTACCCACATTCTTCAAAGAATCTTCTTTTATGTTCAATGGAAGAAAGAAATGATTACAGGTTTGGAACAACTTGAGTGTGTGTAAACGATAAAAAAATAAAATAAAAATAAAAACATTTTAGGGTGAACTGTCCCTTTAAGTCAGACAGTTCACCATGAGCAAATGTTTCTCTGCAAATTGTGCGTTCATCATTAGATACAGGACAGACCATTGATAACTTTCCCATTCAGCCCTACATCTGGAGAGTCTTGTGTTTAAAGGGCGGATGTGAGCTCTATATGTTGTAAACCGCGCATGTTTAGCGCACGCTGCGCTTGTGTGAGAGGGCTTTAACAGCGCGCATTCTGGAGACTCCGTCGCTATGGAAACAAAGACGCCAAAATGCAATCACGCGCAAATGAGCTTCTCTAATAATACTTCTTATGAGATTGGTTTTACTATAATTGCTATTAGTATTATAAACAGTGCAATATACTTATTTGTTAAAATGTGTTGGCCTTTGTAAAATACGGGACAAATCGCGATTCCGTATTTTAAGGGACGGGTGGCAACCCTACATATACAGGACATCTCTCCCGTTTGGCTTCGTGGTTGCTTCCAAAATTGCTGCAATTATGAATTTGCTGTGGGAATTTGCAAACTTGTCTAGCCTTTTCTACACACAAGTCGATCCCTTATCAATTCCTCTTGTAAATCTCCAAACCTGCAACTCTTTGCCTTGTTTCTTAAGTCACTCACATATGCCTCGATTGTCTTACCTGGCTTTTGGTTTCTTGAATTAAATTTGTCTCTCTCCATCGTTATAGTTGTTTGTGGACTACAAAGTTCACGGAACTTGTGTTTTAAACACTCTGGGTCTTCACGTGATTCAGCCGGGGTAATTATTTGTAGGTTTTCTCCCTGACCCGTATACACCGCAGGTGCATACACAAACGTTCGTTCGCATTCAATGGCTTCCAAGCCGGCCAGGTTAAGCAGTATGAATGCTTTTGTATGAGGCTCTTTCTCTGAGTGTGCCGCAGTAATAAATATATTGAATTCCTGTTCAAAAACACTCCAATTTTCAGCGATATTGCCATCAAAGACAAGTGGATCAGGTTTGCGGAAGCCTTCAGCCATGGTAGATTTTCTTTTTTTTCGCCATTGTCACGATTCTGTGCAGACCACTTCTGACACCATGTTGGATGACGAGCCGTGTGACAAGGGAACAGTTAAACAAGTGTATCTTTACTTGAGACGCAGGAGTTCATTAACATACATGAAACTTCTCTGTGATAACACCCTTGACCATGCGTCAAGGCGAGCTTAGGAACTGAGGATTTAAAGCAACAGAACACTTATGTTCTACAAGCAGGAACAAATCACACAGCAAATCATAAGTTGGGTATCGTTTTTTTTTTTTTTTCTATACCGGTGCCAAATCGATACTTTTAAAATGGTACCGGTGCCTAAACGGTGTCTGAACCGATACTTAAAAATAACAAAAAATAAATAAAAAGAGCAATTAATAATTGGATTAGCCATTAGCACTAAACACATGATCTCTTTTTCATTCATACTGAATGCCAGAGGGTGCCCTCGCACAAAAAATCCACATATCCAGTCACAGAAGTAGCGGAACTCATGAAGCTCCAGGAAATCCCCAATATGGACAAATGCATTGCTATGGATGTAACTGAGTAAACAAGATTTAAACGTTTTGAATGATAAAAAAAATAAAATAAACACAACTACGACAATGTATAGTTTATCTGTGTTATTCAAACCATCTCTGGTATTTTCATAATAATTAAGTATATTTATAATCCATTGCCAATCAATGTATTAGTCGTCTATGGAATATATTTTCTGCCTCATTCTGTGACAAGAAGCTACATCAGATCACAAAAGGAAGCATTTAACTGGTGTTGTGGACTAAAAAGTTTATAATGTTCTCTTTTGTTGGACAACAGGTTTAAAAACGTGAATACAAGATAATTTTAGCTTTATGTATTTTAATTTAAGAATGTTTAGCTCAGCTAGTTAATGGAAGGCTACCTGCTGCCGTCAGAGCAAGTGCAATTTCTGCATTCACACGCTCCTCGGATGCTCTCATTTCCCGAGTTGTGCTTTTAAGTCGGAATGTGAAAACAGCACGCTTGCGTTACTACAAAGATTTGTTGGACTTGTATTATTAGAGCTTTCCGACTTGAGTTCACGTGCATTTCCTCAGTCGGGAAATGATTTTTCACATGAGGTGCCTATGACGATGCTTCTTACGTTTGTTTTGGAGAAACAAAGGACAAATATTTCAATCGATCGCTCAGGCATCGCACCGAAATGAGGCACCAAAATCTGCATTCTGATTCGGTTCTAGTACATACCGGTTACACAGATACCGGTGCCAAATTGGTACCGGGTTTTGGTACCCAACCGTAATCATAACTGAAGAGAATTTCTTAAAGCAAATGACAAACCCAAAAACAAGGGGGAAAAAAACACCACAAAAAAAAAAAAAATGCTCTCCCTTTTGTTAAGCTTCAATATCACAGGTCATCAGGCATTTACATGTGGATAGATAGACTGGCAAAGGAACTGCTTAAATAAAGCAGTTAAAAAGAACTGCTTAAACCAGAATATGAAAGTATGAATTTAATATAATAGCACAAAAGATGAAAATGTCAAATCACAAATATATCATACAAATCAAAAGGGCAGAATAGTCTTAAAACACTCGGTATATCAGCGGTTCAAAACAGCGACATCCACAGCCACTTGAAATAGTCAGCCGCATGAACAGGACGGTGAAACAGCAGTATAAAATGGGTATATGAGATTTTCAGGCTGCACCTCCTAAGTGAAATTCTTACACTACAGCCGACTTTAGGCTAATTGCGCTCACCACTTCACACACGCTTCCCAGGAAAAAGGGAAAGAAGATAGAAGCTGATTAAAACTTTTACTGCCCACAGAATATGAACACACATAGGAGGAGGCCCAATGCAATGCGTAGGCGTGCATTTTTAAAGCCACAGAGACCCAACGTACCTCAATCACTGAGCCACACAGGTGTGCTCAATGACATGACGCAGCTCAACGCCAGTAGGTGTGTCTTCCTATTTGAGATGTACAGAAACATTACAAGCAAACATCCGAATCCATGCACATTGACTCATGTACACTTGAGCAGCTCCATATACCACAATGCAACACGCTTACCACTTGCCACCACCCCCATTCCACACAACTATTGACAAAATATTAATTATTTTGAGATTTAACCACCAAATAATTGTTGCACGTCACTGAGCAACAGCATATATCCGAGTATCCGAGGGCATGCAAATGCTGAGTGGAAAACAGCCATAGAAATGGCTGCTCATCTCACTCCTGTGACATCCCTTCACCAACTCAACTCAGAATGTTCTTGAGCTTCTTTGTACCCGACAACAAGCCAATTCCATTCTGTGTAACTCTTAAGGATTATCTGAACAAGTAAAGTTAGTGATCACAGCAAACAGAATACATTATTGTGAAGGAAACAACATGAAACAGACTTACAAGAAGGTGAATTTCTTACAATTGAAATTCAGTAAAACCCTCCACCTGTCATTAGAAATTCTGGGAAGTAGACAATTCAATATTTCAATGATAACTCATGAGTTGAAACTATATATCATTCTTAAATTCAGAATTTTTCCCTATCCTTTTACAGACTAAGTGATTGCATATTCACAAACTTATCTAAAGGAAAAAAAAAAAAAAACCTTCTAATAAAGCGACCAAAACTGCCTGTCAAGTGAAAGACAAGACTGACAATGCCTTTTTATCTTTTTTAAGTTGAAATGAAAGGCAATGTGGATAAACATGCGTAAAACGATTCCTCATAACATTTTAAAGCCACAATGTAGAGAACAACACACAAAGATATAGAATGTAAGGGTTTTATACATAAATATAATTTAATTTAGCTCAAAGGGAATCATTAATGATTTTATAGGGAATTTGAACAGAATCACTGTTTTGCGGCTGATCACTGAGCGATTCACTGAACGGTACGTATAACATTAATTCTGCACTGGATATTAAAATCCAAAAATATAGTGAAAACACTATTAATAAGCACAGTAACAAGATCGGCAGATTAAGACATTAACTTGTAAGCACGAAACACAAGATACTTCTCTTTTCAATATAAATAAGACTTTATTTATATAAACCTAAGACATAAACTAACACTAACATGAACACACGCATTCACACATTCACACGTTGCAGAAAAAGAGAAAGGATGAGTTTAGAGAATGAGAATGTGAAATCCCAAGTTTACAGCAATATGTGCTATCGCATAGACCTGAACAACCATCAATCACTTAATTAACCCTCGCGTTGAGTTTCTCAATGAGGCTAAAATTTATATTAAATACACCAGCTCAGTTATAATCTGGAGTTGTTTTACTTGCGTTGCCTTGTGTTACAGGGATTCCCTTTTGTCTTCGTCGTCGTTGCAGGAAAGGGGTTTTCCCGAGTTGGTGATTGGCTGGAAGTTCAGTAGTCTTTGAAGCGAGGTCTTGGGAAGCCAATAGTTGGGGGTTGGCTGAGGATGGTCTTGGAGTCCGTTTCTGGTTGAAGTTTGAAGCAGGTGCAGTCGCTGGACTTTGCGGCAAACTTAACTTTTGAACACGAGACTCAACGGAAAGAAAAGAAACTAAAGTAAAAGAATAAAATTAGTAATGAGACTAGGTGGTTTTTCTTCTCATCGTGGTGTTAAGTAGCAACTGGCCTGTAGGCCAGAACACGCTCAAAGAGCGCTAAAACAGCGTCAAAACGCTGTGGCGAGAAGAAGAAGAAGGGTAGAAGGGACGAGAAGAGGGGGCTTAGAGAGACAAAAGAGAAAGATTTGATGTTGTCCTGAGGTTTTAACTCGGCTTTTTGGACACATCCCATTTGGTGTTTTGACCAATTAGATAGGCTATTATCTTAGCTAGGGTTGTTCCTTCCATCATAAATCAGTTTGTTATCTGGTCACATGGTCTGAATTTTACACACTCTTGCAAAGTATACTTTCGGATGTGCTTTCTATAACCAGAATATGATACATTTGACACAGAATTAATTGAAAGAAACATTTTAAGCTAGAAATGTCAAACTCATACATACCAAACACGACTAACCTTAAAGTCTTTCAATAGTTATTAGAAAGACATACATAATATGTGCTTAAAACATGATAGTCCAATATGTGATTACATACATAATATAGTGGCCGTTTAGCGATGTCCTTTAGGATGGTTTTATGTGCATATGAAAAAGAAAGTCTCTGTGGAGACCAAAAAGAAATGTTCTTTGGCCAGAGGAATTTCAGTCTGGTTCTTTGTCTTCTATGTGTGGGGGAGAAGTCAATCTGAAGAAGCTTGTGATTTCTCTTGTGGAACGCCATGTGATGGCCATCTCTTTGACCATTAATCTTGACTATTTACCCCAAATTTGACGATCTCCTTCCTGCGTAGAACACTTATCAATAAGTGTTCTTTTGTCTTAATGTTGCGAGATGTTCTGTGAAAGAGGCTTGTTGGTAGGCTTGCTCCAGAAGTCGGAGATAGGAATCTTTACGACGTTGTCCTGCTCTTCTGGAATTTCAGCTCCTCATGTTTCGATGTTCTGATCGAATCTTAGTTTTGTCTGACTCGTTCTGACGCTACAAGAAGAAAATGTATAAAAACATTTTGAACCAATAAACCTAAAAAAATCAACAAATAAATATGTGCAGAAAGTCAAGTCATCTTTATATATATAGTGCTTTTAACAATACAGATTGTGTCAAAGCACTTAACAGTATCAAATTGGAGGATAGAGTGTCAGTAATGTATAATGATAAGATTAAACACTCAATTTTCAGTTAAAGGCATTTCAGAAAGGCCCCACTGCAGACAGGATTTGCATTTCACATGTTGGCAAATCAAATTAAATTGGCTAAATTGCCTGTGCGAGCATGCTCTATGTACAGCGCAACATTGATGCACTGAAAAACAATAAAAATTTATTTACAGTATTAAATTAGAACATAATATACCTTTCTAATAAATAAAAATAAAAAAACAACATAAGTCAGAATCAAGTCACTAGGTGCAGAACAAATGTGTGCAAAATGCCTAAAGTGCAGGAGAACATATATTCAAAACACAAGCCACAAATAGTTAAATTAGATAACCCTGAGTGGTCAATAAATAAAATAATAACAAAATTAAAATAATGAAAGTATAGACAGAATCGTCAACAACAATCCTATTGGTCCACGTGGCTCGTGACGTCATAGGTGGATGCCCGGAAGTATAAAAGGGCACCTGCTGAATACTTTACCAACTTAGAGGCATACACCTAACCTTTCCTCAGAAAGGGCCCAAGCCACTGACACCCTGGGCCGCTCACATAGCTTGGCAGAAATGGGGAACCCAGTTTCAATGAAAGAGGGACATCCACAACAAGATAAGAATGCAGCTACCCTCAGATAGCTATGCTATGTGAGCAATACTAGCCTGGATACGCAAGACCACTGAAGAGGCTAAACTAGAAAGCCTCTAGAGGAACTCAAAGAGATCGCTACTTAAATGCCATGTAAGGAGAGTAGCTGCTGAGCTAGAACACAGCCATCCTCAGATAGCTACCCTAAGGGTCTTATGAAGGCTCGTAGACCAAGAATAAACAATACAGAGCTAGCCTAGATCGCCAGATAAGACCTTTCTGCAAAGCTGCCCAGACCACGGAGAGTGGGCTATCTATTTACAACCCTAGCAGGAGAGACAACAAGGGCTCAAGGAGACCGCTACTTAAAAACCCTATGCAGAGGAGCAATCACCAAGCTATCCTCAGATAGCTGCGTTACCAGGAAAGGGCTTACCGCAACAGCAAGTTAAAACACAGCTAGCCTCAGATACCTCTATTCTAGTAAGCCCATTCTGCCATAACAATGGCTGGAATATAACCACTCTCAGATGGCTATACTAAGGAGGCCCCCAATCAGTGTCAGTCCCACAGTAGGCTAGCAAAGCACTGTGTTATTGACCAGAAGCTCACAAGAGGGAGATCCAGACCATCAGTAAATAATTTGCTAAAGAGTGAACACATAAAACATTATTAGTCCAAGATCAAAAGCCTGATGTAAGCAGTGGCCTTAACACTAGAGGGCTGGACACAGCTATACTCGAATAGCAGTTCCCTCAGATAAGGCTGAAGATTGCCCAGACCACAGAAGTGGGCCAACTAATCAAAACCCAAACAGGGGGCTCAAGGAGACCACTACTTAAAAACCCCAAAAAGGGAGCGGTCTCCGAGCTGGAATACAGCTATCCTCGAATAGCAGATTCCTAGACAAAGACTTCAGCGCTTACCTGAGAGAGCTTGTGCCAAGGGGAACCCAACCTAGTCAGGCTAGAACACAGCTGCCCTCAGACTGCTATGTTCCAAAGCAAAGTAAATTTGTGCTGGACCATAACAATCCGCAGACAGCTACACTCTAAGCAGGGGTTGTTCACTTAAAGCCCTGAAGAGGGGAAACCGTCTACTCGGCCCAAACTTAATAAGCGGGATTCAGAAGCCTGGGGAGGCAGCCCACTCCTAAACCTATCCGGCTCAACACAGGAAGGAACATTCCCCATAACCTCTCTATGTACAGAAACACCCTGGGAGAGAAAGCTCACAAGTATGTCTCCACAGAGAATTTAAATATACCCATGCCCAGCGAGACTCTTCACAAAAAATAATATGCATATTAGAGAGGCACGGCTGAGCTGAATATAGCTCCGCCCACAATCTCTAAAGATTAGGGCTGAACGACTCCGTGTTCACACTTAATCTTCATAACCCAAATACTATCTGCGGCATCTGACAACCCATTTAAAGAGGGTGTGCGGATCCCACAGATCAAAGAAATCACGATCTAAGATAAACTGCAACAGCAGAACCGGGCCGTGAGACAAACACTTTGCCCCACATCCCTCAGTAATAGGAACAAACGAAGCCTAGATATTGTGACGCATCTCAGTGACTACGTTTACATGGACATCAGTAATCTAATTATTTACCTTATTCTGAATAAGACAACATTATGATTAAGGTGTTTACATAAGTTGCTTTTAGAATAATCCTTTCATGTTCCCGTTTTATGTTATATACATAGATCGATTAATGGCATGCGTCATTACGTCACCACGCGACGCCATCCGACGTCCCCTCCAGAATTTCAAGTATAAACATATAGTTCATCTTTGTGATGATGCAATATACAGTTTTGGGTGTTTCATTTTTAATTTCATGAAAGCTTCAAGTGCAGTTAATTATTTGTATGTGCATACAGACGACGGCGGTGTTGAAGCTCTTTTATTTGCCGTCAAACGGTTGACCGCTGCCGTGTGTGTATCCTGTCGCAAAATGCAGTGAAAAGTCCTACACGGCGGCAATAGTTTGATTAAGGTGTGTACATGTCTGTATTCCACTTCAATAATGCGACTAAAATAGGAATACTCCACATGTCTTAATTCGATTTGTGTTTACTTCGATTATGACTTTAGCCGGATTAAGGTCATCAAAAATCTCTGTTTACATGGTAGACTCTTATTCAGAGTATTGTCTTAATCGTATTAAAATCAGAGTATTGATGTCCATGTAAACGTAGTCAGTGAGTGCGTAACACTGAACGTGCGTGCACTTTGCTGAGACAAATGCAAAAGCAGAATATGCCCTTGAGTGTTGGAATCCAAACACGGAGGCACACATTCCCTAAGGCGCTGCTCGACTCAATATAACGCTATCTGCGGGAACGTAAAAAGAGCATCTGAAACCCACGAACCCCGCGATCTGACTCTTTGCCACAGCAGCAGTGGGAGATGAACTGCGAGACGCAGACAATTGTCACTCATCTCTCGAGAAGAAGGACAATGCGAACGGAGCTTTCTCATTGGAAACACTCACAATGAGTGCATTCAGAGCCCTCGAGCACCGAGGGTACAAGCTCCTAAGCAAGACACATGACGCATAGATTGTGTGTGTCCTCAAGTTTCTTTGGGCACAGAGGCACACACTTTCCACAACGCTCACCTACCTTGGTCTCTCACACGCACTTCAAACAGACGGCTCCTGAAGACAACAAAAGTTGGTGACATATTCAGCAGGTGCCATTTTATCCGCCTATGACATCATGGGCCACGAGGACCAATAGGATTGGCGTTGTTTCACACGTGCTTCAGACACTGGTCATGCTGGCAGCATTCCCCCGTAGTGTCCGCTAGAGGATGCAGCGCAAGTTCCCTAGAAGGGGAACCAACTCCTCTGTCGGTCAAGGATCATGGAAAGTGAAACTTAAATCTGTCACAGGGGTGGTTGAATTTGTTCCCGCATGTTAAAAATACTTATTAAAAACTTCTTTCTTTTCACATTTTTTTTTACAGCATTATCTTAATAGGCTGTATATTAACTTACTAGGAGAAAACCAGTAGTTCTGTGTCAAATCAGACATTGAGCACCCCCATATAGCCAAAATAACATGATCCTCGTTTCATAACACCTCTGCGAATATTTGACTGTGAGATTGTTAGTTGAATCAGGTTCCTCCTATCGAAGCATTGAATCTTGGACTATTCGAGGTCACCACTAATATATATATATATGGGTGATTCTTCAATTGGGGGCTATTTTGCCATCTTACATTTTGATTAATTAAATTTGGTTGAATTTTGTTAGAATTATGTCAAGACAATGTTTACATCCTTTGATGTAAAGATATAATAATGGCCACGACTGAGCTTAAATATAATTTGAGTATTTTATATCTATTTGCCAACTGGCACTGCAAAACGTCATTCCCATCACAACATCAAAAAGTCTCATAATGCAAAGAATTTATCAAGGAGATCATTTAAACTAATTTATCTTGCAAACATTGTTAACTTTCAACAATACGTATAAAAAACAAAATGTTTCCATTCAGCGAATTACATATATTTTCTTGTTCTTACCATCAAAATGTGTTTTTCTGTGTTCATCAAAGCACACATTTGTTTAATTTCTGGAAAATTAATTTTAGATGTTTTTTCTTTGAATAGGTGGATGAGTATTTCATTAGGCTTTTCATGTAGCACCTCAAGATTGAACATAAAACAGTTTTAAAGGTATGTAGCGTCAGAACGAGTCAGACAAAACTAAGATTCGATCGGAGCATCGAAACATGAGGAGCTGAAATTCCAAGAGAACCGGACAACATCGTAAAGATTCCTATCTCCGACTTCTGGAGCAAGCCTAACCAAAAAAGCCTCTTTCACAGAACAGCTCGCAACATTAAGACAAAAGAACACTTATTGATAAGTGTTCTACGCAGGAAGGAGATCATCAAATTTGGGGTAAATAGTCAAGATTAATGGTCAAAGAGATGGCCATCACATGGTGTTCCACAAGAGAAATCACAAGCTTCTTTAGATTGACTTCTCCCCCACACATAGAAGACAAAGAACCAGACTGAAATTCCTCTGGCCAAAGAACATTTCTTTTTGGTCTCCACAGAAGTATACAGAGACTTTCTTTTTCATAAGCACATAAAACCATCCTAAAGGACAATGCTAGGCATAACACTATATTATGTATGTAATCACATATTAGACTATCATGTTTTAAGCACATATTATGTATGTCTTTATAATAACTATTGAATGACTTTAAGGTTAGTCGTGTTTGGTATGTATGAGTTTGACATTTCTAGCTTGAAATGTTTCTTTCAATTAATTCTGTGTCAAATGTATCATATTCTGGTTATAGAAATCACATCCAAAAGTATACTTTGCGAGAGTGTGTAAAATTCAGACCATGTGACTGATAACACACTGATTTATGATGGAAGGAACAACCCTAGCTAAGACAATAGCCTATCTAATTGGTCAAAACACCAAATGGGATGTGTCCCAAAGCCGAGTTTAAGAACTCAGGACACCATCAAATCTCTCTCTCTAAGCCCCCTCTTCTCTTCCCTTCTACCCTTCTTCTCGCCACAGCGTTTTGACGCTGCTTTAGCGCTCTTTGAGCGTGTTCTGGCCTACAGGCCAGTTGCTACTTAACACCACGATGAGAAGAAAAACCACCTAGTCTCATTACTAATTTTATTCTTTTACTTTAGTTTCTTTTCTTTCCGTTGAGTCTCGTGTTCAAAAGTTAAGTTTGCCGCAAAGTCCAGCGACTGCACCCGCTTCAAACTTCAACCAGAAACGGACTCCAAGACCATCCTCAGCCAACGGCCCAACCATTGGCTTCCCAAGACCTCGCTTCAAAGACTACTGAACTTCCAGCCAATCACCAACTCGGGAAAACCCCTTTCCTGCAACGACGACGAAGACAAAAGGGAATCCCTGTAACACAAGGCAACGCAAGTACAAACTCCAGATTATAACTGAGCTGGTGTATTTAATATAAATTTTAGCCTCATTGAGAAACTCAACGTGAGGGTTAATTAAGTGATTGATGGTTGTTCAGGTCTATGCGATAGCACATATTGCTGTAAACTTGGGATTTCACATTCTCATTCTCTAAACTCATCCTTTCTCTTTTTCTGCAACGTGTGAATGTGTGAATGCGTGTGTTCATGTTAGGTTAGTTTATGTATTAGGTTTATATAAATAAAGTCTTATTTATATTGAAAAGAGAAGTATCTTGTGTTTTGTGCTTACAAGTTAATGTCTTAATCTGCCGATCTTGTTACTGTGCTTATTAATAGTGTTTTCACTATATTTTGGATTTTAATATCCAGTGCAGAAGTAATGTTATACGGCTCGTTCAGTGAATCGCTCAGTGATCAGCCGCAAAACAGTGATTCTGTTCAAATTCCCTATAAAATCATTAATGATTCCCTTTGAGCTAAATTAAATTATATTTATGTATAAAACCCTTACAGGTATGTTTGCTGTAAATTAAGCAACGTGGCGGTAATGACATACTGTTCTGGTAATGACATAGTGTTTTGGTAATGACATAAATGAAAAGTGCACTGATACATAAAGCAAATTTAAAGGCTTAAATAATGACTTCTGGTGAGTGTTGCTGAAAGAAATGGACAGATGTGAGGAGATGTATATAAATATGACACAACCATCAACTTGAACATGTTTATTTCAATCATGCAGAAACCATACAATATTTTCTAGAGAATCAATTGTCACAATGGGATAAACAGCATAAACATATCCTTCATAAACATTTCATAACTATGAATATTACCATTAGGTGAAATATTATATTTTTGGGTTAATAACGCATAAAAGTTGCACACTAGTTGACCAAACATGAACATCCAGAACTATATATCTCCAAGGACCGCCCTCTTGACAGATCTCTTATAAGTGGGAGAACAATTTCTCCCAGACATCTACTGGCAGCATCATGTGCCTTTTCGTCACTGGCTGAGGTGGTGGGATAAGACCCAGAAAATCATGCGGCTGATACCACAGAATATCATCCCTCATAGGCCAAAAGAAGCGGTTCTGGCCTACACGACTCAAAGTTTTAACAAGAATGCAATTCTCTGCATCCACATCTTGAACTATTCCTGGATATACCTCCCTGTCATATTTCACAGCACACCAACAACCTTTCAGTTGGTCTGTGATTTCAGTGACAATAGAAAAACCTGCTTGTGCATCCATCAGAGGCACATCTATGTTTGAAGCTCCGTTGGCTGTAGTGGGCCCTTTGCACATTGTCACCGACTGTGGACCATAGCATTTGCATTCATCTGGAGCTGAGCAGAAGCAGCTAAGTATTCGCCACTTGAATTGTGCTGGAGTGTTGGTGAAAATCTGTTTCAGAGGGGGAAGACAGTTAGTGATGCTGATTATCCACATTATATTTAAATATGTTTACCTGAAATGTACCTGGTGAATCTTCATGGTCCCACGGACAGTGTCCAGTTCTTGGGGAATTAAGACATCATTGGCTGCAATATCATCTTCTTTGATATAAAAGAGCTTTATTTTTGTTTGTTGTTCAGACAATGCATCAAATAAGACCTCAGCTGATGGCAGATCCATTCCCCGTGCAACAAGGGCATCTGCTGTTCTTTTAACAGCTGCCCCTACCCCATCCGCAGGGCCCTTTCCATGTCCAGCTTCAAGGAAATTCCAAGTCAATCTTTGAAATCCTAAATCAAATGGCACAGTTGAAAGTAAGAAGAAATTCTTCTTTGATCTGTACTGTGTTGTGGGGCCATCACTAATGACATGAAGTGTGGTAGCTGATGGCACTTGCTCCTTGAGGTAAGACAACACTGGTGAGAGATGTGCCCAGATACCTGATGGATCATGCCTCATTGAAGAAGAAATCGAACACAGGGACAAAACTTCTTTGGTTGTGTAGGCAACTCCTGTGTGTAGGGTGATTTGTTTGTGTGAGTCACCAAAATGAGCAGCTTGCACTTCTGATGCATATTTACCTAGATAATTTTCAGCAAAATCTATCTGAATAATAATTTCATCCTCATGTATATTCTCTTTGAGATGACGTAGTGTGGAGTGCTGGTGCTGAATGTTGAAAGTGTGTCGTCCAAATTTATCTTTTAAGGCAGTGGTGAAATCCTCTAGGAGAATTTCAAGTGTTCCATAAGTTTTTTCTTTCATTGTGAGATGGACATTGATTTTTTCTTTTAGCCCATCTTTGGTTTTTCTTTCACGTTCTTCTACTTTATGCCTCCAACTGAACCAGTGGGTCTGCAGAGAACTGTCGAACTCTCTTGTTTCCAGCTGCTTTTCCTGGCAGATATCACACTCTCTGTACATGCATCTCTTTGTTGACTTGTCACAACACAATGACTCCATTAGCCTGTCAATTTTGTTTGATGCTATAACTTTGTGGTGGAACAATTTGTCAGCCATTAGCTGAGTATTTGCATGTGTCTTACACAAGCAAGTTTCTCTGTCTTTTGCAGATGGTGCGACAACCCAGAATGGTCGATTTTTGCAGAATTCTGCATATGAAAGTTTGGCATGTGGATATTCCCTCTTAAACTTCAGAAAGAGGTTATACAAGCTGTCATTAAAGAAACGCTTCTGCATTTTGATTTTCTTTCTGGTAATTGTCTCTCTTTTTCCTGTGGATGGTCGACTGTTGTCATCTCGCTCCAGGAATTTCTTTAGTTGTTCTTTTGTATCTGTATTAATTTTGTTTTTGTATTCTCTCCTGTGGAATTGGAAACCTGCTGGTCTGTTTCTGTTGCTGTGCATTATTTTGTAAGAGAATCCAACCTGACGGTGTGCTTCCTTTAAAAAATGGTACTTCTTCAGTACCTTTCCAGATAGAATCCTGGCAACAATCTGTTTGTTTTTTACTCCAGCTTGTTTGTATTTGTTTTTGAGTTCAGAGAGTACCACATTGTGGAAGAGCAGTGTCTTCTTTAGGGCCTTTGGTTGCAGTTTCATTTGTTTTTTTGTTTTTTGCTTTGGGGAGTCTAGTTGTGAAAGCCGCCTAGAAAGCCTAGTGCATCTCTTTTTGTATTTTTCCATTTTTTTCTGTGCCATTTGTAGCTTCTTTTGGATAGCAAAAAGATCACGATAGACTTTTGCTTTATTTGCCTTAACTTTCTTACGACCTCTTCTGCTAGGAGTTTCACGATTTGCATTTTCACTGTTCTGACCTTGTTGCACTGGAGATCTTGGGGGGATGTCTGGAGATGTTGGGGGGGTGTTTGAAGCTACATAGTGTTGTACTTCCTGTCGAATTTTGTCATTGGCTCTTTTATTGTTTTGGTTAACTCTCCATTGTTTGCGTTTCTGTCTTTGCTCCCGTTTTGAAAGTTGTGAGATTACTTTAAGCTTTCCTGTTTCTTTTCTTCTTTTGTATCTTTCCTTTTCTCTGTCAATGTACTGCTGATATTTTACTGGATCTTCCTTCAATTTTTTTCTGTAATCTCTAGACCTTTCAGTTGATTTCTTGGGAGCCATTCTGGTTAAAAAATAAGAAAAAATAGTTTTAGGAAGTAAGGCATCTCACTTAAGTTTCATTGCAAAATCACACTATTATGCTTCTTTAACTTAATTTATAAACACATAATATGATATAGATAGTGACACAGAACATGTCATTACCACCATCACTTGTCATTACCATCACAACAAGTTGTGTGTTGGTAATGACGTGTTGCGGTAATGACATTTTAATTTTTTTTCAGGAAAAAAGATGCTAGGTCATGGTTTTGCTAACATCACTCAACAGCTAATACAAAAAGAACTTTAAATACACATAAATCATGTGAATATATATATATATATATTTATCAAAATAGTGCTGCTACAGCATTTATGGTAATGACGCTGAATAAGTCTACTCCATGATCAGAAGGAATTCATGATTAAATTACTTACTTTTTCAGACATCAAATATCACTGTTCTTCCATGGCTGACATGTGGTCCTCTGCTAGTCTTCATTTCCATGGTTACGGCATAAACAAGTCTTACCCTCAAAAATATCCTTGTTGTAATCATAGACTGTCGCGGTAATGACAGTATTGTTGTGGACAATACTAAATTGTTAAAAATATTCACAAATTGCACAGATATGAACCCGAATTATGCATCAAGTGCCTTTTTAAGTTACTGTTTAAACATATATTGTGATTTTTTTAATGAACTGATAACATTTTATCACATTTTCAGAGCAGATAAGTTTTAAAGTCTGGGTTGGGGACAAGGCCTGAGTAGCCAAATATTAGTGATGAAAACATTTTTAAAAATGGAAATCATACTGATTTTAGTGTATAACATTTTTTGGTGGTGCAATAAATATTATTTGAATTAACTAAACTATTTATTTTATAATATAATATTTTTAACATTAATTTATAACCTGGGGACATAAAAGTTCCCTCAATTGAAGAATCACCCATATATACATACTTATATTTCCTGTTTCTCACTGTACTTCACTGTTTTTGTTTATGCAGGGAGTCAAACTGATTAACTCTGGAGATTTGCATCAACACAAACTTAATGCTACATACATGTCTTTCACACGATAAAGTCTCTTCCAGTGATGGGCAATATGTAACCAGCAGGATTGATTGTGAGCATTGACACTTAAGAGTTCTCATCTGTTCTGAGTTTTGTCTTCAATATGCATAATATTTGTTAAGCATAAATGTTTCAAATAAATGTGTCTTCATATCAGTGCAGAATGACTTCAATGAGAAATTAAATTTCTTTCTTTCTTTTTTTTGTAAAGATATGTTTATTGGGAATATACATAAAATTATTTAGTATGCAAAAGCACTAAGAATATCAGAATATTCCTTTTTTTAACAGTTACTAAACAAAGCTATAGTAGCTAAACAAAAAATACAATGAACAACCCCCCCCCCCCACACACACACACACACAAATACATGGTATAATTGTCTCAAATGTTTGTCAAAACATTTGTCATAACATTGTTAAATAAAGGTAGAATTACAATAATTAACGCTCATAATAAATAAAAACAACAATGTCCAGAGATGAAGCAAGAAAATAAGAGAAAGGAAAAATACACATAACAATTAATATCCAATCATTAAAGCCTAACAGAATATAGTATTTTCTCAGGGGTACTATAAGATACAAGCTTTTACAGTTTTTAAGTATGCATTTTTTAGCTGCAGTGCTTGCAAGCAAAATAAAATAGCCTTCATGATAGGTCTTGCGAAGTGAACTGATATCACCAAGTATCCAAATTTTAGGATCAGGATCAATATGATTCTTTGATGTTTCAGAAACTGTTGCAATGACATACTTCCAGAATGTTTCTACGGCTGGACAACTCCAGATCTTATGAAGAAGAGTCCCAGTAGAAATTTTACATCTTTGACACATGGCAGAGATCCCACCATTAAGTTTGTTTAGTCTATAGGGGGTGTATGTAAGATGTTAAATTGAATTTGTCTGTGTTTGGTGGATACCAATACAGTTTGTGACTTTTGTAGAAGAGTACACCAATCACTTTCATCGTAAGAACATTCCAGATCCGATTCCCATTTTTGCTTAGTTGAATGTCTTTGGTATGCTGGAAGACTGTTAATAAGAATTCTGTATATAGAAGATGTTAAGCTTTTTGTAGAGGTATGTCTGATATCGAGCAGTCTGTCTTCTAAAGGCCGGTACACACCAAGCCGACGCCGACGAACTAGTGGCGACGAAAGCAGACTGCGGGGTCGGCCGACACCCGACGATCAAGTAGCACGTCCGTTCTACGCATGCGTAAGAAGAAATCCCTTTCGTACCAGCAGGTGGCAGTAGTCTGTTCGCCAGCTGAACAGCCAATCAGAATGATCAGATGGCCCGACTGACCGACGAGCTCCGACGCCGATTCAACATGTCGAATCGGCCGAAAACAAGCCGACGAGGACCAACTTCAGCCGACGGCGCGGAACACACTGAGAAGACTTCGTCGGCCGACGAACAAAAACTGCCCGACGGCCAACCGTCGGCTTGGTGTGTACCGGGCTTAATAGGGATTTTTCAGGTATATTAGGGAATGACTCAAATGTTTGACTTTTAATACAGTCTTATTTGTAAGTACTTAACCCTCTGGGTTCTGAGGTCATTTTGGGGCCCTCGAGATGTTTTGACATGCCCTGATATTTGGACGGGCGGGCAGTATGACAAGTAAAAATTAGAACTATTAGAATTTTTTTTACTTTGCCGGGCCGTTTAACCCTCTGGGGTCTGAGGGTGTTTTGGGGGCCTGGAAAAGCTCTGACATTTGTGCTTTTTTCAGTTGCTTATAAATATATAAATGGCTAAAGTCTAATAACACTGTAAACAGCACAAACTGGGCTACAGTAATATGTTAGCAGCATTTATGTACATGATTTTGTTTTTGAGAAAGAAACGTTTATGCGTGGTTCGTGAAAAACTAAAATTTTGAAGTCACTGAAATAAGGCCATAAAACACATACAGAACATTTGTTCACAAGACTTTTGAGAACTGGATCTTTGTCCCTAGTGTTTTTGCTTCAAAATTATATGAAAATCATCTTGTTTACTTGCTCACAGAAAACAACCCTATCAGCACACATACGTCGACCCGATGTACAAAATTTTGTCGGCACGATGTCGCTCAGGGAGCGTTCCCTTACGAAAATTAACCATGGTTTTTTTGTAGTAACCATGGTTTAACTATGGTTTTTGCAGTAAAACCATAGTAACTACAAAATGAACCATGGTTTTACCACAGTAACCATAGTTAAACTATGGTTTTTGTAGTAAAACCACAGTAACTACATAATAAGCCATGGTTTAACTATGGTTTTTGTAGTAAAACCACAGTAACTACATAATAAACCATGGTTTTACCACAGTAACCATAGTTAAATTATGTTTTTTGTAGTAAAACCATAGTAACTACATAATAAACCATGGTTTAACTATGGTTTTAGTAGTAAAGCCATAGTAACTACGAAATTAATCATGGTTTTACTGCAGTAACCATGATTTATCTATAGTTTTTGTAGAAAACCATAGTAATTGCAAAATGAACTATGGTTTACCACAGCATTTTTAATAGAACCATTACAAAATAACCCATGGTTTTTCAAAAGTATTAACTACATATTTAGTTAATTCTTACTCTTAAAAAAAAAATAGGGCTCAATAAAATAATCATAATTAATCTCATGATTTCTGAAAATGAAACAATCAAATTTGGCAAATGTGTTGTCAGTTATTACAAAAAATACACTCTTAAAAAATGGTTATTTGGCAGGGTGTATGGTTCCATGAAGAACCTTTAATATCCAAAAATAACCCATCCATTGCACAAAAGGTTCTTTAGACTATATAATGGTTCTTCACAATCAACATTTTTGTAAATATTTTTTTCTGGAAAGTGAGATCAAGTGAGCTAAATGTTCCTAGCTGCCTGGTCCAGAACTCATTCCAGACTCATTTTCTTTTAGTTGTGTTCAATTAAAGCTCAATAAAGTATTAATTTTTAGTTATAAATAGTGTCGAGGTGTTTTTTTTTTTTTAATTAAAAAAGACCAGTAGATCAGTCCTTTTATACTTTTTACTCCTATTTTAATGCTGTTTTGCATGACTCAAAAAATGTATTATGCTTATTTAGCAAAAGCAAAGTTTAGTATAAAAATCATGTTTTAAAATGAAATAAAAAGGCTGAGTGATACAAATCTTAAAATATAATTTATTTTTATTTTTTTTTATTCATCCCACTATCATACATTTTGCACCAATTTATTGGTCGTAGAACTACAAAATGAGTTTCAAATTCGCGATTTAAAGAAAGATTTTAAGAGGTTTATGAATGCTGCATGACTGTGACGTGTTTAAATGGACTCGCGCGCTGAATTCGCGCGCTCATTCAAACGCTGGAGCGGAGGGAGTTGCCATGGAAACGGTGCGCAACACTGTAACTGACGAACAGTACACTGTAAAAAATTATATGATGAATAAGTCATGACAACTTATGTTTTAAAGTTACTTTAACTCATAAAAATAATTTAAGCAATTTCAACTTATTTTTGTAAGTTATGCTAGATTCAACTTGATTTTTTAAGTCAGTTTAATGTTATTGAAATTCAAGGAGACCAATTTAATTCAGTGAACTTAACATTTTAAGTTCTAACTTACTGGTACACTGTAAAAAAAGAAAAGAAAAGTTGAGCCAACTTAAAAGTTTGCTCGACTTATTTTTGTGCACTGTAAAACCCAACAAGTTAGGTTAACTCAAACTGTTTGAGTAAACTTATTGCCTTAAACCATTTAAGTTTTTAAAACTAACAATTATGATTGCTCTGAACTTATTTCAGTTGAGTTCACTAAAATAAGATATACATTGCAGTTAAGTGATTAATTGAGTAATAATTGAGCATTAGTGATGAACACTTGCTGTTAACAAACATAATCACTGAAGAAAAAGAAACACAAGAACTACTGACTTCAGCCACAGCCTTAGATGAAATCAACTGAAATAAAATACATTAAATCTCTCAAGATCTGATTAAACAACCCCACAAACAGCATCACCAGCTCCACTTATTAATAACCAGACTGACTTTATTTCTGTCAGACATCTACAGAAGATCTTATTGAGAATTAACTAAGGTTTAGATGCTGATTAATTGTTTCATTTGAAGTAACCATGTTAGAGATCAGTGTCTGCTTTAGTTGGGCTCTTGACCCTTGACTTCTGTGTTAGTTTATTTTTTCCGCCTCTTTTTCTCTGGCTGTTGTAACCATGTGTTCATCAAACATATTTGTTGCAACTCAAAAGCCCCGAGAAAATGGTCAGTAGTTGGTTGTTATATGTTTATAATGACAATCATCTGTTAGCGAACTGATCTCATTGTGTGTCTAATTTCTGGTTAAATGAGTGTATTGATCATAGTAAGAGTGATTCTAAGAGCCACTGGTCACTTAATATAAAGGACTTTCCAAACAGTTTGTCCACAAAAAGTTTTCCTCTATGGCAGCACTTAGACTCATACAGACATCAAGAATCAGCTTGTGAACCTCAAGAATGGTGACCATTATAAAACAAGAAAAAAAAGAAAATTCATGCTGCAATGCATGCTGGGTACTAGCATAGTACAAAACTCATCCATGGATCCCAGCATGCATTGCTGCATGATTGTTTTTTTATTTTATTTTTTTATATGGTCACCATTGTTGAGGTTCACAAGTGATTACTTTTTTTTTTAACTTGACATGATTAGTTGAAACAACTAATACTGAAAAGTCCAATCAACTTACAGAGAGCAGTTCAGCGCCAGTCAGGATTTTAAAAAGTGAGTTGAAATGACTTGTATTTGTAATTTGTTTATACTTAAAAATTTAAGGCAGCCACAAAACTTAAGTTTTTAAATTGAAATAGGTGGAAATTTTTTACAGTGTAAATCTCCGTCTCTCGCTGCTGTTTTCACCGCTTTAGTCCCTAAAATCACACAAATATCACACACAACTGTTCCAGACACTTTCTTACATGTAACTGACATGTTTCTGTTGAATATTTACTTCACAGAAATGTTTTACAGTCTTCGAAAAAGTCCGCTAGCATCTGTTTTCAGGCAAGGTATGTTAGGCTAACTCTGAAGCTTGAGCTCTTGTTTATGAAAGTTTGGGTTTTTAATCACATCTTTATGTGTAGATGAGAGGTTTTGATAGCTTTGTAAAGGGTTTGCAGTCAATTTGTCAATGGTTTATTGGAAGTTGTCTAACTTCATGAAGCACGAATTAACTGAATCTAACATTAGTTCAAAAGTGCTTTGATCTTTCATGGTAAACAAATATTGATTAAAAAAAATAATTGTTCTGTGGAAGGATAACATAATCTTTCTACAAAGGAAGAGAAGCTCCAAGATTTCAACATTTCTGAAGGGAGCTGCTGACAGAAATGCAGAAAACACAGGTGATCATAGAAGAAATATGCATTCATATGCATTTTTTTTTTCACAACATATTTTATCACCATGCATCTGTTATATTACAGTTCATTAAAGGAAGGTTTTGACAGGTAGTGACACAAACCTAAATACATGAATGTTAATAATTTTATTTTAAGAAATTGTTTGTGTGTGTGTGTGTGTGTGTGTGTGTGTGTGCATGTACCGTTTTCTTTTCTGCGTTTCACTTCTGCTCTAGCTTGCTTCCTTTAAATAAAGCTAAATATCGTTGGCTCTGTGATAAATTGCATATTATGTTTCTAGATTATGATGGCCGTGCAGCAGAGGAGTGCAGAGTCTCCTGTCGGACAACATCTCTAAGTCACTATGAACCATGTGACTAGTAAGTAAAACCTCAAACATACAGGACACTACTGTTCAAAAGTTAGAGGTTGGTATGATTTTCTAAAATGTTTTTTGAATGTGTTTTTTAAGTAAGTCTTCTGCTCACCACTACTGTATTTATTTGATTAAAAATACAGTAAGAACAGAAATATTGTAAAATATTATCATTTAAAATACCACTTTTTTATGTGAATATATTTTAAAATGTAATTTTTTTTGGTGTGATCAAAGCTGAATTTTCAGCATCATTACTCCAGTCTTCAGTGTCACATGATCTTCAGAAATCATTCCAAGATGCTGATTTGCTGCTCAAGAAACATTTCTGATTACTACCTTTGCTGAAAACAGTTTTTGCTGCTTAACATTATTATGGAAACAATACCATTCAAACATTTGTGGTAAGAAAATAAAGAAATGAATACTTTTATTAATCAAGGGTGTATTACATTTATCAGAAGTAACAGTGAAGACATTTATAATGTTGGAAAAGATTTATATTTACTAAATTGTTTAATACATTTAATAAATGTTGTTAATTGTACTTTCTATTCATCAAAGAATCCTGAAAAAGGTATCACCGTTTCCACAAAAATGTTAAGAAGCAAAAACTGTTTTAATAATAAGAAATGTTCTTGAGCAGCAAATCAGCATATTAGAATGATTTCTGAAGATCATGTGACCCTGAAGACTGGAGTAATGATGCTGAAAATTCAGCTTTGATCACAGGAATAAATTACAATTTACAATATATTAAAATAGACAACAGTTCTTTTTAACGTGTAATTATATTTTGCAATATTACTATATTTTTTTCCCAAAAACACTGTAATGTTTCCAAAATCTTGACAGTTACTGTATAAAAATTGTTACTATATTGCTTAAATACCATTAATTGAATGGATTTGTGGCCCAAGATGCTGGGATAGGCTTCAGCCCCCAAGACCCTAGAGAGGATAAGTGGTTTGGAGAGTGAATAGATGGATGCATGAACTTCCAAAATACTTTGACTTGCTTTGATTTTGTTTCGATTCTGACTACTGTTCAGCTTAAAAATATCTTTCCATTATCATAGTTTGTCATTTTGCATCATTATACCTGTGCTAAACCTATTAAAATTAAGAAACTAATGAAAGGTTGTTTTTTTTTTGTTTTGTTTTTACAGGATCCTATGTACCCAGCCTCAACCGTTCATCAGAAGGACTGTGAAAGCGGGAACTCTTTGAACCACCAGTGGCATTTTCCACGGGATGAAAAAGGGCATAGTAGTGGATGATGAGGTACTGACATTAACCTGCCAAAAAAGGTTCCTCGCCGCGAAACCCCCTTTTTGGTTCTTTCTGTCACCTTTTTTTAAGAGTGTAGATGAGTGTGCAACTGACCAATAACAACTGAGTATTCCAGCACAGGGCTCGACATTAACGCTTGTTTGCTTGTCCGGGACAAGTGAATGTTTTGGACGGGCAAGTGAAAGAGAAATTTACTTGCCCAATCGGACAAGTAACTTGAAAAAGTCAATACCAAAAACAATAATAATTGCCTTTATTTGTGATACAGCCTTTGTTATAGGGGTGTGCGATTATATATCGTTTGCGATAATTTCGTAATTGTTGTTTTAACGAGTACATTACAAGAATCAAACAAAGTGCACGCATAATTACGTAAAGTCATCTAGGTTTGACTAGCTCACGTGCATTCTTTCACTGCATGATTCAGTATTACAATTACAATGCATGAAGAATGATCAGAAAATTCAAGATATGGGGGAGGAAAATGTATGCATTTATATAATTTCATAATATCACACGAAGATCGAACGCCGTTTTTTTTTTTTGCTTCAAAAATCATCATGATTACAAATGATAACAGTTCAATAAACAAGAAGTTAACATTTAAGAGACTTACGTTTTAGACACCATATTGCCTGTTTTTGCTCTATTTCACCAACAAAAATAACTCCAAACATAGCCACAGCACTGTTTTGCGTCTCTGAGGAACATGATGGTGTTTCGTGCCTGAATGAATCAACCGTTTAAATGATATCGCAATGACTCCCTTATTAACAGTGACTTGATGCCGCCTACTGGTGGTTTTAATTTCACATTCGGTTTTTAAATTTTTATTTTAAAATATAATAGTATAGTATTATCACACTTTATTATTTTGTTCATTATTTCATTTAAAAAGGAAAATCTAAATAATCTAAATGTGTTTTCTATAACTACAATAAATAATTATATTTATAACTCAATTTAACTTAATTTTTTGTCTCCGGGCAAGTAACTTTTATACTCGGATAAGTAAATGACAAATTTACTTGTCCGAAGGACAACCACATGAGAATGCTTAATGTCAAGCCCTGCATTGTGTATATATTCTTCTCATTTTTAGGTCCTGAGACCATATGGGGTGAAGATCAAGACAACCAAACCAAAGGTGGACAACAAAACCATTGTTACAACATTTACCATAATTTCAAAAACTATGGTCACTATAGTCATAGTTACCAGTTTTACTTAAGTATTACTACAATGTTACTATAGAATATGACATCGAAACCATGGTTTCAAAAATAAAAAAAACACATGGTTACTATAATCATGCTTGCTACAGTTTTACTATAGTAAAACCATGGTTAAATATTGTATAAGTATAGCACTTTTCACAATACTTATCATTTCAAAGTAGGTTTACAGAATATGCATATTTCAAGGTTACAATTTAAAAACATCCTTTAATCAGCCAGAGGTGACTGAGACTCGCTGGGGAAGACCATCTTCTGGCAACAAAATAATGTCCATATGACAGTAGTTCATAAAACAAGTCATGTGTTCTGTGCTGTCAGCATCGAAGGCTATCTTCATGGCAAAAACTGAGATACAATAATACAACAGTTGCATAAACACAAATTAAAAACCAGGCAAACAATAAATAAGCAGTTAAAATTTTTAAATAGCATGATTAAAATTCTAAAATATTTTCTGATAAAATCTTACTAAAGTCTCTATTTTTGTGTTCAGTTAAACATTATCCTTCAACATTATTAAAGGGTACGTTCAACAATTTTCAGTCCATTTTGTATTGTTACAATGTTGGTAACATAATGTTTATTCTTTCTCCAAGATACCCAGTGTATTTGTCAGCAAAACTGATGCAAAACAGCATTTTTTCATTTAGATGCTGCAAAAGTGTTTGAGTCATTTTGTCAAAACTCATTTCATTTTGCGTCATCCTGCGGAGTGCTGCTTACAAATAAAAGGGGACAAATAGGGTCCATATAACTCAGAGAAAGAGTAAATATTGTTCATTTACAGATATTACAGACATTGCAATAATACAATAACGGGTTGAAAATCATCAAACTTACCCTTATAGGCAATATAAGGATGATATTTGTTTTGTGTGTCCATGTACAGTAGCCGTCATCTGTAGTCTTTGTGAGCGTTGGCATCTTCACAAGTGAGTTTGGATCCAAACTGGAGCTGGCTTCATCTCTAGTAACCTCGGGATGGGCATCCTAAGATAGAAACAACAAGTTTAGCATAGCTGCTGTTCGTATTATTCAGACATATAACTGGAGTGCAAGGTTATCAGATGTGTTGTGTGAATACTTGGCTAAAACATGTATTTTAATGGACTACACATGCCACAGTATATTTAAGTGGGTGGAACATCATATTTGTAATTTACACTACTGTTAAATGTTTGGGGTCAGTAAGATTGTTTTACGTCTTTTAGAGAAGTCTCTTCTGCTCACAAAGGCTGCATTTATTTAATCAAAATGAAGTAAAAACTATTTAACAACAGTTTTCTGCATATTATGCAATGTAATTTATTTCTGTGATCAAAGCAGAACATTCATTACTCCAGTCTTCAGTGTCACATGATCCTTCAGAAATCATTCTGATACGCTGATTTGCTGCTCAAGAAACATTTCTGATTATTATCAATGTCAAATGCTGTACTGTTTTAAAACTTTATTCACCAAAGAATCCTGGAAAAATGAAGCAGCACAGCTGTTTTCAACGCTGATAAGAATCAGAAAATTAGAATGATTTCTGAAGGATCATGTGACACAAAATTCAGCTTTATCATCACAGGAATAAATTATCTCTCCAAATATATTCAAATAGAAAACAGTTATTTTAAATTGTAGTAAATTGTATTAATTTCATACATTAAACTTTGGTTGGCATAAGAGACTTTCAAAAACATAAAAAAAAAAAAATTAATCATACCAACCCAAACTTATGAAACAGTAGTGTATGTTCGAGACTTTACTTACTAATCCTGCGGTTTATAGCATCTTGGTGATGTTGTCTTACAGGAGTTCACACTGACTCTGCTGGGTGCCGCAGGCCATCAGCACTGAAGAATCTAGAAACAAAACAAGCAATTTGACACCGAGCAAACAATATTTAGTTTGCAACTCCAGATTTATTAGAAGGAAACGAGCTAGAGCAGCAGTAAAATGCAAATAAAAGGAAGAATAATATATATTGCAAAATAATAACATATACATATATAACTAATACTACTAATAATATAATCTTAAGATAACAGAATCTATGTTTTTAGTTTAAGGTCGAGTGTCACTTATGTTCAGATAAAATCTTACTAAACAAGTCTCGGTCACACTTTATATTAGGTGGCCTTAACTACTATGTACTTACGTCAAAAAATAAGTACAATGTACTTATTGTGTTCATATTGTATTGCAAAACACTTTTGCTGCTATTGAGGTGGGATACGGGTAAGGTTAGGGACAGGTTTGGTGGTATGGGTCGGTTTAAGGGTGGGTTACGGTGTGAGGGATGGGTCAACAGTGTAATTATAAATGTAATTACAGAAATTAATTACAGATGTAAGTACATATAGGTATTTTTAAAAATATAAGTACAATGTAAAAACATGTATGTACACAATAAATGCATTGTACCAAATGATTAATTTAAATGTAAGTACATAGTAGTTAAGGCCACCTAATATAAAGTGGGACCCAAGTCTCTAGTTTTGTGTTCAGTTAAACATTATCCTTCGACATTATTAAAGGGTAAGCTAAATCATTTTCAGTCCATTTTGTATTGTTACAATGTTGGTAATATATGTAAAAGAACAATGTTTATTCTTTCTCCGAGATACCCAGTTACAAGCATTAGTGACAGAATCATCAGCCAATCAAATTTTGACGTTCAATGACAGCCCGCCCTCTGGGTCTAGTGACGTACCCAGTGCTACCCCCAGCATTATAACACACTTTTAGTCAGGGATTTCCAAGGTACGAAAGTGAAATTCAATGAAAAGAAAATGACAGCTGCAGTCATCGGCGCCTACACCAGATCTTGTTGCCTAGCTACTAAACACACCTTTTCAAGGCGCTCTTTTGCAGACAAACAAGAATAACTGAGAAAGGAAGACCTACGCCCAAACTGAATTCGCTAACAAAGGCCAGCAAAGTTTTTATGCGCCATTTCAAAGATTGGAACTATGAGTGCTATGAGTGGCTAACAGCTAGCACCGAGCACAAGTTATTTTGTTGACATGTTTACTTTTTAATCCAAGTAAAGAGGCATGGAATGATAGACCCAGGGACTTTATTTACAAGTGACAGGTGAGTGCTTTATTATTTGATGAGTATTGTATCATGCACATTGGTGTACGTGGTGCGTTGATAATACTGTGGTCTGGTGTGTGGATGTCCAGCATTTGTACAGTTTTGCTGCTTTGGACACGTTGTCATTTTAGAGTGACGTGAATGTGCATAGTTACTTGTGTATTGGCAGATTACTTTTACTGACCATGATGTAGGGAAATTTACTCTGCATTTAACCCACCCTAATCTAGCCGACTGTTGAAATTGTTGATCAGCAGTCATTGTTGTTGAGAGCCTGTGTGCGGCATAATATGTGCATTGCGCATATGGCTACATTAGCTGTAACAGAGATGTGTAAAATGTGTACATGTTGCTTACTGAAGGCCCTGACTGAAACCCCACGGTACGCCACTGTCTGACAGTAGGTTCACTCCAACTCTGCTGGGTGCAGCAGGCCATCACCACTGAAGAATCTAGGAAAGAAACAAGCAATCTGTCACAGAGCCAACAATATTTAGTTTGCAACTCCAGGTTTATTAGAAGGAAACGAGCTAGAGCAGCAGTAAAATGCAAATAAAAGAAAGAATATATAACAATTATTAACAAATATATATACACACACAACAAATTCTACTACTACTACTACTACTAATAACAACATAATCTTAAAGGAACACTCCACTTTTTTTGGAAATAGGCTCATTCTCCAACTCCCCCAGAGTTAATAAGTTGAGTTTTACCGTTTTTGAATCCATTCAGCCGATCTCCGGATCTGGCGATAGCACTTTTAGCATAGCTTAGCATAGATCATTGAATCCGATTAGACCAGTAGCATCTCGTTCAAAAATGATCAAAGAGTTTCGATAGTTTTCCTATTTAAAACTTGACTCTTCTGTAGTTATATCGTGTACTAAGACCGGCGCAAAATGAAAAGTTGCGATTTTCTAGTCCTATTTGGCTAGGAACTATACTCTCATTCCGGCGTAATAATCAAGGAACTTTGCTGCCGTAACATGGCCGCAGCAGGCGCAGTGATATTACGTAGCGCCTGAAAGTAGTCCCCAGCTATATTATAACTAGTTACCTGGCTGGGGACTACTTTCAGGCGCTGCGTAATATCACTGCGCCTGCTGCGGCCATGTTACGGCAGCAAAGTTCCTTGATTATTACGCCGGAATGAGAGTATAGTTCCTAGCCAAATAGGACTAGAAAATCGCAACTTTTCATTTTGCGCCGGTCTTAGTACACGATATAACTACAGAAGAGTCAAGTTTTAAATAGGAAAACTATCGAAACTCTTTGATCATTTTTGAACGAGATGCTACTGGTCTAATCGGATTCAATGATCTATGCTAAGCTATGCTAAAAGTGCTATCGCCAGATCCGGAGATCGGCTGAATGGATTCAAAAACGGTAAAACTCAACTTATTAACTCTGGGGGAGTTGGAGAATGAACCTATTTCCAAAAAAAGTGGAGTGTTCCTTTAATGTAACGGAATCTATGTTTTTAGTTTTAGGTTGAGTGTCACGTACGTTTTGATATCAAGGCCTTCTTAAAATTGGCTAAATATATTCTGAAAAATGCACATTAATATATTTCATGATCTATATTTCAGCTTCTTCAGTTCACCTGTATTTCTAAGTCAGTAGCTCCCTTCAGAAATGTTGAAATCTTGGCGCTTCCCTTCTGTTATGTAGAGTTTCTTTCTGTCCTCCTGAAATCACAGAACAATTTTTATCAATATTTGTTTACCATGAAATATCAAAACTTGTTTTCAATTTCGATTACACTCTCCATGTAAGTGATGTTATCGATTCAGTAAAGCCTTTTCCAACAACCCATTGACAAATCGCCAGCAAAACCTTTACAGAGCTATCAAAATCTCTCTTATGGGTAGTTGACATATCAATGTGTCCTATGGTGTGACAGCAAAAAATAATAAAATAAAATTAAAATAAACTAACATTGAAGATAAACCTCTCTCATGCTATTTGTAACTCTAAGAATGAAGATACATTTTTCTCAAGTTATTTGTAGTTTTTTTTTTCTTCTACATTTTTGCTGTCACACCATAGGACACAGTCAAATTTTTATTTTATTCCAGTATTTGATTAAAAGCCCAGAGTTTCATAAACACGAGCTCAATCTAGAGTTAGCCTACCTGAAAACTGCTAAGATGCTAACAGACATTTTCGAAGACACTAAACCATTTCTATAAAATAAATATTAATTGAAACATGTCAATAACAAGTAAGAAACGTGTCAGGAACGATTGTATGTAATATTTGTGTGATTAAGTTGAGGGACTATACAGTACTTACCTGAAATCAGTGAAAACCGCAGCGAGATTACTGTTCGCCAGTAGTTGTGTCAACGCCCCGTTTCCATGGCAACTCTGCTCCCCGCTCGCACAGAGCTCAACGCGCACACAGCATTTACACAAACATATAGGATTAAAATATTACATTAATAAATTACAATATCGTTCAATTAATATTCAATAATGAACTTAAAACTCAATTTGTAGTTCAGAAAGCAACAGCAACAATAGCTCACCATATAGAGACGGATTCTTTCTGGCAGCCTGTAAAAGAGTGAAAAACACGGCGAAAAAGCAGTTAGGACTTCTCTTTAATAATCCGCTTTAACATTTCCCCTCAGAGAAATGGCTGGAAACGCATTAAGGCATAAACATTAATTTTAAAAATCGCTAGCTTGACCAACTTCTTGGAAGGGAGAGCTGGTTATATATTCTTAAAGTGCTGCGTTTCAGTCACTGTTTCATATTTATCCCGTTGACTGACAACAGAAACAGTAAAATATATAAAAGAAAACAGTTTTATTGGGAATTTAGCTGCAATACAGTATGAGCACAGAGAGACAAACAAATGTGAAAGGCAATATGACGTGATGACGTCATGAATATGCTAATTAGCTTGTGACGTCATCTAGCGACATCTAGCGACTTTTCAAACTGGCTTTAGCTACTTTCCATCGAAAGAAGTTGGCAACACTGCCTCAGACGCGAGTGGCGTGGCGAGGCGTGACTCGACAACAGACAACAATACAGAACCCATTATATATGCTATCTGCAGTGGATGCGGACAGTAAACTGATGCCCCGGTATATTTCTGAGGTGCAGTTGTACTCCAAGCGCTAGCCCTGTTTCTGACACGAAGTACAAACGGATTTTCTAATCATTACAAGCGACGTAACACGTTCAGTGTAGTCAGTCCCAAGCTGTTGCGGCGTTGTAGACACGGTGAAGGGCAAATCGTGTCAATCCAAATGTAAGAAATGAGGAAAATAAAACGACCTCAGTATAATGGCGCCAAGGAGTCCGTTACAGTAGTATACAGCAATTTAAAAAAATACAGTAAGTCTCTGTATGTGGGGTCTGACGTCACAAAGCAAAGGCTATTACAGTTATTTACTGTAAAGGGAATTTGCAGTATTACACTGGGTGATATACAGTAAATAACTGTGGAAATGTCTAACAGTGTAAAGAGAGAAGCTGCATCTCACATTAAACATGTGAGATGGAATTTCTATCTATTCATACAATTTGTATTCTATCCATATATGGGTGTTGCTTAGTGGTTAAGACGATGTATACTTAGACTATGCTTTTAGAGATGTTACAAATATTTTTTTCAGGCTTAAGCAGAAAAGAAGACATTCATATTGTATTAATAAGCCCTGCATTTCTTCCACTTGAACTTTTGACACTCTGTGCTAAGTGGGCTAAAGGTCTTGTGTTTTGTTCATGTGTGTGTGTAAAAAGATTACTATATATGGAAGAATGCAGGGAGTATTTTATGAAATTAATGCAAATTGTAAGCAAGGCTATAAAGAGCCAAGGAGAGCTCCAGACGGGGCCGCACTCCGATGGTGAAGACTTACTCGCTGTTACTTTCATTTTATTGCTTATGAGTTATTGTTTACTAATAAAGTGAAACCATTACAAATGGTGATGCGTTAAACTTTTATTAAGACAAGTCTCTGAGTAATTTATTTTGGTAACCTATTATTCTGAAACTGAAAGACTTCCATTGAGCCTCAGGAAGCCCGAACCCAGCTGAGCGGACTCGGACACCGGGGAAGGATTTCACATCTTCTGACCGAAGTTCCTGATTTCAGAGGTGACGGCAATTATATTGCAGCTTATCATAATAATTAGGAATGTGAATTAGAGGGTTTCTGGTCCTTATTCGGGATATCAAATATAACAAGGGCTACATGAAGTTATTTCCCAGCATTTTTTGAACACTGACCAGTTGCAAATGTGATATTTATTTACAACATTTCAATAATAATAAGTTAAAAAATTGTGGTATACTGTATATTAGACACAATATTGTCTGATTTTGCTAAATTGTGTACATGAAAATATTACTTATAAAGCCACAGAAGAACTGTTGTGTGTCTCCTAATAAAACACAATAGGTGTTGGACTTGAAGCAGCACTGCACAGACCGCTCTGTGTGTGACAACAAAGTACCGCGAGAGCAATTAGACAGCATTTTTTTAAAACAAATTTGATGTCAAAAGTCTTGCTGTTTTGCTTTTTTGTTAAAGCAGTTTTGCTGTTGTAAAGTTATACAGCTACAGTTGTGTTGCTGGGTTTTAAAGGAGGATTGATTTTTTTTTTCTTCCTTATCGCTCTGTATTTACAGGATTTCACTGTCCACTCTGTTCAGATGTGGATGAATGGCTGCACACAGACGTGTGCACACACTGCCAGAGCTGTAGGGGTGTTAGATAAATATTTTTTCCCCATATTTTTTTTTTTTACATTCTAAAAGCTCTTTTTTCCAAAGATACTACAAGCTAGTCAGTGTATTCAGTAGGTGTAATGTATTGTAAGTTGCTTCAGAGGTATTGCAAGTATTATGTACAACAATACAAAAACATTGCATTGACATAGAAAAGGAAATTTACTTTTGGTACTTCTGTACTTTTACTTAAGTAAAAATCTGTCTTTACAACTTTTACTTGTAATGGAGTAATATTTGACCAGCAGTATCTGTACTTTCACTCAAGTAATGTTGTGTGCCTCTCATACTAAATTCATTCAGAAATTAAAACAAAGGCAACCTGAGTGAACACAAAGCACAGTTTGTAAATGCCAATGTTATTTGAGAAAAAAACTGTTTGCCCCCATAGTTACAAATTCCCAAATCTGTGAAACTGTATTTATAATGGGGTTCAGATCACTCAAATCACACTTAAATAGGACTCATTTGAAAAACTCATTTGTCTTAGCTTTTATGATGAAACAGCTTCACTGATGGGTCTGAATGTGTGATTGACGTGTTTCTGTGAATCTCTGCACACCAAACACACGGGCTGTTTGTCCTCCAGACAGAAGAGTTTGAGCTTCTCACCGTGTAAACTGCAGATCTCCTCAGATCCTGATGAATGCCTCTCCTTTCTCTGCTTCAGGAACGACTCACACAAGTTTTTTAACACAGGATAACACGGAGGGTAGCGTTTTGAGGATCTTCTTCTGCAGACAGGACACTCCTGAGTTTTCTTGGTTCTCCAGAACTGCTGAAGACACTCTTTACAGACACTGTGACTACATGACAGAAGAACAGGATTCTTGAAGATTTCACAGCACACGGGACAAGAAAAATCTTCTTCAGATAGTGAAGCCATTTTCACTGTTTGAGCTCCAGCAACCTGCTGTCTGTTCAGAAACAAATAAGGTACATGTAAGATAACGTTTATGTGACAGAGATTTGGTAACACTTTATTTTGATAGTCCACTTTAGACATTCTGCTAACAGTAAGTAACTTTGCAACTACATGTCAACCAGCATTCATTAGAGTATTAGTAGACTCTCTGCTTAATATCTTCTAACACTTTATTTTGATGGGTCCACAACATACAACATACTGACTATAAGAAACTTTGCAAGTATATGTCAACTTATTCTACTAACCCTAAACCTACCCTACTGAGAGTTAGTAGACATTTAGTTGCTAATTAATGAGAATTAGTTGACATGTAGTTACAAAGATACTTACAGTTAGTAGAATGTCTAAAGTGGACTATCGAAATAAAGTGTAACCATTGATATTTGTGTATACGTCATTGTCTGAATTGGCTCACTTCATTTTGTTCACTCCCCTCTGATAAAGTGCACTCAACTGCCGTACACTATATAGGGATTAGTAAATAAGAGAAAGAGTGAGCGATTTTGGACACAGCAAAAGAGACATCGGGATTTCTTGAACTTCCTTTAAAACATAAAAATATAGTGCTATAAACGTATATGCAGAATTTATTTTATTCGATTGACAGCACTATTATTATTATTATTATTTAAAACAGCTGAGTACATTTTCTTCAAGATTCTTTGATGAATAGAAAGATCCAAAGACCAGCATTCATCTGAAATAAAAAGCTTTTGTAACATCATACACTATACCGTTCAAAAGCTTGGAGTCAGTATAATTATTATTATTATTTTCATTTTATTTATTTATTTTGAGAAATAAATTATAGTAATTAATACTTTTATTTAGCAAGGATGACTTAAATTGATCAAAAGTAATGATAAAGACATTTATAATGTTACAAAAAAATAATGTTAATATGACAAAAAATTCTATTTCAGATAAACGCTGTTCTTCTGAACTTTCTATTCATCAAAGAAACCTTAAAAATTCTACTCATGTTTTCAACATAATATTAATAATAATAAATGTTTGTTGAGCAGCAAATGAGAACATTAGAATGATTTCTGAAGGATACTGGAGTAATGATGCTTAAAATAGTAAAAATATATCAAAGTTGTACTGCTTTTGCTTTACTTTGGATCAAATCAATGCAGACTTGAGGCTCACATTTCAGATTTTCAAATAGTTGTATCTCAGCCAAATATTCTCCTAATAAACCATACATCAATGGAAAATTTATTTATTCAGCTGTCATGTGTATAAATAATATAATTCAATTTTTAATTCCAGAGTAATTAAGAGGTGCAAAGAAAAAATTATTTAACTTTTAAACTTAAAACCAGTGGTGGACGAAGTACACAAATCAAGTACTTGAGTAAAAGTACAGATACGTATTATAAAATATTATTCCAGTAAAAGTAAAAGTACTGCTTTTTCAATTTTACTCAAGTGGAAGTACAAAAGTACTCGATTTTTATGAACTTAAGTGAAAAGGTACTGATAGATAGATTTATTTTGTTAGCCAGCTTGTTAGCCAGACAGTTAGCATCAGCTAACAATATTGACTTATTTTCAGCATGGTTATGAATAAACATTCATATCTGTGTAGCCTGTGGGCCAGTTTAATAATGGTCTCCTTCAGTTCACTTTCGTTCCCCTGCTCTTTTATCTTTTTCACGTTATTAATTGAGGGGTGGAGCGGGCATTTAATAAGCTATTTAACGCAATTGAGACAGGCTCATATATAGACACATGGGGTCTTTAGACTGAAACGGTGACAATTTACGACTGGCTCTGGTGTGGTGAATCAGTGATTCGGGCGCTGTTTGAGTGTTGAGTGCATGGAGGAGCTGATGCTGATTGAGCCGTGATGTACCATTATTTCCCTGTGTGACCGGGTATGGGTGGGCGAACTATGGCAAAGTGAAACCAAACCCCTCCTGTGTTTAATAAGCGTCAGCTGGATTCTGTGGCTGCAGTGGGTTGTTTCCCGTTCACTGTTAATGTTACAACAGATCTGTGCAGTTTACCCCTGAGTTGTTAGCTGCTGTTCTCCATACTGTGTGATTGTGGATGCTGCTTAGAGTTTTTTTTTTTTCCTTTTCCTTCGTGTGTTTTGTTTTCCTCTAGCCTGTTGGCTGTAGCTGTTACTGTATGTGACTTGTGTGAATTGTACGTCACAGGCTAGAGTGGGTTTATTTATATATATTTCTTTTTTGTTTTATTTTCTTTATGTCCTATGTCCTTTTTTTTGTAACCAGCCTCTGTGTTAGTGGAGCCAGGGTAGCTTGTGGCCAAGAGACTTTACTGGAAGGCAGGTTTCCCTTTCTTGCTTAACAAAGAAGTTTGCAGTGTAGAGTGGGCCCTAATGTCTCTTAACCATATTTATTGGAGTGCTGTGAGTTTGGTGTGTAGCTTTTGAATTCTAGTGTGTATTACCAGAAAGAAAGGGTCTGTGTTCTGGTCCACGGGTGGTAGTATGAACTTAGCCTTCCCTTGGGTTCTCTTTGTTTTTTTTGTTTTTTTCCCTTAATTGCTCTACTGGCTCCTATGCGGATGGCTTGGTGATTCCCTGATCTATTCATTTGTTTGACTTATTTGGGTTTCCTTTTTTTCTTTGACCCACCAACACTTCCAACCATTTCTTAATAAAGATTGTATTTTTATACTTTTCTACGAACCTGTGTTTGTACATTTTTTTATTGGGGCAGAGTTCCCCTTGCTCTGACACTTGCATTAACCAGTATAGCCCAAGGGGTGGCGTAGTCAGTGGTATAGTGCGGGCCGCCACATCTGTCTACTCGGCTAGTTGATCTAAATGATATAAAAATGTATAATGTTGATAAACAATATAAAAACAGTTCATTGAAAAGAATCAGTTTGTTCGTGAATCAGACACCGCTTCTGCGTCTCGGAGCATGTGATATATTATAAGGAGTAACGACGTGTTTTATGAAATGTAGTGAAGTAAAAAGTACGATCTTATGCTTTGGAATGTAGTGAAGTAAAAGTAAAAGTTACTCAAAATAAAACTACTCCAATAAAGTACTTTAGAAAAATTTACTTAAGTACAGTAACGAAGTAAGCTTCATTACTGACCACCACTGCTTAAAACGGTCTTTTCTGTTCTGTTTCTTTTTCGAAACTGCGTCACAGTATTTGCTGGTGTATCAATACAGAAGCATCTGTTTCGATGCGCGTATCAGCAAGGGGCACAGCCCTATTTAAAGCTGTGTTCCATGTGCCCCTTTTATACTTTGAGCACCTGCCCCTCCAAAGGTCTCTGCACGGCCCTGTTCGTTATAATCAATGAAGCTCTCTAAACTGCACAATGAATCTCTTATTTACATAACATCTGCACTTAGTTATGAGATGATTCACAAGTGAATTCTGAGTGCAACCTGTAGGTCTGGATCTTCCTGGTTTTATCTTTCATCCATTTCACATGAGTAGGAGCGCTGTTGATTGGGCCATGATGATCACATGACTGATATCCAGCACTTTAACAACACTCACTCACTCCTATAGTACCACGACGCATGTGAAAGCGCTCAGCGACGTCAATCAATGTCAGTCACGTGTGTGGTGAAATATATTAGGCATTTAAGCTCTATTGAGCAAACATAATACTTCATAGCTTTCAGAACGAAAACTAAGAAATTATTCCTGATGCAATCAGAAAATAAAAATGGACAATAACAATTAAGATATTGGTAAAATTAGGAATAGTTTAATCGATTATTACTTGAAGAAATACAAAAATTAAGGTAAAGTGAAAACAAATGAGACAGATCTCTCTATTTACTGACTTAAGCAAAGTGGCCAGTTTCAAAGCTACATTTGCATGGAAGAGTAGAAGTGGAAGACAAACTAGATTTTTGATCAATCTTTGTGTGCATCTTCAGGACTGAAGCCCAATGAAACTGTTTACCGAACTGATCACAGTTAAATGGTCTTTCTTCAGAATGAGAAGGCAGATGTGATTTCAGAATCAAAGTCTGAGCCGCTTCTTTGCAGTGTGAACTCATGTGAATCTTCAGCCTTGATTTACATGCCAATTTTTCTTTACACTGAGGGCAGCTGACAGATTTTTTGGCTTCTGGTTTTTTATTTGATCACGTCCATCAGGTCTAAAAGAAACATTAAATCGTGTGAGATTTCAAATGAGAGACAAACGTAAAATGAAAAGTGAGGAAAACCCCAAAGTCAAGGTCACTGATGAGTTCAATAATCATTTTAATCCATCAAATCTGGTCGACAACTGCTGTGCATGATTATGATCTGTTTTAATGTCATGAAGATGATTTGTGTTATAATCACTAGCTTGGTCATGAAACTCTAGATGGCACAGATTTGACATGTAATCTGCTAAAAATCACATCGTTTACTGCACGGCACAAGCTGATTAGCCTCTAAACTATGCAAAAATGTCAAATTGTTGACAGTCTTTTCACACTGAATGTCCAACAAATACGTGTTGGACAGAAGGAAAAGAAAATGTATGCCTGTACAGTAGAGGGCGCTACATGCACTGCACTTTCAATCAATCAAAACTAAAAACATTCGCCAAAGGCATAAATTTAATCGTTTCAGATCAAAAATCTGAATCGTTTTTTGATCAAAACAAACTTAAATTTATTAGGGCTTAGGGCTGCCCAAAGCAAAGGACAAATACCAAATAATAGAACAAAAAAGGACAAAAAATAATAGAAAAAATAGATATAAATAAAACAAACAGTGCTTTTTAAGTCTATTCAGTTAACAGCCTACTACAGAAATTGAATAATCTAATGTAAAATAAAACAGCATAGCTAAAAAGTCCTTCAGTAAAGAGCAGTGAGTGATTTTCTCTTTGTCTTTTGTTGTTTGGTTAATATTAAGCACACAGTCGACGCAGTCAGGAATAGCCTGCTGTCACTTTAAGAGCCACACGGATCCAATTTACTGTTACACACGTATTTTGATTCTCAACTGTTTACGTTCACTTAAGACAAAACCGACAAGGGTTTGCGTGAATAATCACTAAGTGCCGCATTCTGACACATTTTTGCGTGTATTTGGCCGTTTGTGCGCGCACCTTAAGCTAAACATTCACATGTCCCATTTTGCAAATGTCATGTTACATGATTTTTTGCACATGAAATTGGGCTTTTATGGAGGAGTGAAAGCGCACCTCTGGAAAGGGGGCGGAACGGGGCGCAATAATTATTTTATCTCGATTATTGTATTTTCATAATCGTTGGAGGCCGAAAATGAAATCGAAACCATATTTCGATTAATTGCCCTACTAGGGCTGAAACAGCTAATTGATGAAATTGATCATGAAATTAATCAACAGCTAAACTGATTAAAGTTTAATCATGTATGCTCACTGTGGGCCTCATTTGTCAATCTAACAGAGAAACGAGCGAAGATCGGAGCACAGAAACCATCTTACGATAGGGTTCATGTGTGATTCATGAAACAATCATATGCTGTCAATCCCATCGTACAACTGATCATATGTTGATGAATGTGGCAGGTGAAAACAGTTGTCATTTAAATATCACGCCCCAAGTTTTAGAAGCCTCGCTCTATAGTTTACGACAGGGGTCCCCAAACTCGGTCCTGGAGGGCCGGTGTCCTGCAGAGATTAGCTCCAGCTTGCCTCAAAACACCTGCCTATTAGTTTCTAGTATGCCTAGTAAGAGCTTGATTAGCTGCTTCAGGTGTGTTTAATTAGGGCTGGAGCTAAACTCTGCAGGACACCGGCCCTCCAGGACCGAGTTTGGAGACCCCTGGTTTACCACATAGAAAAAACGTAACCCGGCCTTGAAGAGGAAGTAATGGTAATTTTAGATGACCTTTCGGATGTATTTAATTATAAAACACTTTATAATCTATAATAACATTTATTAACAACGTATTTAATATTTTCTCTAAACTTTCTTGTATATTTAGACAAGCACCTGCAATTCTGGCCAAATTAAAGATACGTTGTGTGTGAATTTGCACACATTACGTTGCAAAAACGTTTGCAGTTAGTTTTTAATATTACATTCTTGAGGACTCTATGCTTACATTTCTTTTCAGGAGCACTAGTGCTCCAACTTAAAAATAAATAAATAAAAAATATGAACAGACCTTCTGATCAATGACAGGAGGGTCATTCCTGGGATTCAGTAACATTTCAACTTGAAATATACATGTTTTTCAACTTCTAAATACCCCACATCATTAGGCACATATCAAACCTCCAAAAAATATTCATCATATTTTAATATCTCATATTCAAAATATCATATTTTTTCACCTCAGGCATTAAAGACCTTTTATCAATTTGAGTTTTTTTCCAGCTTTTTTTTTTCTCAACCCCGTAACGGACAAAATAGGATTGGTTTAAAAAGGATTTTACACAGAACTCGTTATAAAACAAACATATACCTACTGCTCTTGTGTCCCTGATAACAAATTAATGATAACAAATGTAACATTTATCATCATTTTCACATTTTTATAGGACTATACTTTTGTTCTTAATTGTCTTCCCTATATTTTTCTAAAAATATTAATGTGACAAGGTGTGATGGGGTTGAAGACTGTAACACATTTGAAGGGATATATTGCCTTAAATTTAAATTTTTGGTTTTGTTTCTCTCTCATATTGTCCCCTTGTTTCTGGGTCAACATATCTGCATGGCCAACATTGTCTTTCTGCTGCAAATGTGGGCACAATTTCTGATGTATGACGCTTGTCAATGTTTGACATATTACATCAAAAATTCTATTTAAAACAAAAATATGAGTTGTCATGATTTTGGAGTATATATATATATTTACTGAAACCATAACTTTTTTACATTTTTTTCATTAAAATTATTAATAAATGAAGCAAATAACTCAACCCTGTCACAAGTTTACAACCCTGTAACAATGAGAAATACATATATTTGTGATGGGGTTGAGTTTGACGGGGTTGTGGCCACTGCTGCTCATGTAGAATTGGAGAGTAGACCATATATGGCAGCAATAAAATAAACCCATTGTATATACTTATGAATGAAAATAAAATGTTGTAAAAGTAATAATTTTCCATCTTAATTTTATATGACGGGGTTGAGTTAAACTTGACAGTACCCTCCCTGACCATAACATGCCTCAAAAATATGAATAAAAAGTATGAAACTACTAACCATTTTCTGCACCACTATTAAAGAGACCTGAATGAAGTCACATATGAGTGGAGACTAAATTATTATGGGTGAAGAATGGTTAGTGTGACGGGGTTGAGTTCAGACTGAGAGACATAACTTTACAGTCTTTTTTTTTTATCAAATATGTTGCTTTTTTTTTTTTTAATATTTTTTACAAGAAAGGAACACAAGTAAATGCTTACATTGTTGCCAAAAATCACAGACACTATGCACATTTTGTTAATAATTGTCTAAATACAAACTCAGGGACACTACAAAATGCTTGGTTCAAGATAGATATAAGACATTATTTTATGCTAAAAATATAAAAATGCAATAATTATTTTTATTAATTATAATGGGCATCCCAAAGTTTTGTGAATAGCTTCTAACAATTTTGGTGAACCACCACTTTAGAAACTCTGGGGGACTGAAATATTACCGAATCCCAGGAATGACCCAGAAATTAACCTTCCTATTGTTATTCGACTCCTTGAAGTTTTAATTATTTTTTTTTAAACCTTTGTAATGCCATTTTTATAACTTTATTAAATGTATGTCATCTTTTGTGCCATACAATTTAGATATATAAACTTTTATCAAAAAATTTTAACTACACAATAAATTCAATTAAAATAATAAGATATAACAGTAACAATCAGGAAGAATAAGTTTCCAGTTAAATGAAATCAGCATCAACAGTTCATCTTTTCATGGCACAGAAGAGCACAAATGTGACATTAAGGAATATTAACAGAATTTAAGAAATTTTTGACAAGACTCAGAGGTGGCATTAATGCATCTCATAATAACAATGTTATGAGATTAATGTTTTAAATATATACATTTCGATGAATTAAATGAGTCAATTTATACTTTAAAAATGATACTTTACACTTTAATTGCCAAATAAACCTAACCAGTTGGAAATTAAATGCCGTCCCCCCTCGAAATTCACTCCCCGGACTCCGTCCCCCCGTATCCCCCCCCCCCCCCATTTCCAGCCCTGGTTATTCACTGCTGTAAATTGACACATTTGGTAAATGTTTTCACGCAGTAGCTCTCATTTATAAAATGAGCGTACAACCAGGGCTGGAAATTGTGTGGAAATCCCTATAGACTTCTGTCACCTTGCTGAACACACTTTTATTTGGATAATCTTATATGATGACTGAAGCAGCAGCGAGCATCCAGCAGGTGACACTGTTTTCACGCTAATCACATCAACATTGTAAAGCATATTTTACAAAACTTAAGAGAAAAAAAATTAAATTATCAAGCTTCTCTTCCCTGCAAATGATACAGTGAAGAATGAAAGAATGTTTAACTTAAAGGCAAAAACAAAACAAAAAAAAGTTATCCCAAGTGCTTAATTTGAGCCGGATCCTGTTCCGGAAAATGTCAGATTTTAGATTTTTAGAGAGAGTGTAATAATACCAGAAATAATACCAAAATATAGCTGCAAGCAGCAATGACGGGGCCAAGCACATCAGCGGCAACATGAGGAGCTAAGCATAGCACGGAGCATCAGACAAACTTAAGCAATGAGCAATTGAAGGCATTTTAAGATCATTGTAGTCCAAATGCTTGAAAAATAATTTAAAACTACTAGTAATCCGACTGAATGACTTTTCACTTTTGACCTACGGGTGGCACCATTATCAAATCGATGTGGTGTGTTCTGTATGAGGTGACAATGTCACACACAAAGTTTGGTGTCAATATGCTAAAGCATTGCAGAGAAACAGCCTCAAGTGTCATTTTGGCATCATGCCTCAAATTCGTTGCTGTGGTATGTGAAAGTGGTTTTGTCTATCGACACGAAATCCATAACTTTCGGTCAGCACGGTCTGAAGATGATATGATTCGATTTTGGTGAAAATCGGACAAACGGTTTAGGAGGAGTTCGAAAAAGTAGGTTTTTAACATGAATCAAAATGGTGGACAGGGAGTTCAGATTTCCTAAGCGAAAATTGGGATGTATGTTGTCGGCATGACCCAAGGGATATTTTGAGACCAGTTTCATTACAATAGGCTAATGCAATCAAAAGTTATTAGCATTTTTGGAAATTTCATAATTAAAGGTTAATGAAAGGCTTATTACTCTTGACCAAAAGGTTGCGATGTTACCAAACTGACGTGGTATGTTCAGTGTGAGGTGACAATGTCAAAGTGAATATGCGAATATGTCAAAGTTTCGCTGAGATACAGCCTCAGATGCAGTTTGGCATCTTTCCAGCAAATTCGTTGATGCGCTAAAACCGTGTAATATATCGACACGAAATCCATAACTTTTTGCTTTTTGCCAGCATGGTCTGAAGATGATCCGAGTCAAATTTCGTGAAAATCGGACTTACGGTCTAGGAGGAGTTAGAAAAAGTAGGTTTCAACATGAATCAAAATGGCGAACAGCAAGTTTAGCCAATTATTGCAAAATTGGTATCGATGTTCTCGGCATGACCCAAGGAATCTATCAACATCAGTTTGATTACAATAGGCTAATGTAAGCAAAAGTTATTAGCATTTTTAGAAATTTCATTATAACTTTTGACCAAAAAGTGGCGCTGTCCCCAAACTTTTTGAGTACCATCAGGGCATGGTGCTGAAGAACCACACCGAGTTTCGTAACGATACGTTAATGTATTCATGAAATATAGCATTTTACGACAAAATTCAACATGGCTGACTCCCAAAATGGCTGATATGGGAAAATCAGATATGGTTGGACTCGGCATGATGCACCGAATCTAAAGAGACCAGTTTTGTGATTTTTAGCCTAACCATTCACAAGTTATAAGCAAAAATATGCATTTTTCATATCTCCTGACCACTAGGTGGCACAGTGCCGAAACACTGCAGGTAGCCTTAGGTCATGCTTGTTATAACACACACCAAGTTTCGTCTCAATATGCCAAACCGTTGCGGAGATATAGCCTCAGATCCTTTTTTGCATGCTTTTCGTAGAATTTATTCGTGCATTATTCGAGAACGGTTGGACTAATCGACTTGAATTCCATAACTTTTTGCCTGCATGGTCTGTAGATGATCTGAGCCAGTTTTGGTCAGAATCGGATGAACCGTCTAGGACGAGTTTGAAAAAGTAGGTTTTACGAACAATTGAATATAGCGAAAAAACTAAACCTTACGATTTTTGAATTTTGGACTGGATTCGACTCGGCTTGAGCCAAGGATTCAGAGGAAAAAGGAAGTTTCATTTTCTGGCTTACGGTTCAAAAGTTATTAGCATTTCAAAAGTGAAACTTTGGACATGTGGTGGCGCTAGAGAGTTTGAGATAGAGACTCCAAATTTGCTGTGGTCACTATTGACACTGTCCTCTATCAGTGTGCCAAATTTTACAACTTTCCCGCAAGCGGTTCTATGGGCTGCCATAGACTTCGAGCGGAAGAAAAAAAGACCGCTAACAAACACAATAGGTGCCTCCGCACCTTCGGTGCTTGGCCCCTAATAAACTGAAATATTGAGACCAGCCAGCCTGACCAGCTAAAAATGTGGTCAAAACCCCTCTAAAACCAGCCTGACCAGCTAAGGCTGGTTTTAGCTGGGGGGTTTTTTAGCAGGGGGGAACTATGAATATAGTGTTTATAATGTTTATACATTATAGTATTTCACTTTATTTGGTATTATTAAAAATTGTCCTGGCCCCTCCAAGCCTTTTAATGGGAGTAAGCTGGTGTTTGTTGTGAACAGTTCAGAAGACGTGAAATAAAGTGCGTGCATCTGTAATAAAACGTGCCTCAAACAGCTCCGGGGGGTGAATAAAGGCCTCCCATAGCGAATACATGCATTTTTGTAAGATAAATATCCATATTTCAAATGTAATAAACACATTATTTTTTTCTCACTTCCACTGACTGTGGTGCACGGAAGCAGTTCCGGCATTGTCCTAATTGTGAATGGATTATACAGTGAGTGCATAATAGTCAATAGCCAGTCAGTTCTGATCATTTATTTATTTTTTCCAAGCACATTTTACCAATTTCACACCACAAATATACACACAGGAGCGTTTGTCAGCAGGTACCTAAATTGAGTCAATACTACTTTCACTACTTACTACTCAAAAACTCTTTGGATCTACATGAATCACGCAAATTATCTATTTTAGATTCAAAATGACAATTTTTCACTTAAAGGTGATAAGTTTGCATCCCTGAATATTCAGTTATTTATGTCCCTTGCATACAGTACTTCTATTGTATCTAGTATTATTGTAGCAAAACTGAGCACCTGTGACAGTAGAATTTGTAAAGAATATTTCACTTATTTTACAAGTCATCAAGAAAATGTTTTAGGAGTTGCAATCTTGTATTTTGTTTCTTTCTCTCACACAAACACAACAAAACAGTTACACCTTCTCAAAATCTTCATTGCAGGTGTATAAATCCAATTCTACAAATCACAAATTAAGAACTTCAAAGGCTCAGTTATACCAGAGTTATGCAGGGATATATTTAATTTTTTCCAGAATATTCTGTAATATTAATTTAGTCATATTAATGAATGATTTTTTCCTGAAATGTGTGTTTATTAGAACTGAACATTTTTTGCAGACTTTATTAGAATTGAACTGTGGTGTTTGTGGATAAGATCATGGACAGGTCATGGTCATATCCTTCTAAAAAAGAAAAGAAAAAACTATGAAGTTTGTAAAGAAACATCCATAAAAGTGACTTATATCCCTCTAATTTAGCCTAGAATATTGAATGTGAAATAGTAGCACTCATAAAAAACATATTTAGCTGAATTTCTTGCCAAGACCATATTTCAACAGTGCAAAGTAACTTCAGGGTGGTATTGTCGATTGATTAATAATGGCATGATCATGCCAGAATTCTGTGTCAAATAAAATGGGTCAAGGGCCACATGCTGTGTTTATCACTGGATAGAGTGCAAGTATGCATGTGGGATCTCACAAACTGATATGTCATGTGAGATCTCATATATCAGTTCTCCTTCTTACAGTTGTGGTAAGAATTATTGGCACCCTTAATAAATAAGATTAAAGCCGCCTGTAAAAAATTTAAATCTGTATTGTTTATACTTTAACACAAGCGACTTTGTCATTGTAGGATTGCTGATATGTTTATTTAAGAGTAATATTATATCAACTGTAAGCATTAATTTTGTTCAAGAATAAGAAAGACCAAACCGTTAAAGATCAAAATAAGCGCTACAGATGTGAGAATGTGAGATTTGTTGCTGCTGAGGTAAACGGTCTCGTTCACTCTTGCTGTCTCTTTGCTATGTCTGTAGAAATAATCGCTGATTCTTAATTTGGGTACGGCACAGACTTTCTTTTTTTTTTTTTCCATATTGCTTTTTATTAGTTTTATAACAACAACATTTAACAACAACATACCAAGAACACAAAACAAAGTACATAGAGAAAAAATAATAATAAAAAAGGGCAGGCTACATTACAAATGACATAAGTGCCTTGAATAGTTACAAAGGAGAAAGATAAAACACAGAGGAAAAAACAAAAGGGGAGATGAAATCAGCATGGAAACCACTATATCACAAATATACCAAAAAAAAATTAAGTACTACTGTTATTTAGCTGTTGGAGGAAGGGACCCCAGATCTTAGAAAACTTATTAAGAGACTTTGATTCATTAAACCGTAATTTCTCAAGGTGTATGACAGAGGCCTTCTCAGCAAGCCACCTCTGAAAACATGGGGGAGCAGTGGATTTCCACTCCTCACATTAGTGCCGACTGCAAATAATAAGGCAAAGATGAAACTGTGTCAGAGTAACCAAAGATGGCCAATTCCACTTCAGGCAAGAAAGCCTGGTTATATGCCGCAGAGTACCAAGAAAATATGCCAATACCTATGAAGTTTAAGGCAGAACCAAAAAGAATGAGATAATGTTCCCTCTGCGCCATGACATCTATCACAGACACTGCTGGGTATATCTTGTGGAGTTTGAGAATAGTGCAGCCTGTGTACAATTTTAAACTGAATTGCATTGATAGAGCAGCTATGAATTCTCTGCAGGATTTCAGACCAGAGGTCGTCAGATAGGTTGATGCCAGCATCCCTTTCCCAAGCTACCTTAAGATAATCAGAAGAAATGTTTAACTGCGATGAGAAGAGGGAAACAAATTGCGAAACCATATGGCTAGTATCCAGTGCTTGTTTATAGAACCGGAGTTCTTCCTGCTGGATCCTGTAATCAGAAAAAGCTTGCTGAACGTAATGCCGAGTCTGCGAGTAGCGCTAAAAATGAGAGTGAGAAAGACCATATTTACTTAGAAGGTGATCGAAAGAGGTAAAGCGACCATCAGTGTATAGTTCATTAAATGTAGAAAGACCCTTATTATTCCACAATTGAAAGATTCTATCGCTCAGAGCTGGTGTAAAATTGTGATTCTTACAAATGGGAGAATATAGAGAAGGCTGTGTGATACCAAGAAATGTCATAATTTGTTTCAATATTCTTAAAGAGCTATGTACTACAAACGGCACAGACTTTACAGGTAATAATATAGACCAATTTCGTGCTAGTAGACATTGTGACGTTTTTCTGTGGGCGGAGCTTAGGTGTTGGCACAAAGATCCCCCTGACCGCTTCACTAACGCTAGCTATGCAGTCTGTTAGCTTGTTTTATTTAACAATAACTGGAGAAATTCCGATTTTACCTGCACAGTTACTCATAACAATGTATATACAATTACACATGATTAAGCATATAAATCATTATGCATATAAATTTAACCTTTTCTGATAAGAAGTTTGTGCTGCAAACGCGAGCATTTTTGACGATCGTTTCTGTCCAGTCCGCTCATTTTATTGCATTTAACCACAGCTGTTGTCGTTTTTTTTTTGTCTGGCAGAGGCAGCAGGTATGCGTTAAAATTTCATTTTCAACATTTAAAAATTCTGACTTTATTCGCGCAATTCCGAGTTTATATCTCACAATTCTGATAAGAAAAATAAACTCGTCATTCTCTCTTTTGAGTTATATCCCACACATCTGGCTTTTTCCCCCCTCAGAATGGACAAACTCACTATTGTTGAGTTAAATCGAGTTATAAAGTCGGAAATACTTGTTAATGTTAAATGTAAACTGTTATAGGTTTAAATAGTATTTCATGCTGTAACTGTAGGGCAAATATAATATATTCCCAATGAACTGCATATGTAAATATTATGTAGACCAATAGTTTAAATCAAATTTATGCTTTAAAAATAGAGTAAACATAGCAGGTTTCATTCATTAGTCTGTCCGTTTAAACGTCTGCGCTTAGCTAAATGGCGTTTTTGATGACAGTATTCTATAAAAATGATTTGCATTCCGATTCTGACATCCAAAGGCACAATAGTACATTTTATCTCTTATTCTGTGGATTTTTCCCGTTTCACTCCACTTGTTACCGTGTGTTTCTGCCACCACAATGCGCACACAGCTGCGAGTGACGTAACTGTGACATCTACACGAAATTGGTCTATAGGGCCTAATAAAAAACCATGGCATCAAATGATTTTTTAAGTCAGTTTGATAAGTTTAATAAGTTGAAACGACGTTCACAGTCAATTTGGTTCAACTCATGTTTAACCATTGCTTCAGGTCATTGTAGGCTCAGGCTACTTTTTTCAATTAATTTTAATGAATATACAAATTAATGAAATGAATTGTATTTATTTTTTGTTACAAATTGTTAATACATTTATTTTTAACACCGCAACCCCAGCACCTCCATTTTTTCGTGGACTACACTCCAGGGGTGCTGCAGCAACCTCAGCACCCCTACTTCCCGCGGTAATGACTACAGGAACAACTTGTGGCAGAAATGGTCTAACGTTTGAGTGTTTTTAATTGCTTCACACAACTTTTCTCTTTCAAACCAAATTTGAAAGTTATTTTTAATGTGATGACATTATTTGTTCATCCTTTATATGTTGCCTCCATTTGTAAAACTAAAAGTTTCATAATGTAGGAAAGCAAACACTTATTTAAAAATAAATAGGACATTAAATTACCACTATATGGCTGCAGAGACCACTATTATTAGCTTGTATATAATTTTTTTTTTTTTTAAATTAAATTATATTTAGACATTATGAATGACAGTAATAAAAGTTCATTTTATCTGCATCTCAACTACCCAGACAGCACAAATAAATCTGTAAGACTAAAAAATAATAAAGAGCTGGGAAACATCTGCTGTGCAATCTGATAAACGTCTCAGAAGCAGTTTTACATGCATTTCTAATTAGTGCTGGGCAACGATTAATCTAGATTAATCTCATCCAAAATAAAAGTGTTTGTTTATATAATATATCTGTGTGTACTGTGAATATTTATTATGTGTATATAAAGACACACACATACAGTATATATTTTGAAAATATTTACATGTATATATTTATATTAATATAATTTATATTTAATATATAAACATAACACATTTTTATTAAATATATACATACATGGGTGTGTATTCATATATACATAAATATACACAATACACACACATATATTATGTACACAAAAACTTTTATTTTGGATGAGATTAATTTAGATTAATCGTTGCCCAGCACTAATTCTAATAAATGTATATTTGACATCTGACAGGATTAGAGACGTATTGCAGATGAACAAACACCCTAAAAAACACGTCTTGCATATGTAAATGCAGACATCAAATAGACATCTCAGCGATTAGGGTGAATGCTTTACTGTCAGGTGCTGGTGCCACCTTCTGTAGAACTTAATGGAACTGGTGTCCTCAAATGTTAGTCTGGAGCCCTACGATGATTCTTGAAGTCAGAAAAGTTATAACAATGTTAGAAGAATGTTGTCCATGGTATATTTTCACCACAAATTTTGAGAAAAGCCACAACAAAATAAGTAATTTTAGGCTGCAAAAATCTGAAAAAAGTTCAGCGAAATCCTGGAGGTACTGCTCTAGGGGAGTTGGAAAATGAGCCTATTTTCAAAAAAAGTGGAGTGTTCCTTTAACCACAGCTAAATGTATGAATTACATACCGACTGTACAAAAGTAAATAATTAGGACACTATGTGAATAGCACATGACGACACCGCATGAAACTATCTGTTAAATTAGTTGACTTTAACCGAAATTATAGTTCATAGACCCAATTAATCTTGATCCAGAGTAACGTTAGTCTGAAATTACACTAATTTAAACAACATTTTAAGCTTTTTAGACAAAGCCTACATTGAAAAGTTCTGACTTCACGATGCCTATGATTACACATCGGCACTATCATCGTCTGGCGAGGAGCGTGTCCAAGTTTAAAAACACACATTAAAGATTAATCTTAATAACGAATCTAAACAACGACGGTCAAAACAAAGCTCCAAATGCCAGAAGCAATTGACCTATCGGTAAGCCCTGCCCCCCTTAGTTACTGTTGCTCCCTCGGACAAACAAACGGAGTTGCTCACTGTCTTACAATGACAGCTGCAGTGTGAAAACCTTGTCCCACAATATTTTTGCACAATTTTGGACACAGAAGGCCACCAAAATTATAATGGGAATTAAATATTCCATGGAGGGATTTATAAAATATTTAAAAACAAATACGGTGGGTAACTCGAAGCGAGGGTTTACAGATCACAATGTAAGCGGGAGAAGTCTCATATTACGGTCGGTCATCATGATGATGACCGACCGTAATATGGATGACAACATGCAGGATCAACACTGTTCATGTATCGCGGGGTACGATTAAATTAATGTACATTTAACCAGTTTAATATCAGGCATGTGATTGGCTAAGGACAAAAAAGCAGGAAAATATACTAAGACAACTAGACAACTAGATTCCGGGAGAAACTATTTGCTGCCATCAGATTCAGTGAGATATATATTTATTTAATATAATAATTAAAATATAATTATTGATTTTTCATTAGACTATTTTTTGGTGCCCCCTCAGCACTCGGTACCCTACGCACAGTGCATGATGCGCGTGGTGGGAGCGGCAGTGTTGAATGAACCTTATTGAAAAGTGTTAACTTACCATCTTATCAGTTAACGGTTAATAATCAGATAATGATTTGCGGTTGTCGGTTGGGAAAATTAACCGAAATGAGCATCCCTAATAGCTAGCAAATACAAGTAAGTTAACGTTAATGCAGCTTAAACATCCTGTCATAGTGGAAAATCACTCAAAATTGATCATCTCATCAATCGACAACAAAGTCAAATTAGTAACTTATAGGTTATATATAGACACAAGCAATAATACATAACGTTACCCAGATCATCCGATCCGGCGATGTTCTTGTCACGATACCACTGTAGCGTGAGAGCGACTGAGGTAACTATAACCGTAATTACGAGATACCAACTTGTAAAAAGCGTTCACGTCCTCATAGAACTTGTAATTACAACTTGTGAACTGGGAGCTTTCTGAAAGCTACGGCTTGTACCACGTGACCACTGCACCTAACGCGGAACCAGAGAAAAATGCCGGCGCTTTCAAAGAAAGTTATATTACTGCTCTAAAAAAAGAGGAAAATTGATGCATGTATATAGATACTATAATGTACTATAAAAAACATACTGTTATTTTGTTGTTATTCTCAACAGTCTTTCGCGGGCTCATTTTGTTGACTGTCGCTATAGAAACAGATAATCCCCAGTTGGAGGACGTGAACAGCCCCGAGTTGAACGTCACGTGTTGTCATCTCGGAATTACAGTAATTACGATATGGCGTGAACACAGCATTACACTGCGCAGCAGGGAGCTTGATTGATAGGTGATCTGACCAATCATACTTCGCCATCCGCCATTTGCGAACGGTCGCAAATACGTCCTTGTTGAGATTTGGAAAGGAAGGAAAAATGCATCTCTTTGCCATCTGACGTGCCGCCCGGTGTGGCCCTGTTGCGTGGGGACGGCGATTGTGGTTCCGTCCCGGGTTACCATGGTGACGGCTGTGAGATGCCCCCCCCCTTTTTTTTTTTACAGATCTGCATGATTCACATAGGTCACATTTTCGGGTCGGAAAATCCGGAAAAATCACATCCCTGTAATATGGAGAGGCACCCTTAGTTTATGTGTTTTTTGACCTACACTGTACAAGACACGAGAACAGTCTGCTATTTAGGTTTGTACATTAGCATGGACTCTAACTTTAACGTTAGCCAGTTTTAGCCAGTGATACCTTGCTAAAGCACAAGATAACATTAACATTCTGCTTGAGCAGATGAAAATTTTTACTTAATGAGTGTATGACAACCAGAAAATTAACGTTTTTGTCTTAATTTGTATTGGGTTGAATACTTTGCTCTGTTTTGTTTGGATTCAGGGAATGTAATAAAATAAATTATATCGCCCATCCTCTCAGGATATCTGGAATCAGTGTTACGGGTACCCCAGGCACATCGTTTTTCCATTTTTGAAGCATAAACCCCATAAAACCGATGCGAGCTTCGAATCTTCCAATGTTTCTCTATGGCGCTGAAACCTAAAGATGTCCGAGTTCTGGTCTGTGCAACTGATACTAGACTGCCATTGGCTAGTCTGCGTTCGAGGGGAGGGGCTTACCAATAGGTCAATTGTTTACCTGATTATTGTTTTATTCACATCCATGAACGGTTGCTGACAGTAGAATGAGTCCCGCAGCGCTGCTGCTCCACTGTGTGTGCTTGAGGAGACGGTATCCTTCTGCTGCGTTGGATTTCCACTAGTTCAAATATTTAAGATCTTCACAGTTATCATATATGCCATTTAATTCAACAAAGAATGTATGATGATATGATATTATGATATGATATTTAAATAAGTAACATTTTCAATTGTCTTAATATTTTTTATGTAAAAAAAAAAAAAATTCAGTGTTTTTTATTTGTTTATTTATTTATTACAGTGAATGTATTTTCAGCAAATCGGTAATTTTGTTAGATTTAATAAATGTAATCACTCCCTAACCATTAGGCCATTAAACCATTAAACTTAATGAAGCTAGTCAACAAATTCATATTACACGATACATTTACATAAATCCTAATTAAACATACTAATCATTGATGTCAATGTGATGTCAATATGACATCAAATGGACGTTTAAAACTTGACGTTGATTTAACGTAAACTGAACGTCAAACATATTGGCCAACATATATATTAAACCATTTTCAGTGTGGGATAACTTCCTATTTTTACCCAATTAACCACCAGAAGAAATTGCCGTCCAAGCTGAATTTAAAACGCTGCTATACAGCATCTCGATCAAACCTTGACTAATATTTGATGTCAAATTGACATCAAGGTGCCCGCTGGGATACGTTTGCTCTCTTATCGCTCTCGCGGTACTTTGATGTCACACACTGATCATTCTGCACAGCGCCGCTTCAAGTCGAAGACACCTAAAGTCACATACAGGCACTGCTGATAAATCCTGAATAGGCTCTGTGCACAAGCGTAGCGATGAGCTTCCGCTGTCGCCAGAAGTCAGGATATCAGTTTCTGGTTCGTTTTTATTTATTTTATTAATTTCTTTTTTGGTGATAATTGTATTATCAATTGTATTAAGCATCTCCCCTCTCAGTTTCTAATAAAGATCAGGGCACAGGTGAAGCATTGTCTGGTCATTGTGCTAAAGGTCCATTTAAGAACACTTTAGCATACTTTTTAAGTACTTATTATGGAAATAATTTAAAATAATATTCTTAACTGTAACAACATGTGATGCTTTTGGACACTTAACTGCACGTTAATTGCAATTAAATGAAAATGTGTACTTTTGTTGAACCACTTAATCTATCTTTATCTGTAATTTCACAATTATTCCAGAAACTTTAATTTGACATTATTATAAAGTGTCCTTTTTTGTTAAAGGTCCCATGACATGCTGCTTTTTGGATGCTTTTATATAGGCCTAAGTGGTCCCTAGTACTGTATCTGAAGTCTCTTTCCCGAAATTCAGCCTTGATGCAGAATTTCAGCCACTACGAGCCAGTCCCACAATGAGCTTTCCTTAGGACGTGCCATTTCTGTGTCTGTAGCTTTAAATGCTAATGAGGAGGAGAGAGGCGGGGCAGGGTGGAGGGTGGGTGTGTGGCCTTAACCAGCTTGTGCTATCATGCGCTAATGTTGACAGTGGATGTATCGCAATGGCTCGTAGACACACAGTCCTTCAAGCCTTTCAGTTTGACCCAGAATCTGATCCGGACGGAGAAGCACCGGATGAAGAAGTTGCAACTCAGTGGCTACAGCAGGATGTCTCCAAATGGTTAGTTTAAAATATCGTGTCTGGTACTTTAGTTGGTTTGTTTATGTATGCTGTTACAGTTATTATCATGTAGCTAATGCTAGCCATAGGCTCGGATGAAGGAACTAAAAAAATACTTCGGTGTTCATTTGTACATCCAAACACTGAGCAACTGCCATGATTCACTCATTTTCAAGCCATGATGTCTCTTGAGGAAAAAAATATATTGCGCTCGCCTCACACGGTAGTAGCTCATTTTCTCATGGGCGGGCAAAGCAGAGAAAGGAGAGGTAACTTTCCCCGTATGACGACATAAAGGAAGATTCCAGATTGGTCATCTGAGCTTTCATTTTCTCAAAGGCGAAGCAGGATACCCAGGGCTTGGTTTACACCTATCGCCATTTCTAGCCACTGGGGGACCATAGGCAGGCTAGGGGAACTCATATTAATGTTAAAAAAACCTCATAAAGTGAAATTTTCATGCCATGGGACCTTTAAGAATCATAGTCATGAAATTGGGCTCCATTTTAAGTACACTCAGGTGGCCTGTTATTAAAATTATTAATATTATCTGTAAGTGAATTTAACATCACAATATTATAATATATATTCTGAAATTTTCAAAAAAAAAAAAATAATCTAACTTGTTACTAAATTATTAATGTTTTTGAAGACTATCTTTAAATGAGTGTTGAGATGAAGGCGAAGGTAATCTAAATGCAAAAATAAGGACAGCACATTCCAGGGCCCTGTTTATGGCGGGGCCCCTCTCAGACCACAATAGTGGACAAAGGTTTGCTACATTTTGATTGGATCTTGGTGGACTAACATAAGCAAACTGTCCAACGCCATCAGATACAGATGCCAGGACAACAGCCAGACACCTCTTAGAGGGCAAGAAGAAGACCTTTGGTAAAAAGCCTGGGAAGGACAGGACTTCTCATTGGTCAAATGCAGTTTCTGCCCTTCACCCACCAACAGACTGATTCCTAAGGTTTTGGACTGTGACTGCCATAAAAATTCCTTGGGACCTCTGGATGCAGCAGCAGTGGGTGAAACAAAGAGAGATCACAAAGCTCCATCCAAATCCATTCATAACTACTGTATGTTCTCAAACCTTAAACTATTGCAAACTACAACACACAAATCCTACTTATTCAGAGAAATAAGTATTCTTAGTGACAGCGACGTGTAGTGCAACAACTTACACAAACTCAGCTGTTGATGGACAAATGAATGCATGCATGACAGTTCAAACTTCTTCCATCATGTTTGGACTTAATGTGTTCGTAACATTGCCAAAGGTATTCTGGTTGTGGTTTGGTAAGTGAATGATGCATTGGTAAAACTTTTGTGACACTTTTCTAACTTTGTGTTTGGACTATGCAAATAAGTTCCACAGGAGAAAAGAAGGGTGGGCCACACCGTGTCCCCCCACTCAGATGGAAACAGCCAATCACAGCATGGAAATGGAGAAGCGCCAGATTGCAATCTCCTCCTCATCGAAAAGAGATAAAGGTACCTTCCCAAAAGACACTCCTTGTTTTCTGAGTCTGAGTCCTGTTACCAGGAAGACAGCAACAGATCAACCAGATCTGAGTCTCCGGCCTGCAAGGGTGAGACACTAACAGATCAACCAAGTTCTGAGTTTCTAGCCCAAAGAGGCAGAAGACACACAGACATCTGTAAGAAGGTTAAGCTCCAGCGAGCCAACCTTCACTCCAAGATACCTTGGCTTGCGTGTTCCAGATTCTAGGACCCTTTGGTGCTCCAGGAGATCAGCATCATCCAGTGCTTCGTGTTCAAGGCTGTCGAAACGGATTCCTGCTCCTTTCCTCACTGCATTGTTACCAGCACAACCAGTGGATGAAGTCACCGCCACCGGACTGCTCACTCGACCACAGAGAACGTAACTATTACTTATCCAAACCTCTTCCAGAGACCTTGGCATTGTTGTATATTATCGGTATATGATTTTTCTAATTTACATTAGATATTATATAGCCGATTGCAGTTTATAGCAAATCTTTCATGTATTTGTTTGATGCATAATACGGTTCTTCACCTTATTTCTTTCAGAGTAGCAACAGTTTATCTTTACAGATAACGTAGCTCTGGCATTGCAACACCCAACATAATCACTTGCATTTTATGCATCTTATGCACTTTATTCCTATTTCATTTATGGCATCCGTTTAGTAGTTGTTGATTACTCTTGTTTATTTTTTGTTAATAAATTCTATTTTATTACACTTGTGTCTTCCTTGTGTTGATGATACAGAAAAGGGCTTTTCACACTTGAAATTGTTAACCCTGGGTCATCCTAAACCCCGGATAAGCGGAATCCTGGGTTATCTGTAATCACGTTTCACACTGCTCATACTATGCCTGGGGTTAACTGTTAAACCTGGGTATCCATTAACAGACGTTTCACACTGTACATTCCTAAATCCTGATTAAAGTTCTTATTTGCATATTTGCGGTGTCACTGTCTCTGATTGAACGAACAGCATTTATCCTTTGCTGAGACTTCTGCGTCTTCGTGAAGAGCGCAGGTCATGGTTGCTTAGCAACGGCAGACACGATGGGAACGCAAGCTACAGAGCGCTTTGGAAAGAAGGAAAAAGCGGCGCGCTTAGCATTTTAAACGCGTTTTAGGCGCGACATGTGAACGGCCTCATGACGCACAAAGGCAAGAAAACTAAGACAAAAGTACAAAAGAAAGAAAACAAGGAGCAAAGTATGTGAATATTTCTTTGAATTTATTTTAAGTGTGGAGATACGTTATTGTTTACTTGTACAGTACCGTAAGAATAATACAGTCTCCTATAGACCATTTCAAGGACATAAACAATAACAAAGGCGTTGGAACGCTACTGCGCATGTCTGGCCCTAAAGCATTTCCGGTGGCGCCATTTTTAAATCACAGACTAAAACAGAGCAGTTAAGATATTTACAAAAACTAAGAGTAGACGATAAAGTTGAATTACCGGACCCCTTAAATCAGACACTGAGGCGACAACTTTTCACTCAGAACGTTAAACGTTTACCTGAAATAACGTATCCAGATGTGTATCATTATCTGGTTGAGACCGAGTGCGTCTACACAAGAGAAGCGGTAAAGGCATATCGTAGTCTGGATGCCTACAATTACTTCCTTAGCGGAAAAGTTGGAAGCATTTGCTCATACAATGTGGACGACGTTTATCTTGTGTTTGGCGAGGTTGGAGCAAGTCAAACGTTGTCAAAAACCTACTCTGCTTGGTTCATTGCTAAGGTGACCGGGGAGGTTATTAGTGGGCATTGCACTTGCATGGCTGGGTAAGTGTGTATGTCTATGTTAATAATAAATTACGTTGCTAACTGAATTCTTATAAATTAAATATTTTGTTCCATCATAACTTACTGCATTCATAATTATTCCATACGTTTTTAAATGTTTGTGGTTAGATTAGGTGAAGTGTGCAGCCATGTTGCTGCGATCCTTGTTGCGGTGGAACAGTGTGTGAGAGAGGGTTTGAACGCTCCATCTGTAACATCTTAGCCATGTGTGTGGTCACGAATAAACAAGAAGGTGCATGCAATTCAATTCTGGCTAACGTGTCTTTTTTTATCTAATTAATATTAAATTCTAATTCATCACGCGTTTTTGGTTTTCTATAAAAGTAGATACTTGCAGATTAGTCAGTGTATAATCCCACTTTGTTTTAGATTGATCCAAAACCAGTGGCAGACATTGACTTTTCCAAACCTGTCAGACAAAGAGCAATTCAGAGTAGGGATCCCATCACATCCACTGTAGTCACACCAGTCTCATCAAGCAAGCTTTTTAAGTCCTTGAAGGTAAGTAAAACATTTGCAGAAACAAGATAAATGAAAAAAAAGTATGCAAAACACATGCAATATCTCATATGGTTTTCATGGATATAGCCACAAACATTGATATGCACATGGATATAGTGGCACTTGTGTGACATTGTCATAAACACAAGTTGTTCAAATAGGGGCAGAGCAGGTCATAGAGAAGTAGTTATGATTTTGACATTGTACATATCTGGATTAACTATAAAAATGTGTCACTAGTTGTTGGAAATTAGATATGTGCTACACAAATAAATTTGGCTATGACTTCAATGTGATTCCCATTTCAGAATGAGATTCCAAACTGTGCACTGTTTACCACTATGACTTTTGGTAGTGACACAGACACTGCATCTGAGGGAGAGCAGGAGAGCACAGACAGGGTTGATATTCTCACCGCAGCTGAGGCAGAACCTCTCAAGGAATCACAAGTAGTGGTTCAGAATGAAACACCTTGTACTGACAACACTGTAACTGCAACAAACCTGCCAAAGCCCCTTACACATTTGTTTGATGAGATTTTACTGTCACAAGATAAACTACAAAATGAGCTGAATAAAATCATGCAAACCATCCCTGCACACTTTAATGAACTGAATTGTAAGCACCTCCAAGAGAGTACACAGGGTCAGTCCTCTTCTGAACAGTGGTTCAAGCAGAGACAGGGACGAATGACTGCAAGTCATTTTAACGAAGTGTTAAGCTAGCTTGACATCTAAAATCATGGGTTACACATCCAGCAGAAATGCACCAGCCTTAGCTTGGGGAAATAATGAAAAACTAGCTAGAGAAACCTTTACTTCAAACCAGATGACTTGTCATGACAGCTTGAGGGTTGAAGAAGTTGGGTTAATAGTAAATCCAAAGTTTCCACATTTAGGAGCCAGTCCAGATGGAATAGTCCATTGCAAGTGCTGCCCACCTGCTACACTTGAAATAAAATGCCCCTTGAAGTATGCAAATATGTCCATACCTGATGCCATCAAAAGCAATGACTTCTGTCTGGGGAAAAATTTTGAACTTAAAAAGGACCACGCATACTATGCACAATTTTTTTTTTTTTTTTTTTTTTTACGTTTTATTTGTTAGGGACGGATACAATAAACATAGATGAAACTGAAACAACAGTCATCCCATGCATGTGCCATAGTGCTTATAGCCAAAGCTAATTCGCAACACTTGTCCCTAGGAAAACGTTCAGGGGCAAATGGCAGTGTGTGAACTCAAAACATCATACTTTGTAATTTGGACAACACAGGAGTGCCACACTCAAACGGTAGAGTTCTCTGAAGAGTACTGGACTCAGATCAGGCCAAAACTAGATCTCTTCTACAGACGGCACATTCTCACAGAAATCTGCACTCTCAAACTGAAGAAACAATTTCTGATCGCAGAGGCTTCCTGTTTGTGTAAAAGAATGTCTAAAATATCTGTCACACAGTGCTCTGTCTGTCACAAGGTGTTTCATCTGAAATGTGTAGGCTTAAAAAGGCATCCTGGTGATCAATGGTTTTGTTCAGCATGTTTGTCATAAGCCACATAAACGTGAGATCATACACAGCCTTCTAAATCATGTTAAGATCAAACATAAGTCAAAGAAAATTTGATATACAAATGACATATACAGTGCACCTTTTCATGTGCTAAATCTGCTACTGATATTAATGCTGTACACAGTTACAATAAATTAAATCTATATAAAAAATAAAGGTTTTCTAACCACTTGTCAGTGTCTATGATATATTTTTATCTACTGAATTAATGACTTGTCCAAATTAGATAATGCAGAACATACTAATAATATTTTATCAACTGTTGCCACTGTGTGTTTGGGTCTTCGCTTGACCAAGTTTATGGGGAGTGTTTGTCGCAAAATGGAGTAATTTTTTTATGCGGCCAATAGCTCTTTCCACATGAATCCTCATCCTTGACATGTGACGTGACATGGACACTTCCTGTCCTGAAAGCCGTGTCTTTCCACGAGTTGAAGCTGGTATGAGTAGCTGAACCCCTTTTGCAGCTAAATACTCAGGGAAACTAAACCCTCTGTCAGCCATGACAATGTCTCCTTCTTCCAAAAGATCAATTAAACCAGATGATTTGGTGATTGTTTTGTGACTGGCTCTCCCACCCCAAGACTTGGAAAGGAATGTGATTGACCCTGTTGGACTGATGCCAACCAGGAATTTGATGGTGTTGTGGGACTTATAGTTGGAGCAGGTCATTGCTCTTGCACTGAGTGTTGTTGGTTGAGCAATGATTATCTCGCTGCAGTCTATGATACACCTCACTGAATTGAAAGGGGGGCTTCTGAACAGGGCAGGAAGATTCTTTTTAATTTCTTCCCTTGAAGGCCAATGAATTAGAGAGGTGAAACGCTGTACCATTATGTTCAACCATTCATGAAATATGGCAGAGATTGTTGCACAACTGCAATGAAACCTGAAGGCAAGATCTTTATGAGTGAGGCCAAGTCTCAGTTTCATTAAGACTAAGTAAAACTGGAGAGCTGTTGGAGGACTCAGTGTTCTCGGACTCCAAGCAGTGGTGAGATATGTCAGAAGCAGTCGCGTAGCTATGGGTGGGCCCACTTTCATCTGTGGCCCACCCAATGAGAAGTTTGTAATTTTCCAAATGGATGTCATTTTGTAAACAATGATAATAAATGTCTTATTTCACTGTAACTTTATTTATGAACAATATTAAACGCTTGTTTTTATGGTCAATTACAGGTCGTTTCTTAGTTTTCCCTCTTCCTATAGCTGAATCATATGCTTGTCAAAATGATGATTTGTCCGTTTCTGTTAGTCCCACCCACAATGTTATGTTTACGACCCATGTTTACGACGTAAGGATATAATAGTAAAATGCGCGCGTTTGTGAAGTTGAATGTGAATAGCCTAGTGAAGCAAACATAAATCAGATAAATTCTTTTGAAAAAATAAAAGTATTAGCAATTAATCCGGACCATCTACAAATGAAACCTGACAGAGACGTTTATGAAATCATCAGCGAAGCCCCGTTGTTTCACACTGAGGTAATGCTTTTTAATAAACTCCCTTTAGTTAACGTTAGTTAATGCATTAACTAACATTAGTAATACGTTTGTTACCGTGTTTATTCATCTTTGTTAACCAGCTCAGGCAAATGTTAACAGGTACAACTTTTAATTTTAATAATGGGTTTCACTTTATTTTGATGGTCCCTTTAACACATTCTATAGACTATAAGTAATGTTGCACCTACAGTTCTACTGACTCTCATTAGAGTGTTCGTAGTGTATTAGTTGACTGGTAGGGTTAGGGTTAGATTAAGTTGACACGTTCTTGCAAAGTTACTTATAGTCAGTAGAATATCTGTTGGGAGACCAACACAATAATGAGTTAGTAGATATGAAGCAGACAGTCTACTAATACTCTAATGTTGCAACTACATGTCAATAAACTCTCATAACTTAGTATCAACAGAATGTTCAAAAGGGACCATCAAAATAAAGTGTTACCTAATAATGTCCTATTAGTAAATTTTGAAATGAACATTAACATAACAAATTACTAATGTTAATGCATGCTTTAGAAGCACTGTGTAATGAACCTTGGTGCTGTATTTTTTTGTTGGCAATTTGACATGCAGTTTTCATATACACACCTGGCCCACCCAGTTTTATGTAGGCCCACCCACTTAAACATTTCTGGCTACGCTAGTGGTCAGAAGTGCGAAGAAGACTTTGGATGAGCAAAGGCCAGTGTAGAAGTGAATGATCTGATCATCCTTTAAATCGACATCGGATTTCAGTTGTTTCCTCTCACGGGTGAGTGTCTGAACTCTCTAGGCTTGACTCTAGGCTTCTGACTTGCTCTTTGTAAGATGTGTTCAGTTTCTCCATGTCTTCAATATCCCTCATAGTGAGATCTGTTCCAACACACATATCACTGTAGGACTTAACTTCTGTTGCATTTGTGTCCATGTCCTCTACTTCCTCTATAGGCTGAACTGTAGTGCTCTTCTCGTATACATCTGATTCTCGTCTCAGAGACCTCTGATATCTGTCCATTTTTCTGGAGGGGTCAGGTCTGTGTAGAAGCTTTGATGGAATGTAGTCTGGACTTAGAGGGTCATCTGATGGCTTGCCTTAAGGCAAAAGTAGAAAAACATTATTGGGATAAGCTACAGATTTCACACATCACTGGTTGAAGATACACTGCAAAAAAAAAAAATTGTGTTTTTGTCTTGATTACAGTCCAAATATCTAACAATTCTTATATCAAGAAGCATTTACTAAAGGAAAAATTATTGTCTTGTTTTTTGGAGGAAAAAAAAAAAAGTAAAAATTGAGTCAAAGACAAGCTAAATAATCTGCCAATAGGGTAAGGAAGATACTTTTTTTCAAACCGAAAACAAGGTTATTTTTCTTGCCCCATTAGTAGATCATTTGTGACCCTGGATGACAAAACCAGTCTTAAGTGTCAATTTTTCAAAATTGAGATTTATACATTATCTGAAAGCTGAATAATAATTTTAGGTATCATGAAAAAACAATATAAATTATATATATAAATTTACAAAAGTTCATAAAGAACAGTATTGCTTGTTTGTGAATTAACAAAATTCCATTATATGGCAAAATCGGATTAAAACATTAAAACGCACAGTAATTAAAAACATTTATTTTTTAATTAAAGAACATTTCTTCAATATTTAAGTAATATTTAACTTACCCAGGTTAGTTAAGTTAAATGTTCAAAATAATAATGTTATTGTTACATTAGTGCATGGTGGAATTAACATTAATAAAGCTTAATAAATGAAGGGAAAAAATTGGTTTACCATTATCTTTTGTGAAGTAATGCAGTTAGCTAATGTTACACAGTAAAAAAAAACAAAAACAAAAAAAATAAACTCTAGTGTTACACATTGCATCTCTCAGCTGAATAGATAGCTAGACAACTAACGTAAACTGCTACTTTCCTAATTACAGCCCACAGAATATTTAGAAATGAAAACGGAAATAAAACCTGGCATTTCTTACTAAAACCATATCAAAACGCTAATGCTAACAATCTAACGTTATATGAAAACAAGGATGGAGCCACAATGCTAGCTCAAATTTATATTCAGCATAACGTTACTTAACTAGTGAACATATGAGAATACAAATTAATACAAAACAATAATAATAATATTAATTCACTTACAAAAACGTCAACTAACCGGAAACGTCCAAGGGCCAAAGACGTCACTTCCTTACATGAACGAATAGCCGTTGAAATGGTCTATAATGTTCTTGTGCTTTCGTGGGGCTTAAAAATAACACAATAGTATACGCACAATATGGGATTTGGATTGGTCTCGTCTCACCGATACCCGATCTGTAGAAAATGCCAGTATCGGAGCCGATACCGATCCTGAGTATTGGATCGATTCTATGTGGCTTAACATGGAAGCTACAGTTTGTGCTCCACTTCCAATAAAATTTTGCCATTCATCATAAATATTAAAAAACTTAAATGTATTTCAAACATTCATGGAGAGATGTTAGAACTTATATTAAAATTCCAACCAATCTTTCTTTGTTGTCCCCTATTGCTTTCAACCCTGACTTTCCTGTTTCTTTGCATAATATAGGTCTTTCTCTCTGGTTTAATTTAGGAATCTCAGACGTGTCTTGCCTTTTCTCAGGTAATACACTAAAATCTTTCCAACAAATATCATATCAATATAACATACCACAATCTCATTTTTTCAAATATCTTCAACTATGTAATTTTATAAAACTTTTGTCTGATAATGGCATTCTGAGATTTGAGCTTACTGACATTGAACAAATTGTGAATAATAGTTTCTCCAAGGGGTTAATTTCGGTTATTCGGTTATGCTTTGTCTAACACATGTACTTCCTCTTTAGAGAACTTGACGAGTGTTTGGGAAAAGGATTTAGGCCATGGAATTGATCACACAGACTGGTCTGCTGTATGTAACAATCTGTACTTTAAATGTACCTCATTGGGGGTTCACGAACTTAATTATAAATTTATTAACAGAATCTCTCTGACACTGCTATGTTTGAAGAAAATTTACAAAAACTCTTCTGGTCTCTGTTTTAATTGTAAAAAGCAAAAGGGAGCTTTTCTTCATTGTTTTTGGTATTGTAATAAAATCATCCCTTTTTGGACTAAAATACATACATTTCTACAAGAGCTCCTCAAGTTGCAATTCTATTTCTCTCTGGAATTGTATCTGTTATCTATTGAAGTGGAGACAATATTTGATTCTCATGTGAAACGCTTGTTTTTAATTTTGGTCTATTTGGTAAAGAAATGCATATTGTTACTGTGGTCATCCTCTCAAGTTCCTTCTTTCAAAATGTGGATGTCTCAAAATATCTGTATTACTTCCACTTGAGAAGCTTACTTATGATATGCATCAAAAGTCTAAATCTTTTGGAAGATTTGGCATTATGTTAATAACCTCTCCTGATTCCTTATTCTACTGGATGTAATTACTTTCCTGCTTGTTATGTTTGGAATTTATTTTATTTCATCCCTTTTCCTCGTAATGTATGTTTGCGACTATATGTATGTTTCTGGACATTGGAGTAACCGACGAATAAAAATTTAATAAATAAAAAATACATTCATATATCTTAAAAAAAGGTCATTAGCCTACATTTTGGGCACAATACATTTTTTACGTGTTTGATTATTTAAGGTGTATTTTCTGTATATTTTTGGACTGATAATAAAGTCAACTAATAAAGTATGTGAGAGAGTCAGTGGTAATATCGATGCGTTCCTGTTGGTCAGAGTTAGAGGAGCTCAGCTTAGCCTGACAGTTAGCTCCTGACCAGGTTAGTTTCCCAGCATAAGTTGCCACAGTGACTGAGCTGCTTGTTTGGCAAACAAACTAATGTGTTTTAGTGCCACCCACTGGACTAGAGTCGAGAGGAGGGAAAATAATATGAAAATTACTAGAGCATCTGTCTCATTTCTTCATATTCACACTGTTTTAAATAACTGATTGAACAATTCAGCTTTAAACGATTCAAGATATTACTTCTCTAGTTTGTTGTTTCTGGTTTTGAATTGTGTGCACAGGTGCGTTGGACAGGGGGTAATATAGTGGAACTGGGGCCCTCAACGAGGGGGGCCCACAAAAATATATTGATAATCCGTAATATTATCATGATGAAATGACAATTAAATTACATAATTACATGCTGTAAGTAGGAATAACATTTTTTAAGAAGAATTTTGTAATGCGATTTTAACCAGGGGAACCCTGCCAAAAAACGTTTTTTTTTACCCAAATGGCAGTCACACTGAGGCAAATGTGCATCAATGCACATTGTTTTGCCCTCACATTTATATTAAAAAAAGAAATGTAACCCATTTCCCACTCACTTTTGCTTGTGTGAATGTCACGGCCTTCCTTGGCTGTGACGACCGGGGTGTGCGAATGAGTTGGCGCCCCCTACTCTGGTTCTATGGAGCGAGTTTTGTGCCGATATTCATCAAACAAATCCAGCATTTTGCAAATAAACACAATCTACTTTGCAAAGAAAAACTCGACTTTTAAACAAACGCAAACTGATTTGCAAATACAAAACTCAATTTGAGAGAAAATGCAGAGGTATGGACAAATATGTATTGTTTGTTACAACTGTGAGACTCATTTGCCTTTTTATGACGAAATGTGACTTGATTTTCTCACAAATGCGTGCAGGCAGATTTTCTCACAAATGAAATCCAAAAACAGCAGATGGCACTGTTGGTCAATTTACGCTAGTATCTCGAGACCCGAAACGCCCGTTTACCTTTTCAGGGAATACAGCAGACCAATATGAGTGGGGAACAGGTGAGTTTCTGTCTTACTATATCTATAATTAACCATTTAGCCTAGGTGTTTTCACAAAGCGTCCCCATTACAATGTTAGTTAGTGAAATTCACAATAAGTGCTGTTAAGTTGTTAACATGATTGATTAGTTCAAAAATCAGTAGTGACATGGCTAAACATTTATTTAGGTAGTCTTTCTCTATAAAAACTGATCCATTCTCTGTACCTCTTATCCTCTGTTGGATCGCAGGATATAGAATATATAGGCTACATATGTTGATACAATTGTTTAACATTCAAAACAATGCAGGGGTATAACAATAAATTGTCACAATATATTGTAATACTAAAATGCAGATGTATTCTGGATAGCGACAACTGTGTACCAAAAATGATTTTTTTTTACATTTACAAGTAAGATTTATTGTCATTCTGCTATATATGTTGAGACACAGCCTCCAGTGGAGAGAAATGTTGTAGGCTGCCTCTGCAGTAAAAGTTTAAACAAGTATAAAACTACACATAGACAACCCACTGAAAGGAGTAGGCTAAACTAATTACAAATAGGCTATTATAATCAAACTAGTTTAAGTTCAGATGAGCTTTATTGTGATTCAGCTATATAAATGTACCGAAATATTATCTAAACATTAATATCCCTTTCGAAAATTAACCATGGTTTTACTAAATAAATACCATGGTATTTGCAGAAAAGCTGCCATTACAGAAATGGTAACCTGCAAAAAAAACAAAAAAAAACATGGTCACCACACTTTTACTATAGTAAAATCAACTTTTCGTAAGGGATATCATAGTTTATTATCATATTTATGTTTATATATAGCATACAGTAGTTTATATACATGCCTTGTACAACATTTAAAACTAAAAGTGGCCTGTAAGGAGATATTTCATATTTCAACCAATATTTTACTCTGAAAACTGACAGATTTTAGTCTGACAATAGCCTGTTTAGAAAAGTCCAACTCAAAATATGTAGCTTTTTATATATAGCCGAGCAACATTTTAACTCATGAAGTCATGAATAAAAGGCTACTGTCAGGAATTATATTAGTGAAATGAAGCTGGAAATATATTCCCTACAAACAGCAACAGCAAAACATGATAATCAGTACAAAATCCATTCAGATGTTAAATATCAATAAGGTAAAAATTATTAGGTGAAACGATTACCTAAAGTACACCACAAACAATATATCATGATGAGTAATAAAGAATATGAATAACTGAATCAAAAGATGAATAAATGAATACTATAGTATGGATGTATGAATACACATTTATTTCTGTAACACAAGCCTATGGGTGCTTTTTGAAATCATAGCTAAATTAAGTGTTCTTTTTTCCTGACAATCAACTCTCAGATACATACAGATTTAGGCTTTACAAAGTAATATCCCTTACTTCCCAACAGCAGCGTTCAATCAAACATTTCTAAAAAGTGCCTTAAAAGGCATAATGCTCTGTATACTTTCTATTTTGAGTAGAGCTGTTCTTCCTTCTGTCGAGCATGCATTGGCTATAAATGCTGGGCAAAAGGTTTCTTCAAATATTTTCTCAAATTGCAACACTGTTGGGGATTTTGTCTGGGGACAGATAACAATAGGCCAATGTTAATTCTTCATTCCGGCTCTTGATGATGTTGGTCACCTCTTGTAGTTTGTGGCAGAAAGTATTTATGGCTTCCTTCACTGGTTGCTCTGTGAAGTACACGTCTGGATACTTGCCTAAGAACCGCTGGAGAAAGAAAAAAAGTTTTTCAGAAAACAGAAAAATATTTATTGTTCTTTTTACAAGGTAAACTGACTCGTCTCTAAACTCCACCACTTTGGTTACTGTCAACCACTCAGACAAGCTTGTAAAACATCCCAGAAAAGAATGTGCTCAGATATCTGGATGTATTTGCTGTGTTTCTTTAAAGAACTTGTAAAATTATGTGGGAACATGATTAAGAACTGCTGAACAGCTGACTACAAATCAGAATCAATGCAAATGATTGAATAAGTCATGTCACTTCATCTCAAAATAATTTGACCAATTTCAGCTTCATTTTTATAAATTGTACAAGATTCAACATGTAATATTTTTTAAAGGTTTAAAAGAATAAGTCAATATGATTTGTACCGCCAATTAGATTTTACAAAATTTTTATATTGGAAAAAGGTGGCAATTTGTTATAGTGAGCTGACTACTCACTATAACAAACAGAACTCTTCCTAATGTTACTACTACATAATCACAATATTGTGAACTGTTTTCTTACTATCCCCTCAATGACCTATGGAAGTATTTTCAAAAGCAATTGCAAATTGTATTTTCAATTGCGTTTTCCACATGTGGGCGCATAAATCGGGACATAATTCAAATGCAATTGCAAATCTTGCATTACCGTTTGCTTTCACGAACAGTGGCGCCTCCAGAAATTTTTCATAGGGGTGGCCAGATGGGGCCACTTAAAATCTTGGGGTGGCACACCAAAACTATAAACCATAATTTCAGAATTTTATTCTACTGTTGTAGTAAACTGTCTGAGCGCGCAACAGCGGCATGGACGGAGGGGCGGGGGAGAGGGCTGGCTACTGTGTGCGATCAAAGTTCTAGAGCGGCTTGCCTGCCTGGCTGTGCATTAGGGACGAAATGCATAACTGATGCTACTAAAATTTATACTGGTCAGTGGGGTGGCCACGGCCACCCCTGGCCACCCCCTGGTGGCGCCAGTGTTCACGAACGCACAATGACTGCCACATTTCAAATGAAAAAGCAAAGTCCATTTGCAACGGTATTTGACTGATCCAGCAAAAACAGTGTACCTATTTCGGTTACACTTTATATTAGGTGGCCTTAACTACTATGTACTTACATCAAAAAATAAGTACAATGTACTTATTGTGTTCATATTGTATTGCAAAACACGTTTGCTGCTATTGAGGTGGGATACGGGTAAGGTTAGGGACAGGTTTGGTGGTATGGGTAGGTTTAAGGGTGGGTTAAGGTGTAAGGGATGGATCAACAGTGTAATTATAAATGTAATTACAGATATTAATTACAGATGTAACTACATATAGGTATTTTTAAAAATATAAGTACAATGTAAAAACATGTATGTACACAGTAAGTGCATTGTATCAAATGATTAATTTAAATGTAAGTACATAGTAGTTAAGGCCACCTAATGTAAAGTGGGACCCCTATTTCTAAATCATTTATTTAAGATAAATGGACTCTATAACTTTCAGATAATTTAGTTCAAAACTAGGGGTGTAATGGTTCACAAAATTTACGGTTTGGTTTGATACGATACATCAAAAAGAAATGAATGCCAGAGAAATTCTTGATTTTGACAAATGTTTTATTTATTAAAACAGTTTTTTTTACTTTGATCAGTGATGGAACTTGACCCATCTTCTGGAGTGTCTTCTTAGTTATCAGCATATAAAACAAAAACAGCTCATTTGAAATATTCCAGCTGATGTAGCCTATTGTCATGTATCAGAATAATCTTTTTTTTATTTCTAAAAGTGTACCTCACCTTTTGAGTCAGTTTTTTTACATTTAATCAGTCGATAAGACATTTGTTACCAAGCAAATGAAGTCAGTATCATCTTTGCAATGCAGAGGAAACATCAAAGTTGCATCTGAATGGCATTTAGATGCTTTTACACACTGTTTAATGCACACTGTTAGAGGAACATATAATGCTTTAACCTGCAGTTACAAATAAATAATGTTTTGATATTTTAAACAAAACGTTGACAACTGATGTTTGAAATTAAATTAAAAGATACTTTAAATGTGAAATTAAAACTGCCAGCAGGTGGCAGCGAGTCACTGTTAATAAGTGAGTAATTGCGATTGAAACAAATCATTTAAACGGTTGATTGATCAACATGATGGCTGTTTGAATCTATTTTTGTTGGCGAAATTGAGCAAAAACAGGCAATATGCTGTCTAAAACGTAAGTCTCTTAATTAACTTCTTACTTATTGAACTGTTGTAAAAATAATTTGTAATCATGCTGATTTTTGGAGAGGAAAAAAAAACTGCACTCTTCTGTGATATTGATTAACTATATGAAATTATGTAAATATATACATATTCTGCCCCCATATCTTGAATTTTGTGATCATTCTAAATGCATTTTAATAGACTAAATCATGCAGTGACCGAACACACTCTAATTAAGCACGCACTAATCAAACCTAATATGATAAGATGCTGTAAGATGCTGGATTAGTCCAACGAATCGTTTGGTTTGTAATGCGTGCCGAACCGAAAGCCTTGTACCGAATGGTTCAATATGAATGTGTGTATCGTTACACCCCTATTCAAAACTGTCCAAACACACAGGACACCCATAGACCAACATTAGCAGAAGCTTGCCTGTTAGATTACTCAAGGTAAGTAACAATTTAAAAACTAGATTACTTCTTCAACAATTTAAAAACTAGATTACTTCTTCAACATGGTTTTACATTTGAATTTAAAATGCATCAGTATGGCACATAAAACATAGTGTACTAGTAGACGTTTCATTCTCTACTAGGATTTATACTTGATTATAAAAGAACTAAGCTCCTAATATCTAGTATTTTAAATATGAAACAACATTAGATGAATACATAAATATTCAGTTACAGTCCCCAAAAATGATGACGTTTTTAAAGTGGGGCTTAGCGAAGGGTCAGTTAAATTAGTTGCACTGTCTGACTGAAAAATACTTGTAGATGTAGATGTGAATCAGACATCAAACCTCATTCTCCTGGATCTGACTGAGGGCCCAAACTGTTCCCAGAACCGTGCTGGAACAATCTCGGTCAGGCAGACTCTGCATGATATGCTTCATATCCACTTGGCCCTTCTTTTGGGGAGGTGGCTTGCGCATAGTGGAAGGACTGTTGGGGATCCAGCCGTACCAGTCAAACTGGAACATAAATGTTTACGCACAGATATTAGCTTATAGATATCATCAAGAATTTGGCCTAGCAATTTTAAAGGGTTAGTTCACCCAAAAATGAAAATTCTGTCATTAATTACTCATACTTTTTGGGTGCAAAGAAAACAAAAATATCGACTTTATTCAGTAATTCTTCTCCTCCTCATCACATCTGCTATGGCTCGCCGCCTTTGTGGAGAGTCTCATGACTCATGCGCTTGCTTCTGCGTCATGTGAACGACGCATGCGCAAGACGATAACTTGGGGAGAAAAAATTCTGAATAAATTGTTATTGTTTTCTTTGTGCACAAAAGTATTCTCGTATCTTTTACGGTTTAACTACTGATGTCCTTGCTACGTTTCTGTCCCTTAATCGTGGTAATATCCTTGCTGTCTACAGAGGATCAGAAAGCTCTCAGATTCCACCAAAAATATCTTAATTTGTGTTCAGAAGATGAACGAAGGTCTTACGGGTTTGGAACGACATGAGGGTGAGTAATTAATGACAGGGTCTTCATTTTTGGGTGAACTAACTCGGGTGAGCGTAACCTTACCTGTCCAAAGTTGACAGCAGCATGTTGTGCTGAAGCTGTGAAAATCACGACAGTCAGGTACTCGACCAACTGCTCTCGAGATTCTAGAGACTTCGGAAAGTCTGTAAACAGTGGGAGTACACATTTAACTTGTGTACACTTTTAAAGGTAACTTGATACACACAAAGATGCATACTGAATATACATTACAAACAATCATGCATGCTTGTGTGACCGGGCGGTGGGGCCCAAAACAAGGACTAAATTAGAATATAAGCTAAATAAAACGCTCAACTATGCCACCCTGGGAATCTCACCCAAGGAATTTTCCCATAAATCTATGCACAGGTTCCCCACCCCGAGGCAGAATGAAAATGACTGGAAACACAGGTATCTAGTCAACGTACAAAAGTTCTTTTATTACAATAAAATAGAAGTATAATCTTCAATAAAATGAGTTTCTCTCTCGGCAGCACATCAGGGCACACACATGACAGACAATCCACGTACCAGCAGAAAAGTCTCGTGCACTCGGCAAGCCACTGCTACCCTTGAGGGAACACCACCACCAAAGAGAAGGACAGCCACACTCTCTCGTCCGATCTCGGCCTGCAGCTCCTTAAGGAGAAACACGCAAATACACAATTAATATAAACTAGTAACATTGTTTCAGAAACGCAAACTGATCAAACAACCCAAATAAATCAATTCAATCTGAAAATAATAATACAGGACCAGGCTGAGTCTCTCAACCAAACCAAATTGAAAATACAGGTATATGAAAGAAATAAAAATAATAATTAAATTAGACTAAACGTGTAATCAATTTGCTGGATCAAACAAAGTACAGAAATCAATACACGAGAAACAATTTAACTGGAAATTATATCAGATGAAGAAAACCAAAATCTTAAGACTAAGAAATTAAACGAAACAAGTAGCAATTAAATTAACAACAACAAAAAGAAACAAACTTAGAATATCAGGCCAAGTAATTAGCCACTTCAAACATAGAAAACGCAACCTAGTAAAACATAACTACCAACACTAAATAAACCTGAAATGTTTCCAATGAAATGAAAGAAAAACGACTTAAATAGAAAAGAAAACAAACCAACAACAAGATAACATCTAAAAGTTAATGAGTATGGCCGAAGAGGGCTCAGTGAGTCCCACCAGGACAGACATAGGACGTGCTCAGTGCGATCTGGTGGAAACAAAGCAGTGGCAACGCCACAGCAAAAGAACAACACTTCATCCTGTAATCCATACAGACAGCATTGTATGGAATAGAGAAGAGTTGATAAGAGAAATTTCAGACCTACCGGTAAACAGCTGTGGGACTCTGGGTATAGCAAAACACTTGTTCACTCAGCTTACAGTCAACTATCACTGTCTGCGTCCCCAAACAATAAAGCCAAGCTAAAAATAACATGCATATTGCCGAATGCTGAAATTTGACACCAATAAAACTTTGTATCTTATCAAAATACATACTAAACAGGGAGTGGGCGCACGCCAGATGAAATCAAGGCACAATCAGATTAAAGGTACTGGACAGCTATAATTAAATATATCCCACTCGTCGGGCAAAGAAGCCAAATTGGAAGGCAAGCAGATAAAGAACGGTGCTAAGAAAATGAATCGACACATTACCATTAGAGTTTACACATTAATCTCGTGGTTAACCAAATGTTATTTCCTCCTACCTGGATCACTCACAGCAGATGCAAACAAAACTAGCCAGGAAAGATGGGGGCAGTATCCCGGAAGTGTCGCATACCTGAGCTGCCGGTGTGTGTCACTTATGTGTGTGCGTGGCACTGCGCCAATTACTGACGTCATGAGCGTCATAGTAACAACTGTCAACAATCATAAAGCCCCACATGCCACACTTGCACAGACAAACATACACTAACATTTTGATCATTTGAACCTGTACACACTGTCAGAGTTATTCATGCCAAAGAAGGCAACATCCTTCACAAATCCTTGAATCTCCTCATCTTGTTGAACCTTCTCATCGCTGTCATAGTAGATCTTGACCACAGCAGAAACAAAACTACAGAGAGATGGAAAGAGGAAAAAAATACACTGGATGCCAAACATTTTCATTGGTGTGTTTGTGGACTAATTTGTGCTTTTGCAGTAGCAGTACAGGATCTGAACTGTTGCTACCACCTACCAGTTTATTGCCTCCCAGATCCTCATGCCATCATCTCTGTAATAGTATTTGGGCACATCTTCCATTCCTCGAGCTTTTATCTCCTCAGGGAAGCACAGGGACTTGTAGGTTAAAGTCATGCCATTTTGCATCAGTGTCCCCATACCATCTACACTGATGCTACCAACCTTTGGACACCAAGAATACAGTTAATCTTTTGCCAAAATATTTTCAGAAATTAACTAGACTGTAAGCATTTATTTACTCAAGTGACCATCTAGGGCAGCGTTTCCCAATCCCAGTCCCAGTATTCTACCGTCAGTGACCTGCAAATTGGACATAACCGGATATTCCGCCATGATTCCAGTTCGAAACGAGTGTATATGTTCCATTCAAAGTGCATTAAAGTGTGCGAGACGTGAATTTAAATTCTATTCATTTACAGAGGTATATGATGTCCACTCGTCTGTGTGTGAAGACACTGCAGGTAGTGGCGCAGCGCAAATCCATGAATTAATGTTCTGAATGGGATTGGGTGTGGGAAACATTGATCAAGGGGCTATCATAGGAGCTACATAGGTATGCCGGTTTACACAGTCTATTACAGTGAACACCAGCTAACTAAATACAATGAAACCTTTGAAAGTATTAACATGATGAAGATTTGTTTATAACGTGTGCGTCTTTAAATGGTTACTCCACCCCAAAATAAAAAATTTGTCATTAATCACTTAGCCCCATGTCGTTCCAAACCTGTAAAAGGCTTGTTCGTCTTCGGAACACAATTTAAGATATTTTGGATGAGAACCGGAGGCTTGTGACTGTCCCATTGACTGCCGAACAATTAACACTATCAAGGACCAGAAATGTATGAAAGACATCGTCAGAATAGTCCATCTGCCATCAGTGGTTCAATCTGAATTTAATGAAGTGACGAGAACACATTTTCTGTGCAAAGAAAACAAAAACGACGACTTTATTCATGACAATATGAACAACGACTATATGTTGCGCCATTTTGGACTCAAGCAGCGTACGCTCTCCTGTGTCAGCCGCATACCGTATACGCTGTTTTCGTTCAAATCAAAGCGTAAACAAATGCAGAAGACGTATCCGTGTAGTGCGGCTGACACAGAACAGCGTACGCTGCTTGCGTCCAGCAGATTTTCTCCAAAATGGCGCAACATATAGTCGTTGTTCATATTGTCATGAATAAAGTCGTTGCACAGAAAAAGTGTTCTCGTCACCTCATTAAATTCAGATTGAACCACTGATGCCAGATGGACTATTCTGACGATGTCTTTCATACTTTGCCGAACAATTAACACGGTCAAGGACCAGAAGTCAATGGGGCAGTCACAAGCCTCCGGTTCTCATCCAAAATATCTTAAATTGTGTTCTGAAGACAAACAAGGCTTTTACAGGTTTGGAACGACATGGGGGTAAGTGATTAATAACAAAATTTTCATTTTGGGGTGGAGGGTATCCCTTTAACCTATATCACAAACAGAAATTATGGCTTGCCAGACAAAGACAAATATGAAAAGAATTGCTTTGGATCCTAACAAGATGCTGTTTATGTATGGATATATTAAATTAGCTGTGAAGCTACCTTGCTGAAGATCCCATTTTTACTGATGAGCTTTTTACGGGCCTCTGCATTGATTGCAATTGTGAAACGAACATGAGGCATCAATAACTGTAAGAAGCAAATTATGCATTTAAATGTGCATTAAATCATTTAAAAAAAAAAAGATTCAAAAAGCATAATTTGAAACAGCAAAAGTGGTTTTCATGTAGTGCTCTGGAGTCTTTTGGTTAACATTAAACCATGGTTGAAAAAAGGCAACCAGTAACCCTTCATCAGTAAATTCACATACATGAAAGCACAATCTCCAGTTTAGCACTGAATCTAAATATCATGACTGTGAAATACAGGTACCTTGTATACGGGATGGACTACAGAAAGCTGTCTGTACATGGCAATTTCAAAAACCTCTGACACCAGATGTGTCTTGAGGAGATGTGTGACCAGCTGGTGTACATTGAAGTCGGAAGATTTTACCCACATCTTGGCAAGCATCCAGTCATATTCATTATCACTTGGGAGAAAGACTGGGCTCATTTCCCCTGGGGTTTGACTGAGCTGATTCAGATATAATAAAGGCAAGCAAGGCATTTTTATTTACTTCACTGCAAAAGGACTTTTATCTTTAGTTCATTCATGTTTTCATTTGGTACTGCTTCTGGATGAGACAGATACCTGAATGGCGATTGGCACAATTTGGTTCAGATCATTCTTGTACAGCAGGCAGATGGGTGCAGTCAGATAGCGCTTACTGGCTGCTGGCACGTCCTTTAGTATTTCATAATCTGCTATGTAGATGTTTCCTGCCTGTAAACGTGTTCATAGGGGTAGTTTAGAACAAATGGTTTGCAGGTTAAAATAACACCGATATGAGTCTTTCGCATGAACTAAAATATGTGACAGAGGTCACAATACAAACAAGTCTTGGATTTGATAATTGACCAGTTGTTCAAGTGATTTATGTCTTACTGTTTCTGACCTGTAATTCCTCTTGTAGTGTGTGTCCTCTCTTCAGAGAGCCCTCGACCATCTCATGTGTGACTGGAAATTTGTCTGGAAGTTGCATGCACTTCCTGATCATGACAGGATTGCAGCCATTCAAAAACTGATAGCCAAACATGTAATCTTTATTCCAGTCTTGCATCACGTTCTCTGTCCAGATTACAAAAGAGAAACTTGAGTCAAACGTCAAATGCTTTACTGGTTTCCCACAACAATTATGGTCGTATATATAGTTTTTGTTAAAAAGAAGAAAACAAACAAGCAGTCATCTTGTAACCATGGTTTCCTGAAAAGGGAACGAGACGCTGTGTGGGAAATCGAATGCCTCTGTGTGATTTCATACTCTCATCTAGAGATGCCTTGTTTTGGGCACGGGAAGGGTGTTTTTACTGCTTGATAACTATAAGCAGCACAGAACAACTGTTCATGTAATCATCGTCTCCCCATTAGGACGCTAAATAGATAAATATCAAGTCTGCTTTTTAAAACAAAGAAAAGAAACAATGTAGGAGAATAGTATGTGCAAACACCGTTATATTATATTGTATATTAGTGCAGTGTGTGCATGGCAAAATAACAAAAACAAAAGAATTGATATGACGTTTGTGACACAAACACGCACATCAACCTGATTACTTTATTTAGTGTTCATGTAAACACTACATTCAGATTCACGCCATTTGAGGTGTCCATGTAAACGTAGCTTGTTTTGTTCGGGTTTGCTTCCTGGTCACGATGTCTATAGGCGCGTTTCCATTACAGATTTGCGCAAAACTTTGGCGATAGTTTATAAATGTCAATAAAAAAGTATTGTGAAATGACGGCATTTCCATTAACCGATGTTATGCGACTAAAAAGTCATTTCTTTCTTGTCATGGCAACGGATTTTGCTGGAATTTGGCTATATTTAAATCAAAGAAGGTGTATGCGTGTATCTCTACAGAAGCAGCGCGGAAAGCCTCTTCAAAAACATGCGCACCCAGACGTGTGCACTGTAAATTGTCTAAGCATTAATTAAAAGCCCCTTAGGTAAAAAGCCCCTTATACTCGAGACTGGCCACGTATGAAGTGTTTCTTGGAGGTTATAGTACATTGAAAAATGATCATATGCCTTTTTGCATATGCCACGTGACCTGTAATGCGACCAGTTTTGTGAAATATTCCTATTTCGAATTGCCTGAAAAACCACTTCATGCGAGCGTAAAAACTTTTTAGCGATATATGGGAGTTTTTGCGAAATTGACATGTTTCCATTAGGCGTATTTTCAATTCGCAATTTCAATTTGCGGAATTTGAAGGGTAATGGAAACGCAGCTTATGACATTCACCATTGGACTGATTTCTCACTTGATTCACATCATGCAGAGGCTTTCAAGATGTGTTCCTATAGCATCGTAAGCAGCGTGGCTTCCCTTGAAAGAGAACAAACATTCTTAACAGAGGAAGAAATCATCCAAACCTAGCACTGCAGTCTTGTGTCCCAGAGTTCCCAAATACTCAAGTATCTTTTCAAAATCTGCAATGCCTTTCCAGGACTCAAAGAGACCGACAAATTTCTCAAGACCTAAATACACCCCCCTGAAACAGAGTGCATACAGTATAGTTAGAAACATGAACACTACTTTATGGTACTGTATTTGTGCCTAATTTCATTCTGAAAAACTGAGGGAAAATTCTGTAACAAAGCAACAAGGACTGTGGCAATGACACAGTCCCCCAAACTTACACTTCCACTAAATTGCAATACCAGTCTAAATCTTTTTCTTCATCAAACTGAACTTCTTTAGGAAGTTCATCCACTGTGGTATCTATGCTCATAGGAAAGCCCGGCCTCCACTTGTTCCATCTTCAACAAGAAAAATTACAACATTTACAGGGCTGTACAGTGCAACATATATGTCGCACATGCTATGAAAAAACGGGTCTGTGCGATGAATAAATGTACCACTGTAGCACACGTGCGATACAGTTTTGTATGTTCATAACACAGCCGCTTAATAGTGGGAAGTGATTTCGTTGTGCTTGTTCGTGTGTGTGTGTGAGAGAGATTGATTATACGTGTGGGTGTGCGATATGACGATTTTTGATGGTGGACGATTAAAATGTCTCCATGCCATGGTCTGCTTTTGGAGAAACATTGTAGTATCATGCTACAGCACACATTATCAGCTGCAGTTCTGGCGCCGCCGTATCAATATACTGTACAGTACTACACACATTCACATCAAATGTTATCTCAGCAGTAGAGTTACACTTAAGGGACACAGCACTTATGGGCAATCACAAAAGTGCATTATTTGCATGTACTTTAAAGGGGTGGTTTACTGCGATTTCACTTTTTTCATTTTAAATAGTGTGTAATGTTGCTGTTGGTGCATGAACAGTATCTGCAAAGTTGCTGCGCTGAAAGTTCAACGTAAGCGGAGATGTCTTTTAAAAATCAGGAAGTTTAATGCCTACAAAAACGACTCATATGAGACTACAACGAGATACTTCCCGGGTTGCATACGTAAAAAACCCATCAATCCCTCCCTCCGGAACATGCAGAAAAGGGGGCAAGGCCATGTTCTGCGGCTTTGTCGAAGAAGAAGAGTTATAGTGGAGAGTTGTAGCCATGCCGTCGAAACGGTGTTATTTTCCCCCAGCTGATCATCTGGTCCGGCTTTCTCAAGCCAACTTAAAGTTTGTCTCGACGAACCTTTTTATCTACATGAAGTGACATTTAGATGTGGCATTTATACATTTAGACTGTATTTATAATTGCATAAATAATGTTACGAGATTAATGTTTTAAATACGAAATTCTGAATATAGAAATGTGTTGGAAAATAATGTAATATGCCTACATTTAGACGGGAAACTTAAAAACGGCCAGCAGGTGGCAGAAGTTCGTGATTGAATCACTGAGTCATTCAAATGACTCTTTCAAAACAGCTGAATCCTTCAGCAGCGAATCAAATGACTGTTTTTATGAATGGCTCAGTGAATCAGTGATTCGCCCAAGACAACGCGGATTTGGATTCGAACACAAACAAAACAAAAACAGCACTCTTGCTCGTGTCGTATTGCCTAAGTGTCAGGAGCATTTTTTGCTCGCATATCTTGAAATTTCCGATTTAGCAGCATGTATATTAAAACATAACATTATAAATGAATAAAAAAAATATATATAATGATTGATAAGAACCAAGTGCAAAGCTGCTATAGGACTGAGCCTGAATAGCTTCAGCATTAGCGATTTTGTGTTGTTGTACAAAATCGTTGTCAATCAAAAGGAGATGCAGACCGTCCAATCATCATGCAGAAGCCCGGAGTCCAGGCACGCCCACTCCTCCATTCACCTCCAGAGACGCTGAGCGTCCGTGGGCGGGACATAATCGCAGCATTTATCCAATGACCGTCTAGTTTTGAGGCACTGAAAAAAACTGTTCAAAGCAGCCCCATTGAAGTGAATGGACGCTAGGCTTCAACAGAGAAATACACTGACGCTACGGGAATGTATGAGAAGGAAATCGAGTCCGACCTGCTATATGTAGCTGATTCTGAACGAACTCATCTTCGAGATGAACGTGTTCTAACGCATTTTTAGTCAATAAAATGTTAACACAATAGTACATATTTGACCATTAATTTTTTTGACATTATAGGGGAAGCAGAGCTTCCCTTGCAGTCTTAAAGAAATCCCCACTGCTCTGTAGCATCAGTGCTATGTGCAAAAAACGTTAATGTACACAGCCTTGATTTACTTGTACAGTTACACCAAGAATTATATTTAAAGGTGAAGTGTTTTTCCAGAACCAGAACCGAGTGCCCAAGAAGCAAAGATCCAGGTCAGCAACCTGTTCAAGTACTGTACTTCCAATGAGTTGAATGGAAATCCTCCGTGTCTAAGCCCAACACATTACTTTCTATCTCAACTAATGGCCTGAGTTTGGGGCATGGGAACTAATGAGTCTTTTAGCAAGGTAGGGGTAGACTATCTAAACAGTGCAATTGCTGCCTAAGGGCAAATTCCCTTAGGCATTAAGGCTTGCCTAACATCACAGAGAACTCAATAAATCTAGCTCCAAATAATTAAGTTAATCGTAATATGTATCTTAGCATTTCTGAGAAGAATCATTGCACATCATCACTGTTTTAGGAATACATACACCTTCCTTGTTGATGTGATGAGCTATTTGTTAGTTGACAGTGTTTGTGATAATGAAATGCGAGTCAAAATACCCAGTACATTTGAGCATGTAAATTTGGTGATCTGAGTATCTGGATCAGTTAAAACCAAAAAGCAATTCATTTCTAGGCATAGAAAAATAAACTTTATTTGTGAAAAGGCCAAAATAATAGCTGCAAATGGGTAAGCGAAGGCACTTTCTCTGCAGTGGTGTCTTTGTGAAATTGGCTAATTGGAAACTAGAGAAATGTTGAATTTTTCTGAGTAAAAATATTTTCTGGTCTTAAATGGTTTGAGACAGATACGGTGCTTAACCGATATTTGTGTGTCAAGCACACTGAACTGTATCTAGGGACAAAAAATAAAAATCTCTTTCATCAAACCTGAATATTTTCTGTCTAGATTCCAGTTCATCTTTTCTTTGCTCTTGAAAAGATTCGGTGTCATCCTGAGGCAGTCGAGCTAAATGAACACATAAAGAAATAGATGAATGAATGAATAAATGTTTAATTAAAAACTGGATAATGAACAAAGTGGGTCTGTACGTACCAGTGCCTTCTCGGATCATCAGTTCATTTTCATCCACTAACCAGCAGTAACAGGGGAACTCAAAGCAGTCTCCAGAGGGTGATTGCACTTTGATATGCTTACAGAACCATGGATAATTGACAAGATGTTTCTCCTTTTCAAGTTTCACCTGGACAATGTTTCCGATGTTCTTCTTCACTTGGATGTCAAGGGAGAACTCCTTTAAAGATAACTTTTATTAGACATGTTATATGTGGGGGGAAAACAACAGCAAACGAACAAAAAAATCTCTCCACAGACTGGTGAAGAGAGATTAATGTTAATTGTGCCACAGCTTATCTGCAGGATACCCAGGGTTTATCATTTTATCTCACCACTGCAAGCACAAGCATGACAGTGCCATCACCTCCTGGTGGCTCAAGGAAAACAATGATCCAAACCGATGAATGTTTCGAAACCAATCATGTTCAGCAAGGAGAGGAGACGAAGGCTCGTGGATGCTCCCCTGGGTACTAGCCCTGTTAGTCTGGCAGAGAGAATCGGACCAGTTGCAAATATGAGTAATTACAAGTGATTTGGAGACGATTTTAGATTTTAATACAATCACTTGTCCAATAGGTGGCGCTGTGACCAAATAGATGTGTTGTGGTCAGTGTGGGATGACTCTAACACACAAAGTTAAGTGTCAATACGCCCACGTTATAGCAGTACAGCATCAGATTTAGTCGATCAGCATCTTTTTTTGGAAAAATTGGGCAAATGATCTAGAAGGAATTTAAAAAAAGCAGGTTTTTCAAGAAAACTCAAAACGGCAAGTTCAGCCGGCTATGGTGTAACTGGTGTCATTGTTCTCGGCATGTCCCAAGGAATCTAACAAGATCAGTCTCATGACAATAAAGTAAAGTAACTGTCTTCTGTATGTGTGCCAAATTTCATAACTTTCCTATGGATGGTTCTATGGGCTGCCACAGACTTCAAGAGGGGAAGACGAAGAAGAAGAGGAAGAAGACTAAAAAGTACAAGTGCCTATGTAACTTTAGTGCTTAGCCCTTAACTGTCACTCACAGTTTTGAACATAGACATTCTAGGGCACTATCCAAAATTTGTATAATTTATGAATGAAAACATTTTGTAACATGATTTTGATGTACCCTTTCCATGGTAATGCAATGTCTGATTTTAAAATGGGTTTCAAAGGATGAATTTTGAGATTTTAAGTTTTCAACTGATATATAATTTCTTATGATTTCTAATATGTAATAGAGAAAAAGGCAACTAAGAAGACTTTCTGTGACAAAGGTCAGAACTCCTGTTATGATGTAGATTTTTCAGGTGCACTCGTCATAAATTAATCTATTACTTTTTCTACATAATTTTTTAACAAAAAAGTGGTAAAATACCTATTTAGGAGCCTTAGACCTTTCCAACGATATATAGTTTGTCATGATTAGATTAGGATTTAATTGTAAAATAGTGAAGTAAACGGGGACGGTGACAGTTAAGAGGTTAATAATAACAACAATAGGGCATTTTAGAAAAAGTTTAACAACATGCAAAGCATATTGAAATTCAAATACTAACACTGATTGGAAGGATGTTTGGAGGTTGACTGGGAAGTACTGTGTCACGAATCCTGTCCCTGCACTTCCGTTCATTCACCACCAGAGGTCACTCGCTCACCACATTGACTCTCACACCATACATCACACTGGACTCCATTTCCCATCATTCATTGCACTGATTGCACACGGCTGATTGCACTAATCACACGCACACCTGATCATACGCACACACTGATTACATGCCTTATTTAAACCCTGGACTTTCCTTCCCTCACCGCTGAGTATTGTATGCGTTTACCGCTCCCCAACTGTAGCAACTCTACAGAGCCCCTGATAGTTTTCCTAGTTTTAGTGGTGGGCAAAGCAAGGCTTTGTGAAACACTAAAGCAGTCGAAGCAAATGTGTCGAGGCTTCGAAAAATTTTGACACCTGTCTCTACGGTGACACCTAGTGGTCATTTTCAAGTATGCCAAGTCTCGAAACACTTGTGACACGCCCTGATGCTTCGATCGCCTTAGTCACGTGACATGGGTGCTTCGAATCACCTTAGTCACGTGACATGGGTGCTTCGAATCACCTTAGTCACGTGACATGGGTGCTTCGAATCACCTTAGTCACGTGACATGGGTGTTTCGAAACATCTGCGCTTCGGGATCTCAACACTGTGTCGAAACGTCAGTTTTGCGTCAGCCATCCCTACGTAGTTTTCCCCTGCCTGTTTTGGATTGTGGTTTCCCCTGCCTGGACTATTGCTTCATTTTTTCAGATACCTCTCTCATCAAGCCCCTTCGGATACTGTTCGCTGTCGACCGACCTTTGCTTGCCCTAAGTTTACTCTTTGTCTTGTCCCTGCCATACCTATTTGCCATTGCTCGACCCTGCCTGTATTTATGACCATGCCTGTAAATAAAAGCTTGCACTTGGATCCGCACGTCTCACGTCTTGTCAGCCACGTTACATACTGGAAGAAAATTTATTATAAATGAATGTGCAGTTATCTGAAATGGTATTGTAATAATGTTTAAGCATTTGAACTCTGGTAAGAATAATAAAACCTTAATAAATCTATTTATTGGGAAACACCATAGTCAAAAGCAGAAATGGGAAAATACTAAACTCAATATCCACTGGTATAAAACAGAATTGATGTTACAATACCTTAAAAGGCAAAGTGTACATTTTGAATATTTAATACTCTTACTACAAATACCTTACTTTCATACATTCAAGAAGACAAACAAAACAAAACCCTGGAACACTTCCCTTACAATTTCCGATTGGATTTTTCAGTTAAATATAGTACAAATGCTGTAAAAACAGATTGTCCTATAATAAATGCACAATGTGCAGAAGGTAAACTGTAGAGATAGCCCTTACTCTTTTATAGACATAGAGAACGCATCTCATTTTGCCTTTTGAAGGCAGAGACTAGTTCTGGAAGTCTTAGGATGCTGTTTCAAGAATCTTTTCCCAAATACACAACAATTGGACGTTCCAGTTCCACACACACAAACAAAGGTGATGTATGTAAGTTTTTTGACTCCTTAAACCAAAAAAGAATATGTCATTAGATATTTAGGAAACACGTTACGTTTCTCTGAAAAAAATAATGCTATTGCTAGTAATTCTACTCTGAAGTGTGTGTTCCAGGGCAGAATGCCTGGGATTTTTTTCAATATTACATACTGTACATTTAAAGTAAAAATAATCAAGTAATAGAAGTTCTTACCTTTTCAAAAGTAGAAGACCAGTGATTCATCAGGGTTCTTTCACTGCTCTGCTTCTCTGAGTCCATCAGCGTCAGGTAAATGCTGTTCATTGTATCAGCAATCGCCTCTCTACCAGTATATACAGTCACCTTGTAGGTCGACATTGTGCCTGTGTGGAAGGATGTGTAATCTCTGGATCCTCAGCTGTATTCCTACTCAAATTTATATAAAGTTCACTACTATCATTTGCTCCACCTCCTGTGACATCATAATGTGGGTGTTGTCCACCAATCAAAAATGTCATGTTAATACCTGAATATGTGCTGATATTATGTTTCTGAACATTGAGATGAGATAGGTACATATGTAGTGGTATTCCAGTGGTACGGACAATCCCCTTTCTCTGACAAGCTTTTCCAAATACAATTGCTATTTAAAATTTGCCTCCTTAAATGTGGATAAATATAAGAGTGTCATTTCTTGTGGATACAATACATTCAAAATACCCTCCCTCAATGAACAGTATAATGTAGGTCAAAACAAAGGGTAGAAATTAGATGAATATACTTAGTACTTTAGTGTAATACATTAATGAGCTGTAATGAAATTAACGCATCTAATCTGATTTCATTCTGGTATCATTCTAGCCCGAACCTTTGCTCTCATTGTTCAGTAATTAAATGCGATGAAGAATGACCTTTTTAACTTTAAATTCACTTACAAATAAATACAGATGAGATGCTTTATAAAAGTAAAGTAATTCACACTCTTTATAATGCACAATTTAATGATCATAGATGCTCAGCAAGTATGAAATATTACCAATAAGTGAAACACACCATTATCTGTAGAAACATCAATAAGAAGACAATGATTTGTAATGTTAGTGTTAATTAATAATGTTTCTATTGCTGAGTTTAGCATGTGGTGTGCCTCAAAAATAGGCTTTCAGTAACCGGTGCCAGACACCGCTGACAAACTGACAATGATAATTTAAAATGCCAATAATGCTTTCTTTTTTATTTATTCATTTATTTATTTTTTTGAAGATAGATTATTATTGCTGGGGTTCTGTAGGAAGAATTGAAACATTTATAATTAAATATATAGGCTCATATATTTCAATAATGCTGCAAACTATATTTATTATTTCACCCAATAATTTTTAAGTGTGGCAAATCTATTTGCTCAGTTTAGTTATTTAAGTTTGAAAGAAACAACCTCTTATATGCCTAAAGTTGCTTTGTTTTTTATTTAAAATCTCACAATATTGTATCAGCAATACTGTATTTTTAATTCTCATTTTCATGTGCCATTTTGTTTCTTACAAGAATGAATGGAAATTGTGGGTGTCAGTTTTTACATACTTTTGTGTATATTCACATTTGCCCATATAGACATCTTCTGTGTTAAAAGACCACTCCTTGTTATACTGACTGTTCAGTTGTATTTCTAAATAACTGTATCTAGACTTTCAAGAAAAACAAGGAAGTTTTGGGCAACACGGTCAGTGTTGGGAAGGTTATTTTGGAAAAGTAATAGGTTACAGATTATAAGTTACCTTATTTGGTTACACTTTATATTAGGTGGCCTTAACTACTATGCACTTACATCATAAAATAAGTACAATGTACTTATTGTGTTCATATTGTATTGCAAAACACTATTGCTGCTATTGAGGTGGGATACGGGTAAGGTTAGGTGGAGGTTTGGGTAGGTTTAAGGGTGGGTTTAGGTGTAAGGGATGGGTTGACAGTGTAATTATAAATGTAATTACAGAAATTAATTACAGATGTAACTACATACAGGTATTTTTAAAAATATAAGTACAATGTAAAAACATGTATGTATACAATAAGTGCATTGTATCAAATGATTAATTTAAATGTAAGTACATAGTAGTTAAAGGAACTCCACTTTTTTTGGAAATAGGCTCATTCTCCAACTCCCACAGAGTTAATAAGTTGAGTTTTACCGTTTTTGAATCCATTCAGCCGATCTCCGGATCTGGCGATAGCACTTTTAGCATAGCTTAGCATAGATCATTGAATCCGATTAGACCAGTAGCATCGCGTTCAAAAACGATCAAAGAGTTTCGATAGTTTTCCTATTTAAAACTTGATTCTTCTGTAGTTATATCGTGTACTAAGACCGGCAGAAAATGAAAAGTTGTGATTTTCTAGGCTGATATGATTAGGAACTATACTCTCATTCCGGTGTAATAATCAAGGAACTTTGCTGCCGTAACATGGCCGCGGCAGGCGCAGTGATATTACGCAGCGCCTGAAAGTAGTCCCCAGCTATATTATAACTAGTTACCTAGCTGGGGACTACTTTCAGGCGCTGCGTAATATCATTTTGAAACATTTAAAGTTGGCAGGTTTAACCTTCCAGTACTCAGTACTGATTACTATCAGACTTCTCAAAATCCTTAGTCAAGATTGTAATAATTTAATTTTAAAGAATAGACACCACAAAATCAGACTTTAACACCTCATCTTACTTTTAGATCTCAGAGTTTAAATACAGATTTAAAATAATAATTAAAAAAACAAACATTTTAATAGCTATGATACTATTTTTGAAATCAAATCTTTGCATAGCTATCACAGGAGTCCTTGGCATCTAACAATGCCTCAGAAACAAACAGTTAATCTTTAAAAATAAAGCATTTGCATAAACCCAAATAGAAAATAAAACAGTTATTAAATAAGCATGTGTCCTAAAATTCTGAAACATTGGGGTCTCATATTTCAAAGCACATCAGTCAATGAAATTTGGAAAGTAAATCAATCATATTTGTATGTGCATGAAAATATTCAAATGGAACTCCCTTTGTATTCGTTAACATTTTCATAATTAACTGTAATTACACATTTTTTTTCCGGCTGTCACGAATCCGGTCTATGAACTTCCGTTCACTCACCACCAGAGGTCACTAGCTCACCACATGGCCTCTTGCACTACACTACCGTTGCACTTCACCAGACTACAATTCCCATCATGCATTGCACTGATGACACACACAGCTGATTGCACTGATCACAAGCTCACACCTGAGAACTATCGCACAATCACACACTCTGTATAAACCATGGACTTCCGTTCACAGTTTGCCGAGTATTGATCTGTGTATAGCTCTCTTCCGTGCCATTCTGTGCTTCTTGTTCAGTTTCAGTATTGTCCTGCATTTATCACTCACCGAGTGTTAGCTGCGATATTGTCGACCCACGCTTGTCCTAGGATTACTCTGTGTCTTGCCCATGCCATACCTGTTTGTCATTGTTTGACCCTGCCTGTGTTATGACCACGTCCCCGTCTAATAAAAGCCTGCAAATGGATCTGCACGTCTCACGTCTCATTGGCTCCTTTACAGAATACTCAGCCGCACAAGGATCCAGCAGCTGTTCAAGTGATCATTGGCCAGGTATGGACACTGCAAGAATATTATTAGCCCTTATGCAAGGCCCGCGATCATTGGAGAACTATATCCAAGAATTTTTAGCCATCACTCACTATTCAGATTTACCAGACATTATTTTGATAGAGTTTTTCTGTGATGGCATTAATCAACCTCTCAAGTCTCAGCTTAGACGCGATGGTCCGCGTTCGTCACTCTGTGAGTTTATGGATTATGCTTTGCTGTGTGCTGGCTCTTTGTTCACTGTAGGTGTTGTGGATGAGGATCGCGACACCGCATCTATGACTGAAATGGTGGCTGCACCAGAGCGCACTCACAAAATGGCGGCCACAGCAACCGGTCACATTATTACTTCCATTAATGAGTCAAGCCATGTCTCAGCTGATCTGCCAGAGTCACATCACGTCACGTCTCAGCTGATCTGCCAGAGTCACATCACGTCACGTCTCAGCTGATCTGCCAGAGTCACATCACGTCACGTCTCAGCTGATCGTCCAGAGTCACGTCACGTCTCAGCTGATCGTCCAGTCACGTCACGTCTCAGCTGATCATCCAAAGTCTTGTCAGGTCCTGTCTGTCACACCCAGAGATTCAAGGTCAGTTTTTCACTATCCTAGTCTTGTATCCAGTTTGAGGGATGTACCGCTGGTGTCTGCACGCGCAGCTGGTATCCCCAAATCCACTCATTCCTACCCTTCTGTCTCTGAACTAATTCCCCTGTCCAAAGTGTTTCCCATGATGGGAATCGCTTTGTTGCGTTTGGGCTGTGTACACCACCGCAGAACTGCCCGAGGTGGCAGCACCCACTGCAGTTTCTCCAGAGGTGGCGGCACATGCTGCAGAATCTCCACAAGCGGCGGGGCTCGCCTCAGCCCCTTGTATGATGGTAGCACCCAACAATGTTCTCTTAGCCTGTAGAGTTGCGGTAGAGGAGACTGTTACCACTGTAGATCTTCCAGAGGTGGCGGCGACCGCTGCAGAACCTCCGGAGGTGTCAGTGGTATCCACCTATCAGCTCTCGTCCTGTCACGGCTAAGGAGGCCATCTGCGAATCCTCATCCTGTCCTGTCACGGCTATGGAGGCAGAGTACGAATCCTCGTCCTGTCCTGTCCTGTCACCGCTATGGAGGCCATTTATGAACCTTTTTCAGCGATGGGGGCTGGTTATGAACTTTTGTTTTGTTCTGACCCAGCTGAAGAAGTTGCTTTGTGTGTGTCAGCTTTATCGGTCCCAGCCAAGGAGACTGTTAGTGAACACTCTGTCTTGCCAGTTCCAGTCATTGACTCTAAATATGGACTATGTTCTGTGTTCACAAATATGTCTGTTACACCATCCATCTCGCCACTCCCTGTCAGTGAATCTTATGATAAGCTTTCACCTTGCTCAGTCTCCCCAAATGTGTCTTTTGTATGTGTGTCTGATACCAAATCCTCTGTCTGCCCTGTTTTACTCAAGAAGTCTGTTGAATCATTTGTCTGTCCAGTTCCCATTAATGAGTCTGAGGGTGAATTGTCAACCTGTCCAGTTCCTATCAATGGTTTTGATTTTGCACAGTCTGTTTGTACAAATGTTGCTGTTGAATCTGTCACTGAACTGCACTGTAAAACCGGATTAGTTAATATAACAAAAAAAAAAGTTGAAACTGATTACATCGAAATTAAGTTATATTAACTTAATATATACAAAATATAGTTCCCAGGTCCAGAAACATTAGTAAGGACATCTGTAAAATAGTCCATGTGACGAGAATACTTTTACTAAGCTACGATAATACTTTTTGTGTGCAAAGAAAACAAAAATAATGAATTTATTCTTGACTTCTCCTCCAAGTCACCATCCTCCACCATTATAGAGAGTACCACGACACATGCGTGTGCATTCCTCTGCTTGTAAACAAGGCTCCGAGCATGCGTGTTCTACGTCATCATGGAGTATTTTACCAATGTCCTTACTACATTTCTGTGCCTGGGAACATTTCAGTTACACTGCTGTCTATGCTGGGTTAGAAAGCTCTCAGATTTCATCAAAAATATCTTAATTTGTGTTCTGAAGATGAACAAAGGTCTTACGGGTTTGGAATGACATGAGGCGGAGTAATTAATAACAGAATGTTCATTTTTGGGTGAACTATCCCTTTAAATATAAAACATTTTCAAGTGTGCTACGAAAAATATTTTTACCTGTGACTAAAGCAGGCCAGCAATCCAGGATCTCACCAATCTGTAGGTTCCAGTATCTCTATACAATGAATGCGTATTAAAATTAATAATTGGACATCAATATACCAAACTAAACTTCCAGCTGCTTCACTTTTCCTGAAAAGAAACAGATTGAGAAGTTAGTCAGGTTGTAATATTTGCCAAAACACCAGAAAAATTCTATTCAAAGCACATGAAACAAATCAGTTATCTAACTTGCTAGACATTATGTGAAATATGGTGCTTAATTTAATCCCATAATACAAACATATATATATATATATATATATATACATACTGTATAATTTGCTCTTTAAAATGTTACATGTTTTAAAGAGCAAATTATAAAAAATGTTATTTTGCAACATAAATGCCTTCGGTAAATAACACAAGCTTTACTGGCATGGCTTGAGCCAACAACTTGAATAGATTTATAAATACCTGTCCTTACAAAAATGTACAACTCGTGGAACAAAGTAAATCAAATTATTGGGAAACCTCTATGAAAATCATTTTACTTTATGTCCAGCAATGCGAGCCAATTAAATATACGAATCAAAACTGCCAATTTGAGGTCATTACAACTTGTTACCCAAAAACGTTTTTAATGTGTGCACACTCGATGCAAAAAGACAAACTTACATATATATATAAAATCTAAATACAGTTGCTTGATCAATTCAATCGATGTTTGACCTTTAGTGAGGCGGGATAAAATGGCTCAAATAATTTGCAAATGCATAAAATACATTAACTGCTAAGACACTAAACACATTTAAACAAAAAAAGCAAGGAACTTACGTTAACTCACCAGTTGCCCGGGCAGCACGATGAAGAGAAGCTCATCACCGGCAGGTTCAGAAAACCGCATGCTGCGTTTCCCCACAAAGGTCCTCACAGGCAACACAACAGCAAATTCCCGATCGAAAAATATCCCCTCCTACGTTATTTTTATAAAATACGAGCGAGTGTTGCAAACTTATTTTAAAAAATCCAAGGCGAGTCAGCGTAACAACAACATGGCGTCTTTTCAAAAGTTGCAGCAGCTAGTTGAGGGCGGAGCACGTAAGCACGTGCGTGATGTCAGACGGGGTTGTACTCAAATTATTTGAGTACACTGCCAAAAACAAATGAAAGCATTTGAGTGCTGTAAACTTAAAAATACATTTTTGGACTCATTACTCAAATAATTAATAAGACGTCCCTGTCTAATAAAAGCCTGCCACTGGATCCGCACGTCTCACGTCTCGTTGGCTCCGTTACACCGGCAGGGGCTATTTGCACTAAGTGTAAATGGCAATTAGATGCTATTTACACTAAGTGCAAATAGCTATACATTCTATTTATACTATGTTAAAAATAGCAAGATTTTCTGCTATTTATACTACTTATTGCAAATAGTTGCAATTATCTGCACCTCAGTATTGTAGTACATTATAAAACAGTACGCAATAACGTATTGAGTGTAAATTATAGTTTTAAATCAAATTAGGCTATTAAATGGATGCCATGGATGTTTGTAATAAATAACCAGAGAAAAGCTAAAGCGAAAAAGTCATGGATCAAGAGCCCCACTAAAGAAAATACTTATCTCTACAACATTGATTTTAAACTTTATTATTGTCAATAAAACATCAACATCTAAACCTCTGTTAATTCTTAATAAGAAGTTTTATTGGAAAGAAATTAAGTCAGACTGGTTTGTAATAAGTGAAGATGCTGAGATCTAGAAAGATCTGTTAGTGTTTAATGTTCTGTTGGGATTTAAAGGGTTTCTGTTGTTTGCGTTGTGTGGGTCACCATTGTGCTGAAGAGTAGAGTCTGTGCTTCAGTCCAGGAGAAGACCAAGAAACACTGATGTTATGCTGCATGTTGCTTTATTTAAAGGCAGTAGTGTAGTTGCTGATGCAGTGGTAGTTACATTAGCTCAAGCATGTGTGCTGTTGCTAGCTAATGGTTAACTGCAGGAGATTTATATTTTACACAGAATGTTTCACAATGATAATTCAGGAATGTTATTCCACTAACTGTAAATGTTTAGCACCCTGTGTTGCCTTGCATTTCACCGTGTTTTTTTTTTTTTACAGTGTAGAAAATGATTTCTAAGAAATAGAAACATCAAGACAGAGAAGCAACTCTGTCAGAGAAGGTTGTTTCTGTCGAACTTAAATAATCAAACTAAACTAAACAACCTCTTATAACTAAAGTTGCTTCCCTGTCGCGATCTTTCGAATTTCAAAACTCACAACATTGTGATGGAAATACTGAAGGCTCTGAGCAAGAAAGTGAGGTTAATAGTATTTCTGGTAGAAGTGAAAGAAATGTTTGGTGAAATGTTATTTTGCTTCTAAATTTTGCTTTGTGTTAAAATTTTTTGTCAGTGTTAAGTCCATAGTTTCTGTTACATCACCAGGTTGTTCTGAGCTATTGGATATGCTGAGGAATTAAGATAAATCAGGAATATTATTTACAAAGTAATCTCTTGTGGTAGAGGTGATGTTATGATCAGAGCCAGACACAGAGATGAGTGAATTCAACAGTGAGTTTATTTAAGTGAGTTCAAGTGAGGTGAGTATTCCAATGATGAGGTGGTAATCCGTGAACGACTGGTATCTTTCTGTAGTAGGGTTTGGAGGACGAGACGAGGGGAACCACACAGACTCACATGTACACACCGTCGACGAAGGATCTGGAAGGGGAAGACAACAGAGGCAAATGGAGAACAACAGGGATGAATAAATGAAAGGTAAGTCTTTGGAAGGTAAGGATATCTTTGCTTCTCTAGATGTCGGAGTACACGTAGAAACTAACGAGATCGGACAGTGTAATGTGAGTGGTGCTGGCTTAAGTAGAATTTACAGCTTTAGGTATATGGAATATACATGAAAGTAGATAATGATCTGAAATGTCATTGCTTTGCTGCAGAATTTCAACACAATTAAAATCAATTTCATGTGACAATATTAAGTCTAGAGTATGATTTCAACAATGAGTAGGTCCTGATATGCTCCCCAATAGAGTTTAGAATGTCTATAAATGATGATCCCAATGAATATTTTTCATTATCAACATGGATATTAAAATCACCAACAATTATGACTTTATCTGCAGCCAGTACTAACTCAGATAGAAAATTCTTCAATAAAGTCTGTATGGTGCCCTGGCCCTATAAACTGTAGCAACACCTCCCCCTTTACCTTTTAGTCACGGCTCATGTTTATAACAGAAATCTTGGGGGTACACTCGTTTAAAGTAATGTAATCATCTAGTTTTAGCCAGGTTTCTGTCAAACAAAGCACATCTAGTTCATGATCAGTGATCATATCATTTACAAAAAGTGCTTTCATAGAAAGGGATCTAATATTTAATAAGCCAAGCTTTATCATTTGTTTATTTGTATTATATGTGTTTTTTATTTGTTGAGCATCAATTAAATTGTCACCCTTAAATTGGTTTGGACGTGTTTTGTATTTTCTAGTTCGGGGAACAGACACAATCTCTAGGTGAAATAGTCTCTATGTGCTGAGAATCAACTGACTTCTGTGACGTGAGGCGGCTAGCAGACGATCGGTTTAGCCAGTCTGTCTGCTTCCTGACCTGGGCCCCAGTTAGTCAAGTACAAACTCTAAGACTATGTGCCATATTTCTAGAGAGAAGAGTGGCACCACCCCAGGAGGGATGAACACCATCTCTTTTCAACAGGTCAGGTCTGCCCCAAAAACTCCAATTGTATATGAAACCTATGTTATTCTGCGGGCACCACTTAGACATCCAGCCATTGAGTGACGACAGTCTGCTATGTATCTCTTCACCGCGGTAAACAGGGAGGGGACCAGAGCATATTACAGTGTCTGACATCGTACTTGCAAGTTCACACACCTCTTTAACATTATTTTTAGTGATCTCCAACTGGCAAAGTCGAACATCATTAGTGCCGATCGTGGATAACAATCTTACTGAATTTACGTTTAGCATTAGCCAGCACTTTTAAATTTGCCAAGATGTCAGGCGCTCTGGCTCGTGCTAAACGCACGTCCTGATATTGCCAAGTGCGACGTGTCCCAGGGTCAACATATTTTGTTGACCCTGGAACAACATTTTAATCCAAAAATATAATCTTAACCATATTCCTACACCTAAACCTAACCTTACCCATAAGTAATCCCTAAAATCAGAAGAACTGATAGATGAATTACACTGATGTACAGGCACCAAACACTGATTGTAATCCTAAACTTCACAAAAATTATAAACTGGTTCTTGAAATCTGATTGGTTAATCACAATGTTGTTCCAGGGTCAACAAAGATGTTGACCCAGGAACATGTTGCACTTGGCAATATCAGGTTGTGCCCTGGTAAACATTGGGCTATGGTGGCTGGTGTCTTTATTTTCACGTTTCGTACAATAGAATCACCAATAACTAGAGCACTTTCATCAGGTTTCTCAGTGGGTGCGTCACTGAGTGGGGAGAACCTGTTTGATGTTTTGATTTCGGAACGGAAGAACTGTGTTTTGTCCTGCGACTATGAATTAAGTGTTCTTGATAAACATTAGCTGTTATCGGATTAAATAAAACCTACCAGCATGTACTTGCTTAGAACATTTATTAAGCTGCATTCATTGAACAATGTTAAATTATCTTTGCAAATGAAGGCAGACAAATTAAATTTCTTAAAGGATTGAACCCTGGTTTCACAGACAAGGCTTAAGCCTAGTCCTAGACTAACATGTAAGTCTGAGCTGTTTCAACTGAAATAAACTTGCACTGACTGATCTTAAAATATATCAGTGCCTTTGTTTTTTCTCAAGATGCACCCCAGTTTTTTTTTCTAAGCATGTTTATAAAAAAATTACTTAAAGGTCCCATGGCATGAAAATTTCACTTTATGAGGTTTTTTAACATTAATATGAGTTCCCCTAGCCTGGCTATGGTCCCCCAGAGGCTAGAAATGGCGATAGGTGTAAACCGAGCCCTGGGTATCCTGCTTCTCCTTTGAGAAAACTGAAAGCTCAGATGGCCCAATCTGGAATCTTCCCTTTATGTCGTCATACGGGGAAAGGTTACCTCCCCTTTCTTTGCTTTGCCCGCCCATGAGAAAATGAGCTACTGTGAGGAGAGCGCAATATATATTTTTTTCTTGAGAGACATCATTGCTTGCAAACGAGCGAAGCATGACAGTTGCTCAGTGTTTGGATGCACAAATGAACACCGAAGTATGTGTACAGTGTTTCCCACAGACTTGGATTCTATTTGTGGTGGCTTATATGCAAATTCATTCTCTGCCAGCGGGGGGCGCTTTTAGAGCACGGAGATAGCTGTTTCTGCGGTAACGCTGTACACAAATCAGAGCTCCGCTCACAAACGCTGCTTTATCAGACATTGCATGCAAAATGAAATGAAAATGACATCCCAAATGAAAACTGAAAACAGTCGGTTTCCTTCAAAAATACAGTGATATAAAAACACCCGCACTGTTTCGATTTTGAAAAGCTGGTTAAGGCCACACACCCACCCTCCACCTTGCCCCGCCTCTCTCCTCCTCATTAGCATTTAAAGCTACAGACACAGAATGGCACGTCCTAAGGAAAGCTCGGGAACGAGACTTCAGATACAGTACTAGAGACCACTTAGGCCTATATAAAAGCATCCAAAAAGCAGCATGTCATGGGACCTTTAAATGTCCTAATTGAACTATGGCCTGATCCTGGCTTAGTCTAAGCGCACAACCTGATATTGCCAAGTGCAACATGTTCCTGGGTCAACATCTTTTTTGACCCTGGAACAACATTGTGATTAACCAATCAGATTTCAAGAACCAGTTTATAATTTTTGTGAAGTTTAGGATTACAATCAGTGTTTGGTGCCTGTACATCAGTGTAATTCATCTATCAGTTCTTCTGATTTTAGGGATTACTTATGGGTAAGGTTAGGTTTAGGTGTAGGAATATGGTTAAGATTATATTTTTGGATTAAAATGTTGTTCCAGGGTCAACAAAATATGTTGACCCAGGAACACGTCACACTTGGCAATATCAGGACGTGCTAGTCTAAGCCCTGTCTGTGAAACCGGGCCTAATAGTTCTTCTTTCTTTGCCCTGGTGTAATGGAACACTGGTTTAACAAAACATCTCCTTACTAACTAAAAAAAAATTTAGTTAGAATATTTTAGATTTAAGAATCTGGAACACCATAAAAAATACTCCTTATAGAGGCATTATAAAACACACACATTTCAAACTAACTCTTTTGCCACGTCGAGAACTGTTGACAGACCAGCCACCGAATGATGTTAAGTAGAGAGCACTCGTTCCTGCATTTCAAACATTGGTTGGAGGTTAATGCCCATTCTTCAATACAGACTACATCCAACTATGCTCCGGCAACATTCTGACAGCATTGGCTCATTGATATGGAAGCCCATTTCCACCAGGTAAGGAAAAATTCATGCTATCAAAAGTCAAAATGATGACATACTTAAGTCGAAATTACGAGATAAAATTGAAACTATGACTTTAAAAATCGAAATTACAAGATAAAAATTATGACTTTCAAAAGTCAAAATGATGACATAAGTCGAAATTACGAGATAAAAGTCAAAATTATGACTTTCAAAGTCGATATTATGACAAGTCAAAACTGACTTAATGACTTTATAAACACATTGGTCACGGGATAGTGGTCTAATGATAAATGGGACGTTCTAAAACAAATTAACTTGGCTTAAAACAGTTTGGAGGACCAAGTTCAATACACACCTTATTAATAAAAGCGTATACCATTTACAGACAAGCAGAATATACATCAGAATATGAACGCAACATGCTGAGTTGCACGTTAAGCATTTTCTTGGAGTAGAACGTGGCTTATGGAAGAAGACGTGAAATGAATGAACATGAAAAAGTATATAGGCTATATATAGAGCCTACACTATGTACAGGCAAGCAAATGTGACCAGAATATGAACACAACACACGCAAAGTCTCACGTTAAGCGTTTATGCATAATATAAGTTTTCTATGGGAGGAAAGCGCTTAAATTCAGCACGTTACATTCATATTCTGGGTCCATCCGCTTGCCTGTACACACACATTTATAATTTTAATAATCTGAATGGGCTACTAGATGTGTTTTTATATCACGTCTCCCTCCACAAAGCCATCTTAAGCGTTTTCCCACTGACTTCTTTTGAACTTGTTTATTAAAAAGATTGATTAATTCACTCATACATTAAGTGATCATTTCTAATAATTACATCTTTATGCTAGTAGTGTCAGTCCTGTGTTCCTGTGTTGTTGTATTTTTCTCCCAATGTGTTCCCTGTAACCCAGTTTCTCCCATGTTTTATGCCCATATTTGATTTTCCTGTTCCTGTTCCCATTTAGTTCCATTACTTCCTCCTGTGTTTAAATAATTACCTCCATTAGTTCCTTGTTCCTTAAGCCCAGTGTTTCCTGTGTCCAGTGTTCAGTGACGTCTATTGTCCTTACGTAATTCCATGTTTCAGTGTGTATTCCCTTTTGGTTATTCATTAAAGACTGTTACTTTGAGTTATATCCTGTGTCTCATCATCGTCTCCTCGCTACCTGCTCCCAGTGAATGGTGACAAGTAGGTGGTGGCAAATTAATGTCTTTTATGTTTTTTGAGTGAGTTATTGAATCACTGAATTATTTTAGGCAGTCAATTGGACACCGCAGACGTGACAGGATTAAACTAGTTTAATTTGTTCAATATTTTTGAATAATTTTTACTACTGTACATGCTTGAATTTGAAATCAAAATGCATCCTTTTTTTAATCTGAACACAGACTTAGACACTGCTTTCAGTTTTTTTTAGTTTGGGACTTTGGATTAACATGTAGGCTACAAATAATTACAAACATTAATTTGTACTTATACATTAGATAACTTATTTCCCATAAAGTAATCTCAAGGACTAAAATGGCTCATGTTTTTGTATTCAAATCATATTCAAAACAAACACAACCCCAAGTATTTATTCAATACAGTGGCTAAATTAACAAAAAATATAACATCAGTAGGTGCAGACATTACCCAGTAGCATATAGTAGTAATGGCTTTATGAACTACTTTACTTCCAAGATCGAAACTATTAGAGATAAAATTGTAACCATGCAGCTGTCTGTCACGTGTCGGCCCGTCTGAGTTCCTGTTTTTCCTTATTTGGTTTAGTTCCTGTTCTTGTTAGTTAATTATTGTTCATTGTCCCCACCTGATTTGGATTATGTTGTTTGCTCTTTTGTTCTCTTCCATTTATAATTCCTCAGTTTTCCCCTTGTCTTTGTCTCGTCTTAACGTCAATAAATGGAAAGTGTGTTTATGATTATTTCGTTCTTCATTTCAGTTCGCTAAAACCACGAGTCCGTTACACTGTCAGCCACAGTATCGCATCAGATAGTACACTATAGATCCCCTGAGGAACAATTCCACTCATTCTCTTCTATTGGAAATGAAGAATTGTATAAACTTGTTAAATCATCTAAACCAACAACCTGTATGTTAGACCCTGTTCCATCTAAGCTTCTAAAAGAGGTGCTTTCAGAAGTAATAGATCCTCTTTTGGCTATTATTAATTCGTCATTGTCATTAAAATTGTCCCAAAAACCTTCAAACTGGCTGTTATTAAGCCTCTCATTAAAAAAAACACAACTTGACCCCAAATAATTATGTAATTACAGACCAATCTCAAATCTTCCTTTTCTGTCAAAGATATTAGAAAAGGTAGTATCATCACAACTATGTTCCTTCTTAGAGAAATATGCTATATGTGAGGATTTCCAGTCAGGTTTTAGCCCATATCATAGTACTGAGACTGCTCTCATTAGAGTTATAAACGACCTGCTCTTATCATCTGAACGTGGTTGTATCTCTCTATTAGTGCTACTGGATCTTAGCGCCGCGTTTGACACTATGGACCACAACATTCTTTTAAATCGACTAGAAAATTATGTTGGCATTAGAGGAAGTGCACTGGCATGGTTCAAATCATACTTATCTGACTGCCATCAATTCGTGGCAGTAAATGAAGAGGTATCATACCAATCACAAGTGCAGTATAGAGTACCTCGAGGCTCAGTACTAGGCCCCTTACTTTTCACGCTTTACATGTTACCCTTGGGAGATATCATCAGGAAACATGGCGTTAGCTTTCACTGTTATGCCGATGATATTCAGCTCTATATTTCTTCGCGACCCAATGAAACTTACCAATTTGCAAAACTAACGGAATACATAGTCGATATAAAAATATTTAAATTTGGGCCAGGGCCATTCGGGGCTGAGCCCCGGCACTTAGACTCCAGGACTCGACATTAATGCTTCATTAACGCCAGACAAGCAACCTGATTAAAACATCAATAACCAAAAATAACTAGGCTATCACCAAAACGCAAGTATTATTCTGATTTTATTAAATTTAGACTAAGTGGTGAATAGTATATAATGCATGTAGGGTATAAAGTTGCGCTGCTGAGGCGAGGCTCACGCAGCCTCTCCAGGAGAAATCAAAACGCGCAACACAAAGAAAGACAGCATGCTGAGGTAAAACTTCAAAATGAAAAGTTTTTATATTTAAGATACAGAGTTAGGCAACCTCAAACAACATTTTCACCTTTATGACTGTTTAATAGTTCAATTAGCAGTTCAGTAAGCAAGTACAATAATTTTAGGCGGAACCACAGCACATCTCACAGCAACCACCGATCAGTTGAGTCAAAGTTTCATTAGCCCATGCATAAACATCTGATGAATCAGCAGTTCAAAATAATCAGCTTGAATGAACAACTCAATGGCTACGATTACATGCACAATTTTTGGTTCAATCGGACTGAATTCATTCCGATTGATGAATCTGAATGTAGTGTTTACATGAAAGCTAAATAAAGTGTTCAGAAAATAAACCACTCATACACTGTTTCTTTATTTGTTTTTAAAAGCAGAATTTATATTTATCCATTTCTGGATAAATATAGCCTACATATAAACCTCTGTGCCGTGCTGCTCTTATTTATCACGCAGTAAAAATGCCCCTCCCTGCGCACAAAACGGGTTGCCTGTGGATGAGAATCCGAAACAAGAACTGGTGGGACGAGTTCACTGCCGAGTGAAAGGAGAGTTTTATAATGACAGGACACACATTTATACAACACTTTATTCAGAAAGGATGAACCGCTCGTTCCGTGCGTCATACGTCATTACGCTATTTCTGCGTCATTGCACAAGCACAGTCTTTCGGTTTCGGGGTTCAATCCAATCGAGTGTTTACATGCACACTCAATCATATTAGAAAAGCAATAAACCACCCCCTTCAATCCGATCGAGCTCAGTCTGAACGATTAAGGTGTTTACATGAAGGCTTTTCATTCCGATTGAGCCGTCAATCTGATTACAAACAGATTATTTGGTTGCATGTAAACATAGCCAGTGACTCTCTCATTAATGTTTAATGCCTACTGGCGTTTTCATTTAGTTTAAAAGTATAATTTCCACCATCATTTCTTGTTTGTATATTCAAAAAAATATTTAAAACAATCTCATAACATTATTCAATGCAAACAAACTCAAAAATTAAACTGTTAGTAATACAGGACTGTAAATGGCCATTTATTAGGTGATAATGTATTATTACTGCTAGATAAAATATTGAAAATGTTAAAGTCAACTGTTAAATAATGCAATAAACGTACCATGAATCAGTGAATTTGATTTCAATGCGGGTTTATTATCAGTAATTAAGTAATAAAGGTAATCATAAAACATACGCATACACAGAATGTAAAGTTGCCTAATCACTGGCCAGTTGCACTATTTGAAAATAAATTTGGCTCATCTCAGTCACCAGTCTCTTTTCCACTGACAGCATGGCCAATGCATTCAGCCTCTCCTGGGTCATGCTATTTCTCAGAAAAGTCTTAATCCTTTTCAAGGTTGAGAAGCACCTCTCAGCTTCTGCTGTGGTGATGAGGATCGAGCGGAAGGGCGTAGAACAACGCGGGCTGGCGGTGTGTGATGAGGCACAGCTGGACTGAATGAAGCCTCATCACCGCTGCTGTTAAATGCAGAGCGCGCCTCTCCTCGAGAGAGACCGGTCTCTTCCCCCGTGCATGCACGCTAGTATCCTCGTGGGTCCAGGAAGGGTGCGTTGAGGGACGTCGCGCCACCAGAGTCAGGATGAAAGGCGCACCCGTATTATGGCCGACGGGCCAGGATGCCGGGTCGTTCAAGTCCCGCCAAAGGCCGAGGAAGAAGAGGAAGAGCCGCCGCTCAGAAGAAGCCGCCGCCCCTCGTAACCGCCCCCCTTAGTATATTAAGCACAAAATTAGTGCACGAAAATAGAGCACTATAAGTATGTTAAGGAAGTGCACTTTTTTTTTTCACCTGGGATCCCACATACATGGCATAGAAAACCTCTCATAGTAAAGCTATCACAGGGTGTCTACAGACAGAAGTTACATTTAAGACTGTTTAAGGCCCCGCGGCCACCTTTTATAAAAAAAGACATTTTGTTGTTGTTGTTATTTATATATGACTTTAACCTAAGGATCTACTCTTTACTACAATATTTAAGCTAAAATATCATAAAATCATCAAAGACATGAGAAGACATTTACAAGTACCCATAGAGAGTAAATGAAACAATGCAGTTTAACTTGTTAATATTTATGTTCTTTTTGATGGCTTCCTCTGATAGCTTTTCTATGAAATACTGCAGAGTAACATGGACTGCAATAAAAACTCGCCTCTGCTGCAATCCTTTCATGGACCTCTGGACTGAGCGCCCGCCGCCTCTTCGGCTGAGAACCACCTTCACTGCTTTGCAGAAATTCTCTCCATTATCTGGTTGAGCAAAGGAGTAAGAAAATGTATGAATAATAATAATAACAACAACAAATACAACAGGAGGAATACAGCTGCTACCTGATCTTCTGTATGTCCTGCTGGATGCTCCTCCTAACGTGAACTGAATCGATGTCCTTCTTCTGGAGTTTGGCACAGAGGATTTCCACATGCGGCATGATGTTGTGGAAAAGTTTCAGAAAAATTTGAAATCCTGATCCTCCAGCAGCATGGCAAAGGCTCCTGCCTCTCTGACGGTAACAGGGTCAAAGTCACCTGCGTCTCATATAGTTTGAAAACAGTGGATGAGGTCCTCTCTGTGCTCAAACGCTGTATTGATGGCACGGCTGTGGAAGTTCCATCTGACACGGCTTGATGTTGGTATTCTATGGGCAACTACTTTATCAAGAACAGCTGTCCGCTATTAGCTGTGATCTCGAAAAAAAAGCTGGCAAATCCTCCCAGGTCAAAAAAAAAAAATTCTCACTTTGGGTATGTGAGAAGTGGCCTGTTGCATTATCAGATTGAGCTGATGTGCATAGCAGTGGATGTAATGGGCATTTGGGTACACATCTTGCATCTTCCTTTGAACCTGTTGTTGTCCACAACGTTTCGGTGCCAGGACTTTGAAACAGCAAACATGGAAAACAATAAAAGGCATGACTTACATCACATCCAGCCAGCCAACTCTGTGCTGGGAAAGCCCCGAGTGTAGGCGCGACCGCGATCAGAGAGAGAGTCAAATCTTTGCGTGGCAGGGGCAGCTGCCATTTAACCTGCCACCGCCAATTGCGCCTGCCACCAAACCTGCCACCGCTATGTGCGCCTGCCACGTCCCCAGTAACCGTTTGCCTCGCGACCCGTCACTACTATAGCAAACAGGTGGCATGACACTTTGGTGCCATGCGCTCCATTATGGTTTTAAAGGGAGGAATAATCTAGCAAATAGGTAAATAAATGTAGCACTGTTTGTATGTTTATAAGCATCAATCAGAGTGACGCTAAACTGTGGCAGGCTCCTCAGTCTGAATTAAGAAGCTGCGCAAAAATACTTACTGCAGATTTCTGAATGTTTACATTGGTGCACATGAGCAAACAGACAGTGAAACTGTACATGTATTTACCTTTTTGTCACTGTACCTTTTATATTTTATTACTTTTTTACAATCCATAATGGAGCGCGCCTCCCGCCTGCTCCGATTGATGTGCGTAAGGAAAAAGAATGCAACCACAACTCTGCCTGCCCCATGTGACACACCAGTCAGATCTCGGCACAGCTGTCAAAGAACATGTCACAGCCAAGGTGAGTTCACTTAATATTTAAAAACTTTTGTTGTTAAATATTGTTCAAGGACCATTGTAACTAGTACTCTGGTGAGTTTATACAGTGTTTTATACAGTCTTTATATAAAAATATTTTAAGTTTGTCATTCAGCAACATTGAAACAACAGCTTTATTTATTTGTTTGTTTATTTATTTGTATGTATGCAGAGCTTAAACACCATACTACAACAACACTAGCAAAAATATGATTGGAAGGTAGGTAAGGAGTTTTAAAATACAGGCTACACATTTGGACTTTGAAGCAAACTCAAAAAGACAGCATATATTAAAAAATACCTTTTGCATTTGTTAATTTTTTTTACACTTAACCATACAACAAACATGATAAAGATAACAGGGAAGGGCACACAGAGAAGAAAGTCAGTAATATGACAGAGGCATACAACAGTGTTGCCATCAAAACTCTGAATCTCAGGATAATCTGTAAAAGAGAAAGATTAGAAGTAGGTTTATAAAATACATAGAATGAACATGACAAAAGGGAACATTAAAACCAAGAAAAAAAAAGCCACTTTAACACATTTACTTTAATTGTCGCTTTGTTTGCAAAGCCATTTCTGCCTTGAACCTATGGAAGCCCTCTGTCTTTTTTAGGATTAAGAAGGTTACCTTTGAATGACCAAGAGCAGAAAGAGAAGAGAACTGTTTAAAATGCATTTAATTCAATTGTATTATAAGATTTACCAATGCATTAAAACATTTTAAATTAATAATAATTACCTCAGGACTTAGAACTTCCAGAATGTAGGGTGTACTACTTAATTGTGTCACGTCCATCTGTGTGACTCTTTTAATTCTGTCAATGATCCCCACTGTCTTTTGGAAAAAGGCATTACATTTAGCTTTATTATATTAGTTATATCTGAAGTTAGCTTATTTCCCAATTATTTGCAATTTTTTAGCAATAGTTGCAATTACTAATTTGTATTTACACACACACACACATATTGTGACGGATCGGTGGCCCTCCCCCTCATCATCATCACCACCCCGTCCCTTATTCGCCGCCCTTCACCAGGCTCCCGACTGGAGTGGGTGGATGAGAGGAGGGGCGTGGGACCAACGTGGGCTGGCGGCGTGTGATGAGGCACAGCTGGACTGAATGAAGCCTCATCACCGCCGCCGTTAAATGCCGAGCGCGCCTCTCCTCGGGAGACCGGTCTCTTCCCCCGTGCATGCACGCTGGTGTCCTCGTGGGTCCAGGAAGGGTGCGTTGAGGGACATCGCGCCGCCGAGGATGTGAGCCGCGGAACCTCCAGAGTCAGCGTGCAAGCCGCACCCGTATTACGGCCATCGGACCAGAGATGTCGGGCCGTCCAAAGTCCCGCCAATGCCCGTAAGAGGCAGAAGAGGAAGAGCCGCCGCTCCAGAGAAGCCGCCGCCCCTCGTGCCCCGGACCGCGGGAGCGTGAGCGGCCATCGGACTCCGCCCCTTACCTGGACCCCTCCCTTCTGGAACACTGCCCTCCTTCACGAGCCCCGCAGCACAACGAGGACACCAGATCCCCCCTGTTTTCATGAGCTGTGTCTGAAACCGCTCCCTATCCACTATATAGTGCACTATATCGGGTGTCAGCCATTTTGTAGTGCTGTCTGAATTCTGAGTGAACGACTTCATTCCCTACATTCGTTCACTACTTTTTACCCACAATGCATTCTGATTTCGAGTGTACAACCGATGTACACTCGCTGAAGCACTATTTCCCACAATCCAATGCGGAGAACCGACGAGCTGTTAGAGAGAGCGGGAGCGAGCGAGTTTGAACGAGAGATGCCGTTTAATTTGCAAAAATGATGAATTTGGTGGATTTTTAAAAATGTTCGTTGGTAGTGTATTCATTCTGATGTCAAATTAACGGTCGCCTGAGGGCGGTCTACGGTCATCTTATTTGAGTGCAAAAACGCTGCTCGGGAGAGTTTCAAGATACTACAAACAATAAATACATACAATTATTAATATGTGCTGATGTGAGTTTATTTTTATTGACAATATTTTAATAGTATTTAATGATTATAACCATATTACAGAACAAATGAATAATATACCATCAATGAAACCACAAAGCTGATTACAACAGTCATTTTAAGTGTTATTGCTATTAATATTATTTTCTAAAATGAGGTACATGAAATATAAAAGTACATCTAAGATGTTTTTGCAACAGCCAAGTCTCACGCGCAGTGTACACATCACCGTCCGAATCCGTTCACTTCATTTCGTTCACTCCTTTCTAATATAGTGCACTCAACTGCCTTACACTATATAGGGATTAGTGAATGAGTGAACGAGTGAGCCATTTCAGACACAGCTATGGACACTTCTTCCCCCTGGACACTTATTTTCTTATTTTTGTTTAATAAAAGCCTCTCCGAGGCCTGACGCCACACCCACTGTGTCTGTCGTTGGCTCCTCCCGTTACAATACATATATGAAACTTGATGGAAGGATTTCTTTTTTTGATGAACAACAAGTAAAATAATATATATATATATTATGTATATATGTCACGGTGCACACAGCAGGGAGGAACGAGGAACACGGACACAAGGATAAACTTCAAAATAATAGTCTTTAATGGTGACATCAGGACAGGGCAAGACAAGGCAAGGTTATCACAGACAGAAACACCGGGGAATAACAAGTAGACCAGACAAACACTAACTGAACAGGCAGGAACTAAATACACATGACAATTACTGATAAATGCACACACCTGAACTGAATAAACCAATAATCACACTAAACAAGGACAGGAACAAGACCAAATAAGGACACAAGGGGCGGGAACACAAGACACACACGACAGAGGACTGACATTATATCATTGGCGTTCCGTCCATATAAGCTGCGAATGCGCCGCATACCCAGGCCGTCTGAGAGAATGAGTTCACGGGCTAATGAATATAAACATGATTACAAGTTGATCTCTTGTCATTTGAGATGTGACTTAAAGCTTAATAAAGTGTTGGGAATAAGTATGTAAAATTATTTATTTGAAAAAAAATTTTATTTTCTGTAAATCTACATCAGTGAGACAGTGACGGAAGCTTCCGGATAAGCGGATTCTCCACAGCTTTGGTGCCTCCGCTCTGTGGCTATGACTCGTCAGGATTGTAGCGCGTTCTCAGTGTTTTGCTGGTATGCGGCTGATTTCATGAGCGGGGTAAGCTGTCCACGAAGCGCTTGCCCAGGCGGAAAAATGCGCAGTTGCTGCCAGATCTCGATTGCCGAAAATTGCATTGTGTTTGATGCAAAACTAACCCGACGAAATCATATGAAAATAAATAAATAAATAAAAATCATAACTGTATATTTTCATGCTTTCTCAAGCAAAGCAAATTTTGAAAGTCCACTAAAAACATATCTGGTCATAGACAATGTTGATGGCGTTATTGTCAACATGCCTAAGTAGTAAATTAATAAAAAAAAAGTTTATAAAAATGTATACAAAATTTGAAATAATAACAAACATCATTTCCGTATACTTGTGTCGCTTACAGTTAAAGTCCTTCTGTGATTTTATTGTTGTTTGCAACGTTACTTGGCAATATTTTAAATATATTATTATTATTATTTATTTTATTTTTATTTTGCATGGTCTATTATTGCCATCCGGGTGGGAGTTTTAACTCTTATTCACTGGGAATAAAAAAATAAATGGGGGGGAAAAAAAGATTCATTCAGTTGATGCAGAGACGTAGTCAGGGGAAATCCCCCATCTCCCCATGCTCTGAATATTACGTATCATAACGTAACTACGTGTAAACGTTATTTGGCGGTTTTTACTTGGAAAATCAGCTTTTTTCTAGCATTCCAATAACTGTGGATAAAACTGAAACGATAGAAGAAGGATCGGAGATTAATTTCATTTACAAATAGCCTAAGGTAGGAATGTGCATACTTTTAAATTGACACCTGCCACGGTGTTTTCCTCTTTGAGTGTGTCCTAAAAGCGATTAATCTTAGCACTCAGCATACCCGGTTAAAAAAAGTCACCGCTTGCCACTGCATTATATATAACCATTATTTTACCTGTTGTTCATCAAAAAAAGAAATCCTTCCATCAAGTTTCATCTTCAGCTTAGGACAAAATGTTGGATTGTTATGCAAAAACATCCTGTTTGATCTTATTTTGCCACTTGTCAAGCCATTGTGTAGTTCCTACAATGTGCAAAAACGGTTATTTTAAACAGAACCACAGTATTTGTTTGAAACAAGTGTAAAATATGGATATTTCTCAAATTGTAAACTTCTAGAAAATTCCTGAAGATATGCTTGTAAATGTCAATGAGACGCTGCATATGCAAATTAGCACTTTACAAAAGGGAAGTCACATTTATTCAGTTATTGGTGATATTAGTCTTGTTTACCATAATGTCCTGGTCTGTTATTACAGTGTCCACCATCAATCCCTGCTTCAATATTGATAGTGTTCTGTAAAAAGTAATTGGAGGGTTATTCAAACATTGAATGTATTTGTAATGTAGTAATTGAAGTTTGTTTACAAGTGTAAAGTACATACTTATCACAAGGATATGACTGATCAATGTCACATCCACAGTTGAATGGCATGTCCGCTGTGACCATTGTTGGATCAATGCCAGCACAGTCACTGTGCAACCATTTGTTACAACTGTCACACTGAATCCATTGCAGTGTTTTGACATCTGGATGCATGGTACTGCAGAAAAAATAAAATATAATTATATATAGCTGCTCAATAAATACAGTATAACATGCTCAAATGCAGTATGGTCACTTACTTTTGCTGGATTTCTTGAAATATGCAAACACCAAGGTTTTGGGCTATACATCTGTTTTTAGTTTTAGACGTGTTCTTTGGTTGCAAGTCCTAAGAACAGAAGATGAGTAAAGCAGTGTTTACCCTTAAGCAAAATATTAAATGTCATGTTTATTGTATATTACATGCATCCTTGTTAGAGAGAAAGCCACCATTAAAGCTTAACTGGTCTGCTTTACCTCCGTTTCTAGATTTTCTACCAAACAGGAGGCATGGTAAAGTCAAAGATGAATCAGCTGGTCAGTGTGAAGCAACACGGGAGACATTTTGAGACCTTTTGCTTCCATCTCTGCCATCTAAGAAAATGTAAAGGGAATTTGAAGAATTTGCTGTAATCATTTTTAAACGGTATTTGTTTACTTTCCCATAGCATGCATTACATAAATATTAATGTATGTACAAAGTTGCAAACATAAATTCATAAACTATCCGCTCACTGTGCAAACAAAAACACCACAGTTGTTTCCATCATTTCTTCGCCATTGCTGTGGATTGCACACAGTCTACCCATTCAGGGAGTCTACATTTCTATAGGCATCTCTGGAAGAAAGAAATGAACTTAAAGCAGACTGTACCTAAGTTACAAAATGTTTTTAAAATAACTGTGTAAAACATAAAATAAATGATAAAATGCATTATTACTTCAGAATGTCCATATCTGGGGGTGAAATGTTCATGTAACGTCCTGTGTTGTCATAAATCCTTATTTGTTTTTCCATCTTGTCAAAAACCTGTAGAATAAATTAAATAAAGAGCCATTAAAGGAACACTCCACTTTTTTTGGAAATAGGCTCATTCTCCAACTCCCTCAGAGTTAATAAGTTGAGTTTTACCGTTTTTGAATCCATTCAGTCGATCTCCGGATCTCCCCAGCTACCGGGGACTACTTTCAGGCGCTGCGTAATATCACTGCGCCTGCCGTGGCCATGTTACGTCAGCAAAGTTCCTTGATTATTACGCCGGAATGAGAGTAGTTCCTAATCATATCAGCCTAGAAAATCGCAACTTTTCATTTTCCGCCGGTCTTAGTACACGATATAACTACAGAAGAGTCAAGTTTTAAATAGGATAAATATCGAAACTCTTTGATCGTTTTAGAACGCGATGCTACTGGTCTAATTGGATTCAACGATCTATGCTAAGCTATGCTAAAAGTGCTCTCGCCAGATCCGGAGATCGGCTGAATGGATTCAAAAACGGTAAAACTCAACTTATTAACTCTGGGTGAGTTGGAGAATGAGCCTATTTCCAAAAAAAGTGGAGTGTTCCTTTAAAGCATGTGATAGTTGAATAATCGAGTCAATTTAATCATAATTAAATATTAAAATCATAAGGTAACCATAATTGGTACTTACATTGTCATATAGCCATGGCGTCAGTTGGCTACTGGTGTCTTTCAAGAGATCAGGTGGGCACAGACTTTTCAGATCACGTAGTTCCAAAGAGGCGTAACGAGAGATTCTAGCAATGACATCATGCTCTCTCTTCTCAGCAGCATACAGCTGTTGGATTTTGTCCTAATGATGCCGAAGATGTGTTAATGATTTTATATTCCTATTAATAGTAAATATTATGACTACTGACATATGTCAATGGTGTTAATCAGCACACTTGTTACCTTATTTTTATCATTAATTGGAAACATTGCCACTGAAAAACGGTAACCATCCATAGTAGGACTGTCCCCCTTTGCTGGAGCCTCAGGACTTCTGGACTGTTGTTGACTGTTGTCAGGTTTTCTTGTGTGTGTTCCTGTAATTAATTGGGAAACAATAACATAATATTAATAAATAAAGTGGCAAACATTAATAAATTTCATGTCACAGTGTAATTTTAAATTTTCACATTCTTACCTGTTTCTAATCCAATGCGCATGGGTTCTGCTATACACTGTTTTTCAATTTCCTTCATGAAGGAGCTATTCAGTCTTTCATTGTGCAGGTGAAAAAAACAGACGTAGTGAGAACATGTAGTGGATGTCCTTCATTTGACATAGTGAGTATCAACTTGAGGAAAGCTCTCTGTTTATTTGTTCTGCTGCTCAAGAATTAATCAGACAAGCCAGATCTGGAATCACTTTCAGGCTACGCAGTCTCTCTTCAGGATGCTTTTGTTTTTTTTTCGTGAAATCTGTCATACAGTGAGTACCGGTCTCCCTGTCTCAGGGTGTGGTCATGAGAATCGTTCCATTTCTTTGGGTTCTTCTGCATGTCTTTGTTTCCTCCTAATTTTCTTCAACAACTCAATATTTACTGTTAACTTTCCTGCAGCTGCCAGTGATATGTGTGTCCGTTGGTGCACATACCCTTCTGTCATTTGGCTGGAAAAATTTCTGTTGCGTACAACTATTAACATGCCTGGCAACACGTCCAGCGATGTCAGAGATGTACACAGTGGGGGGGTATTTAAAACTTAGCAGAGCATCCCGTGGTCCCGTGCAGATTCCTGCCACCATAATGGTGATGTATAATATACAACACCATGGGTGCAGCCCATATGTAATACTCCATCTGTGTTAAAATGACAAGAATGACACATTACATACATGTTTTCTGCATAGATGATGGTACTTAAACAAAAAAAGTAACCCTACTCAAATTAATGAATGACACTGAAAAACAATTTCAGCTTTAAAAACATTTTGGGGTAAACTTCCTTATAAAGTAGAAGTTCCTCCAGCTTGTTTATAAGGTCTGTTTGTGAGCCAGTTGTTGACACTCAAAGACAGTTGCATGCCTTCACCAGGTCTTCTCTTTTGTGCTGTGGAGAAATTACTTTCTATTAGTGTTGTTCGTGGAAAAAATGTTAATAGCGATACATTGAGTGCTTACACAAATACTGTGAGACTTCAAGTATAATTATTAGTATTTGTAAAATATGGTCTTCATCAATGTCCTGGCTTTCACGGCATACAGAGCTCACCCTTTCACTTTGAGAGAGACCTTTGAAAACTTCTGTTTTTGGAAGCTTGTCATGTAGTCTTGTGTGTTGTCCAATCCAAGGAACAAAGGCTGAATATGTCAGTGGACTTGAGAAAGGATTGTTAGATGAGTCTGAGGAACAGAATTTTTTCTAAGATTAACATGTTAATTTTTGGTTCTACTGCTACAAAACCCAAGGCTTTACTCTTAATGTTGAAACGTAATATATTATTAAGACACATTATTAACATTAATGGCAATAGTACTGTTAAACAATTGAAACAGTATTTTCATTGGTACCGTCACAAAATCCAGTGGCAATGATCTCCTTTTCCAGGTTCTCCCATCTTGCTGCCACATTAACAAGGGTGTCCTGGAGGCCAATGTTCTGAATGTCCGGGCGTCTCATGAAATTGACTGGAAATAATAGAGTAAAAGGGGTTGTATGTGAATTTGTGTTATTTTGAAGGCCTAAATGTTGTGTTAAGAACATTTACAGATCTGAGGGTTTTTATGAACAGTTTTGCATGATTATTGTGATATCTTGAAACATGCTCTCTAAATATCTAAATTTTGTGTATACTTACTGAAACACCAGCAGTCAGAAAAGAGCATAAAGGGATTGACAGAAAAATTCTGTTATTGTAGTTGTGAAACCCACTCTCATATTCTTGAAACCGGACCAAGTTTCTGCAGACAGGACACTCCTTGGCATAGACAGAAACCTAGATAAAAAATAAATCAATTCAAGGTGATTTTTAAGGTGAGTTTTAGTAAGAAAGAAAGTTGCTCATTAACCATTACATTAGTCATTTTACCTTTAAACTGTTCAAATATTCCATAAACAGTTGCTTGTCGGGTGATGAGTATTTTGTTTCCAAGATCTGGAGGACATGGGCCAGGACAGTATGGGCACTGTACTTCTAGTGGTTCAAAGTTTTCAGGAACGGGCTTCTCTGTTGTGGTTAAATCCACTGGGAGGTCTTCTGGTATCCTTTTTGAACTCCAGAAGTAGTTGGTTTCCATGATGATACTACTACGTGAATGTTGGTGGACATCATCACCAGCACTGATCATCTCCTCAACATCTTCAATATCCTCATTTGAGGTGTCCACTGCATTTTGTAACAGCTGGGGATGCTCTTGAAAAAGCCACCCCATGGATAAGTATCTATGGACACAACTGATCCGATTTTTTTTGTACCTCTGCACTGGCAGTGCCACTTACCAGTCTTACTATCAAATGTGCAGACTTTTCTTCCAAACTTACACCAATTGTCCTTTTGACCTGTGTACACAGAAAAGTATATGTATATATATCGCTCAGAAAGGCCATGCTCACCCCAAAAAATAGGAAAGACACAGTCTATGTCCTCAGAGCAAGCCTGCTGGTTTACTGCAGTGCACTCTTCAAGTCTCGATTTTGAAAAAAGTCATTTTTCTTGCATCTCCTGCAGGGACTCACTGCGTAGTGCTGGTGGAGGACTGCATGATGTTGCTGTCCTGGTCCTTTCTAAGTGAAAACATTCTTTCCCAGGGTTTCCACTGTTTGCAGCAATGCTCATGAATCTGTGCATGCCTGCACTTCACAGGCAAAATAATTTAAAACAGAAGACTTTTGCACATGTATTGGTAGTCTCATCCCATGAGATTATTTTGTTGTCACATATATTCCATTCACAGAATCAATGCATATCATTGGTTCCTGTCTGCCATGCTGCTGTCTTTCATGTCTTTGGTAGTTGGATGTGCTCGTGAAATGAATCCCACATTTCTTGCAGAACAGGTTCTCTTTCTGAACTGGTTCAACATGGATGGTGTCCAGGCAGGGTTTTCTGTCATCTAAGAAATAATGATACATTACATTATGACATTTTCCACTTTATTACATTTACTGTGTAGGATGGTTATGTATTATGTGTCGACCTGAGGATTTTTCTGGGAACATCAGACCTGTTGTTGGCACACAACAAAGACAAACAAACAAAATGTATCATTACCAAATTAAATATTCAAAACACAATAGTACAACTTTCAAAATTGACAAAACACATACCATGTCTTTTTAAGTAGCATTTGAAATCAAAATACTTTTGAATTACTTTCTTGCACTTTGAACAATGCCAGTGGCTCCTTCTACCACTTTGTCGATCAGGACAGTAACATGGTATGGCAAACTTGCCTAAAAAGAGCGATTATTAAATTAACATGACAAGTAATGGATCTTGGATATTATACATAATACAACATATACTATAGTGATTTTACAAAATATTACATAATTTATATTACATATAAATATTACATTACATTTACATTTTTAACAATTACTTACTTGTGTCACCATCTGTAAAGTGAATGGCAAATGTTAGATGGATATATGATTTGGATATATATTTGGATATATGATCACTGGATGCTGTAACAGATGTTATGCAGTAACAGCAGTCCTGAAATTTGAATAAGCAGACCAAAACACCATCAGGATGACAAAGAATATTTGCTACAATATCACTCCATATCCTAAATCAGTGGTACTAAATCTTTTTCACTCCATGGCCCCCTCCTATCTCAATCAATACTGCAAAGCCCCCCAACCTTTTTTCTTCACAAAAACAGTTGTAATTCTAGTGTTATTACTTTGCAAATTCATGTTATAATTTGTTAACAAAATATATTAAAGATAGATTTTAATGTAAAGTGCTATTTTTATGGAAACATACTTTGCAGAAATGTCACTACAGAGTGTATTTACAACTTTACAGTACTTTGTTCAATTATACAGTAACATTAACAAATAAGAAGTCAACCTATCATACCAAACAAGACCACAGGGAAACGCCAAATGACTGCACATAAACTCTGTGTCATCAGTGAACAGTTCCTCTTTCAGAACAAGCCGACATGTATGTGTTTGGAGCGTCTGATGCCCTTACATTAACACCACTGATCCTCACAGTGCATTATTTTTGACAACTACGTGAATATACTGAACTGTGTTCAAGCAGAAATATGATATCATAGTCATGACTTATGCCCGTACCCAGGCTTTGAAAATTAGTGAGGTAAGGTGAGGTGGGTAATTCTCTTATTATAGAATTGTGCTATAATAACCCCTACAAATACAACTCATTATATACACTGTAAACACTTTAAAAGAGACAGACATTTAGATGTTTATGAAAGATGTTTTCTCTGTTTCGGAGGGATGATCATTTTTTAAATCATACCCTATTTATTGCATCAAAACTTGTTAATAATTTATAGTTAAGGGTGGATCATTTTATCAGTCATTTATTATTCATGCAACAATACATATTACTGTTATAGTTTTTATTAACAACCATTGCTATAGCTGATAACCTTGTCTATTACTCTTATGAATGTTTATAGCATGATTTGTGAAAATTTAACTACTGAATGGAATACTTTGCGTATTTCATTTCATTAACCTACTTGTTCTACAAATCTGTGCACTAGTGTGAAATGCTACTGTTTTTGATAGAGTTGATAACGTTTCTGACTGAAAATATCATATTTTTCACGTTTTCCTTAACGAATGTGCTATCCTGTAAGTAATAATCTGTCTATGGGCAAACAAACAAAAACGAAAAATAAACCGAAATTATTTAAAATCCTTTTCAAATATAAAATGATATAAATATGATAAACATATGGCTGACCCTAAACTGCAACTTCCTACTTCATTAACTTTCTAAAGTGTTAAATTAAGTGACAAATCCCAAAAACGCTTATAATAGCTGGATCTATCAGTGATGCTGCGCCCGCGCCCTCACTCACAACTGGTTCATTCTGCATCTTGCAGCGATCATTTTCATACCGCGGATGCTAAACATTCTTGCAAACTGTCTAAACTGAATTATATATGTCATGCAGACATTCATAACTACATGAAAACATTACCGAGGTCCAGAACTCGTTGACCTCATGATCAGTGAGCTGAGAGCACACATACACAGTTCGTCATATCACCGCTACTCTTACTGAAGTAAGAAATGTTGTTGATGTTAAGAAAATGCCGAATTATTTTGCTTACCTTCCATGCTGTAAATTCTCCAAGAATCGTCAACACCTTAAAAAAAATTTAAAAGTAAATATAGCGACTATAAATTATTTTTAGCGCCTTTCCATGCATGTAGCTGTAGCCAAAAAAGTGTACTTATGCAAAAAAAGATGTCCAGGTTATGATCTTTCAGGTCCGTTGTCCTCAAATCCAGGTTCGCTCACAACCAATCAGATTGCTCGGTTACAGTTCTACGTAGTTCAACCAATCAAAAACTTCTTACGTCTGAAGGCTGCGGGTCGTCGGTGTTGTATTTGTTTGCGGGTGGGGTGGCCGGTTTCAAAGCAATAAACGTCCCGGGTCGAGGACAGCCCCCCAAAAACCGATGTAACTTGACTACTTTTAAAAGTAGGTTTTTTTGTTTGTTTGTTTGAATGAATGAATGAGGCATTTATATAGCGCTTTAATGTGTATTGCAATACACCCAAAGCGCTTTACAATCATATGTGGGGGTCTCTCCTCAACCACCACCAGTGTGCAGCATCCACTTGGATGATGCGACGGCAGCCACAGGACAACGGCGCCAGTGCGCTCACCACACACCAGCTACAGGTGGAGAGGAGAGAGTGTCATAGAGCCAATCAAGTGTTTGTTGTTGTTTTTTTGCATTTGTTTTAAATATAAGCCTGCACATTACGTTTGTCATTTTACAGCCTTGAATTTACGTATATAAACATAACCTTTACATCCATAATGGCGGATTGATGCATATAAACAAACAAACAGTGCATTTCTACATTTATTTACCTGTTCGCCACATAACAAGTTTTATTCCTCCCTTAAGCATAATGGCACGCGCAGCCATTATACATATAAGTTTTGATGCAATAAGTAGGGTATGATTTAAAAAATGATCATCCCTCCGAAACAGAGAAAACATCTTTCATAAACATCTAAATGTCTGTCTCTTTTAAAGTGTTTACAGTGTATATAATGAGTTGTATTTGTAGGGGTTATTATAGCACAATTCTATAATAAGAGAATTACCCACCTCACCTTACCTCACTAATTTTCAAAGCCTGGGTACGGGCATAAGTCATGACTATGATATCATATTTTGCAGTATTGATTGAGATAGGAGGGGGCCATGGAGTAAAAAAGATTTAGTACCATCTCTCTCTGTTTACACTCTGATTGATGCTTATGAACAAACAAACAGTGCATTTCTACATTTATTTACCTATTTGCCAGATTATTACTCCCTTTAAAACCATAATGGAGCGCACAGCACCTAAGCATCATGACACCTGTTTGCTATAGCGGTGGTCACGAGGCAAGCGGTGGCAGGCGCACATAGTGGTGGCAGCTGCCACTGGCAGGCGCAATTGGCGATGGCAGGTTAAATGGCAGCTGCCCCTGCCACGCAAAGATTTTACCCTTACTGCGCGATCACTTGACTGCTGATGAATTTGCAAGTAAGGGCGATCTGGTCCAAGCTCCTTGATCCTTTTTCTTTCTTCAGCCGAACGCCTTGTGAACGGGTATTTTTGTAAAGATAAAACCGAGTATTCTCATCTCGAGATATTGCGCTTGCTTCCACATTAATTAGTACCCGTCTGTCACCTGACGAGCTGCTGCTGAGCGGAATGAGATTCGTTGAGAACGGTCCAATCACATGAGGCCAAACATATAAAAACAATATTGATTCACTCTAACAACAAAAGTGGGAGGGTTTGGGGAGTGTCTACTTTTTTTTGTGTACACTCACAATAACAACACAACTTTATGCTTTTGGAAAAATAATAAAACAAACAGTGTGCGCTCTTTGTCTTCTCCGTCTCCGCGAACTGTTTTTAGAAACACGTCATTAAAATGAACTGTAACTCAGCGAATACTCAACACAGAGACATGGGAGTTATATCTATAGAAAGCTCGAAGTGTCTACTTTGAAATGAAGCAAGTCTTATCGAAAACAAACATTCTGTGATGAAGTAATCCGTGTGAAACCAACACGATGTTCAATCTGTCCCGTCTGACTCATTATCTCTAATGCGATCCCGCCCACGCTCGGCTCGCGCAGTTCATATGTAAATAGCCACGTGGGGCGTGCGCGCGTGTAAACGCCCAAAAACAAAGAGCGGAGGTCCTCATCGCGCTACTGTTCGTTTCTGGAAGACGCGCCGAGTAAAAGCAGGATTTCCCTCGAAAGAAGAACACGATTTCATCCAGAAGAGGAGATCGATCTGATGAGTAAGTAATGTTTCTTTCTTTTTTTGCATTAGTTAACGTTTTATTGTGTCATAAACTTGAACAGATTTAAACAGTTAGCTGGGTTTTTCCCAAACAACAACATGATGAATGCTACGCGTCTAAGAATGTTTAGACCATGTTTATTATTAATACTCTGTTCACAAATATATTTTAATAGTGTGCTAAACAATAATAATTAGTTTCTCAGATATAAAATATCATTTTTTATAGAACAAAGTACATCCTTTTATTGTACAAAGCATGCTTGAGTCTGTGGCTACAGAATCATGTCATAGACTATAAAATCATACATACTAGACTATATGACTACAAAATCATAGTTGGGTTTTTCCCAAACTATAATTCCTGACTACAATGTTTGAAATCTTGTAAAACATTTTGAATATGAGGGGCAATTCACTGTATTTAAATTTCTTACGGCGCGATGATGTTTTCATGCTCTATATAAAACAATAAAAGTAATATGAGTGTACACTGTAACATGATGAATGCTTAGAGTCTAAGTATGTTTAGTACATGTTTATTATTAATAGCCTACTCTGTTCAGAAATAGATTTTAATAACGTACTAAACAATAATAATTATTTTCTCAGATATAAGATTGTTTTATGATAGTACAAAGCATGTGTGAGTCTATGGCTACAAAACATATATATATGAGGAGGGAGCTCAGGCGGCCATGGCGGATGGTCTTCATGGCCATGGCCACATTCTTGGCCCCCTCCCCCCCTCCCCCCCAAAAAAAAATTCTGGAGCCCTCCAGGGCTAACCGAACAGGACAGGACACTGGCCAGACACACACTAGACAAGACAAGACAGGATAGCCCTCCAGGGCTAAACAGACAGGGACAGGACAGGCCAGACACACAGACAGGATAGCCCACAGAAACAGCTCGGAAGCTGAGGCTTCTTCTGGGCATGACAGGGAGTCAGGGGCCCTCCCAAGGTCCCTCAGAAACCGCCTCCACTTCCACGACAGGAGGGGCAGGCGGCTGGGAATGGCCTCCATGGCCACGACTAGAGGAGCCGCCTGCCCTCAACAAGTCTCCATGGACAAGACAAGACAAGGATATTTAAAATGTTCCTGTGGGCAAAACAAAACCAGCACTCCTGTCCGGAACATGTGGACTTGATCCACTGGGACCCGGGTCTGGACTGGAGTCAGCAGTGGCCGGCGGGCTTGAGTCAGCGGCGGCCAGGAGCTCCAGGCGGGCTTGCCATACGCACTCCAGGCGGGCTTGCCACACCCCAGGCGGGCTTGCCCCACGCACTCCAGACGGGCTAGGGTGAGCTGCGGACGGCGGCGTGAAGGGAGGGAGCCGCCGACGTTCGGGTTGGCTTTCCCCGCGGTCGGTGACGTGCACGAGCAGCAGCCCATGAATGCGGCAGACGATTCTCCCGTGAAAGGCGGGGTGAAGACAGCTGCGACGATTCTCCCGCGAACGGCGGGCTGAAGAGAGCCGCGGACGGCAGCAGACCGGAGGGGCTCGCGGCCAACGGACTCGCGGTAATCCCGCCGAACTCCCACGCGTTGCTGCCGCGGGCTATGGACGGACGAGCGGCGACTTCCATGCCGCGGGAGAGACAGGACAAACAGGAACCAAAAACAAAAGACTTAAAAAGAACGGAAAACAAAACGTGGTGAAGGGGCGCCGCTTACTGTATAGGTCTGGTCTTCTGTCACGGTGCACACAGCAGGGAGGAACGAGGAACACGCAGACGAGGAGATACTTCAAAATAATAGTCTTTAATAATGACATCAGGACAGGGCAGGACAGGGCAAGACAAGGCAAGGCTGAGACAGACAGGAACACCGGGGAATAACGAGTAGACCAGACGAAAACTAACTAAACAGGCAGGAACTAAATATACATGACAATAACTGATAATTAGACGAAACACGGCTGGACAAGACTTAACTAATAATCACACTTAACAAGGACAGGAACAAGACCAAATATGGACACAAGAGGCGGGAACACATGACACACACGACAGAGGACGTGACAGTGATAGCCTGGGGTAAAAATATGAATAAAGCACGAAAAGCTGAAGCAATATGCCAATGTAATAACCATGCAGTCGCTCTATTCCATGTGTGATGAATCCCTATGTCCTCTGAGGGAAATGACGCACGAAAAGAATTTGGTCTTTAAAAAAGAGTGGATATTTATTGTAGCCTTTTTTTAATTTTTAAAATTAGTAGTTTTTTTTTTAAATGTGGAAAAATTGGTTAGCACTTCTACGACGGCGTTTTAGTGCCTCGTTAAAAATTTTTAAAAAATCTAAGATTACGAGAATAAAGTCGAAATATTACGTGAATAAAGTCGAAATGTTTCAATAATTTAAATCGTAGAAATTAAAGTTATAATATTTTGAGAGTATAGCCTATATTGCGCATGCAAATGGCCCGCATTGAGACCACCTGGAGAAGTTGCCAGGCCACCGGAATTGATCTGAATATTGTTGTGTCCGAGTGGCCGCATCATCTTTCTGGGATGTCAATTTTAAGCACTCGCGGAAACAGCTTAATATGAAGAATATGATATTTATTAACAGAATGAACAGGAACAACTGTCTATCTTAACATCAGCTCACACACTCAATCGACATTCCTTTGGGGGGCGCTGTAGCTCTCTTATTTAACCCTTTTTTAATACACTACAAATATATGTGGGATTAGCAGAAATCATACCATGTGTCTTACTCGCGGGGACAGTATGCTTGGAAATAATATTTCATGCCTTCCATTACATTCATTATTTGTAGTGCGCCAGCCACCCATGCTTTGTGCTTTTAGTGTTTTTAATATAAAACAGAGTCTTACAATAATGTGATTTTCAAGATTTAATGTGGCGTGACGGATCGCTGTATTTATGTGAATAAATTCATTAAATTATTGTGAAAATTCCACCACCAACTCCGAACTTTCATTCCTCACATAGCCTGTTTAATTAAACAGCAATAAAACGTTCTAAAGGTTGAAGTGGACTCAAATTTGTTAACATACGTTATATTGTTGCCTTTTCTGCTGTAAACTTTAAGTGACTATTCACAAACTGTTTTATTCATGGTATACTGTAAATGAGGACATAATATTTAATGTCTTCCATTCATTATTTGTAGCGCGCCAGCCAACCAGTAATCACGACAATTTTGTGCTTTGTTGCTTTTACGCACAGCTCAGCTTTCAAATTCTGCCAGTTTTATAACGAAATACAAATTATAAACGTGTTTTTCTCTTTATTTCAAGTTTATAGCAAGATATAAATTGAAGGAACATCATAAGGCATAAAAAAAGATGAATCGGAAACATGATTGACTCACATGCCGCTTGACAAACACATTATTGCAATATAGCCTACATATTGTTTGTATTTCGCTATAAAACTGACAGGTTTTGAAAACTGAGATTTGGAATATCTCCTGGTGCCTCCAATCCGGGCCATTTGCATGCGCAAAAGGCTAGAATAGCCTATCTCAATATATTATAACTATAATCTTTATTCTCAAAACATTTAGACTTTATTCTCGTAGTGTTTTGACTTTATTCTCGTAGTGTTTCGACTTTATTCTCGTAACATGTCGACTTTATTCTTGTAGTTTTGACTTTATTCTCGAAATATTACGACTTTAATTTCGTAATGTTATATTTTTTTTTTTACCGAGGCACTAAAACGCCGTCGTAGCACTTCAGTAGCTGTGACATATTTTTTAATTTTTAATTTTTTTTTTGCATTTTGCACTTTCATGGTGGCCATTAAGAGTCGCTGTCCTCTTTTGAAGTGCTGAACTACTGCCAGCATCGTTTTAATGTTATTATATTTAAAAAATATATATATTATTGAAGCTTTTTTATCTAGTTGCAAATATTTATTTATTTATAAAAAAGCCAATATGATCAACTTAATTTATGCATATATTTTCAGCAAACAATAGCCTACATCAGTGCATCTGCACATAGGACAAAATGTTGAGCACAATTATTTCAATGCAACGGCAATTGATCATCATCATCATCATCATCTTCTTCTTCCTCGTGTACATTTTGATCTTTGCACCTTTTGCTTATTTATCTTGGCCATAAAGAGTCGCTATATAGGCTGTGTGTGAGTGTGTGTGTGTGTGTGTGTGTGTGAATTTTATTTGAACCTTCTATAATACAAAAAAATATATTATTTAACTTCATGGTTCTTATAATGTCTTTATAATGATATGTATAAGACCATTTTTATACCATCTGTATAGAGTATATACATATATTGTTGTTTATTTAAATTATATTATTAGTTTTCAATATTCTATTATTCCGTTCTTTTCTTGATAATTATTATCCTGCAGTGTATCTATAAAATTATAGTCTATAAATCCAGTCTCTATATCTTTAAAATATCTTTTTATCTATTTAACTATTTTCTTTTTTCTTCATCCTCTCCCTTTTTTATGTATTCACATTTCCTTGCTTTGCAGCCTGAAAAGAAGATTGACGCTGTTTTTGTTTTGTTTATTCACTGTTTATTAAATTTATAACATCCAAGTGAAAGATATAGAACCAACTTGTCAGGGGAAAAAAAACAGAATCACAAAGTTGGAAAAAAGGTTGGTTTTTTTTACTTTTAATTACAGCTTTTAGTTTGTTGGGATATGCCTCTACGTCTATTTCAATATTTGCCCACTCTTCTTTGCAGAATTGCTCAGTTCAATTTAATTTTATGGTGACCATTTGTGGACTGCAGCCGTAAAGTCATTCACAGATTTTCAATGGGATTTAAATCCTCCAATCACTGTGTGATCAGTTTTGCTGTGTGCTTTTGGTCATTGTCATGTTGGATGGTAAGGGTCAGCTGACCCTTGCTGAAATGTGACAGTTTTCACAGATCAGAATAGTGATGTTAGTGACCCAGGGTAGGGTCAGCTGACCCGTACTTACTTCAGAAAGTTTTCACAGATCAGAATAGTGATGTTAGTGACCCAGGGAAGGGTCAGCTGACCCGTACTGAACTGTGAAAGTTTTCAATTCCCAATCAGAGATCACACACACATATATATTACCCTTGGATCAATAAAGGAAGTTTACATTTAAATACTGAGCAGTGTTCATTTAACACTGAGGATTTTGCAGTGCACACTGCATACTTTTTTCAGAAATGGAAAATTATGACAGACACCACACATGATGGATGCATACAGTTTAATATCCCAGTAAATATCCCATTATCTATGAGCATTACAAAGACACTCAGGGAAGTAAAAAAAAAAATAATAATAATTGTATCTCAAGTCATGGAGAAAGAGATCGTTTGCCACTCTTCTTCTCCCCATCATAAGTAAAAGTTGGTAACTTCAGTTGGCAAAGAGCAGCAGCTTTGGCACCAATCTGTGGATAACAGCATTCAGGTATGTTTGTATCTGTACATATAGACCAATATACTTTCAGTAGTTTTTTTATTTATATATTCACATTAATACTTGATTGGACTAGCTGTTGACAAGCTACATGCCCTCATTAAAACAACCAAATGCATTAGTGATAACACATTCATTACCTGCTGAAAGTGTTTTTCTCCATAGCGAATATAAGTGACTACATGCTCACAGTTGTTCATAAGTAAGTCCCAAGTCCAACAGTTTTTGTGTATTTGCCTTATGACTTTTTTCATATCTTCTGTAGATCTCACATTTTTTACATCATCCAGATAATTAAACCTCCATGGTCTGCCTGAGACTTCATTCATTTTTCCAAATATACAGTCAGAAATCTTGGGAAAGACATAACCTTTTGATAGAGAGTATATGGTTAAGCACAATTCATTTTGTGAGTAAAATAGTTAAATAAAAGGAATGAGATTACTGCAAATAGTTTAATGTTTCCATTATTTTAATGTACATTAAGTCTCTTAAGGCTGGTCTTTATTTCTGCCGGATCTACATGTAGCCTCTATAACATGGGTTCTGCAGCTGTTTTTGCGATGGTGTGTCTGTATCGTTCTGGAACAGTGTTGTAATATATGTGACTGGTGCTGGCAAAATGAGTCGGAATGCGAAAATTGATTTTATGAATCGGATAAAAAAAAAAAGACTGATCTACAGCCATTTGAAGGCAATAGAGGCAGCAGATATGATTTCGAGAAAAAACGAGTTAAAGATTCCAAAGCAGAATCACCAAGCAACGTTACATATTTTCCTCCAATTCTTTTCTTAATAATAATTACTATATTATTAATATTATATTATTAGGACCACTGGGCAACAGTCCAGTTCTTCTTCTCCTTAGCCCAGGTAAGACGCCTCTGACGTTGTCTGTGGTAATTTCTGGAGATAGTGAAATGGTGGGTTTTTGTTAAATGTGAGCCAAAATCATCACAATTAAAAGAACCAAAAAGTTAAACTACTTCAGTCTGTATGCATTGAATTTATTTAATACACGAGTTTCACAATTTGAGTTGAAATACTGAAATAAATTTACTTTTCCACGACATTCTATTTAAGTGATTTCTTGATTCAACAGGTCTGGCAGTAATCAGGCCTGGGTGTGGCTAGTGAAATTTAACTCAGCTTTCTAAAATAATGTGGTTAATCACAGTTCTTTCATGATTTAACAGAAGGAGGCAATTAATTTTTCACGTAGGGCCAGGTATGTTTGGACAGCTTTTTTCTCTTAATAAATGAAATCATCATTTAAAAACTTAATTTTGTATTTACTTGCATTATCTTTGTGTAATATTAACTCTTTCCCCGCCAGCATTTTTTTTTTTAAAAAGTTGCCAGCCACTGCCAGCATTTTTGATGATTATCACCTAAATTTGACGGCCCTCAGAATATTTTCTGCTATGAATATATGAACATGTTATATATCAAAATAAAGAACCGAGCCTCTGCATTTAATTAAAAAAAACTATTTTTATTCTATCTTCATGTGTTCATGTTTTATCACCACAGGAAGGGGCAAAAACCTTTTCACAGCATATATTGATAATTTTCATCTATATTCTGTTAAGTTTGCAAATTTAACATGAACAGGTTTGGTCAGTTGTTGTGCATTTTACTCATTAACCGAGTGAACTCATAAATCTTAAACATTGCCCTTTTGTTTTTTTTTGTTTAAATGTAAACTTGTTAAATATAACTGAACTGTTGAATAGTTTTTAATGTAAATTAATGTGACCCCCACATGGAGTTCAGGTCACAGGAAAATTGAATGGACTATATATATTATTTATTATTTACATGTGTATTTATATAAGTAACATATTATCATGAGTGTATAGACCAATTTCCTGTTAGTAAACACTGTGACGTTTTTCTGTGGGCGGAGCATAGGTGGTGGCAGAAAGATCCCCCTGACCGCTTCACTAACGTTAGCTATGAAGTCTGTTAGCTTGTTTTTTTTACAATAACTTGAGAAATTCTGATTTTACCTGCATATGTAAGGGCGGGATACCTGCATACTGTCCGGGACCGCGTTATTTGAAAAGGTTAACTTTAACAGACAAAATTGGCCGACCTGTACTCACTCAAAGGATGGACGATCTGACAGGATTACCTCTGGTTGAGTGACTCACAACTAACACGTATAGTAAAGACAAACTCACCGTGTATCTAGTCATGAAGATGTAATATATACTGTATTTCAATTTCAGCAGGCAACTATTTTTACAGCTACATTATTCCAGCCACAAATACTTATAACAATGTATATACAATTACACATGATTAAGCATATAAATCGTCAGTTTGTTTTACACACATGCACACAGACATTATTTCATACTCGACATAGTCGTGAGATGCATAAGAAATCTTCAAACACGCCCATAACAACAAAAGACAATACTTTATTGAACCTTTTCTGATAAGAAGTGTGCGCTGCCTGCAAACGTGAACATTTTTGACGATCGATTCTGTCCAGTCCGCTCTTTATCTCGTTTAACCACAGCTGTCGTCGTTTATTTTATTTATTTATTTTTATTATTATTAAAAGAATAATTAGTATAATTAGTAAAAGAATAAAATAGGTAACGTGATGTAAATTGGTATAGGTTTAAATAGTATTTCATGCTGTAAGTGTAGGACAAATATAATATATTCCCTTTGAACTGTATATGTGAATATTATGTTGACCAATTGTTTAACTCAAATTTATGCTTTAAAAGTAGAGTAATCATAGCAGGTTTCATTCATTAGTCTGTCTTTAAACATTGCGTTTAGCTTCAAATGGCGTTTTTGACGACAGTATTCTATAAAAAATGATTTGCATTCCGATTCTTACATTCAAAGGCACAACAGTACATTTTATCTCTTATTCTGTGGATTTTTCCCATTTCACTCCGCTTGTTACCATGTGTTTCTGCCACCACAATGCGCGCATAGCTGCGAGTGACGTAACTGTGATGTCTACACGAAATTGGTCTATATCAAAGAGAACAACGTTGCATTTTCTAAATACTGAGTAGCAGTTGAGAGAAGAGTTGCCATGACGACTATGGTGCGTCTTCAGTCAACAAAGAGGACTGCTTGACTAAAGACAAATACTGCGTCCAAATTTGCATACTATCAATCCTAAATAGTATTCAAAAATATAATTAGTATGTCCCAATTCATAGTATGTTTAAAAAAGTATGCCAAAGATTCCCAGATGGTTTACTACTTCCGGTTAGAATTCGAAGTGCAGATTGATGCACACTCTAACGGCTAATATTACCCACAACACATTGTGCGGTGGACGAGGATTCAATTATAACTACAAACACGCATAAAAATTGTTAAAAAACTACAAACATGGCGGATATGCGAGACCGACGGACAGGTAGAGAAAGGGATTTGAGTGATAAATAATCAATGTCTAACCTGATGAAAAAAATATTTATTTAATGTTATCCACATTATATTTCATCTGCAGCAACACTGTGAACTTTTATAATGATACGTTTGGTCATTAACTTTGAAAGGCATCATTATGCAAACACATGAGCAGAGTTCTCGACATGAAAGACCCGCGATGTGCTTCTTTATTTCTCTCCAATACGGTAGGAAATCAAATTAAACTAAATGTGGATGATGTTAACTGTGATGAGATGATAGACAGAGCAGTTTAAACAGTTACAGGATGTACGTAACTAAGCAACAGAGCGTCCATTAAAAACGCAGCTTTGACGAAGAAGTATGTCCCAAAGCTTGCCTACTATTCTGCTACATAAACTAAAATAGTACATACTTTTAGGGCATAGTATAAGTATGTGAATTGGAACGCAGTTTCTCTCATTACAGAATAATTGTTATCTGATGATTGGACTTCCAGGGCGGGGTCTACAGCATTAGTAATATTTGTTAAAAAACATTGAGTTTGAAAAATTTCTAATTTTATGATAAATTATAGGGATGGCCAATTTACCCGAAGAAAAAAAAAATTCTGGAGTATATAATCTTAAAATGTTTATATCTTGCAAATAATGCATTATATGAACTATATTAATATTACAACAGGACCTTGAAGATAAAAGTACTAAAAAAACCTCTAAGTATCGAAATGACGTTTTACAAAAACTTTACCTGAATTCACCCTAATAATACACTGTCATTTACATTTTTTGAAAATGAAATGCTACCAATAAATTGTCTTACCAGTGATATGGAAAATGTCCTCATCGTCTTTTTTTATATTCTCCAGCCCACTGACCACCCCCTTCCCCACATATACAGCCCAGTGAATGTAGAAGAGCACATCTGGATTCAATTCGGATGTCCGATTAAATGCAATTAGATCCCCAAAATCAAACTAAAGGACACAAAAGGACAGTTTTTTTTTTGCAGGAATATAAAAATCACTTTTCAATCTCAAGTATTTCTCAGGTCATTTATGCATGCATTGTAAGAATTTTTTATGTCTGTATTTGTGCATTATGACTACTATCTAACAAATTGTTGGGAACATTTACCTGACAGCGAACAGGAAGGGTCAGATGAAGAGCAATAGTAGTTAAAAGCACTTTTACCCAGAATGCTCTCATAGTGCTTGTCCTCTGCTGAATCCAAAATTCACATCACAAGATGAAAAAATACTATATCATTGTCAGTGCTATTAAAGGAAATCAAGTATTGCCACATTTAGAACACAGAACAGATGATAAATATTTTGCTGCTACCCAGCCAATATGTGGCCTCAACTGGGTTACACTTGGGCCACAGGGGTAAAGAGTGGGCTTGGGCCCAAAGATGGCATATTAAAGGGTTAGTTCACCCAAAAATGAAAATTAGCCTGTTATTTACCCACCCTTAAGCCATCCTAGGTGTACATGACTTTCTTCTTTCAGACGAATCGGAGTTATATTAAAATTTGTCCTGGCACTTCTAATCATTGCAGTGGTCGGGTGTTTCTGTTCAACAGTCCACAATACTTTAAATAAAGCACACATATCTATGCTTCACATGGCTCCAGGGGGTGAATAAAGGCCTGTAGTGAATCCATGCATTTTTGCTAGAAAAATATCCATATTTCAAACGTAATAAACACTTCTCTCTCACTTCATCTAACTATCATACGTGGAAGCCGTTCCGGTGGATGATGTCGACGTTGCGTGATTAGTGACGGGCACGGGGAGAGAACAAAACAAAATGCCGGTCTTGAATTAGAAGTACAAACCGAGGATTTGTAAAGAAAAATGTTGGAGGATTTCGATATAAGACAAGAAGAGACTGGTTTTCCTTTTTTAAACAAACTCACGAAACTAGCATATCTCACAGACGTGCGTGATGCATATGTCCTATGAATATTATGGATATTTTTCTTACAAAAACGCATGGATTCGCTACAGGAGGCCTTTATTCATGCCCCGTGTAAGGCACGTTTTATTATGGATGCGCGCGCTTTATTTGACGTGTTTTGCACTGTTGAACAGAAACACCCGCCCACTGCAACAAACTAACCATTTAACTGGGCCTACTTGGATCAACACAGTAAAAGTACACAACAAAATCAGTGTAAAATTAACTCTTGCTTGGCCTCTATATGAATCCACACTAAAGAGAGTAAAAAGTAACATTGAAGCAGTGCTGCAGTTAATTCGAGATGGTCCTCACCGCAGAACACAAGATCCAGGGGGCGTGGTTAGATCCAGATCCAACTCCTCCCACCTTACATATCCCTAAACCTACCCGTCTCCACCCCCTGACCCCTAAACCCACCCATATCCACCCCTAAACCTACCAGTCTCCACCCCTAAATGTGGATCCAACCACGCCCTCTGGATCTTGTGTTCTGCAGTGAGGGGCTACTTTAAATTGGTAATTAATTAGGTGAAGATTGACCTTTAGTGAACGCCTACCGTTAACTGAAGAAAGGTAAACAAAGCAGCTACAACTGGCTTCCAGCCACAGCCAAAGATTAAATTAACTAAAAATAAATAAATACTCAAATAAAAAAAAAAATAATTAAATCCCTCAAGATCTTAGCAGAGGATGATAAAGACAACACCAAGAACAGCATAATCATCTTCACTTATACGTTTACAAAAGTAAAGAGAAAAGTCTAGATGTTAACCCTTGTGCATCAATTTAAAAAAGTTGCACATAGGTCCATAGTGAACAAAAATGTCCATGTCAAAAAACGGTCATAAAAATTTGAAGCGTGGGAGCATAGACTTAAGTTTGGTCTCATTTTAAAGAAGACCCATGGAAGATTATTGTTGATTTTGAAGCCTTTCCAACAGAATGAAAGCCTATTAACAAAAATTGCATCATTTCACAGTTAAACAGCACTGCGATTAAAAATTGCAGTTTTCATGGGTTTCAATGGGGACATTTTTGTCCAAAAGGTGCTGAGGGGAAGTATTTTTTTTTGTACCTAGTGCATACAAATTTGAAGCTTGGGAGCAAGTTAAGTTTGGTCTCATTTTAAAGAAGACCCATGGCAGATTATTGTTTAAGTAAAAAAAACTTTAAAAAGTGAAACCAAAATAATTTATAGAAATTTAAGTTTATGAAAATGCTTTATGAACAATATTTTAGATAAAATATATATTTTATGAAACGTGTTGAACTCTAAACATGCTAGAAAAATCAAAGCCATAAATCTAAACAAGTTGTTTTCCAAATTTGAGGTTGATATCTCAAAAAATGAGCTTTCAGTAAAATTTTGTTTGAGCAGAGTATCAAATTTTCCCCATTAGATGCCAGCAAAACTCTGCTGGTGCACACAGTGGTTGGATTTGTGATTTACAGTAGAGTTTTTCCTCGCTCAAATATTACAAGCACACACACACACACAATTTTTTTTTTATGACACACATACAAACCACACTCCAACATCCATACCAACACACCCAAACAATTACAGATGCATTATTTATCCAATTGGCTCCATAATATGCAGAAGCAGAAAACAAGAATAAAGCAGATATTTGCTTTATAGGCCAAACCTAAAAAAAATGGCACCATCTGGTAAAAAAATAGTAAAAAAAATTTTTTGAAGCCTTGCCAACAGAATGAAAGCCTGTGATGAAAAATAGCAGTTTTAATGGGTTTCAATGGGGACATTTTTGTCCAAAAGGCACTGAGAGTAACTATTTTTTTTGTACCTAATGTAAAATAGATTTATTAAAGGAAATGACGTTGGAATATTAAAATTCATTTATGCAGTTAGCATTAACACAGGCAAAATTATCAAAAAAAAAAGAAAAGAAATAATAATAATAAAATGGACAAAAATGTCAATAAGGTTGCACAAGGGTTAAGAAAATTAAGGTTTAGGTGTTTTTTTAAAAAGATACCAAGGTGAAATGAGGTCAGGTGATGTTGGCTTGATTCACTGATGTCATCTGTAATATGATCACAGATTATGGGGCGGTTTCCCGGACAGGGTTTAAATTAAGACATGAGTAGGCTTAATCTAGAATAGTAAATCATGGTTTAAAAAATGGCTTTCTGAAACAGATTAATTACAGATTACTAACTCCTGACAATGGAGTTCTGAACTAAAATGAACTAGATTCATTTAAAACCAATTGTGCCAATCTGAATTAGCACAACAGAGGTTGCCTATAAAACATGGAATGAACCAAGAAAAGCTTCCAATTGTCTGGAACTGAGAAGCAAATCCAAGGGAAACAATAACAGTGGAAAAAAGTTGAAAAAAAAAAGGTTACTGAACAAGAGAAAACTTTTTTAAAGCAAGCAAAATAAACTGCTCACATCAGGTGTTGAATAATATAAAAAGGAATGCCTAGGAATCTTTGTAATGAATTTTTGCATAAATTATTGCAATCAGCTGTTGTCAGTTTTGTGACATTATTATTATACATAAAGCATCTTCTTTAGAGAGAGTGAGTGAGAGTCATGGTCAGAATTATATTGGAACCTTTAAAAGAATGTGATAAAAGAAGATGAAAATAAATCTGTATTATTTATCCTTCTGATCTTTCATTGAAAAGTAAATAAAAAATAAATAAAAAATCATAAAAGTTGAACTGTTCAACAAAATTACTTTAAGATTTTTTTTTTATCTAATACATAATTATTTGTAGTCCTTGAAATTATTATGAGTAAAATCTCTGAAGATCTATATTCCCATGACTTTCTGTTTCACAGGAATATAATTATGAAGAACACAAAGGCCAAATTCTCTCCATCATCCATCAAAATGAAAAAAAACCCCCAAAGAATGTAGTTCTGATGTGCAGCAACAGATTGTTGAGCTTTACAACATATGAAGTCAAGAAAATAGCACCAAATAGTCAAAAAAAAAAAGCATTTAACATTTTAATTTCCACCATTAGGACAATAATTAAGGAGTTCTAATCAACAGGAACTGTAATAAATCTGCCTACAGTATACTGTGTGTTTATTATCTGGAAAACAACCAAGCTGACGGTCTGCCGTAAGGCAGTTTTTGTTTGTCGGCCGACTAAGCAACTACTAAACAAGTAGTTTTGAGAATTTCATTTCGAACCAAGTGTGAAAGGTCCTTTCACACTTGGTTCAAAATGAAATTCTCAAAACTACTTGTTCAACCTCCACATCATCTAGTCACTTGTGCACATCATAAAATTTTTTTATCATTATTTGGAACAAGTTGCGATTGCTTTGGTACATTAATGCAATTGAATATGTACATTTGTCTGCGGTTTCCTACATTATCAGTTGCTATTGTCATGTTGCTCAAAATGTATTATATAGTTCTCTGTGCTATAGTCTTACCCCTCAAAACCTCAAGTCATTAGTTCATCATATAAGTCATTACGGTAAATGCAAAATGGTTGATCTAGTTGTCATAAACTTTCACGCATATTTTCTACACATTTCTATTAGACTTTTTATAAATTTGCCATGAATTGTTCAAGTGAATCTTTACTTTCACTAATGAAGAGAATATAGATCAACCAATTATATACCAGTTCTCCGAAATAGCTCAAAGGTACATCTCACGAACCTTCAATTGGAAAGCACATATACAGTCGTGGCCAAAAGTTTTGAGAATGACACAAATATTAGTTTTCACAAAGTTTGCTGCTAAACTGCTTTTAGATATTGGTTTCAGTTGTTTCTGTGATGTACTGAAATATAATTACAAGCACTTCATACGTTTCAAAGGCTTTTATCGACAATTACATGACATTTATACAAAGAGTCAGTATTTGCAGTGTTGGCCGTTCTTTTTCAGGACCTCTGCAATTCGACTGGGCATGTTCTCAATCAACTTCTGGGCCAAATCCTGACTGATAGCAACCCATTCTTTCATAATCACTTCTTGGAGTTTGTCAGAATTAGTGGGTTTTTGTTTGTCCACCCGCCTCTTGAGGATTGACCACAAGTTCTCAATGGGATTAAGATCTGGGGAGTTTCCAGGCCATGGACCCAAAATTTCAACGTTCTGGTCCCCGAGCCACTTAGTTATCAGTTTTGCCTTATGGCACGGTGCTCCATCGTGCTGGAAAATGCATTGTTCTTCACCAAACTGTTGTTGGATTGTTGGAAGAAGTTGATGTTGGAGGGTGTTTTGGTACCATTCTTTATTCATGGCTGTGTTTTTGGGCAGAATTGTGAGTGAGCCCACTCCCTTGGATGAGAAGCAACCCCACACATGAATGGTCTCAGGATGCTTTACTGTTGGCATGACACAGGACTGATGGTAGCGCTCACCTTTTCTTCTCCTGACAAGCCTTTTTCCAGATGCCCCAAACAATCGGAAAGGGGCTTCATCGGAGAATATGACTTTGCCCCAGTCCTCAGCAGTCCATTCACGATACTTTCTGCAGAAGATCAATCTGTCCCTGATGTTTTTCCTGGAGAGAAGTGGCTTCTTTGCTGGCCTTCTTGACACCAGGCCATCATCCAAAAGTCCTCACCTCACTGTGCGTGCAGATGCACTCACACCTGCTCGCTGCCATTCCTGAGCAAGCTCTGCACTGGAGGTGCCCTGATCCCACAGCTGAATCAACTTTAGAAGACAAAAGTTTTGAGAATGACACAAAAACATCCTCCGAGAGCAACTTCTCCCAACCATCCAAGAACAGTTTAATGATGAACAATGCCTTTTCCAACATGAAGGAGCACCTTGCCATAAGGCAAAAGTGATAACTAAGTGGCTCGGGGACCAGAACGTTGAAATTTTGGGTCCATGGCCTGGAAACTCCCCAGATCTTAATCCCATTGAGAACTTGTGGTCAATCCTCAAGAGGCGGGTGGACAAACAAAAACCCACTAATTCTGACAAACTCCAAGAAGTGATTATGAAAGAATGGGTTGCTATCAGTCAAGATTTGGCCCAGAAGTTGATTGAGAACATGCCCAGTCGAATTGCAGAGGTCCTGAAAAAGAACGGCCAACACTGCAAATACTGACTCTTTGTATAAATGTCATGTAATTGTCGATAAAAGCCTTTGAAACGTATGAAGTGCTTGTAATTATATTTCAGTACATCACAGAAACAACTGAAAGAAATATCTAAAAGCAGTTTAGCAGTAAACTTTGTAAAAACTTTGTGTTATTCTCAAAACTTTTGGCCACGACTGTACACTGTAAAAAAAAGTTGAGCCAACTTAAAATTTTAATGCAACCAGCTTCAGCAGATTTTTGAGTTCTCAACTTATTTTTGTAGGAGATTTTTGAATTGTCTCAACTTTTTGTTGTATAAACTTAAAACAACAAGTTGAGAAATCGCAAAAATCTGCTGAAGCTGGTTGCCTTAAAATTTTACTGTAAGTTGGCTCAATTTTTTTTTTTTTAGAGTGTAGAAAGAGGACAACACAAGAGGCAGTGGACTTTCTTACAAATTCTGGCAGTGGACTTTCTCATTTTTATTTTATTTCTTTTTCTTTTCGATTTCACAATGACATTGTAATGTGTGTGTGTTTTTTTTTAATTTTTTTGGTCAGACTGTAACTGTGAATCACATCAAGTCTTTTTCAATCAATATCCCTCATACAGTAATGTGTACATTTGTACTTTTGAAATGGATATACTGTATGGCATACATAAGAAGTGCAGCCTTCTGCATTTCAGTACAGTAACTGTCATCCAAACTGTTGCCATAGTTTACATCAGGTAATACTAATAGAGTGCAGTGTTATATCGACAACATGACTAAGCATTTTGCCTATCTTGTTTGTGAACAATGAAACAAGGACATCAGGCATGTGTAACCGGTCCTTTGCTGACCGCTGCTACCGTCGTTTCCGTTGTGTGTAAGAAGGCTCAGGACACTTTCACTTCTGTTCACCAAAAGGGGATTTATTGACAGCCATGCCCAGCATTAACTTCACTTCTGTGAATTAACATGAATAAAGTTCTTATCTCTCTCCTGGGTATTCCATAGAGGCATTTATGTATGATACAATATTTATTAGCTAATTAATAACTCAAAACCATGCCAATAGCATATCATACGGCCCACACGATATAACTTTACATTCTTAATCCACTCGCACATAAAATTTATAACTAGGGATGGCTGACGCGAAACTGACGTTTCGACACGGTGTCGAGATCCCGAAGCGCAGATGTTTCGAAACACTGCTCCGAAGCGTGATTCGAAACACCCATGTCACGTGACTAAGGCGATCGAAGCATCAGGGCGTGTCACAAGTGTTTCGAGACTTGGCATACCTGCCGAATCTGCGTTTGATTGACAGGGTCGGGAACAAATCACACAATCGCACATCTGTCTCAACCTAACTCCCACAAAGCATAAAAGTGGAGTTAACGCATCTTCACTTCGTGGGTTTTTGTGAGAGGATTTTTTCAAAGGCTGGAGAAATTATATGTAAAAAAAGAAGTAGACTAAGTCCATCAACAGCAGAACAATTAATATTTTTAAATAAAAATCTTTATATGTAAAAATAAAAGTGGCTTGATGTACTTTATTGTATATTTTTCATTACTAAAATAACACTTACTTATTCATAAAGAGTTCATTCAGACGTCAGACTGATGTTTCAACATTACAAGAACAGAACAATAAAAACACATTTTAATTGTTTACAATTTTTTCAATATGACTGCGTCACCCAGGATTCGAACCCAGGGTGACAGCATTCCAGTCGAGCACACTAACCACTCCCCCAAATCACTTGGTGAATCAACTAACCCAACATATTTTTGAGTTTTAGAGAATGCATTTTTAACATAATATGGATGTTTCCGCCAAACCTTAGAGAGGTATCATGGAATGTAATTGCAACAATATAACATTTTTAGCACAAATAAAGTGGTTATATTGTGAATATAGATTTTATTTAACGTGCAATTTTATGAAATTGTTTAAAAAAAAAAAAACATATTTTGTTATATTTAAGAAAAAAGTTGTGTCCCCCACATTCATGTTTGTTGTGTTACAACAACAGATGTCACCCCTTTAAGAAAATAGATAATTCTATTTGGACTACTTCCTGTGTGTAAAGGTCACTGCAGGTGCTGGTTGATCTGAGGGATGCATGGGAAGTACATTCTTTCTTATTTTCTTAAATTTGGCTAAATTTCTGACAATTTCATGTGTCGCACTTTATTAGTGTCTGTGGTGTTACGTTGATAACTTGCAGATCTGACATATTTTGATCAAAATTTTGATAAATACATACTTATTAATATTTCCTAAATGTCCCCTGATCTTGAAATCATCATGATGGCAGCCTCCATTTTAGAAAAGTCTGGATTTAGGCTGATTTGTCTGTGATGTTACTGTCTATTCTGGTAACACCACAGAGCCTATAGTAACTTGCAATATAAAGTCTGTGGTGTTACTTCAAAATGACAAAGACATAAGTGGCTGTGTCACCAGTGTTAAATTATTTAAAAATCTAAATGTTCTTAAGCTTTTATTTTAATGGATATAGCATATTAAACTAATTTTAAATGCATAGCAATACATTTTATTAGAAAAAAACAACCAAGCATTTTTACAAATTCTGCCTCTCATTTGCCACCCCAATTGAAGAATGACCCAAGTATTTAAGTCAAATATATTTCACGTATTCATTCACTTTATATATAGACTATGATTTAATAAAAACAGATTGTTATTTTTAGTTAAACTTAATTTCTGTTGCTTGTCTGCACTCATCTGCTTTCTCTTTCCTGCAGCCCTCTCAGTTAGCTTAGTGCTAGTGGCACCAGTCCAGGTCTTTCTTCAGTTACTCGTGCTACTTCTCCATGCTGAGAGTTTGTGTCGCACATAGATTTCACTTTACTATGCATTCTTGTCCTTTTCTCTGAAGAACTGAAAATAACGGGAGTATGTCCATCTCACAAATGTAGAATCCGTCTCAGTCATCTCAACCATCGAATTACAGCAACAGGAAATAGACAAAGTGTTTTACCCACGAAATTTATTATCTGGTGCTGTTTTGTGGTGTTGGTAAATTCACCATTTAATTTTGGGTTAAAATATGTTGTTGTAAGTTGCGTTACTGAGATTGTAAGGAGTAGTAATATTACCCAAATTTATTAGTAATGTGTTATATTATTGTGTTACAGAAAAAAGTAATATACTACTGTAATATTTTTACGTTTGTAACGCATTACTCCCAACACTGTTCCTTAATTAATCACTTACCTAATTAACGGCAACATTGCTTCAGTACCTCAGTAGTGTGGATTATATAAACAACAAGCAGTGCTAATTTAACACTTGGATTTTTGTTGTGAAGAAATATCAATGTAATAAAACTTACTTTTGATGTCCCTGAAACTTCCCCATTAGTCCTGCTGTTTATATTCAAAATCTTACCTGTAAGACGCTAGAGGTTATGTCAGAAACAGGTCAGCAGGCAGAACACAAACGCTGTAAGTTGGCCCACATTTAATGTCATTGCCTTGCCACGTCACCTCCTAGGTTGATTGATAAGAAAATAAGGAAACAAAGCATCTCCAGCAACGTCAATTTTACATGTACTGTACACATCTGTGATCGATTCAATACACTGCAAGATAAATGGCACTAAATGCAAAGCTGTAGATTATGAATGATTTTCTTTCTGGCATCCTCTAGCCTGCCACTGTCTGGAACTGTGACATGACTTTATGTTCATTAAATGTAAAAATAAAACACCCCAGTCACATAGTGTTTCTTAATACATTGGAAAAGAATGTAAAAAGTAACACTGAGGCAGTGTTGAAGTTAATTAGATAATTAAGTGATTAATTAACCGATGATTGAGCCAGCAACTCAACTCACAATATAATTTTATAAAACAATCAACAAATGAGACATCAATGACTGTACAACTACAGTAACCCACAGCTGCTAAATATCAGCATTCAACCCCCAATAAAAACTCTTCCCCAACATTATAGATGCAGAGGAAATACTATGAATGTTTAGTCTGTTCATTGCCATTTACTGGTCATTCAGCACACATACACGGCCTTCAGCCCATAGAAGGTACATCAGCAGTGAATATTTGTCAGCTAACCAGTTTATAAACATGTATGAAAAGGTAAAGATGCAACACATCAAGCACCAATACTTCAGCTGTAAACTCATTTCTGTATCTTATGCTACAACAAATATTGACCTTTTTGGTCATACAACCCAACTACCTGCACCAGAAAATGGCAGGAAAAACAGCAAACAAAAACAAGCCCAAAATAAAGTGCTGTATTTTGCAAATAAAACCAAACTATCGGGACTTGAAATTGTCTACTTCAAATATACATACATTACATCTAGAAATGTCTGTATTTAGAGGTGCAGTCGTTGGTGTACAGGGAGAAGAGCAGTGGGGAGAGCACACACCCCTGGGGAGCACAAGTGGTGATCGTACGGGTGCCGGATGAGAATTTTCCCAGCTTTACTAGCTGCTGCCTTTCAGTCAATCTCCGTGAAGTTGGCACCCCATAAAAAGAAATAATCACCAAAACTGTGCCATTCGTTTGTGCTGATTTGTGCCGCAAAAACGAACGTTTGTGCTGGTTTGGTTTTTGAGATATTAAACATTCTTTTTTTTGACTGTGACGTCACTCTCCACCCCATGTTGCCCAAATCGCTCCAAACCAGCGCAGTTCATTTGTGCTCGATTTGTGCCATTAAAACAAACACTGTATCTATTTTCCTTCCTTAGATATAACCAAAATATTTTTTGGGAGCTGTGACGTCACTCTCCACCCCAGTTCGTCTAAATCTCACAAAACTGGTGTAATTCGTTTGTACTCGATTTGTGCTGTTGAAATGAACTTCAAATATATTTCCTCTTCTTAGAAATAACAATCACAATTCGGGGCAGTGACTCTCCACCTCATGCCGTCCAAATCTCTCCAAACTGGTGCCGTTCGTTTGTGCTCGATTTGTGCTGGTTTGTGCCGTTAAAAGAAACCCTGTAACTGTGACCGCTTCTTTTATATAACAAAAAGAAACTTTTTACGAACAGTGACGTCACTCCCCACCCCATGCGATCTAAATCATTCCAAAATGGTGCCATTCGTTTGTGCTCAATTTGTGCTGGTTTGTGCCGTTCAAATGTACATTGTATCCATTTTGAATGTTAAACAATTGTATCAACATATGTAGCCAATACATTCTATATCCTGCGATCCAACAGAGGATAAGAGATACAGAGAATGGATCAGTTTTTATAGGGAAAGACTGCCTAGTTAAATGTTTAGCCATGTCACTACTGATTTTTGAACTAATCAATCATGTTAACAACTTTACAGCACTTATTGTGAATTTCACTAACATTGTAGTGGGGACGCTTTAAGAAAACACTTAGGCTAAATGGTAGAGGTCTGCAAGCCCGTCGGGTCCCGACGGAGCCCGACACGCTGAGTTCATTCGGGCTGGGCTCAGGCCATTTTCTTTTTTTTATAGATCGGGCTCGGGTCAGACTCGGGCTCATTTAGCTTCTCTCCTTTTATTGTGCCCATATACGCGCAGAGCACACATGGCTACTGTATTAAATACTGATTATATTATAAATATTATACATCGCCTAAGCAATACACAACGCATATATGCACGCATTAGCATACAGGTGAACATGCAGAGCATCAGGGAGAAGTTGGAGTTACAAAAAGTTCCCAGTGCTTCAGGAAAAGCTGCATTTTTGATCAGTCATGCATTTGATGATGATCCTGACTCGCCATCTCCTCACTGGATGTGCCTTTAGAGAGGAATGCATCTTTAGGGATTTTATAATGAAAAAGTTTTTGTTTTCGATTCGAATTATTTCGTTTTAAAGTAGTAATTCAAAGCGTTCTATAGATACTATATTTATCAAGTCAGTGAGGCAAGTAGGCTATATGCTGTGTTTCGGTTTTTCAGAAGCGCTCCGCTTTTTTTTCTTCTTTTTTTTTATTTTTTTTTTTATAAAACCACTTTTTGTTGATATTGTGAGTGCACACAAATAAAAGTAGACCCTTCACAGTTCCGAACAATGTAGCCTTTTACTCTTACCTTTATGAGCAAAAATGACAGCGTATTTTGAAATGTTTCCAATGCAAGTGATCGTTCTGGCGTTCCCTGTAAAGCGCGCTTCTGCTTCCACTCTCCGCACAAACTACTCGATATGCATCAGTGCACATTTATCTAGGTCAAGTGTTTAAACTAACATTGTGGAGCTGTTTTATAATTATAGATTTAATTTTAGAGAAGTCGTGATGATCTGAGAAAGCTAAATTGACCAAACATAGGCTATGATCAACTCGCTGTCTGCCGCTGGCCGCTTGGTCGTTACTTTAAAAAACAAAAGCTTACATTTTAACGAATAAAAAAAAATGCTCCAAACATTTTTCTAAATTAACTTAATAAAATAACGAAATGAAATACAATCACTTTGCCATTTCATACAAAGCTGAACTATTTTAATAGCTGAAACAGTAGTAGATAAGCTGTTTTGGGAGAAGGGGGAAAACAGACGGGCTCGGGTCGGACTCGGGCCGAGAATTCTGATGAGCTGTCGGATACGGGCCGGGCTAGGGCCTGAGCGTCTCGGGCCTGGGCCGGGCTAGGGCCTAAATTTTAGGCCCGTGCAGGGCTCTACTAAATGGTTAATTATAGATATAGTAAGACAGAAACTCACCTGTTCCCCACTCATATTCCCTGAAAAGGTAAACAGGTGTTTCGGGTCTCGAGAGACTAGCGTAAATTGACCAACAGTGCCATCTGCTGTTTTTGGATTGCATTTGTGAGAAAATCTGTTTGCACACATGTGAGAAAATCTGCCTGCACGCATGTGTGAGAAAATCAAGTCACATTTCGTCATACAAAGGCAAATAAGTCTCACTGTTGTAACACACAATACATATTTGTCCATACCTCTGCGTTTTCTCTCAAGTAGTTTTGTATTTGCAAATCAGTTTGCGTTTGTTTGAAAGTCGAGTTTTTCTTTGCAAAGCAGATTGTTTATTTGCAAAACGCTGGATTTGTTTGTTGAATATTGGCACAGAATTCGCTCCATAGTTGCGTTGCATATCGCACCACGTAAACATAAAACCATGTCTGCATTTGTGATCTGAGAAAGGACAAACCTTGCAAAGTTGGAACTGCCCCACTTTATAGAAACAGCCTTTGTGTGTAGACAGCATTATAGGCTACTTTTCCATGTTCAGGAAACAGTCCTCCGTAAAATGCAAATCTTCCCATCTTATCTATGCACAAATAGCTTATAACTCTCCAAAGAGAAAGGAAAACTTGAAATTGCATCATATGACCCCTTTAATATAATGTTAATTTGGAAAATGTAATGAAAACCATCATTTGTCATTTAGCATAATATTTACAACCTTTAAAATATATTTCAAAATATACAATATATATATTGTCAGGATCCTCTCTGGAGCCAGGGAAACGAGGACACGAGGAGTTTCTCCAAAACATAGGCTGTGTTCGAAATGGCATACTTGCTTACTGCTTACTGCTTACTGCCCAGTACACAGTGCATACTGCCTACTGTTTTTTAAAGAATAGTGTGTGAAACAGTATACAATAAGCAACAAATGTTTCAGAGTAGTATGCTTAATTGTCACATGACAGACACAAACATTAATTCAGCACAGCTGTCAAGGTTGTTACCTTACAAACAAACGTGCTAACTATTCTTTTTACAAAGGCTTGTTAAGAAGGCTTCATATTAGTAAACAATGCTATATTGACCAGTTGAACTCATTTCATAATTGAAGAACTTTACATAACTGAACATTGATATTTTTGTTAGTTACACTAATTGGAAAAAGTGATATATTCCAGTTACACTAAGTGCAACTGATTGTAGCCCATGATGATAATATCTCTTTGGGGCGTGCCTTATTTTACGTGGCCTATAAAGACCGCCGTAGATGTGGTAGGAATGTGCGTCTCATCGTTACGGGTGACGTCATCTATTTCCGGTGTGTCCACGGGAGTGTTTGTTTGGTAAGGAGCTGCAGTCGTGGCTGTATTCTTGAACATTTTGAATCAAACTAGGTTTTACGTACTTATTTGGGCTCGCGTATTTTTCTAGTGTGGACTGAGGAAGTCTGCGGTGCAGTGCATGTGGTACCCGATTGCTTTTGCGTCCTGGAATTTGAATGTCCTGTGCCTTGCAAGCCATTTAAACCGGTAGGGGTTATTTATTAATTGCTGCATTAAGGGTCTGGATTGAGCATTTTAAATTTGTATCTATCTTTCTAGTTACAGACCGGGGGAGAAACATTGCAGTGGGTTTCTTGACGGAGCTTTTGTGGCTGTCCTCGCCTATGCCGACTGTTATACCACTGATTGTTGCTCAGTAGGGTCGCATACCGTCACGTTACGGACCCTCGTCTCACGCTGGACGTTTGTATCGGCTGTCTGGTGGTCGAGCGTGCTGCGGATCCGCTACGATGGCCTCCGTTGCTCTCGCTTAGGGGGATCCAGTGATTCAACCATCCAGCAGTCATTATTTTGATCTGGTTCTTTTTTTTTAGTGGTATAATTTGAATTATCTTTTGCTTATTGTGTTTTGTTTTGTTTATGAGTCTATTGCTTTACAAACTTAGTTTTTTTCGTAGATTTGTTTTTTTGAATTTATTTTGTTGTCAACCAAATTTCTGTGAATTGGTTGTTAACTGAATGGGTTTTTTGTTTGTTTATATTTGTCTACTATTTTCTTGTATTCCCCGTTTCCAGTACTGATTGATTAGTGGATGGTGACCATATGTGTGTGTAATTGCTCTTAATGCATGGAGTACTCAGTTTTATAATGTGTGAGTGTGTATATTTGATTGGATGTTTAATGTATAATTCTGCTTCCTCTCCAGTGGTTGGGGTGATCAGGATTCGTGCCCGTGTGGACGAGTCTCTCCCTCTCGGTGGTGGTTTCTTCCGATTGCAGTGTTTCACCTTTGTGGTCTGAAGTGTGAGTGCACGAGTGTTTGCTGTGTCATTTTCAGGGAATGAGCAAGTAGTCCCCAGCCCTGGAGTGGAGGTTGAAGTGTGTATGGGTGGTAATGTGTATTTGATTCATATATCTACATTTTGCTAATGATGTCCAAATAAAAACTGTACTCTTGTATTCTATTTGCCTCTGGTCTTATCTCAGCCGCAACCGAACCTGTGTGCTTTAAAGCTAATTTTATCAGGCGATTCCCCGGTAAATTTGCCTCCGGGGTGGCGTAGTCGGGGGTCTTAGAGGGCTAGAGTTTGTCTGCCCTTCTGGGGGTGAGGTAACCCTCTCTCTTTGGGGTGTACTTTCAAATTTATGCCCTTTTGAAAAAAACGAACTCGCCGCTACATAATGATAAATTCTGTTTACACTAAAATAGCAGCATTTTCTTTAGCAACAGGTGTGTAAATAGTAGATAGGTGGCAGATATTTATACTTCAGTACTGTAGTACATTATAAAACAGTGTGCAATAACTCATTGAGCATAAATTATCATAGGCTACATTTTATTTGATGAACGCCACTTTACTGGGACAACCTACCTTAATGAGGCGTTTCATTTCTACTTTTCAAATATTTACTTAATTTTTTATTGAAAACAAATGCCTTTCTGATCTGGTATGTGATGGGAAAAGGAGTTGTACGAGATTGACAAAAGGCAGACTCGAACTCGGATTGCTCGCATCAACAACACACATCTCGTGTCTTTTACGCGCTGCGCCACTGATACTATAGTAATACACATGTCTTTTGCAGTGCTGTTTATCGCAGTCAGGCTTTGGTGGGCGGAGTTAATGTAAAAAGCCTCGGCTAACAAATTGGTAAATACACTCGTTTCTTTTGCTTGACAGCTGAATTTAATTCTGTTTGCATAATTGAAATATTACCTTTATTTATATATTATATTACTGCAATGTTAATATTATTATTTAATATCTTTGAAACGATGTATAAAGCGTTACAGAGATAAAAGTGACGTGATTTGACTTGATCGGAAAAGTGCCGTAGAGATTAAAGTACAATGTATGTCCTACTAATGATATTGTTTTTACATGCACAGTGACGGTTTGTAGTTTACATGTATATGCGTACATATACAAGTCTTACATTTATAACTATTCCCCGCCTCCAGTTCACTCATGCGTTTGAAGATGAAACGTCACGTGGAGCGCGTTGCGTTCTGGGAAACAGTATCCCACGCAGTGTCTTCAGATGCATACATCAAATTTCAGCAAATGTAGCAGGTAATCCGGGCATTTCATGCATACAGAAAATTCACACACTATTCACAGTATTCACACAGCATACTGCAATGAAGCAGAAGTTGTATGATAGTATGCCATTCGGAGCACAGCTTCTGTACTGATTTCAGTGTACTTGAGTTATATTTAGCAGATTTTGGCAAATATAGTAGGTCATCCGGGTATTTCATGCATACAGAAAATTTGCATACTATGCGCAGCATACATACTGGATACTGCAGAAATAGTAAGAGTAGTATGATAGTATGGCATTTCGAACACAGCCATAGATTTATTTCAAAAACCGTAGGAACACAGGAGACATGGGAAATGACAATTAACAGCTGACGTGGAGACAGGGAAACTCAGGGCTAATAAACACAACAAAATCAGACGAGGAGAAATGAAACAGGTGGGGAAACAATCACACACGGCTGGGGACTAATAAACTAATGACGACAAACAAGTACCAGAACAGGAAGACCAAATAAGGGCACGAGAGGATGGGAAACACAAGACACGGGAAGACAGGACTGACATATACAGGTGCATCTCAATAAATTAGAATGTCGTGGAAAAGTTCATTTATTTCAGTAATTTAACTCAAATTGTGAAACTCGTGTATTAAATAAATTCAATGCACACAGACTGAAGTAGTTTAAGTATTTGGTTCTTTTAATTGTGATGATTTAGGCTCACATTTAACAAAAACCCACCAATTCACTATCTCAACAAATTAGAATACTTCAATAATTGTACTCAATACTTGGTAGGGGTTCCTTTTGCTTTAATTACTGCCTCAATTTGGCGTGGCATGGAGGTGATCAGTTTGTGGCACTGCTGAGGTGGTATGGAAGCCCAGGTTTCTTTGACAGTGGCCTTCAGCTCATCTGCATTGTTGGGTCTGGTGTTTCTCATCTTCCTCTTGACAATACCCCATAGATTCTCTGTCGGGTTCAGGTCTGGTGAGTTTGCTGGCCAGTCAAGCACACCAACACCCATGGTCATTGAACCAGCTTTTGGTACCTTTGGCAGCATGGGCAGGTGCCAAGTCTTACTGGAAAATGAATCAGCACCTCCATAAAGCTTGTCAGCAGAAGGAAGCATGAAGTGCTCTAAAATTTAGATTTAAAAATAGATGACTGCGTTGACTGTGGACTTCAGAAAACACAGTGGACCAACACCAGCAGATGACATGGCAGCCCAAATCATCACTGACTGTGGAAACTTCACACTGGACTTCAAGCAACATGGATTCTGTGCCTCTCCACTCTTCCTCCAGACTCTGGGACCTTGATTTCCAAATGAAATGCTAAATTTACTTTCATCTGAAAAGAGGACTTTGGACCACTGAGCAACAGTCCAGTTATTTTTCTCCACAGCCCAGGTAAGAGGCTGTCATTGTTTCTGGTTCAGAAGTGGCTTGGTAGCCCTTTTCCTGAAGACGTCTTAGGCGTGGTGACTCTTGATGCACTGACTCCAGCTTCAGTTCACTCTTTGTGAAGCTCTCACAAGTGTTTGAATCAGCTTTGCTTGACTGTATTCTCAAGCTTGCAGTCATCCCTGTTGCTTGTGCACCTTTTCCTACCCAAATTATTCCTTCCAGTCAACTTTGCATTTAATATGCTTTGATACAGCACTCTGTAAACAGCCACACCTTTCAGTAATGACCCTCTCTGACTTACCCTCTTGGTGGAGGGTGTCAATGTTCGTCTTCTGGATCATTGCCAAGTCAGCAGTCTTCTCCATTATTGTGGTTTCAAAGAACAAGAGATACCCAGAATTTATACTGTAGGGATGGTCATTTATTGAAACTCAAATGTAAATATTCTAATATTTTGAGATACTGATTTTTGACTTTCATGAGCTGTAAGCTCTAATCATCAAAATTAAAAAAAAATTTTTTTTAATGTTTTACTTTACATGCAATGAATCTATGAAAGTTTCACTTTTTGAAATAACTTGCAAGAAAAAAATGAACTTTTTCATGACATTCTAATTTATTTAGATGCACCTGTATAGCTGCATACGCATTCCAAGGAGCTGAGTCTTTAGCCATCTTCAAGAAACAGCTGAAAACACATCTCTTCCATCTACACTTCACCCTCTAACACTAGCACTCTCTATTCTATTTCTATTTTATCTACTTGTTTTCTTATTTATTTATTTTAAAAAATGAACCCTCTAACACTAGCATTCTCTATTCTTTTTCTATTTTACCTACTTGTTTTCCTTTTTATTTATTATAAAAAAATAATAATAATAAAAAAAAAAAACTTGTGTAACAGATCCTGCTTGCCTGCTCCGAGCGGGTCTCTAACCCTGGTCTCCGGTGTGGGAGTCAGGCGCACTAAAAAGGAGGCTAAAGACTGCAGTCTCTTGAGATCAGGGGAGTGAGGTTTACCTGCACAGCAACTACTCGCTGGCCTCCGTTACATTTGTACTGTTTTAGGCTAACCGAGACTTGTTACAGCACTTACACTTTATTGCTCTTTTGTTGGTTTGATTGCTTTCCTCATTTGTAAGTCACTTTGGATGAAAGCATCTGTTAAATGATTACATGTAAATGGAAAATGGAAAAGGTGTGTGACAAACGACTGGGCAGAAGAGTGATAAGAGACACTAGAGATACGAAACATTAAAGGAATTGTGAGAGGCACAGAGGATTAAACTACCATAGACATCCATCCTACCAGTAGTGTGTCTTGATGAACAGTTTTATTAATCAAAATATAAAATAATCCAGTATAATCAATGTGAACATAACCATTTATGTATCAAGTTATTCTCCTAATATAATCATGTCTCTGCCTGTGTGTAGAGGCCTGCATGAGAATGGAATATGCAGACTACAGTATATGGTGAAGCTGCATACTATTTAGACATTAAACAAAATATATGATCAGGCCTCCTCATCTCCCTTAACATACATTGAGGCCCCCTGTCTACTTCCTAAAAGCAGGGTAGGCAAAAATTCCTGCAGGTTGCTTTTTTACTGTGTTGAGGAAGTGTATCAGTGAAAGAGTGAGTAGAACTGACAGGTCACTCAGGAAGAGTGTAGTGTAGTGTAGTATAGTCTGTGTAAATGTCTGTGTCTATGTCTGTGTCTGTGTGAGTGACTGTGGCTGTATGAGAAAATAATGAACGTATGAGCCCTATCTAAAAAAAAAAAAAGGGACAAAGGATGAGCCCTAAATAATAAAGGGACTTGTATGAATGTTATTTTAAAAAAGTATTCCAAGATATAGACTTTGCCGATTATTGAAGTAATAATAGATTAATTAAAATAAGATATACATTTATTATTTAATGTTAATGTTATGTTAATATATGAATAAAAATATTGCACGTGCTTAAAACTGAAGACTTCTAAAATTTGTATTTTGTTGTCCCTGAGAGACAGTATGAAGGTTAACTAAAGATAACTTGGAAGATTGGGTAACCAAGTTCATAGAAATTTTGAATCAAAAGCTATAGGATATTTAAAAATAATAATGGAACTTGTTGATTAAATAATTAAATAAAAGGAATTATTTTATGTTGGTTGGGGAAAATTAATTCACCATTACTAGATTATTCTGAACCATGCAAATATAGAAGAAAAATTATGATTGATGTCTTTAGTTTACCATACATACTGTTGTAAAAGAAAGGATTCTTTTGTTTAATTGTAATACATAATAAAGGTAGATTACTGCTGCTTTCTGCATTTTGCAGAGAAAAAACTTGCTATCTTTCTGCAACGAAGAACTTGCTTTACTAAAATAGAATAAGAGAACTGGTGTTTTTAACCAGATTACCTTTTTTAGTTATTTTAGTTATTTTTATTTTGACCTTTTTTGTTAAAGGGCTGTAGAACCTGGTCGAAAAGAACGCACACGCATAATCTTAACTCAAGAACATTCCTGAGCCCTCCCTCCACGCTGTGTCGTAAAAGATACAAATGACCAACAAAACGCCCAACGTATCTGATAGCTTCCTGTCTGTTCTCCTTATCGTCTCATGAGACCCACGAAGCTGGGAGGAGAACATCTGGCCATCCTTTGAAGAACAGAATCTTCGATGATGTTCCTGACCAGTTTACCATAAATAAAGTCAAATAAACAGACAGCACAAAGCACGTGGGATCTGGACATGCTCCAGCACAGACCCTCCCTGAGTCCCCGGACTGCTTTTGACCATAATTCAGTGATGGTATCAACAAGGAAAGACAGATATATGTTGACCAGATTTCAACAAACCTACAGCACAGACATCCTGGTGATCTCATAACAAACCCCTTTTCTTCATGTAACACACTTGAAGGAGACAACAAGCGCGTGATTTGGTTGGGTTCGTTTATTCAGCCAGCTCCATTTGCTACAGCTCCGTGCCACACAGTACAATCCAATACAACACACTGCTCGTCTCGTAGAACCTCGCGTGAACAAAACAACTAACTCTTCTTCGTCTCTTCTCTTCTAGGTCTACCCTGGGGTTCCGCACCTAGCTACCGCCACCTACTGGACACCCATTACACGGCTGTAAGTATATTACAAATTTACATGCATGTACTGAATAATTAACCAACAATTATTAATAACAGAACAAAAATTACATAAACATAATAAAGATTGGGGGGTCTAGCTTTTAATTCACAATTATATTAATCTATCGATATCTATCTTCTAGATTTTCCCCACATTCTCCCCTACAAAATAGAATGTAGTCCCGACATTCACAGAATACATTACTGGATAACCACCCGCAGATAATTTCTTCGGTAGGAGTCAGTGATACAACAGGTTAAGTACTCGTGCTATACTTTTACACGTAACACACAACATTTATCTCCTTTTCCATGTGGTGTGTTTGCAGCAGACATCATTGTGCACCATGATCTTCTACCACCATCACTGTTTAATCAACAGGAATCTGTACTTTCACTGAAGGAATCTAACCTTTAACCATAGACAGAATTTATTTTTTCTTCTGGAATGTTATGGTTACTACTTTCTCTTTAAAACTGGAAGAAGGAAAAAAAAATTTAATTTTATTCTGGTTTTACTTTAATTTGTTAAAATCTTAACTGATTTAATTCAACAGCTTACCCATCTACGATACTAGGCTGACCTAGAGTATGGTAAGTAAACATTTTTTTTGCTTTTCTGTTTCTCAAAGGATATACTCTTTTGCAGGCAGGTTGTGAAGGAGGCTCCACGTCACTCTCTTCAGCATCATCGGTTTCTCCAACCTCTCCTCCGGATGACACATCATCTTCTCCCTGTCCTACTCCTTGCTCATTTTCCTCCTCTGGATCTGCATCATTCAGAATAACTGTGTCTTCTGGATGAGGTTCTGAAGGTTTTTTCTGTAGATGCCTTCTTTCGCTCCGACTCTCTCTGTTAACGGGCACTCCAACCAGGCATCCCCAATCATCCTCACCATCTGAACTGTCACAGTGTGTTCGACTCTGCTGTGTTGATGTTTTTCCAATCTTGCCTCTCTTCTTGTTTTCTTTTTCAGGTCTTCCAGGTAAGTACTCTCTCTCTACCGGTAAGTAGTCACATGGTAACAAAAGATTCCTGTGTAGTATTCTTGTTTTCCCTTTCCCGTTTTCAGGTTGAACTTCATATACTGGACCATCCTGGTACTTCCTCTGGGTGACGACATAAACTTGTTCTTCCCAAAATGATCGAAGCTTCCCAGGTCCACCTTTCTCTTTGAAGTTGCGGACAAGTACTCTGTTCCCAGGGCTCAGTTCAACTCCGTGCACCTTCTTATCATACAAAGCTTTCCCTCTTTCCTTCTCTTTGTGTGACACTCTCGAGGCTAACTTGTAAGCTTCCACCATTCTCTTCCTCCAGTTCTCCGCATAGTCATGGTACGAGGAGCTTTGGTCCTTTGCGGGTACACCGAACATTATATCAATGGGCAGTCTGGGAGTACGGCCGAACAGGAGATAATGGGGAGGAAACCCCATCGCTTCACTTTTTGTACAGTTGTACGCATTTACAACCTTTGCAAGTGATGTCTTCCAGTCGGCTTTGGCAGTTTCAGGTAGGGTCCTCAGCATAGCTAACAAAGTTCAGTTAAACCGCTCAACTTGACCATTTCCCTGTGGGTGATATGGTGTAGTATGAGAGCCTTGTACCCCACTGTACTCTTGCAACTTTGCAAACAGCTTGTTATCGAATTCCCTGCCTTGGTCGTGGTGCAGTTTCGTCGGGAACCCAAACTTTAAAACAAAATCCCCGAACACCTTCTCAGCCGCTGTCTTCGCGCTCTTATTTCTGCATGCATACGCCTGAGCGAAGCGTGTAAAGTGGTCCATCACCACCAAGATGTATTCATATCCTCCTTTACACCTCTCTAGATGCAGAAAATCAATAGAAACCAGCTCAAACGGGTAAGTGGTGGTGATGTTTGTCAGAGGAGCTCGGGTGACTTTGTTCGGACGTTTGCTTCTCAAGCAACTGCAAACACGTGTGACATAGTGTTCCACTTCCTTTTGCATGCGGGGCCAATAAAAACGATCTCTGATCAAGTTCAGCACCCTTTCTGCTCCCAAGTGACCCATGTCTTGATGTAACTCCTTATAGACGAGCTCATGGTATCTCTTAGGCAATACCAACTGATGACGAGTCGCTGTTTTGCGGAACAGGAGACCATGTTCATCCAGGTGTAATTTAGCTCGTTCCCTCATCAGTCCCCGAACCTCTTTGCCCTGTCTTTTGTTCATTGACCGTGATTTGGATTTGAGGTACACCATCGCTTCTCTAATTTCCGGGTCTTCCTCTTGAGCTTTTTTTAGAACATCCTTGGGGATCTCTGTAACTGACGTGAACAGCTCCTCCTCCTCCTGTTCCTTCAACAATGCTGTTTCAATAGTAAGTGGACACAACCATGGCCCTCTCTCCTGACTCTGTACCACCGCCGACTGACTTATGCTGACCATAATGTCAGGGTGCACTTCTTCTGAACAGGTTTTCATGTACTGTTCCATCTGCAGCGGCATACGCGACAGACCATCAGCGTCCCCATTTGACTTTCCTGGACGGTATTTGATGGTAAATCGAAAGTCAGCAAGTTCCGCTACCCATCTGTACGTTGTGGCATTTAGCTTGGCTGTTGACATCACATATGTGAGAGGGTTATTGTCTGTGTACACAATGAATGATGGTGCATGATAGACATAGTCCCTGAACCGCTCACATATGGCCCACTTCATGGCCAAAAACTCCAACTTTCCCGAGTGAAGATGGTAGTTTTTCTCGGGAGGGGTTAGGGTTCTTGATCCATATGCTATCACCACTAACTTGCCTTTTTGTCTTTGATACAGCACTGCCCCGAGGCCTTCCTGTGAAGCGTCGCAGTGGAGCACAAAAGATTCATCCAGATCGGGATATCCCAGCACCGGTGGATTAGATAAGTAGTCCAATTAGCTCACAGAGGACTTCTTGATGTTCATCTGTCCACAGGACTGGATGTGATGATGTAAGCTGTCCGTGGCTACTTTTCCCTTTGCCTTTCCGCTTCGGCTGTACTTTCCCCTTTGGTGGGTTTGTTTCAGTGAGCAGCGTGTAAAGAGGAGCGGCTTTGCGGGAAAAGTTCTCAATGTATGACCGGTAGTAAGAGAGAAACCCTAATAACTTTCTCACCTCACCAACTGTCTTAGGGGTCCTCTCCTTCAGCGCTTGGACCGGAGCGATATCAGCTGGATCCATTGTATACCCATCTTTTGTCACCATCCTCCCTAGGAATCGTACCTGATGTCGGAACACTTCACATTTTCGGGGCGTTAGCTTCACACCATGATTCTGATAACACTGCAACACTTTTCTAATGTCCTGAAGATGATTCTCAAACGTCTTTGAATGAACTAAATTATCGTCTAGATATGGCTGACATACCTCATCGCGCAGTTCTCTCAGGCACTCCTCCATGCTCCTTTGGAATTCGGCAGGTGCATTTGACAATCCGAAAGGGATCCGCACCCATTCATATAATCCCCACGGGGTTATAAATGCGGTGAGAGGTTGGCTGGATTCCTCTACAAACCCCTGGTGATAGGCTTTGCCTTGATCAAGGACCGAGAACCAGGCGCTGCCTGCCAAACTGTCAAGCATGTCCTGTATGCGGGGAATGGGGTGTCTATCTGGAATGGATTTCTTGTTTAACTCCCGGTAGTCACAGCAGAGGCGGAGAGTTCCATCTTTCTTACGCACACAAACTACCGGTGAAGAGTATGGTGACTTGGATTTCGTAATCCATCCCTTATTCAACAGATCCTCCAGGTATTCTTTAACCTCTCTACGCAGTGGCTTTGGGACAGACATGTACGTGTCATTGAGTCGGATTTTTAGCTGGAGAGATGGAATACATCCTACATCGCTGTCATCACGAGCAAAAGCACCACTCTCCTCTCTTAAAAGCTGCTTCACTTTCTGTTGCTGTTCGGGTGTTAGGTGGTCGACGCATACAGGAGGGTCCCATAAGTTTTCCTTTTGACTCGTTAACGTTTCCTCCCCGTCTTCTGTAGATTGAGTGACTTGTTCAATGTCTTTATGGAACAGGCCTTGGGTGATGTGTGCAGCATTCGTGCAGGCAATCTCCTTCTCGGCTGTCACTGGTCTCATCTCAGCAGGGTAGATGGCTTTTACTCGTTGTATGCACCCCAGAACTGCCCGTGGAGGCAGGTCGATGTCATGAACCGTGTCATTGATCACAGGAATACAGATACGTGAATAGGTCCCTCTCTGGAGGCGGACAATGTTTTCCTCCACCCTCAATCCGTCTGGCCACTTCGCACACTCATCCGGCACAAAAAGAGCATCTTGGTCAGTTAGTAAAGGACCCGTTCTAATACAACATTTTACAGCTCTAGCCTGTTTGGCTGGGATTTTTGTTACTGACCTTCCTGCTTTCGCTACTCCATCACTGCACCCGTCGTCCCGACTTCTCACTAAGTTCAGCAGCACCTCTGCTTTCTTGCAATCACAGGACAGTGCAGTACTCATGGCTTTGGTCGTTACACTGGCAGGTCGCTCTACACCACTGTTCAACAGATACTCGATGACGTTGTATCCAATGATGGGTTCCTCCGCCACTCCATCATCACCACATACCAATACAGGTACCTCCAATTCCAATGGTGTGGCCTTGTCTGTTCCCAGCTTAAATGTCACTTCGACCCAGCTTTCGAACGGGATAACTGTTTGATTCACTGCTCGACCGGTAAGGCTTCCTGGACCTAGGATTTCTTCGAGGCCGCGTAGTCTTGTATGTGGGAGACGTTCTTTTCTCCACTCTTCATTCATGAGACAGACTTGTGAGCCAGTATCCCATAGCGCTTGTGTTGGTACACCATCAAAGAAACAGTTCACCATACATTTCTCTCCGATCAGATTCAATAACTGTGCATTATGTTTGGTGGACAGCTGATTAGCACTTATGGATCTGATAAGCTGTAGGTGACTCTCCTTCTGCTTTGCCGCCTCCCGGGCTTCCAGCTGCTTAATGCTGTCACACAGGAGTTCACTTTGGTGTTCTGGCCACAGTGATGATGTTGTGTGAGTTGTTAACGTCATACTGCTAGCTGAGTGTCCTCTTTCTGTTCTTCCTGCAGGTGATCCCCTGCATCCTCTGGAAAGATGTCCACTTTGCCCACATTTGAAACAATGATCACAATGGTCACCTCTACCATGTTCCTGACACCCACGGCATCCTCTTTTCCTTTCTCTGGGCTGAGCGGAACGGTGAGTACTCATCACTTTCCTTATTTCTCCAATCTCCTCTCTTAGCTGTTTGACGACCTCATAAAGCTCAGAGTCTTTCTTGTCCATGACCTGTGGAGTTTTCAAAGCTTTTACTTGCGTGTGTGCAGAATGTTCTTTACCTCCCACAGCATGACCCATTCTATCTTGACTTTGATGTAGTTCTGCTGGAACCTCAGTGACTTTAGTCTCTTTGATGTGGGCATTTTTCTTGAACTTTTGCTGTCGTTCCAACTCAAGACTTGCAGCTTCGTTCATCGCAGTGATGAGAACTTCATCTTTGATTGTAGGATCATCAAGGCAGGTTTTAAGCTGGTATTTAATGTGATCATTAGATAACCCAGTTCCTAGCGTGCGCAGGAATCTCCTCTGTATAAGGTCAGGACTGTACGGTTCTTCTCCATCCGGGTCTCGAGCAGCAGCTAAGAGTCTTTCTTTCAACTCAATAGCGCGGAATAGGAAGTTTTGTGGTGACTCACGGCCCTCTTGTGTGATATTTATCAATCGATGATACAGGTCTGTTGGGCTTTCTTCCTTATAATGGCCTTTAAGAATTGTGCGCAGCTGAGAAAGGGTTAAATCTGTCTTGATCTCCAGCATATCACGCAGGCTCATGCCTGGACTGACTGCTCTTATCACTGCATCAATTATCTCAGACTCTCTGTGTCCCTTATTCATTCCAGCCTCAATTTGGTGCATCAAATTGTTATATGACAGCTTATCTTTCTGTCCCCGTTCTCCAATTTGGCCATTAATTTTAAAATCACGTCGAATGGTGACTTCAGGAACTGCATGCTGGTGTTGGGAAAACACAGGGGAGCTTGGCACATCAGGAACTTTCAAGCTCAGGCGTTGGATTTCGCTTTTCAGCACATTTGTTGATAACTCAAAATGATGCTGCAGTTCTGCGTACTGTTTCTTTAAATGCGCGAGCTCCGCTGAATTTCTGTCTGCGTCACCGCCACCATCGTGTATCGTGCGGTCGCTGCGTTGCGTTATACCGCTGGAAAACTCTAGCAAATCTTTCACATGCTGACGGGCTACATCCTCATCTTCTGTGTCAATAACATTCTCTACTGCTTCACTGATTAATCTGATCAGCGAGTGCCGTTTTCTTTGTCCCTCCACTGACAGTTTTTCATACACACACACCTCGTGCAGCTGATCGAGCCGCAGCTGGAGCAATGCCGCGCTCAGCCGATCTTGCAGTTGCTCAATATCCATGCTCAGTGTCTTCGTCGACAACTCACTCTGAACGGCACCACTGATCCCATCCTCGTCGCCAGTATTTTGTAACACACTTGAAGGAGACAACAAGCGCGTGATTTGGTTGGGTTCGTTTATTCAGCCAGCTCCATTTGCTACAGCTCCGTGCCACACAGTACAATCCAATACAACACACTGCTCGTCTCGTAGAACCTCGCGTGAACAAAACAACTAACTCTTCTTCGTCTCTTCTCTTCTAGGTCTACCCTGGGGTTCCGCACCTAGCTACCGCCACCTACTGGACACCCATTACACGGCTGTAAGTATATTACAAATTTACATGCATGTACTGAATAATTAACCAACAATTATTAATAACAGAACAAAAATTACATAAACATAATAAAGATTGGGGGGTCTAGCTTTTAATTCACAATTATATTAATCTATCGATATCTATCTTCTAGATTTTCCCCACATTCACTGCATTCCAAGAGGATGCCGCCTCTTTTGCTCATACACACAGAGTATCTTTAAAAGGACAATCAAGAAAAGACTGCTGCTATTAAAGCAATATACTCAAGAGACAATATATATATGAATGTGGTAATTTATGTTTGTTTATCTTGATGTGGTTATTAGAACTTAGGATATTTTAATCTATGACTTAACCCATTTAGTAGGTAAAATTATAGGTATTCGATATGACAAATACCTCATGTTTGATATTGATTTGAACATTGTTTTTATTACAATAAGGTGAAAAGGATGAATGTTGACTTTTAGCATCATAAGGTATGATTGTAACACTTTATAGAAATCTGCTAGGATATTTCCTCCATGTGACATATTTATTAGCAGATAATGTATGCACGAAAAAGAAGTCGTGCTGGGCGGGGCTCCGCCCTACAGAGACAATGTGATTGGACCAGACAGTAGATGGGATGGACTCACATCTGTCCGATAAAACAGACACCCAACTTTGCAGAGGTGGGTGAAACTGGGTTGAACAACTGGTGAAACTGCAAGGAAACTTGGCTGAAAGTTTGGGCGTTGCCCCCCCGATCACGCTGTGAAACATCTGGCTGATCATCTCAAAAGGACTTCAACACTCTGTCCACGTCTGACCAAAGTAACTTGTAAAGCCGCCGCGTAAGAACTTCAAACTTGCTGTTCGTGCGCTGCCAGGAAGCCATCAAATCCAAAAGGAGGAATCCCGAGTGACGTCACGCGACAACCACACATCAGACGAAAGTCTAGGACTTCCCTCCAGCAACACCCCTCAAGGAGAACAGCCTTCGATTCAACTTCAAAGCAAGTAAAACAAACAAATCTTTAATTCGCTGAGTTGAATTGAATGAATCTTTAAAAGATAATGATAACCGAGTCTTCTGTTTGTGACGTCCCAAGGTCGTCTTTATTCTCAGAAAAAGAGAATAGCTTAACTTTCTCCAAACTGCTTTGATCTTGCCATAATGTGTGTATGTGTGTGTATGTGTTTTGTTGTGTATAGTACCCTAGAATAGTAAATAAACTCTCGATTCATTTTTAATGAATAGTCTGGTGCCGTGATTTTCAAATCTTAAATTATTTGCCAAAGATCGTGTTACCTGTTGCTCAAGCAAAATTTCCCAATCAATTCTGTATTATTATCAACAATAAGCCGAATTGCTAAAATATACTGTATTAATACTCGCTGGTCGAGTCATTAATAAGGTATAAATTATACAATTTTGATTAATATCAATTAATCAGATCAAAACCGAATTTCTACGATTTGGTTCCCTAAAGCTAAAATTTATAAATGAAGTGTAAAATCTAATATTACTGGGCCATAGAAAGAGATGGTTGAAAAGTGAAAATTAGATAAAGAGCTGATTGCTCAGACACAATTTGGATGGAGTTTACAAAGGTTCAGTTTGATTCATGCAGTCTCTGAGTGTTAAGATTTCAGATGGCTTCTGGATCAGTGCCTTGACAAAGGGAAGCAAGGAACTGGAGTCTATTTAACAAAGTGGCGAAGAAGCAAAGACAGCTGCAGAGAGAAGAAGAGGGAGGGGATGATGGATTTTCAGCTACCCTCTGAAAAGAGGAGTGCACACTTCTGCATGGAGAAAGGCTGACTTAAAGCAGGAAAAGGTGAATCTTTCACTTGAAACTTTTCCTGAGAGTGAAGAAAACATCCTGAAAAGCAAAACTCTGGCAAGAACAATCAAAAGCCAGACTGAGGAGAGGCAGAGAAACAACGGAGATCATACACCACAACATCAGGCCTTTGAGTGCCGTCACAGACTGACAACCCAGTGGAACAGCTAAACAGCTTCAACCAGCTGAAGATCTAACCAGAAGCACTTCCATCCCTTCCCATTGTGTGCACAGGTGATGCACATTTATTTGATCACTTTAGAGACTGTTTCAAATTTTGTTAATTATTTTATTAATTTAATTAATCTTGATTATTCACTGGTCTCACAGCGGTTCTTTGAATTCTGTGTTTTAACTAACATTTTCAATCTGCTTTTCAATAGGTACGAGTCCAGCCTTATGTCTTAAAAAATAAGACATTTTGATAGACAGAAGTGGGTGCTTGACTCACCAATCGGATAAAAAAAATCGAGCTGGATTTGGCATAGTGAGGGCTAATTCATTAACCAACTAGGGAAAAATGCACAACTGAATTATTGACAAAAATGCTGATCTCTTTGGGAAAGAAAAGAAAAAAAGTAGACCAGATGTCTAATAGAAAAATATATATATATATATGGCTGATAAAATAAAAATATTGGTCACTCCATTTTGTTTAATGGTAATTTTCTAGGGCTAGATTGCATAAAATCATAATAAAAAAATTTACTCCAAAGATCCAAAATCATGAAATCACATATGCTGTCATCACTGGGGATAACAAGATAGAAATGTTGATGGCCATGGATCCTAAATTATGCAGAGATCGCCAATCCTTGTCTCAAAAGTAGAAAAATTATGACTAAACTTTAAATTAGACAAACAAGTGGCATTTGAGAAATTACAATTGGCTCTCTCAACTGCATAATGCCTAAGACAATTATTCTAAACCAATTAATATATTAGATTTTGTTTGAGAAGGAAAATATATATATATATTGATACTGCAGTGTTAAATTAAACCTTATAGTGACTGATGTTGTCCAGTTGCATAATGACATTTAGACACTGTTGAATGCTACCAGGTCTACGCTCAGTAGAGTGTAACAAAAAAAAAAGTTCATGTTATATTCAGAATCCGTGGCATTCCACAACTAAAACCATTCGGTTCACAATCAGCTGAAATCTCAAGACAAAATATGTTTTTGGCCAAAAAGGGGGGTGTGAAAGAGTGTGAAAAAGTATGAATGATGGTGTTGTATTGAGTGAAATAAACAGCTGCATGCAAGTTTTAATATGATTTTTTGAAATTTTTATGAAATTTGAATATGACCATGGATGAATTTGGTTAAGTTTCCTGGTCAGTACCTAGGTTATTGTTGTGGCAGAAAAAAAAAAAAAAACAGTGCCACACTTGCACAGTGCATTACATGGGAAGGCAAAGCAAGCAAGCTTGCTCTGTCCACCCCACATCTAACTTACTTTTCAGCATATCATGATGGAGTAAATTAGTGAATTACTGAATTAGTAAATTGTTGAGAATAAATTTGAAATGAATTGAAAAATTGTAAGGATGCAGATAACTGAGTAAAACCAAATTCTTTATTTTATTGACAGCAATGGATTTGTGAGAGCTCAAAAATGGGGCCAGGACAGCCCTCAACCCACATGAGATTTCTACAGGTCACACCAAGAAGGATAACTGTCCAGATTAGCATGCTTGATATCACTAACAACAAACTCTGAAAGTTTCCATTTACAGGTGACAGCAGTTCGATCAAGGCCAAGGAATGTTTTATTTGACACATGTGCTACACTTAGCATAGATCATTGAATCTGATTAGACCGTTAGCATCTCGCTCAAAAATGACCAAAGAGTTTCGATATTTTTCCTATTTAAAACTTGATTTTCTGTAGTTACATCGTGTACTAAGACTGACGGAAAATGAAAAGTTGCGATTTTCTAGGCCGATTTGGCTAGGAACTATACTCTCATTCCGGCGTAATAATCAAGGAACTTTGCTGCCGTAGCATGGGTGCAGCAGGCGCAATGATATTACGCAACGCCTGAAAGTAGTCCCCAGCTAGGTAACTAGTTATGATCATTTTCATTGGCATTTTCTCTTAAAGTCAGAGGTGATTGAGGCTCCCAAGTTTGACCCTTAATGTCATCAAGACATAACTCGTAGTGACAGACAGATAGGGAAAGGCAGATAACAAAGAACAACACAATAGAAAACTAATCAAGTAAAATGTATCCTGAAAAAAAAAAAGTTTTAAAAATATCTAATGAGATTGCATCCCTAATGTCAGCTGGGAGAGAATTCCACAGTTTTGTGAGAAGGCCCTGTCATCCCTGGAATGAAGCAGTTTTTTGGGAACAGCTAAGAGACCACACTGAGAAGATCGCAAATTGAGAGTTGGCGTTTAAGGTGTTAAAAGATCAGTCAGATACTGCTGAATAAATGACTAGATGAGATGAAGAGCACACATTTATGACAAGACACAAAAATGAAAGTGTTGTTCCAGTCATTTTATTCAGACTGTTTAGATTCTAAATTACATTGAAAGCACATTTGGTTAAAGGAAAACGCCACCGGTTTTCCATATTCTAGTTGATACGTACCTCTCCCGTCTCAGTGCGTGCACTTAATCGCTCTAGCGCACGGCGCAACTATGTTAGCGTTTAGCTTAGCCCCATTCATTCCTTAGGATCCAAACAGGGATGAATTTAGAAGCCACCAAACACTTCCATGTTTTCCCTATTTGGGAGAGGTACGTATCAACTAGTCTAAGTTGAGGGAAGAACATATTAGAATATGGAAAACCGGTGGCGTTTTCCTTTAAGAGTGACTTCAGCCAGTTAGGCTTGTCAAATCATATTTTCGTTAAAAGTTTTTGTTCTAACAGACACTCGACACAAAGGCTGGTGTGTAAGAATATTAGTTTATATTTTCATTTAATTGCAAAAGTGCATCTCTCAATATTTAAATAAATACAGTATTTATTTATGTCACGTCTGGACTGAGAGACAAACTGTCATAAAGTCGTGGGGATCCAGGGAGTCGCGGAGACGAGGAGTACAAAAACAAAGGAGTTTATTCAAGATCGACATAGATACTCATAGATAATGAGCACGAAACTAGGACACGGACAGGAACTACAAATAAGGACACAAGAGGAGGGGAAAACACAGGATGCGGAGACACAGTCTGACACAAACATAGGAGAAGTAGAAATGATCTTTTTTAATGGTGCTGAACAGAAATATGACTTCCACAAGGGGTTCAAAATGACAACACAACATAGGTCTTCAAACTGAGGAATAATCAATCTTATCTTGGTCCTCTTTAGACGTTCCTGGCGGGAGGAATCGGGCAGAGTGCTCCAGCAACTCAGGAGGTAGGTAGAGGTGAGAGAGAGGTGTGTAACCTCGAGACAAACCAAAGAAGGAATGAAGTGAGTGCCTAGATATAGTGTGCAGGTAAGTGGCATCAGATGGTAATCAGTAATCAGGTGACTGTGAGCGGGTGTAGGTGGTTGGTGTGAATGATGTGGTGGGTGGATCTGTGACAATTTATTTACATACTTACATGAGCTGTTTTGTTGCATGCAGACTGGAGAGTGACAGTGAAGGTCTTCTGTGGGAACACATTCAGTCCAGCAATAATCATGAGTTTCGGGTGAGTATGAAATTTATGTGCTTTCTACAGGATGAAAATCCATGGCTAGGTGTGCACAGTGCACTACTTGATTTTAATGCACGACATGGTGGCAGTAACCACATGACACACACCTCCATGCATTAAAATTGAGTAGCGCACACTAGCCAGGGAAGACTGCATTTATTTGAATGAATTACAACATTTATTTGAATTAATTATCGAGAGAGAGAGAGAGAGAGAGAGTGAGTGAGTGCGTGTGCTCAGCGTCTGTCTACTAATAGTCAATCAGTTTAAATGTAGCAAGTTAAAACCTTGTTGCTGAGAAATATAATCGGGGGCGCTGTAATGGGGGGGAAGATTAGGACCTGACGAGGGAGAGGGGGCCCGAATCAATATGCTGTTCAGAGGGCCCAGAAACCATAGCGGCACCCCTGAATATAATGTAGACAGTGTCAGTCCATAGCGTTGTGTGGCCCTTGGCAAGATAATGAAAATGAGCCCCACTAGTGTAAAAACTGTCATAGCAATTTGACGAGTGGAGATGGCACATAAAATGACAATTTCAATATTTAAACCTAAATGTCTTGTGTAACATATTCAACATATGTAAAAAAAAAAATATATATATATATATTTTGAAAATTGAATAGATTTAAAAAAAAATAGCAATGCAGGTGTCACGAATCTGGTTCGCGACCTTCCGTCCGACTGCCACAAGAGGTCGCTTTTCCATCATATTGACTTTCACACCACACATCACAATGGACTGCATTTCCCATCAGCCATCTCACTGATCACACGCTCACCTGATCATACTCACACAGCTGTATCCAATCAGACATGCTTTATAAGCCATGGACTTCCTCGTTCAGTTGCCGAGCACTTGAATGGGTCTATGAAGTTAGACCTGATAAAGTAATAATATGCTCTGATTCAATGGCTGTTCTTAAGAGTCTACAATCCTTCGAAACAAATAGAACTGACATTTTAATAGAAATTATGACCAGGTTGTACAGTTTAAAACAAATGAGAATTGTAATTCGATTTATGTGGGTACCAGCGCACGTGGGAATTCAAGGGAATGAGGAAGTAGACAAAGTGGTAAAAGAATCATTAAAAATGGAAGAACCAAACATAAACATATCACTCAGTAGAGCAGAAGGTAAACAGTTAATTTTAGAAGCGTGCAATAGGAAATGGCAGACAGAATGGGATACATGTCATAAGGGGCGGTATTTTTATAGGATTCAAAAAACAGTAAAGAAAAGCAAAATAAGTTTCAATTTAAGTAGAAGAGAACAAATTATTTTTACACATTTACGAACAGGACATTCAAATTTAAATTACACTTTACACATTATAGGGAAGCACAACACAGGTTTATGTGAGGTTTGTTTGTTAGATGAGATGGTAGAACATGTTTTTAAGGAATGTAAAGCATATGAAGAAGAAAGGAGGATTCTTAAGGAAGATCTTCAAGCAGTAGGGTGCCGGGAATTCAATATAACGAATATATTAAATGATAGTCCAAATTCAAGGAAACAAATAAATGTAGTCAAAAAATTCATCAAGAATTGTGGGTTACATTATAGGATATAGAAATTAGATAATTTTCTTCACACTCCATCACAGTAGGTGGCGGTATGCACCTTTGAAGTTGGTTCGCAACCTGCCATAAAACCAAAAGAAAAAGAAGTTGTTCAGTTGCCGAGTATTGTTTAGCGTTTATCACGGTGATAGCTACTTTACAGAGCCTGCTATAGTTCCCATAGTCTAATCATAGTCTTGCCTGATTTCCTGGTTCCTGATTCTTGCCACGTATCTTGGATTAACCCTTTGCTTACTGTTTCGGACTCTGTTTGTACCTCGCCTAGACCATTGCTCTCGTTATCGGATTACCCCTCTTGTCAAGCCCTCTGGATACTGTTTGCCTATCGTTGACCCACGCTTGTCCTAGGATTACTCTGTGTCTTGCCCATGCTATACCTGTGTGCTGATGTTTGACCCTGCCTGTGTTTATGACTATGTCACTGTCTAAATAAAGCTTGCACATGGATCCGTATGCCTCACGTCTCATCGGTTCTGTTACAGCAAGTAAGCTTGAAAAATGAAAGTAAAAAGATATACATGAAACAAATTAAATAAAATATAAATGAATTATACACAAAAATTTAATAAAATAAACAGAGAATAAACATAAACATTCTGATCAAAAAAAGAAATAGATTTGGCGAACACTCCATTGCGTATTTGTGCTCGTGTTCTGTGGAGTGCCAAAGGTTTCTATTTACAATGTGTTTTTGCACCGTTGAGCAAAGTAGCCAATCAGACATATCTGTTGATTTCTTTAATGCAGTGACCAATCAGAAGTGTTTAAGTTAGAATCCACACTCTCTATCATTCTTTCATTTCAAATTAATTAAAAATAGCATCGATGTGTAACAAGACTTCATGACGTTATGAGAGACTATTCTGAGAGGCAACATACAGTGAATTCCAAAATCTGCACACAAAATCTGATCCGTAACAAGAAAGGTTTTCAGATAAACTTTTTCTTTATTTGCCAGAAATGATAAAGAACACCAAGCTTGTTGTGTCTGTTTATAGGGCTGCACAATTTGACCAAAAATATTGTTTTTTATATATCAATATAATTCTGATGTTGTTAATACTAAATAAAATCATTAAACACAACAATTATTCATAATAATTAATCAACATATTTTACAGAAAACTGCAATAAGAACTTGACCCTTGTGCGACCTTTTGGACATTTTTGTCCTTTTCAGTTTTGTTTTTTTTGATCATTTTGCTGGTGTGTATTTTTATTGGAATTTTACTATTTCACCACCATTTCCTTTAACCCTCTGGGGTCTGAGGGTGTTTTGGGGCCCCGGAGAAGTTTTGACATGCCCTGACATTTGTGCTTTTTTCAGTTGCTTATAAACATTTTAAAGGCTAAAGTCTAAAAACACTGTATTCAGCACAAGCTGGGCTACAATAATATGTGAGCATCTTGTACGTACGTGATTGTGTTTTTGAGAAAATGTTTATGCGTGGTTAGAAAAAAACTAAAATTTTAAAGTAACTGAAATAAGGTCATAAAACACATACAGAACATTTGTTCACAAGACTTTTGAAAACTGGATCTTGTAGCCTAGAATATTTGCTTCAAAATGATCTGAAAATAATCTAACTCGCTCATTCAGAGAAAACCATATATTGATTTAAATTTTTCTAAGTCACTTTTTGAGTAGAAAGGGTCTATGCGAGAGGGTGTGAACTATCCTGGATAAGGCTGTGACTCACACCTGAGAAGACAAAGGCCCGCATAATGAGCTTCATAATGAGCCATTGAGTCAGGTGTGTGACTGAGAGGGAATTGCTACAAGAAAGAATGTGAGGAAAAAAGAAATGTGTATACATATAACTTGAGATTCACTTGCAAGTGCAGTTAAACAGTTTATTAGAAACAAACAAACAAATAAACAACAGAAGAGTCAAGACATCGTGGGTGCAATATCCAAAACAGTAGCAGAAAACGGGAGACAGCAGAAACTGCATGAGAAAACACAAAACAGACGTGAGCAACACAATGAACGGACAAAGACAAAGCAAACATGGTGACAATACATACACTACCAGTCAAATTATTTAAACCATAAGATTCTTAAGGTTTTTTTTTTTTTTTTTTTAAGAAGTGTCTTCAGCTCACCAAGCCTGCATTTATTTGATCCAAAGTACAGCAAAAACAGTACATTATATTTATTATAATATATAGGCCTACATATTGGCCGTTTCTCAATACCAAGTTCGGACTTGCGTCCTCGGTAGTTCGGATTTCGAAGTTAGACTCGGGAGTTCACACTCTCGAGGATGGGAGGACACAAGTCTGGTAATTCTGAAAATGGAACAGCAGCTTACTTGACAACGTCAGTCAGTTCGCCTAAGTTATCTACACTGTATTACAATACGACGAAATACGAAATTAAACACCACTGCCTCTTTTTGTTTTCATGTAATCATATTAATAGCCACAAAAATGTAAACGCATACACATTACAATAAAACGAAATGAAAAGGTGTTTGATATCGTTTTCTTCAAAATATAAAACATTAATATGTGGTTTAGGTAATATGTGCACATATATCTCACTATGTATAATAAAATGAAATATGACAAGCACAACTCTGCCTTTTTTGTTAAATGTCAGTTTTAATGAACAATATAGCCATCACAAAAGTATAAAGTATAAGAGACTTATGTAATTGAATTGTTTGCTTTTGTCTTTATTTCCTGTCACGTTAACAAAGTAAGCACTGTATTACGATTAATAAATAATTTATGAAACAATACTTTGTGCTCCGCCAAAATGATATGACCTGGAAGAAATAATAGATTCGTGAGACCAAAGATTGTCTGTTAGATTTACCCAAATGAATTTTACCTCATGTTTAACCACTACAGAGACATCAGAGCCAGCGGAAAATGTCAGAAGGACTGGCCGCTGTGAGTCTGCTCTCGGCGGGATACATGAGCACTGAGCGCCCGGTGATCGCGTGGAGCTCACGTCTCCGAAATCGGCGAAACAAATTTTCAAATAGGCGCTATCTTTATAAATAAACTGCAGATTTGAGTTTTAAACAACTACATTCTCGCCTGAAATACTCTTAGAACGGCATTTCATGACACATTAACAGTAATATTTTGAAAATTTTGCATTTGCCCCTCTGCCATTAACGCTCACTGATTGGTGCGAAATGCATTCTGGGATACCTGGCTGCCTCAAGTTCGCACAAGTCACCTCTGTATGCATCCTTGATAAAGGGGGCGGAGCAAGAACACATCCGGGGATTTGAACTGTACTTGGCTTGATGTGAACTTTGAATTGGAACAGTACTTGGGCGACAAGTGATGACGTTTCACAAGTCCACAAGAACACAAGTACAGACAAGAACGCATATTGAGAAACGGCCATTGTTACTATTCAAAATAAATAACCTCTGCTTTTAAAGGTACAGAGTGCGTCGCACCAGCGCAGTGTCACCAGAAGCCGGCAAAATTATTTATGTGTTTGGATTCACTTTATTTTGATTGTCCGTTTAACAGATTCTATTGACTATACGTAATGTTACACCTACATTTCTACTGACTCTCATTAAAGTGTTAGTAGTTTATTAGTTGACTGGTAGGGTTATGGTTAGATTAAGTTGACACGTTCTTGCAAAGTTACTTATAGTCAGTAGAATATCTGTTGGGAGACCAACACAATAAGGAGTTAGTAGATATGAAGCAGATAGTCTACTAATACTCTTATGAGAGTTTGTTGCAACATTACTTAGTGTCAACTGAATGTTCAAAAGGGACCATCAAAATAAAGTGTTACCAGGTGTTTATGTGTTTCAATAATGATGAATGTGTATTTGAGTTATTACCGGTAGAGAATTATTATTTAATGATGGTTTATGTAATGAATGTTTGAAGTGTGGGGAATATAAAATGTATTAACATACCTGAATACTTACCTGTTGGTGAGTGATGCCAAAGAAGGGGCGGAGTCTGGCCTATAAAAAGGGAGGCCAGACTCACACTTAGTGCTTGTTAACCAAGTCGGCGAGAGTGTTACAGTGGTACCTCAAGAAAACCCTTATTTTTTTGTATATTGTGGATACGTTGTGTGATTGTAAATACAGTTTTCAGCTTTATTTTCCTAGTTCTTTGGTACTTTGGTAAATTTTTGTGCACACCTGTATATAATCTTCACTGTGGACTGTCTGGATTATTGGCACTGTAAATAAATTACACCCTGCACGGAAGTGCTGTGCGAGTGAGCCATTGTTTTTTTTTTTTTTTTTTTTTTTTTTTCTGTTTTTTTCACGGACTTGCGTTCCCTTTTCCCCTCCCCCCTGAAGCGAATCGTGGCACTTGCTTCATCACAATTGCCCACGTGATTTCATAACATAGATGCACACATGCTTTGCATGTATTATCATACAATACAAAAACAACATTTTATAACTAAGAAACTAAATTATTATTGTTAAGCTTATTATAAACATGTTTGAGCAGGTATTTGCAAACAGAGTAGGCTACTTCACAGTAAAGATTGGTCTAAACTTTTCTTAGACATTACTTTTATATGTGTCATGTAGGGAATTGTTGAGAGGCCTGGGAGAAGTTAGGAAGACTCAGTACAATCGACTGTTTTTCAAAATGCCAGTTGTGGTTTATTTTAGCAGTGGAAATTTATAAGGAGCAGTCCACAAAGTACAACAAAAAAACAAAACAAAAATAAAATGAACAAAACCAAAAAACTCTTAATGCCACATATACTGGTGCTAAAAACAAAACAAAAATTTTGTGAGAACCAAAACTGGCACTAAACAATGCCTAGTGGCACATCCACAAAAATTATCAGCATGTCTCACCTCAGACATGTACAAGCGTTTGCACAGTACACAGAATGCAACATTCCATTTAATGGCCAGAGCTTCTTTTTCAACAGTTGAATAGTTAGTCTCCCGAGGAAACAACTTCCTGCTAATGTACTGCACTTCGTGTCGACCTTGTCCTTCACCCTGTAACAGTATTGCACCAGTCCAGATGCATCAGTTTGAACTACAAAAGGAAGGTCAAAGTTTGGGCTCTGTAGGACAGGGTCTTTGCACAGACAAGCCTTTAAATCTTGAAAAGCTTGCTCACACTCTGAGGTCCACTTGACTTTTATGGGGCTACTCTTCCTTGTAAGATCAGTTAACGCTGCAGCTCTGCTGGCAAAATTAGGAACAAATCTCCTGTACCAGCCCACCAAGCCCAGAAATGATCGAACACTCTTCTTCATTGTTGGGGGTTGACATGACAATATAGCTTACTCTTTATCTAACTGAGGCCTGATTGATCCTCCTCCCACGACGTAGTCTAAATAAGAGACTTCCTGCTTGGCAATCTGGCACTTTTTGGCATTGACAACCAAACCTGCGTGTTGGATCTTATTAAACACTTCAGCAAGATGATCTAGATGTTCTTCCTATGAATCGCTGAAGATGACAATGTCATCTATGTAAGCTGCTGCAAAACTGTCCACTCCTCTCAGCACCTGGTCTACCAAGTGCTGAAAGGTTGCAGCTGCCCCCTGCAGGCCAAAAGGCATACATTTAAAATGATATAATCCAGAAGGAACACGGAAAGCAGTCAATTCTTTAGCCGAGTCAGTCAATGGCACTTGCCAATATCCCTTGCATAAGTCGAGAGTTGTTAAATACTTAGCTTTGCCCAGTCGTTCAATTAGCTCATCAACTCTTGGCATCGGGTATGGATCAAAAGCTGACACTGCATTAAGCTTCAAAAAGTCCTGCGGCGCCCGGGGAGCAGTTGGGGGTTCGGTGCCTTGCTCAAGGGCACCTCAGTCGTGGTATTGAGGTGGAGAGAGCGCTGGACAGTCACTCCCCCGACCTACAATCCCTGCCGGCCCGAGACTCGAACTCGCAACCTTTAGATTACGAGTCCGACTCTCTAACCATTAGGCCACGACTTCCCCGAGTGGACACGAATCGGAGCTCCGCAACAAATACTGACTTAAATTATCTACTTTAACTCAACAAATGTTGACCGACTGATCCCATTTTAAATTCGGATGCATCTTAATGTTTCAAGATGCCACCAAAACCAATGAAAACGACACAGAAACAAGTCAAATCGACTGTACCTGGAGAGGTCGAGGCAGATGCTAAATCCAATGAAGCTAGAGGCGAGGAAGGAGCGTCGGTGTTGGCCAGGAGTCTGCAATCCTTGAGGCTATCCACTCACTGAAATCGGACTTTGCTGTGCGATTTGATGGATTGCTGACAGCAGCTCGAGCAAAAGCCACAGTGATGTTGGACAAAAGAAAGCTTATGTTCTTTTCTGACGTGTCAGCTGAACTGCACAAGAAACGGAAACGTTTTGACGCGGTGAAGAAGGATCTTTGCGATCTCAACATCCCCGAACTGCGTTATGGCATCTTGCATCCAGCTACTTTGTGCGTGACATACAAGGGAAAGCGCCACTTGTTTGATAACCCTCCGGACGCTCAGAGGTTTTTGCAAGACCTGAAGGATAATAATGCTTAGCAAGACTTGAAGGAAGATATTTTTCTTTGGGGTCAGTTTCATGAACCTAAGCAAACCTTTATTTAATTAAATTTTTTTTTTTTTTTTTGTGATGTTGGGTTGACATTTCTGAATGTTGCGGGACCCGTCCAGCCACCAGACATGCTGTTCCTCACTGTGAAGAGATCGCGGGTGGACCGGCATAGTCCCATAATCAGGCTCTTTTGAGAAGACCTTGGGAAGTGTTTAAATGGGGAGGGGAGGAGGGGTGAGGGTATTTCATTTGGGGAAATACCCGTTTGTTGGCCAACTGTTCTGTATGGCTGTGTTTTCCCATTATGTGTGTTTTTTTTTTGTTTGTTTTTTTTACATTTTCTTCACAATAATAGTCTATATACATACTATAGTTCTTTTTGCAAGAATGGAAATACACTGTATATACGATAATGGTTCCCCTATCTGATATTCAATTTACATCCTGGAATGTAAGAGGTCTAAACAAAATTGCAAAGTTAAAACAAGTGTTCAATAGAATTAGGCAAATGAAAGCTAAAATAGTGTTCCTTCTGGAAACTCGCTTAGTTCCAGAGGATGTGGTTATGGTGAGGAAGAGATGGCCAGGACAAGTGTTTTCAGCCTCCTTTAATTCATACTCCAGGGGGGTTCTTATACTTATACATAAATCTATACCTTTACAAATAATTAATATCATTGAGGACAAACTAGGGAGGTATATAATCATCCAAGCTGAGATCCTTTCTGTTAGACTGAATTTAGTGAATGTTTATGGGCCCAATGTGGATAATCCTATTTTTTACAGAAATCTATTTTTAATAGCCCCTTTCACATAGTAATACCAGTAAATTTCCATAAAATTACCAGAACGACTTTACCGGTAAATTCAAAACTGTGCTGTTCACACAGGCAACAGCATTCCGTCATTTTTCCGGTAAAGCACCATTCACACATCGGTTTTAAATTACCGGTAAATTCTGTGACATCATAAAACGGAAATTACCTCTAAACGGCTGCACCTCACGGTGTTTGTGTTTGTAAACATGGAGGGGTAAACGCGATCAGTGTTTTTGTTTGTTTTCATTTTTGTGCCAAATGTTCACGTTCATGATGCTTCTTTTGGCCCAGAGACATCGCACGACTTCAAACACAGCGTGGAGTAAATGCGTCATCCGCATCAGAATGTTATGATTGGCCCAGAGCTGTTGAATTTTGAATTTCAACGGGTCTGGATTGGCCCGGAGTAGACATCTTACGTCACCGCGTTCTGAACGCGTACGTGCTCATACCGGTAATTTTCCTTCTGCGTTCACACACAGCAGAATTCCAGCAATTTACTGGTAATGTTACAACTTCTCATACCGGTAAATTGCCGGAACAAATTTACTGGTATTTTTGAAAAGGTCCTGTTCACACATGATCTCTTTACGGCAATTTACCGGTAATTTTCCGCAAAAGTCTGTATGTGTGAAAGGGCTTAATATTAGCGGAACTGCCAGGATACTTTGTTATAGGAGGAGATTTTAATTGTGCTCTATATCCAGAATTAGATAGATCAACTAAATCAGACTCCTCTCATGTACAGACCAGAATAGAGTTAAAACAGTATATGCAAGATTTTAATTTAATAGATATATGGAGGAACAGACACCCAGATAGTTTGACTTATTCATGTATTTTGAAATAAACACAAATCAAACATCTGCTTCAGTCAGATGGGAAGCATTTAAAGCTTTTATAAGAGGACGAATGATTAGTTACACAAATTATAAATATAAGCGCTGTCAAGTAGAAATGGTAGACCTTGAAAGCAAAATAAAGAAAATTGAATCTGAAATATACAGTCGTGGCCAAAAGTTTTGAGAATTACATAAATATTAGTTTTCACAAAGTTTGCTGCTAAACTGCTTTTAGATATTGGTTTCAGTTGTTTCTGTGATGTACTGAAATATAATTACAAGCACTTCATACGTTTCAAAGGCTTTTATCGACAATTACATGACATTTATACAAAGAGTCAGTATTTGCAGTGTTGGCCGTTCTTTTTCAGGACCTCTGCAATTCGACTGGGCATGCTCTCAATCAACTTCTGGGCCAAATCCTGACTGATAGCAACCCATTCTTTCATAATCACTTCTTGGAGTTTGTCAGAATTAGTGGGTTTTTGTTTGTCCACCCGCCTCTTGAGGATTGACCACAAGTTCTCAATGGGATTACGATCTGGGGAGTTTCCAGGCCATGGACCCAAAATTTCAACGTTCTGGTCCCCGAGCCACTTAGTTATCACTTTTGCCTTATGGCACGGTGCTCCATCGTGCTGGAAAATGCATTGTTCTTCACCAAACTGTTGTTGGATTGTTGGAAGAAGTTGCTGTTGGAGGGTGTTTTGGTACCATTCTTTATTCATGGCTGTGTTTTTGGGCAGAATTGTGAGTGAGCCCACTCCCTTGGATGAGAAGCAACCCCACACATGAATGGTCTCAGGATGCTTTACTGTTGGCATGACACAGGACTGATGGTAGCGCTCACCTTTTCTTCTCCTGACAAGCCTTTTTCCAGATGCCCCAAACAATCGGAAAGGGGCTTCATCAGAGAATATGACTTTGCCCCAGTCCTCAGCAGTCCATTCACGATACTTTCTGCAGAAGATCAATCTGTCCCTGATGTTTTTTTTTGGAGAGAAGTGGCTTCTTTGCTGGCCTTCTTGACACCAGGCCATCTTCCAAAAGTCTTCGCCTCACTGTGCGTGCAGATGCACTCACACCTGCCCGCTGCCATTCCTGAGCAAGCTCTGCACTGGAGGTGCCCTGATCCCACAGCTGAATCAACTTTAGGAGACCAAAGTTTTGAGAATGACACAAAAACATCCTCCGAGAGCAACTTCTCCCAACCATCCAAGAACAGTTTGGTGGCGAACAATGCCTTTTCCAGCATGATGGAGCACCTTGCCATAAGGCAAAAGTGATAAGTAAGTGGCCTGGGGAACAAAACATTGAAATTTTGGGTCCATCAGTCAGGATGTAGCCCAGTAGTTGATTGACAGCATGCCAGGACGAATTGCAGAGGTCTTGAAAAAGAAGGGTCAACACTGCAAATGTTGAGTCTTTGCTTAAACTTAATGTAATTGTCAATGAAAGCCATTGGCACTTATGAAATGCTTGAAATTTTACTTCAGTATACCATAGTAACATCTGACAAAAAGATCTAAAAACACTGAAGCAACAGACTTTGTGAAAATTAATATTTATGACATTCTCAAAACTTTTGGCCACGACTGTACAAAAAAAATTACTCCTGACCTTCTGCTGGAACTGCACAAATTGAAAATTAAATATAATGAGCTTTCATCAGAACATGCAAAGAAAAGTTTGAGACTAAAACAGACTTATGAAGGTGGGGAGAGAGCGGGTAAGTTACTAGCCTGGCGTATTAAGCAATTACAAACTGAAAGAGCCATAAATTCCATTCAGATAAAGGAGGGTGAGACAACATTTGATCAAACTGAGATAAATGAGGTCTTTAGGAACTACTATCAGACTCTTTACAGCTCTGAGTATTCAGAGAGTGCCGCAGAGAGACAAAAAGCTTTTCTGGATGCTTTGGACTTTAAGTCAACAGATTTGGGTTTCATGGTATCCCTTGAAGATGACCTAAAATCTGAGGAGCTGTTCGAGGCCATTAACAGTATGAAAGGAGGGAAGACCCCAGGGCCTGATGGCATACCAATAGTTACAGTGGTATGTCAAAGTTTGGGCACCCCTGTAAATTTTCATGATTTTCCTTTTATGATATATTTAACTGAAATTTCTTATCCAGACAACCAATGATTTATATAGGAGACAAACACAGTGATATTTGAGAAGTGAAATAAAGTTTATATGATTTATGGAAAGTGTGCAAGAATTATTTAAACAAAATTAGGCATGTGCATAAATTTAGGCACCACAAAAGAAAAATTAACTCAATATTTTGTGCATCCTCCTTTTGCAGAAATAACAGCCTCTAAACGCTTTCTGTAGCTTCCAATTAGAGTCTGGATTCTGGCAGAAGGTATTTTGGACCATTCTTCTTTACAAAACATCTCCAGTTCAGTCAGGTTTGATGGTTTCCGAGCATGGACAGCCCGCTTTAAATCACACCACAAATTTTCAATAATATTCAGGTCTGGGGACTGAGATGGCCATTCCAGAACATTGTACTTGTTCCTCTGCATGAATGCCTTAGTAGATTTTGAGCAGTGTTTAGGGTCGTTGTCTTGTTGAAAGATCCAGCCCGGCGCAACTTCAATTTTGTCACTGATTCCTGGAAATTGTTCTCCAGAATCTGCTGATATTGAGTGGAATCCATGCGACCCTCAACTTTAACAAGATTCCCAGTCCCTGCACTGGCCACACAGCCCCACAGCATGATGGAACCGCCACCAAATTTTACTGTAGGTAGCAAGTGTTTTTCTTGGAATGCTGTGTTGTTTTTCCGCCATGCATAACGCCCCTTGTTTAGCCCAAATAACTTTATTTTAGTTTCATCAGTCCACAGCACCTTATTCCAAAATGAAGCTGGCTTGTCCAAATGTGCTTTAGCATACCTCAAGCGACACCGTTTGTGGCGTGTGCAGAGAAAAGGCTTTTTCCGCATTACTCGTCCATACAGCATCTCCTTGTGTAAAGTGCGCTGAATAGTTGAACGATGCACAGTGACACCATCTGCAGCAAGATGATGTTGTAGGTCTTTGGAGCTGGTCTGTGGGTTGACTGTGACTGTTCTCACCATCCTGCGCCTCTGCTTATCTGAGATTTTTCTTGGTCTGCCACTTCGGGCCTTAACTAGAACTGTGCCTCTGGTCTTCCAAATCCTCACAGTGTTCCTCACAGTTGAAACTGAGAGCTTAAATCTCTGAGACAGCTTTCTGTATCCTTCCCCTAAACCATGATGTTCAACAATCATTGTTTTCAGGTCATCTGAGAGTTTTTTTGAGGCTCCCATGTTGCCACTCTTTAGAGAAGATGCAAAGAGGAGAAACACTTACAACTGGCCTCCTTTAAATACTTTCTCATGATTGGATTCACCTGTGTATGGAGGTCAAGGGTCACTGAGGTTACCAAACCAATTTTGAGTTCTAATAATCAGTGCTAAAGGTATTGAAATCAATAAAATGACAAGGGTTCCTAAATTTATGCACATGCCTAATTTTGTTTAAATAATTCTTGCACATTTTCATAAATCATATAAACTTTATTTCACTTCTCAAATATCACTGTGTTTGTCTCCTATATGATATATTTAACTGAAATTTCTTATCCAGACAACCAATGATTTATAAAGGAAAATCATGAAAATTTACAGGGGTGCCCAAACTTTGGCATACCACTGTATATAAAATTTTCCATCATAAGTTAATTTACCCCCTTTTGGATATGTACCAGGAATCCCTGAATAATGGGGCTTTGCCTCCCTCTCTGAATACTGCGGTGATTACTCTGCTGTTAAAACCTGGAAAAATGCCAACTGATTGTGGTTCATATAGACCAATTTCTCTCCTGAATAATGACTTAAAGATTCTTTGCAAAGAGATTAGAAATACATTTGCCCAAGCTTGTTCACATGGACCAAAACGGCTTTGTTTGGGGGAGACAAGGTTTGCATAATATTCGTAGAGTATTAAATGTATTACATGAGAAATCCAATATTTGTGATAATGCACTACTGTCATTAGACGCCGAAAAAGTGTTTGACAGGATTGAGTGGCAGTTCCTGTTCAAAACTATGGAAAGAATGGGGTTTGGGGATAAGTTTATGAAATGGGTCCGGATCCTGTATGCTAATCCTTCAGCTGAGATATTAACAAATGGAACAATATCTACCCCTTTCAGGCTTTACAGGGGAACACGCCAGGCCTGCCCGCTCTCTCCCTTGCTTTTCACCTTAGCAATCGAACCTTTGGCTATGGCAATTCGTAATCATACACATTTCAGGTATTACAATTGACTCCTCAGAACACCACATTTCATTATACGCAGATGATATAATTATATTCTCTTCCAATCTGAAACAGTCTATCCCAGCATTGCTAAATTTGATTGAAACATTTGGAGAATTCTCAGGATATAAAATTAATAATTCTAAATCTGTGCTGCTGTTCCTCCATAAAGCAGAAAGGCTTTCCCCCCCAGTTCAGTCACCCTTTACAATCTCACAAGAAGGTTTTACTTACCTTGGGATTAAAATTACACCAACTGTAAATGAAATTGTATCAGCAAATTATATACAAGACTTTTGAGTAATCAGTCTTGTAGGCTAGAATATTTACTTCAAAATTATGTGAAAATCATTCTGCTTACTCATTCACAGAAAACAATATATTGATTTAAAATTTTCAAGACATGTTTTGTGATCGAGGGTCTATATGCGAGGGAGTGGCAATGGCCATGAATATTAAGTGAGTCTCACCTGAGAGACAAAGGGCCCTCCCCTAATGGCCTCTAATGGCCCATCAGTGTGACTGTGACTGTGAGGCAGGTAAGAGAGAATGTGAGGAGATTGAAAAAAAAGTTTTTTAAAATTATTTGTATTTTATTTACAACACAGTATAAACCAAACATACATAATGAATAAGGTCAAAGACACATTATTGTGCACACTGATCTAACCACAGAGATGTGAACAGACTTTGAGTCATTCCTGCGACAGATTTTGTCTAACAAGTGAAACCAGTAAATCATACCTGATATTTACGTGTTTTATTTAAGTGTTTCTACTTCTTTCCATTGATTCAAGAAGAAAAAAACATAATCAGTAGAAAAGGAGCTTGTTTTAACATAGAATATCAGCGTAGTTGAACATCTGATGTTGGTACAGCGCTCTCAGAGGAAAACAGTTTGAAGAGACATCAGGATACATCTGGTGCTGGTATCTGATTCAATAAAATACAAACAACCATGTTAATATCAGGAACATCTGTATATATGTGTATATATATATATATATATATATATATATATATATATATATATATATATATATATATATATATATATATATATATATATATTTATATATATATATATTTATATTTATATTTATGTATATGTTTTGTAGCCATAGACTCACACATGCTTTGTACTATCATAAAAAAGAGAAAGAAATCTTATATCTGAGAAACTAATTATTATTGTTTAGCACGTTATTTCTGAACAGAGTAGGCTATTAATAATAAACGTACTAAACATACTTAGACTCGTAGCATTCATCATGTTACAGTGTACACTCATATTACTTTTATTGTTTTATATAGAGCATGAAAACCTCATCGCGCCGTAAGAAATTTAAATACAGTGAATTGCCCCTCATATTAAAAATGTTTTACACGATTTCAAACACTGTAGTCAGGAATTATAGTTTGGGAAAAACCCAACTATGATTTTGTAGTCATATAGTCTAGTATGTATGATTTTATAGTAGCCTATGACATGATTCTGAAGCCACAGACTCAAGCATGCTTTGTACAATAAAATGATGTACTTTGTACTATAAAAAATGATATTTTATATCTGAGAAACTAATTATTATTGTTTAGCACCCTATTAAAATATATTTGTGAACAGAGTATTAATAATAAACATGGTCTAAACATTCTTAGGCGCGTAACATTCATCATGTTGTCGTTTGGGAAAAACGCAACTAACTGTTTAAATCTGTTCAAGTTTATGTCACAATAAAACGTTAACTAACGCAAAAAAGAAACATTACTTACTCATCAGATCGATCTCCTCTGCTGGATGAAATCGTGTTCTTCTTTCGAGGGAAATCCTGCTTTTACTCGGCGCATCTTCCAGAAACGAACAGTAGCGCGATGATGCTCTTTGTTTGTTTTGGGCGTTTGCACGTGCGCACGTCCCACGTGGCTATTTACATATGAACGGCGCGAGCCGAGCGTGGGCGGGATCGCATTAGAGATAATGAGTCAGACGGGACAAACTGAACATCGTGTTGGTTTCATACGGATTACTTCATCACAGAATGTTTGTTTTCGATAAGACTTGCTTCATTTCAAAGTATACACTTCAAGCTTTCTATAGATATAACTCCCATGTCTCTGTGTGAAGTATTTGCTGAGTTACAGCTCATTTTAGTGACGTGTTTCTAAAAACAGCTCGCGGAAACGGAGAAGACAGAGAGCGCTCCCTGTTTGTTTTCTTTATTCTTCAAAAGCACAAAGTTTAGTTGTTATTATGAGTGTATACAAATAAAAGTAGACCCCTTACAGATTCGAATGGTGTATTGCTCTTATCTGTACGATCAAAAATGGCAGAGTAATTCAAGCTCATTTCGGCCTTATCAGGAAAATCTGCATCAAAACGTGTATACGCGTTTGTCGACCCCAGAGGGTTAACTGCAACTGCATGTCAACTAGCAGTCATTGGAGTATTAGTAGTATGTCTGCTAAATGTATGCTAACACTTTGTTTTGATGGTTCCCCAACAGACAAACTGACTTTTTTTTTTTTTTCAACTTAATTTATTACAAATAAAAGTAATGAATTAAGTTGAAAAAAAAACGTATTTTTTTTTTAGGAGTTTCCAATTGAAGTTTTTTTTTTTTGTTGTTGTTGTTGTTGATCCAACTGTTCACTTTTTACAGTGTAATTTTCTAAAGAATAAGGTACATTTTCAAAAGTATTAGAACACATCTCCTAACCTCCTAATCCACAATGTAATATAATTAAAACATGGTTTAAATTTAAAAAAAAAAATTAATACTAATAATAATCCATAATCATTTTTGTGTAAATTAATGGTGAATAAACTAGCGTTTTGTCTAGTGGTTTTTAAAATAAATACTAAAAATAGTAATAAAGTCTAATTTACTTGGCCTAATGTCGTCCCTTAAAATTTCTGGACACCATTTACTTGCACAGCATAGACCTACAGAGCTGGGAAATTATTCTTGAAATGTTTGAACATGTTCAACAAGAGAATAAAGTCATGCATATTGGATGGCATGGGGAGAATGTTTTAAATTTGGGTTAACTCTCTGGGGTCGACGGTATCGCCGGCGATACCAGATCGGTTTTTTTAAGATCAGTGCAAAAGACACTAAAAATTCTCTGTTGATTTTAGTCACACAAATAAGTGTTATACATCAATCGAAACTGTTAAGTGTCTACTTGTGTAAACTCACAATAACAACACAACTTTATGCTTTTGGAAAAATAATAAAACAGACAGTGTGCGCTCTTTGTCTTCTCCGTCTCCGCGAACTGTTTTTAGAAACACGTCACTAAAATGAACTGTAACTCAGCGAATACTCAACACAGAGACATGAGAAATATATCTATAGAAAGCTTGAAGTGTCTACTTTGAAATGAAACAAACATTCTGTGATGAAGTAATCCGTGTGAAACCAACACGATGTTCAATCTGCCCCGTCTGACTCATTATCTCTAATGAGTTCCCGCCCTCGCGCTGCTCGCGCTGTTCGTATGTAAATAGCCATGTGGGGCGTGCGCACGTGTAAACGCCCAAAACAAACAAAGAGCTGAGGAGCATTCATCACGGCTCCTGTTCGTTTCTGGAAGACGCGCCGAGTAAAAGCAGGATTTCCCTCGAAAGAAGAACACGATTTCATCCAGAAGAGGAGCTCAATCTGATGAGTAAGTAATGTTTCTTTTTTTTTTGCATTAGTTAACGTTTTATTGTGTCATAAACTTGAACAGATTTAAACAGTTAGTTGGGTTGTTCCCAAACGACAACATGATGAATGCTACGCGTCTAAGAATGTTTAGACCATGTTTATTATTAACCCTAACGCTCATTGTGCTTCTTGTCTACCCACCAGGTTATGTTGGGAAGGGCAAACAAGGCTAGCTCCGTGGAATTTACTCGGAAGCAGTGCATCCGGGATTTTGCAGTGTCCACTGCATGCAAGTCTATTGTGCTGAATGAATGATTGTACATAATTTGATTCATCAGAAACAAAATCATTTACCCACCCTGAGATTTCAAATTAATACATTGATTTGTGTAACATGGTCTGAAGAACATTAGTCTGTCATTTGCTGTAATTTGATAAAAAAAAAATATGCAGTACAAGCAAATAGTAACTACATTTTCTTAACAGTACTCAACATTTTCTTTATGTATCACACATTTACCTCCTAAGTGCAACTGCATCTCGCTTTAATGTTCTTTGGTAGGCTACTGTAGAAGAATTGTCGAAGTAAAATGTAATATTCAGAAATATTCTTAAATTACTACAGTTAAAGCATTTAAAACGATACCATCACGAAGCATGGCAAAAGGTGTAAAGACATGATTTCAATGTTGACAGTGAATGGTATTGAATACACACAATAATGACAAAACTAAGAATTTCAGTTTAAACTACTATGAAAATGCGTTATTTATATCATTTTAAACTACGATGAAATCCAGCCTACTTGCGGCATAAGCTCCTCCGGTCCCACTTTATATTAGGTGGCCTTAACTACTATGTATTTACATTTAAATTAATAATTTGGTACAATGCACTTATTGTGTACATACATGTTTTTACATTGTACTTATATCTTTAAAAATACCTATATGTACTTACATCTGTAATTAATTTCTGTAATTACATTTATAATTACACTGTTAACCCATCCCTTACACCTTAACCCACTCTTAAACCTACCCATACCACCAAACCTGTCCCTAACCTTACCCGTATCCCACCTCAATAGCAGCAATAGTGTTTTGCAATACAATATGAACACAATAAGTACATTGTACTTATTTTTTGATGTAAGTACATAGTAATTAAGGCCACCTAATATAAAGTGTAACCGCTCCTCCTACTTGCTGTTCTTGGCATAAGCTCCTCCCACTTGCAGGTTTCCGGGCTGCAGCGATAACTACATGGGCCGGCCTGCCTATAAGTTGTAATATTAACGTTGTTGTATAAATAACGAAGCGTAATATATATGAGATGAATGATGAGTTAAATTCCATTGATTAAAAACCTGCTATCATATGCTTCACTCTACTGGTTATCTTCAGCGTGCACAGCTCAAAACAGAAATGCAGAACATTAATAATTACTGTCATATACATAACGTTATAATGAGAGCACTATTATAAAAAAATGTTGTGAATTCTTAGGGTTTCGTAATGTTAACATAAAACATTATTTACCCCGTTTGTATCTGTGAGGCGTCCATTACACATTTTCCCTGTGTGTTAAAGTCAGTAATTATGACTGTCGAATGTCTGACTTGACTATTTTGCCTCCCCACCCCGCACCCAAACATATGATTCGACTATCGGCAAGATTCGAAAATGAAAATCCTTAGTCGGGGACACCCCTAATATAAATAAAGGTGACTTGACTTGACTAGTCTTCCTCCAGGAAATCAGCCTATTAAATTCTGGACTAGACTAAATCCATGACATAGAAAGCAGATTTCTGTTAATCTGGTTTAAATGGCCATTTTATTCTAGGACTGGGCTTAATCTCTGTCCAGGAAACCGCCCCATAATGTAATATGATGTAAAGGAAAAGGCTGAGGTTTGCTTCATTTGAACCAGATACTGAAGCAGTCACGTGGTTTTCAGGCGAACGAAGCTTCAGACGTCATAAATCGCATGCTTTTGACAAAATGAATTAAGCTCCAATACAGTGCTTCAATGTGAAATGTGTGTTTTTTTTGTTTGTTTTTGTTTTTTGATACAAGCTTCGGAGCTTCCGTGTTGAACGTAATATCACTAATAGTAGAGAAATTTTCACTGTCAGGTAATTTTCACTTTTACTCAAGTATGTTTTTCATGTACTCTTTACACCAGTGCATCAATGTAAGAGACAGACAGATGGAGAAGAACAGGAAGCAGAAGACATGGTAAAAATTCATGGTAAAATTAGCAGAGTTTATTGAATAATCTAGTTGCATTCAACAAGTGTTATTAAAAAAAGCTAAGGAAATGAAAAATGACTGCTTTACAGACATATGATGCTGAAAACAATGTTTAGAGACATTGACTGGTCTCTAACTTAACACACATTATGTAACTTAATATTAAACAGCAATAGAAAAGTAATATAAACATTAAAAGTATTAAATTAATACATTTTAAGTAATTAGACAGTGAGACAGACAGAAAAATGTGAAGTGCAAAAGAGATATGTTTGCTCTCTTGAAGCTGCACACAGGCTGCAATCAAAATAAAATGAGATCTTAAAATCCTTCATTTAAAAATTATATGAACAAATCATATTTTCTGACAAAGGCGGCGAAATTATTTGTTTGTAGTTAATTAATTGATTTGTGTGGAACTACTGCAACTCATGTAATAATGTAAATCAGCACTGAACATTGAAGTATTACAACAGCTCAAACAGAAGCGCAGAATCGCATCGCCAAGGTCAAAGGGTCCTCATAAATTCTTTGGAAGCTGGAGAAAACATCTCTATAACTTGAATGCAATCTACGTCGTTTTTGATAAAAGTGTCTAAATTGATGCTTCCTAAATCTTGATATATTTGTTATAGACTTGGTTGGTCTCTTGAAGAGATCACAGTTCAGGTCACTTCTTACTCCAATACTTTCCAACACAAATACAGTTTCACACCAGAGATCTTTCTGAACACTTCTTGTCTTGATTTCTTTAACTTTAAACACCTCATATGGAGGAATCAGCACCTCTGTCTCATTAGGAAAAGTAGAATATTTTGTTAGATCAGCACCTTCACAAGTTGTGATTTCAAAACAAGACTTATCTCCAAAATCTTCTGCTACTGTACTACTAAGAGAGGAGGATGTAAATGAGCCAAAACGAACCTGTTTGTTCAGAACATTCTTATTGAATTCAGCGTTTGTTCCACGATAAGTTGACTTGCATCCATTTTGTGTTTCCTTCAGAATCTGTATTGCTTCTGTTAGCAAAAACTGAAGTGAATACCATGTATATGTCTTGTCTTTGTATTTTTGTTGATCACTACGGACAGCATTATTAAAATCCTGATATAGATCATAACGTGAGTTAGTGTACACATAAATGGCAACTGAATGGAACGTTTTCAATTCATCTTCTGGAAACTCATAATTATTTAGAGCATCCTGCCAAACTGTTCTGAATTCAGATGATTTATTGAGTTCATTCTCTAGCAATACTCTTTCAACCAGACAAGCCATGCTCTTTTTGCAACCGACATAAAGGTCATCAACAGAATCTAGAGCCATATCCAATGGAAATATCTGTCCATCAGTGGCAGAAGCTCTGTGATCCTGCAGCAACAGAAATCATAATGATCAATCATCAGTATTCATGTCTGTAAATATTCATACTAGAAGTCAAGCTCACCTGTAGAGTAGCTGAAATGAGAAGAAGAGCTTCAATCATCAGCAGCATCTTGATTCAGTCGAATCTCTCCAGTATATCTAGTGAAGAGCAGATGCTGAACACAACAGCATTTCACTAATATATTATCAGTAGGAATAGGTGCATAAATCTGCAAACTAAAAATATGATTATAGTTTTTACATTCAAATTTTGTGCTAGATCGCAAAACAATTAAAAAAAATTAAAGAAATAATAATAAAAACAATAGGACATAGCAGTAACCAAAAAGAGAAAGGCAAAACCTAACAAAGCAATAGAAAACTTTAAGAGGAAGGGGAAAATTATCATACAGTGATAAACCTGTGATGATTTACTGAATAATACAACCTGTTGAGCCCGGTCTCATGAAAATGTGTATAAATAGGACACCAAATAAAAACAAAAACTCGTGATATTGATACGCAAAAATTGACTTCGGCATGCATATAATACACACGTGTTTGGCGTGCATATAATACGCATTTTTCTGCATGCATACGATACAAAATTTGTTGGCGTGCATATGATACGCATCTACCCCACAACCCTGATCCTACCCATTGCGTAGCATATACACGCCAAAGTCAATTTTTGCGTATCAATACCACGAGTTTTTGTTTTTTATTTGGCATACTATTTATACACGCTTACATGAAATCGGGTTAACCTGTTATATGTACCTTTTATTTGACCTACCTAATAAGCTGTTATTATTGTTGTCTTTTTGTGAGGTTCTTCAGGAGCTCAGGAACAATGACGAGAGGAGCAATGACAACAGCAGTATTTAAACCAACAGATGAGGAAGCTGATGAGTTCTTTTTATATCACAAAAAAAAAAAAATTGTCTGCAATGCTTCTGGGAAGTTATAGCGGTAACACTTTAGAATAATGGTCCGTTGTTAACAAGTAACTATACAGGAAGTAATAGGTAGTACTACATTAACACTCAACTTAATACTATTAACTAATAGAGAAGCAAGATTAACTAAGCAGTAAGTAGTAGCAAATTTAGGACAAAGGTAGTTCCTTATTAGATATGTGATAATTATTAAATAAAAATCTCCTCACTGAGAACTACTTGTGAATTATGACCAATTAATAAAGGACAACCAATTAATTACTAATCACAACAGTAACGTCTTAAAAGTGAACAACTGGGTTCTTTGTGGAAACTAATTTATGAATATGATTTCCCCCAAATAAGTCGGCTACAGTTTGAAATTATGACTTCTACTCTTACCAAAGGATGGATGTTCTCCGTTTATTTCAATCAAAAACAGAATAATAATAAAAACGATAATTCACTTAATGTTAATAATTAGGAAGTGATGCTGACAAGCTCATGATTGAATTAGTTCAAAATTATGAACTCTGTTTTATGTCATTTCAATATGTATCCCACTCCACATGATCTACTGGTGAAATATCACTAGTGCTTCACACAAATGTATGACTTTATCATGTGTCAGATATAAAACATTACATAACTTATTAATTTATGTGCGAGTAATTACTGAGGGGTTAACGTGTTTTTCACTTTAAAATAATGGTCCAGATCACTAGTAGTTCCTTAATAGCACCTTAGCTTTAAAGTGAAAAATACATTAGCCCCTCTTAAACGTTACCTTGTCAGCCTGCAGGAACTACTAGTGATCTGGACCATTATTTTAAAGTGAAAAACACCTTAACCACTCAGTAATTACTAAGTAATTTAATAAGTTATTTAACACTTTATTTTGATGGTCCCTTTAACACATTCTATTGACTATAAGTAATGCTGCACCTACATTTCTACTGACTCTCATTAGAGTGTTAGTAGTGTATTAGTTGACTGGTAGGGTTAGGGTTAGATTAAGTTGACACGTTCTTGCAAAGTTACTTATAGTCAGTAGAATATCTGTTGGGAGACCAACACAATAAGGAGTTAGTAGAAATAAAGCAGACAGTCTACTAATACTCTTATGAGTTATTTTGTTAACATGTAGTTGCAACATTACTTAGTGTCAACAGAATGTTCAAAAGGGACCATCAAAATAAAGTGTTAAATAATTTATTAAATTACTTAGTAATTACTGAGTGGTTAAGGTGTTTTTCACTTTAAAATAATGGTCCAGATCACTAGTAGTTCCTGCAGGCTGACAAGGTAACGTTTGAGAGGGGCTAATGTATTTTTCACTTTAAAGCTAAGGTGCTACTAAGGAACTACTAGTGATCTGGACCATTATTTTAAAGTGAAAAACACGTTAACCCCTCAGTAATTACTCGCACATAAATTAATAAGTTATGTAATGTTTTATATCTGACACATGATAAAGTCATACATTTGTGTGAAGCACTAGTGATATTTCACCAGTAGATCATGTGGAGTGGGATACATATTGAAATGACATAAAACAGAGTTCATAATTTTGAACTAATTCAATCATGAGCTTGTCAGCATCACTTCCTAATTATTAACATTAAGTGAATTATCGTTTTTATTATTATTCTGTTTTTGATTGAAATAAACGGAGAACATCCATCCTTTGGTAAGAGTAGAAGTCATAATTTCAAACTGTAGCCGACTTATTTGGGGGAAATCATATTCATAAATTAGTTTCCACAAAGAACCCAGTTGTTCACTTTTAAGACGTTACTGTTGTGATTAGTAATTAATTGGTTGTTCTTTATTAATTGGTCATAGTTCACAAGTAGTTCTCAGTGAGGAGATTTTTATTTAATAATTATCACATATCTAATAAGGAACTACCTTTGTCCTAAATTTGCTACTACTTACTGCTTAGTTAATCTTGCTTCTCTATTAGTTAATAGTATTAAGTTGAGTGTTAATGTAGTACTACCTATTACTTCCTGCATAGTTACTTGTTAACAACGGACCATTATTCTAAAGTGTTACCGTTATAGCTTTTATACAAACTTTTTTTTTTTTTTTTTAAATGAATCAATACACTTGTACAATTATTAAATAAATATTTAATTTCCACTGTCATGACCCCTTTAACCACAGATTATTGCATAACTCAGTCAGATATATTTACATTTTCTTAGAATCTCTGCATCAGGATATGAAACTGCACGTATGCATATTGTAGAACCTGGTCAGAAAAGAACGCACACACATGTTTAACTTAAGAAACTAACCTAACTTCATCCGCTCGTAAAATGAGCAAATGACCAACTAGCGTCCGGCCATACTCCCTTTACCACCCGAGAGACTCGTAAAACATGATAAGGTGAGGATGAACGGCCCGCGCTACATCTGTTCAGAATCTAAAAACGGATAATTACTCCTTTGGAGAAGCTCCAGAACCAGAGTGTTCGCGATACTGCGACCCCGCTAACATAAACTACCTTTCCGATAAACAAAATTTGACTGACTTACAACTTCGTTTCAACAACGACGATCACCAGAGACACACAACGTGATACTCCTCATGACCTCAGAACCTCAGCTCTGGTCTCCTGCATTCCAGGAGAAAGCCCTTTTCTCTTACAACAAAGGAATTCTAGTTATACAAAGTTTCTTCCAAACTTTTATGGACTTTGCTAGAAAGGACAATCAAGAAAAATATATATGAATGTGGTATTCTATGTTTCATTTAATCTTACTGTAGTTATCAGAACCAAGGATATTTTAATCTATGATTTAACTCATCAGTAGGTAAAATTATAAGTAGTCGAGATGACAAATACCTCATGTTGATGTCTTATATACATGTATATCGATATATAGACATATGCTTGGTGTTTTATGCTATGCATGGTGTGTTTTAGTTTGATCTTTTCTTTATAACGGTCTTTTTGAATAATATATAGCCTTGTCTAGTATTGGGTCAAAGCTTGTCTTAAATGCCAGAAGTTGAACAGAACTATATGTCGATTTTCAGTCTCGTATGAATGAGGAATACTTTTATAAGAAGTTATTAAGAAATGGTCCTTCATGTGACATATTTACGACCAGATAATGTATGCACGAAAAGAAGTCGTGTTGGGCGGGGCTCCGCCCTACAGAGACAATGTGATTGGATCAGACAGTGAAAAAGGATGGACTTAATTCTGTCCGATAAGAACAGACACCCCCAACTTTGAATTAGTTGAAGTTGAAGCAGAGCTCAGAAAAGAAAACCGGGGTGAACAACCGGTTGAAACCTGCAAGGAAACTTGGCTGAAAGTCTGGGCGTTGCCCTCCTGATCCTGCTGCGAAACATCTGGCTGATCATCTCAAAGACTTCAACACTGTCAACTTCAGACCAAAACTTGCAAAGAACTTCAAAGCCTTGCCATTCGCGCGCTGCCAAGAAGCCACGAATCGTAGAGAGGACTCCCGAGTGACGTCACGCGACAACGACACAGCGCGAAAGTCGGGGATTCCCTCAAGAATTAGGAGCCTTCAACTCAACTTCAACTCACAGCAAGTAAAACAAACAAGTCTCTTATTCGCTGAAGCTGAATTGAATTGAATGAATCGTTAAAAGATAACAATAACTGAGTCTTCTGTTTGTGACGGCCTAAGGTCGTTTTATTCTCGGGAAAGAGAATAGCTTATCTCTTCAAACTGCTTTGATCTTGCCATAGTGTGTGTATATGTGTGTGTATGTGTTTTGTTTGTATTATACCCTAGAATAGTAAATAAACTCTCGATTCATTTTTATTGAATAGTTGTCACGCCCCTGGACTGTCTTGTGTTTTGCTCTCCATGTGTTTTCCTTCCTCATGTGTGACCTAGTTTCTGCCAATTGAGTTAATCACCTTCATTGTGTTCACCTGTCTGCCACTCGTTATCCCCACTATATTAGTTGCTGTCCATTGAGTTCCTGTTGTCGGTTATTGTTTATGTTACCCTATGTGTGTATCTCCTCCTTTTGAAGTTCCATTAAATCTCTTGTTCCCGTTGAAACCTTCGTCTCCGTGCATCTTATGTGTTCCCCGTACACGCAACCGTGACAATAGTCTGGTGCCGTGATTTTCAAATCTTTAATTATTTGCCATAGATCGTGTTACCTGTGCTCAGAGATTTCCTAATCAAATCTGTATTATCAACAATATGAAGAATTGCTCATTTATACTGTATTAATACTTGCTGGTCGAGCAGTTAATAAGGCATAAATTGTACCTTCTGATTAATATCAATTAATCTATACATTGGTGATTAATATTAATTAATCCGATCAAAGTCGGATTTCTACGATTTGATTCCCTAAAGCTAAAATTTATAAATAAAAGGATAAAACCCTTGCTAAATCCTTTACAATATTCTTAAATAAACAAGTGTTTGATTCCCCTTAGGCTCTTTACTCATGTTACTCATGCTGCATATCTGGATTCAGTCACGTAGTGGTTGTTGTTTTCAGCTGTAATGTATCAGTGCAGTAATTTCATGTTATTGATTATAGGAGATCTGTCATCCTGCAGTGTTGTGACAATGAGATTGCTTTATAAATGTGCTGTATACAGAAAATGTTTGCATTACTGCATTATTAGGCACATACGGACATCAAGAAACAGCTAATCTCGACAATGGTTACAATCAACCAAATATTCCGATAAATGGACCAACTATGAACGTAAATAAATGCAAATAATAAGAATAAATGGAAACACTAAGGCAAAAACACTTGTGTAGTGGACAGCACATTCCAGGGCCCAGTTTATGGCGGGGCCCCTCTCTGACCACAATAGTGGACAAAGGTTTGCTACATTTTGATTGGATCTTGGTGGACTAACATAAGCAAACTGTCCACCTCTTAGAGGGCAAGAAGACGACCTTTGGTAAAAAGCCCGGGAAGGACAGGACTTCTCATTGGTCAAATGCAGTTTCTGCCCTTCACCCACCAACAGACTGATTCCTAAGGTTTTGGCCTGTGACTGCCATAAAAATTCCTTAGGACCTCTGGATGCAGCAGCAGTGGGTGAAACAAAGAGAGATCACAAAGCTCCATCCAAATCCATTCATAATTATGTTCTCAAACCTTAAACTGATGCAAACTACAACACACATCCTACTTATTCAGAGAAATAAGTATTCTTAGTGACAGCGACGTGTAGTGCAACATCTTACACAAACTCAGCTGTTGATGGACAAATGAATGCATGCATGACAGTTCAATCTTCTTCCATCATGTTTGGACTTAATGTGTTCGTAACATTGCCAAGGGTATTCTGGTTGTGGTTTGATAAGTGAATGATGCATTGGTACAACTTTTGTGACACTTTACTAACTTTGTGTTTGGACTATGCAAATAAGTTCCACAGGAGGAAAGAAGGGTGGGCCACACCGTGTCCCCCCACTCTGATGGAAACAGCCAATCACAGCATGGAAACGGAGAAGCGCCAGATTGCAATCTCCTCCTCATCGAAAAGAGATAAAGGTACCTTCCCAAAAGACACTCCTTGTTCTGAGTCTTCGGCCTGTTACAGGGTAGGCAGCAACAGATCAACCAGATCTGAGTCTCCGGCCTGCAAGGGTGAGACACTAACAGATCAACCAATTGCTGAGTCTCTAGCCCAAAGAGGCAGAAGACACACAGACATCTGTAACAAGGTTAAGCTCCAGCGAGCCAACCTTCACTCCAAGGTACCTTGGCTTGCGTGTTCCAGGCTAAGGACCTTCTGCACCTACTCCAGGGCCACATCTGCGTGTTCCAGATTCTAGGACCCTTTGGTGCTCCAGGAGATCAGCGTCCTCCAGCGCTTCGTGTTCAAAGCTGTCGAAACGCATTTCTGCTCTTTTCCCCACTGCATTGTTACCAGCACAACCAGTGGATGAAGTCACCGCCACCGGACTGCTCACTCGACCACAGAGAACGTAACTATCACTTATCCAAACCTCTTCCAGAGACCTTGGCATTGTTGTATATTATCGGTATATGATTTTTCTAATTTACATTAGATATCATATAGCTGATTGCAGTTTACAGCAAATCTTCACCTTATTTATTTCAGAGTAGCAACAGTTTATCTTTCCAGATAACGTAGCTCTGACATTGCAACACCCAACATAATCACTTGCATTTTATGCATCTTATGCACTTTATTCCTATTTCATTTATGGTATTCGTTTAGTAGTTGTTGATTACTCTTGTCTATTTTTTGTTAATAAATTCTATTTTATTACACTTGTGTCTTCCTTGTGTTGATGATACAGAAAGAGGTTCTACAAGTTAGAGATCCCACCAATCTTTCTTATGTGATGTACTCATAACCACACCTTAAGTGACACGTGATCCAAATATCATAACGTCATTGGTGACGCGGGTACCCATCACTACACCATTTCGCCTCCCTAGGTTGGCGAAAGCAAAAATCACTACACTTGCAACACAGAGCAAGTGTGATTCACTTCTCGCGAGTCAACGAGATCAAAAACTATTTAACTAAAGGTTAAGAGACTGAAGAATATGAGGAATTTAAACTCATTTACACTGAAGAAAGTACTTGTCCATGAAAGAGAACAAATGACAGAAATGATCTTGCTCTATCAGTGCAGTCATAACTTGTGAAGTTAGTTTATATAGTTGATCATTTGTAGCGATACAGACTCAAAAATGTAAGGTCACACGTAGTAATATTTAAAGTGTTATCTATTGATTCTACAGCTTATTTATAATTACATATGATCTGTATATATTATTATAAATAATTAAATAAATACTACTATAATAATTGTTAAACTGAGATTGCTTGTGTGTAATGGATTACTAATAATAATATAAATCATATAATAATTGTATAAATAATATAAAATAATTCTAAATATTATCATTAAAGCCAGACCATTCTGTTGCTTTTTTTTTTTTTTTTTTTATTATATAGTGACATTCAATTTTGAGAAAGAGAAACTAGGGGAGTGACTTTTTTTGCATCAAACATGTGTCACTTTGCTCACATCTGATTGGTCCAATTTCAGTTTGATATCTCTAACCCAGAACATAACCTGCCCCGGAGCAGGTTACCTGTACCTAAAACCCAGAAGTTAATGTGTTGAAGCCTTATTGTTACTGAGAAGCAGTAAGGAGGTGGGTGCCATTTTCTTTGTTAAATCTTTTTTTGGTAACACTTTATTTTGATGGTCCTTTTTCAGCATTCTGTTGACAATAAGTAACTTTGCATCTATATGTTCTTGGCGACAATAGGATGGGATTCCACTGCTGATCGTCCGGGACCTGAGGACGTTAGTTGGCTGATCACCCTAAATCCACAAAGGGTTTAGTGACTGGAGTAAGCACCAGATCTAAAGCTCATGAGAAAGTGACACTGCAACCGGACAGCCTGAATGAGGATGAACGGGAGGAAAGAGGAGAGCACGTGCAAGTGTCTGTGCCGGACGGAACTGTAATGGTTTTCCGGCCATGGAATGAGAAAGACTTGAAAGAGGCTATGATGCACCTGCCACACCCCAAAGTCTCTGGAGTCTCTTAGTCCCACCCTGCAAGGACTGAAACATTTGCTTATGCTCAAACTGGGGGCCACAGACTGGCACAAAATAAGACCACATTTCCCCACGGGCAACGCCCAAAGGAAGAACGTGGACTGGAATCACGCCGACAATGAAGCATATCGTCTCGCAGTGACAACACTGTCAACGGATCGAGACTGATTTTCCAGTAAGAGTGAACACCACCAAAATCAACTTCTGCATTACTGGAGTCGGATGCGAGAGGAGACATTCCACAGATGTAGGAATCTCATCTGCGAAGCAGCCCCATGAGTGGACTGAAACCTGAGATAGCTACAATCATCAAACAAACTTGCATTGGATGGGAGGACGAGAAACTGGAAAGGATTAGACAGCATGCTCTCCATGCAGAAAGACTGCTGGAAGAAAGAGGGGGATAGAAAAAGGAGAAAGAGCTTCAACTGACAACTCTGACGATGTACCAGGGCCCACCGAGACAAGGAACAGAGGCCGAGGAGAGGGGGCGTAGGAGAGACAGAGGACAGAGACTGTCTCAGATCAATCCAGATGTTTGTTATTTCTCCGGAGAGAGGAGACACTGGAAGGTGGAGTGCCCAGCTTTGATGGGTCGAGTAGCGGTTGGACCGGCAAAGGCAGACTGACAATAGAGACTTTCACAGCAGAAACTAGAGAAGGAGGGGGGAGTCAGGAGCAAAGTCCACCAAGGCCACGCAGCAGAAACAGATAAGAACAAAACGCACACACACTTCTAACCCAGTTAACTGCAATGAAGTAAATTTGCTTGTTCTGATACATGATCACATTGCAAGACTAGAAAATGACATATCTTCTCTTGACAAGAAAATAGGCACATATAGTCATTTGAATGAGTTAGCATATAAACAAATGCCACGGGGGCTAGCAATTCTGTATTTAGAATAGATCCAATTCCGAAATTAAGTGGACATTTTTTTTGGTCAACTTCTGTGTCTGGTCATACTGTCAGAGAGGATTTCACTGTACCATTGAGATGTGAGGATGAGAATGGCATGAGCTTTAAACGTTGTTGCCTACTGTCAGAAAACTGCGCTCAAAATTTGTTAGGAAGAGATTTAATGTGCATTTCTCTGTTATCTAGCCCTGATGGAATTCAAGTGGTCCAATGCCAAATTCAAACTTTAGCCACAATCCAACAACCGCAGTTGTACATTTACCAGTGGAAACTGAAAGATGATGAATTATGTGAAAAACTTGTCAATGCTGCAAAAGACAGTTTCACCTAATTCTGAAATTATGCAATTCTCTGATTTACTTTGTATTTACATGTATCAATTGGAAGAGATTAAATCTTTGAACAGAAATGGTTGCAATGTGTATATACACGATAGACTTGAAATGGTTAATCTGGACAGAAAACAGATGTGCTGTTGCTGTTGATTTGAGAAGTGAACAGCAAAAGTTTTTTGATGTTGTTGATATATTCCCACATGTCTCATTGTCCAAAAAGAACGATGGCCATTGGGAAGACATTGGTTTATTTGTAAAAATGTGTATTTTTCATGTGAATTGGGTGGAGACAGCAGAGGAAAATTTTTAATACAATCCAACGCTGTCTGCATACCGGATGTTTTTTGCACAAGCCTGCTGTTAAAGCTGTACGCACAGTCTGTGTGATTGATAATGCAATGACAACACACTCACACTCCCTCCTCTCAGCAGAAGTAGTAGAGATTCACCCAGCTCTAAAAGAGGTTCTTAAAACACTTTGGGCCCCACCTCAATTTGATGTTGGACTGATTAAAATTTGTGAACCAGTCCGAATCACTCCAAAATCTGATTATAGACCATGCAAGCCTCAGTATTCCCTGAAAAAAAGGTTGAGGGAATAATACCAGTTTTTGAATCATTAAAAGCAGCTGGGTAATTATGCCTTGTGAGGATTCTCCTGTGCGATTTTTCCCTGTTAAAAAGATAATGAAACATGCGAACAAGACACTGTGACACTTTTAAAACAGTTGGTTACTGAGGGTCACAAAGCCAGTTTGTCAAAACTGCAATTTGCAAAAAGGGAAGTGACATTTCTAGGTCATGTCATTACTAAACATGGTAAATCTGAGAAATCAAAAGAGGCAATTCAAAAGATTCCAAAGCCTGTCAAAAAAAAACAACTAATGTCATTTTTGGGCATGTGTTCATACTGTCGAATGTTCATTCCAAATTATGCCATTGAAGAATCGCCCCTGAGCGATTTGGCTCACGGGAAGGGCTTGCAGCCACAAGACAAACTGACATGGACCCCAGAAGCAGAAAAAGCATTTGAGAATTTAAAAATATTGTCATAAACTTCACCAACCCTCGGACTTCCAGACCCAGAGAGAAATTTTGTACAAACTGTTGATGAGAAAAATGGGTTCATGACTTCTGTTCTGTTACAGGATCATGGGGGGAAGCTGAGACCGGTGGCCTACATTTCTAGTAAGCTTGATCCAGTAGCAAGAGCTGTTGCAGCGGCAGAAAAAGCTATTTTAGCTTCAAGGGAAATTGTGGGGTACTCTGACATGACTCTACTCATGCCGCATGTGGTCTCAATGATCCTGTTAGAACAGAAAATATCCCATTTGTCAACCGTCAAATGGTTCAGGTACAATGCAATTTTATTGGAAATGCCAAACATCACGATAAAAAGATGCACAGTGCTAAACCCGGCTACACTGCTCCCGATGGAGTAGGACAGGGAAGAACACGATTGTGTTGCCACATTGGAACAGGTCTGTACACCAAGACCTGATTTAAAAGAGACCCCCTTAGAAAATGCTGACTTAATTCTATTTGTCTATGGTTCAGCATCTAGAGATCCAAAAACTGGCAAAAACAAAGTAGGTTGTGCTATAACCACTACATATGACACAGTAGCATCTGGAGCGCTCCCCGTGCATTGCTCTGCGCAAGCCTCTGAATTAGTAGCATTGACGGAGGCTTGCAAAATTGCTGAGGGACAAACAGTTACCATTTACACAGATTCTTGTTATGCTTTTGGGGTTTGTAATGAATTTGGGGCATTGTGGAAACACAGAAAATTTCTAAAGTCTGATGGTAAGCCTGTCCTAAACCATGATAGAATAGCAGCATTGTTAGAAACAATGGGTGAAGGCCGAGTGCAAGCTGGAAAACAACCTTTGGCTGAGTACTGAAGGCAAACCATGTCTGCCAAAACACTTTTTCCCACACAATGCAAAACTAGTACATGGACTAGGTCATCTGAGTAAAGGGAGAATGTTTGATTTGCTGAAACAATATTGGTTCATGAGGAGCCGAAATTCCAGAGAGGCCCCAAGAAAACAGGACAACGTCATAAATCAGATTCCTAGCTCCGACATCTGAAGGAAGCCTAACCAACAAGCCTCTTCCAGAACAGCTTGCAACATTAAGACAAAAGAACACTTATTGATAAGTCCAACGCAGGAAGGAGATCATCACATTTGGGGCAAATAATCAAGATTAATGGTCAAAGAGATGGCCATCACATGTGTTCCACGAGAGAAATCACGAGCGTCTTTAGATTGACATTTCCCCCACACATAGTAGACAAAGAACCAGACTGAAATTCCTGTGTCCAAAGAATGTCTTTTGGTCTCCACAGAACTACACAGAAATGTTATTTTTCATATGCGCACAAAACCATCCTAAAAGGACATTTCTATGCATATTATGTATGTAACCCACACATTAGACTATCATGTTTTAAGCACATATTATGTATGTCTTTTTAATAACTTTTGAATGACTTTAAGGTTTATTCGTGTTTGGTATGTATGAGTTTGACGATTCTAGTGTGAAACGTTTCTTCCAATTGATTCTTTGTCAAATGTATCATATTCTGGTTATAGAAAATCACATCCATAAGTATACTTTGCAAGAGTTTGTAAAATTTGGACCATGTGACTGATAACATGCTGATTTATGATGGAAGGAACAACCCTAACTAAGATAATAGCCTGTCTAATTGGTCAAGACACCAGATGGGATGTGTCCAGAAGCCGAGTTTAAAACTCAGGACACCATCAAATCTTCCCTTCTCTCTTCTGCGTTCTTCTTCAAATCCAGCTTCTCTCAGCGTTTTGACGCTGCTCTTTGAGCGCCATTCCAGCCTGCTTCGGCCAGCACGCCAGTTGCTACCACAATGAGAAGAAAAATCACCTAGTCTCGTTACTCATTTTATTCTTTTACTTTATTTTATTTTCTTTCCGTTGAATCTTGTGTTCAAAAGTTAAGTTTGCCGCAAAGTCCAGCTCCGACTGCACCCGCTTCAAACTTCAACCAGCAACGGACTCCAAAACCATCCTCAGCCAACGCCCAACCATTGGCTCCCCAAGACATCACTTCAAAGACTACTGAACTTCCAGCCAATCACCAACTTGGGAAAACCCCTTTCCTGCAAGGACGACGAAGACAAAAGGGAATCCCTGTAACACAAAGGCAACGCAAGCAAGTAACCTCCAGGGTCTAACTGAGCTGGTGCATTTAATATAAATTTTAGCCTCATTGAGAAACTCAGTGCGATGGTTAATTAAGTGATTGATGGTTGTTCAGGTCTATGCAATAGCACATATTGCTATAAACTTGGGATTTCACATTCTCATTCTCTAAACTCATCCTTTCTCTCTTTCTGCAACGTGTGAATGTGTGAATGCATGTGTTCATGTGTTAGATTAGTTTATGTCTTAAGACTTTGTTTATATAAACCTATTTATATTGAAAAGAGAAGTATCTTGTGTTTTGTGCTTACAAGTTAATGTCTTAATGTGCCGATCTTGTTACTGTGTTTATTAATACTGTTTTCACTATATTTTGGATTTTAAAATCCAGTGCAGAATTAATGTTATTTGGCTCGTTCAGTGAATCGCTGCCGACTCAGTGATCAGCCGTGAAACAGTGATTCTGTTCAAATTCCCTATAAAATCATAAATGATTCCCTTTGAGCTAAATTAAATTATTTACATATTAAACCCTACAGTTCACAAAAGGATTCACTTCCTTTGCGGACATTTAACCCTCTGGGGTCTGAGGGTGTTTTGGGGGCCTGGAGAAGTTTTGACGTGCCCTTACATTTATGCTTTTTTCAGTTGCTTATAAACATATAAATGGCTAAAGTCTTATATCACTGTAAACAGCACAAACTGGGCTACAATAATATGTTAGCAGCATTTATGTACATGATTTTGTTTTTGAGAAAGAAAAGTTTATGCGTACTTAGTGAAAAACTAAAATTTTGAAGTCACTGAAATAAAGCCATAAAACACATACAAAACATTTGTTCACAAGACTTCTGAGAACTCGATCTTGTAGCCTACAGTTTTTTCTTCAAAATGATATGTAAATCATCTTGTTTACTTGCTCACAGAAAACAATATATTGATTTAAAGTTTCTAAGTCACTTTTTGAGTAAAAAGGGTCTATGCAAGAGGGCGTCAACCTTCACATTCACACCTGAGAAGACAAAGGCCTGCATAATGAGCTGCATAATTAGCTTCATAATGAGCCGTTCAGGCAGGTATGTGACTGAGAGGGAAGAGTTACAAGAAAGAATATGAGGACAAAATAAATTTATATTTTTTTTGTTAGTAGTTTATTAAGAATATATTTAGCTATCACACAAAATAACTTGAGACTCACTTGCAAGTGCAGTTAAACAGTTTATTAGGAACAATCAAAGCTGACTTTTTAGCATCATTACTCCAGTCACATGATCCTTCAGAAATCATTCTAATATTCTGATTTGCTGCTCAAAAAACAGTTATTATAATTATTATTATTTTGAAAAGAGCTGAGGTTTTGCAGGTTTTTTTGATGAATAGAAAGTTCAGAAGAACAGCATCGTTTGTAACATGATAAATGTCATTATCATCATTTGTGTGCTAAATAAAAGTTTTAATTTCTATATATATTGACTCCATGCTTTTGAATGGTATAGTGTATATTGTTACACTTGGAGTAGTAATGATGCTGAAAATGTAGCTTTGATCACAGGAATAAATTACATTTTAAAATATATTCAAATAGAAAGCAGTTATTTTAAATAGTAAAAATATTTCGCAATATTACTGCTTTAGCAAATACAACATTATGTATTTTGGACATAAAGGCTTGGTGAGCAGAAAAGAATTCTTTACAAAAACATAAAAAATCTTAATGTTCAAAAAGTTTGGACTGGTAGTGTGTCATTCCTGCAACAGATGCTGTCAAACAAGTGAAACAAGTAAATCATACCTGATATTAACGTGTTTTATTTAATTGTTTCTGCTTCTTTCCATGGATTCAAGAAGAAAAAACATAATCAGTAGTCAAGGAGTTTGTTTTACCATAGAATATCAGTGTAGCTGAACATCTGATGTTGGTTCAGCGCTCTCAGAGGAAAACAGTTTGAAGAAAGTCATCAGGATTCATCTGTGGTGCAGATTCAATAAAATACAAACACCCCCCCCCCCAAAAAAAGAATATCAGGAGCATCTGTATATATATATATGTATAAAGAAAATACATTTTATATCTGAGAAACTAATCATTATTGTTTAGCACATTATTAGAATATATTTTTGAACAGAGTAGGCTATTAACAATAAACGTTCTAAACATACTTAGACTCGTAACATTCATCATGTTACAGTGTACACTCATATTACTTTTATTGTTTTATATAGAGCATGAAAACATCATCGCGCCGTAAGAAATTTAAATACAATGAATTGCCTATCATATTCAAAATGTTTTACACGATTTCAAACATTGTAGTCAGGGATTATAGTTTGGGAAAAACCCAACTATGATAACCTAGTCTGTATGATTTTATAGTAGTCTAATCATTTTGATATGATTCAAAAGCACAAAGTTTAGTTGTTATTATGAGTGTATAAAAATAAAAGTAGACCCTTTACAGATTCGATTGATGTATTGCTCTTATCTGTACGATCAAAACTGAAAGTGTAATTTAAGTTCTATTCGGCGTTATCAGGAGATTATGCCACAAAACGCATATATGCGTTTGTCGACCCCAGAGGGTTAAGAACAAACTGATGAAGTGTTGTGAGCAGACAGGATTGTCTTGGGTAAAAGCACTCCCCATTGTGTTAATGTACATGAGAATGAGAAAAAGAACAAAGTCTAACTTGAGTCCTTTTTAAATTATGTTTAGCAGGCCAACTTCCATTGGAGTAGGACCAGAACCACGACTAATGCCCTATACAGCCTTGTGTGAAGATGACATGTTAACGTTTGTCAAAATTAATCTCATGTTCTCTCTCAGATATCTCAGCAGGATGCTCTGCCAAAGCCAGCGAAAGGAGTCTTGCATGACATCAGGCCTGGCGATTTCATGGTAATCAAGGAATTGAGGAGAAAACTTTGGAGATCTAAGAGGTGGAACAGTTCCTGCTGATAACACACACTGCGGTGAAAGTGGCAGAGAAAGCTACATGGGTACACACAAGTCACAGCAGGAAGGTTCCAGCACCACCAGAGGGCAACAGATCTGTAACGTAATTGACCGCTGCCCTGTGCCAAGGGGGACGTCTGACTGACTAAATCTGGGGTCAGTGCAGGCCAACGAATAACAACAAGGAATCAAGTTCTACCTATCACCGTAGAGGAAAAAGGAGTGCTTGGATCAGAAACATTGTGGTGGAACGCCAGACATTTGTTCACCCAAATAAAAAAATATATGCATATTATTCGATATAAGTGATCAATAATGATCAAAAGGGAGGAGTGTAATGGAATTTTTCATTCTATTTTTCATGTTTGCATTAATCTCATTCAATTACATATTACATAACATATATTCTTTTTCCTATATATCTGTTGAGTTCAAATAATAAAAGCTAGGCCACAAGGGCATTAAGTTCTTCTATGAAACGTGCATTAACAGGCAGTATCATGCACTCTGGGGATGTACTATGGGGTGATGTGCGCTGAGTAACATGATTGGTGCAAAGTTTTATTTGTCCTTCCATGTATCCTTTTGAATAATATAAAGTCTGGGCTGTAAGCCTGCCTGTTATCTCTTTGCTCACAGACTCAAGCTGTGTGTAAACCAGATCATTTTCTGCAGAGAATTAAAGCAAGACAAAGACAAAACTCTGTTTGGTTTTTCATTCTCAGTCCTCTCAATTATTTCTTATTACTTTGTCGTGGAATTTCTTATTAATCAATGTCAACTAACTCTCATTAGTGGACTTTCTGAATAATATCTGCTAACTCTTTACTGTGATGGTCTCCCAACAGACATTCTACTAACTATATAAATAGCTTTGCACATAAGTACATCAACTTATTCTAACCCTAACCCTACCAGTCTACCAATACTCTACTAACACTCTAATGAGAGTTAGTAGATATGTAGGTGCAATGATATTTTTAGTCAACAGAATGTTAAAGGGACCATCAAAATAAACTGAAACCTTTTTTTCTTTCGTGAGGGTCCTCTGGAGTTATAATGAGAGGATTTTTCATAATCCAGGCAGACATATTTAAATTTTATTAAAATCTTTGCATCAGGATATGAAACTGCATGCATGCACATTCTTAAATAAACCAGTGTTTGGTTCCCACTAGGCTCTTTACTCATGTTTCATATCTGGATTCAGTCATGTAGTGGTTGTTGTTTTCAGCTGTAATTTATCAGTGTACAAATAAATGGCAATTGAATGCATGTTCAACAAGAACGGTTTTAAAAAAAGTTAATCTTCTGGTTTCTTGGCATTGTCTACACTTCTTTTCAACAACAACAACAACAAAAAAAGTTTCTTCAGATATTCTGTCTCAACCAGGTGTGTCTCTGTGAACCTGCAGCAACAGGAATCCCAATGATCACACGATCAAGATTATGGCCACTTTAATGCTTCATTTGCTTCAGTCAGTGCTAGACTGCTTGAAGTGCTTGTTGATACTACCACCATCTCAAGGGCAGAAGTAAAACCTTAACGGTCTTTTGTTTCTACCATCATTTTTCATGTCTGTTTCATAGTAAAACAAAAGCTTATCTGTGTGTGTTCCTGGCTAACAAGGAATGTTCTCAGAACTTCGGCTATCATTCTGGTGATGTTCTTTCAAAGTAATGAACAAAGGTACTTCCAGTAACATTAATAGCATATTTGTTCAAAGTTATCTTGTCTTTAATCATCTTCTTAAGAGCTTAGCAAATATATCATCATTTATACATAATGTTATAAGGCGAACGAGACGTGAGGCGTGCGGATCCATTTGCAAGGCTTTTATCTAGAGACGAGGTCATTAAACAGGCAAGGTTCAGAAAATGGCAAACAGGTAAAACACAGGCAAGACAAAGAGCAATCCTAGGACAAATGTGGGTCTTTGATCAGTGAACAATGTCCAACAGGGCAAGGCAACGAGATAATCCAGGTACACAAGCAATAGTCCAAGTGAGGTGCAAACAGAGTCCAAACAGCAGGCAAAGGGTTAATCCAAGATACATAGGCAGAAGATCAGGAAACGAATGACTCAGGCAATAAAATAGAAAAACTAGACTTAGACTAGGAAAACACAGAAGGGCTCATGCTAAATGCTAGAACAATACTCAGCGAGCTGAAGGAGGAAGTCCAAGGCTTATAAAGCATGTCTGAATGTCAGTGATGGGAATAACGGCGTTACTAACAGCGTTATTTTTTTCAGTAAGGAGTAATCAAACGAATTACAAACGCCGTTACCGTTACTGACAATAAAATGTGGCATTACTATATTATATTATTAGAATTTATTTTTTCAGTTCATCTGAATGGATGCGCAGTGCAGCTGTATTTGACGTACCATAAACTCTAGTGTGAAGGCGCATGACTCGCAGTTGCTTTCTCTCACATACACGCACTCAAAGAAAGATACAGAGCAAGAGAGTCTTTCATAACATGCAGAATCAACGCGCTACATGTAAATGATATTCTTTGTTGTATTTTCCTATCAAAATAACAGAGTTCCTTTGGAATTCTTCAGCTTTTAAGACCTGCCGGGCTCTCTGGTTGTGGGCAGAACTAATGCGCAAACGACAATCACATTGGCTGGCGCTCACCTATTATCCTTCCTGTTTTGATTTCAGCAGATCAGTTCGAGCGAACGCAGACAACGTGATTAATATTCATGAACCCAGCAGCTCATTAATCATTAGTGCGTTTTATATTGATGACAAATATGCATTCATACTTGGTTATTTTAATTACTAAAGTTCTACCATCATATAATATTAAAATTATCATAATATTATATTATAATGCTTGACTGACTGATACTAAGTGTCAGTAGATAAATAGTGTAGATTAATGTACAATGTTTTATAATAATAATTTATTCTTTTTAGTGTCCATTTCATTAGTTTAACATATTTAATATTGGGGGCATCCAAAGTTATTTGACATTTGAACATTTTTTTAAAAGTAACGCAATAGTTACTTTTCCTGGTAATTAGTTACTTTTATAATGATGTAACTCAATTACTAATTCAGTTACTATTTGTGAGAAGTAACTAGTAACTATAATTACTTTTTTTAAAGTAACGTGCCCAACACTGCTGAATGTGTTACAAAGGTAGCGCAGAGGCTCCCTCTAGTGGCCATTGGTGGACGCACTGGAAATGATCATGCACGTGAAAGGCGCATGTGATATGTAGTTGCGCTCCACAAGAAGACAGTTCCAGAAGTTGCGATACACTGTTGGTGGTGATTATTAAGAACTGTGTGCGTCCATTGGAGAAAAGTGAGTTTAATGATATTGCTTATTTGTTTGGGATTGATTATAGATGTGTAGATTTAGAAATAATTGAGTAATTGGCTCATAATTACGCTCAAGAGAAATGATAAGTCATGCCTTGTCATTAGCAAAGGATGAACGTCATCACTGCATGATTATGCACAATGTTTGTAGGTGATTTGAGTGTTGTACCTTTATCGTTAAGACAGATAATTCATTATTTGTTTGGTACCAATTCATATGTAAGGCATAGTGATTTACAATTTATCATCTGCCTGTTTAAGCTCTTGTATTGTGCTAGAGATTGTGTTCAACTGATAAAACGGTTGGGATATGGAATAGGCCAGATGGGATATCAGGCCTAATCCCGTGCCACAAGATATTCAGGGTCAATTCAGTCCTATATATCCTTACCTCACCCGCCCTCCAACCCAAGCTCCATATTCTTTACCTCATTCGGCACACTGGCTGACGGTTCCTCTACCACAACAGCATCAATCCATGTAAGCTCCTCAATCGGCGCAACGGACTGAACCATGGCTTACATACCCTGAAATGCCATACAGTCAGCCGCAACCATCTTCTTACGAGACCTTTCCCACACTGATGCCAGTCCAGGAGAAAGTCTATCTAGGTCCTAAACCACGCAGTGATATTACGCAGCACCTGAAAGTAGTCCCCAGCTATATTATAACTAGTTACCTAGCTGGGGACTACTTTCAGGCGCTGCGTAATATCACTGCGCCTGCTGCGGCCATGTTAAGGCAGCAAAGTTCCTTGATTATTACGCCGGAATGAGAGTATAGTTCTTAATCATATCAGCCTAGAAAATCGCAACTTTTCATTTTCCGCCGGTCTTAGTACACGATATAACTACAGAAGAGTCGAGTTTTAAATAGGACAAATATCGAAACTCTTTGGTCATTTTTGAACGCCATGCTACTGGTCTAATCGGATTCAATGATCTATGCTAAGCTATGCTAAAAGTGCTATCGCCAGACCCGGAGATCGGCTGAATGGATTCAAAAACGCTAAAACTCAACTTATTAACTCTGGGGGAGTTGGAAAATGAGCCTATTTCCAAAAAAAGTGGAGTGTTCCTTTAAAAGAATTGCCCAAGTCATGGATGCTCCTGACATCAAGCGGGGGGATCATAAGGCCTTTCAACGGTTTGCACTGGAGATCAGAGCTCTAGTTGGAATGCTGGAAACCCTTGGTGTAGAGGGAGAAGTGGAGCTAAAATGTGGATCCCATGTTGCCAGACTTCTTGGTAAACTACCTTCAGAGTTGCAGGCAGACTTCCGCAGATAACTGTATTTTCAGTCTGATTCAGTCTACACATTACCTGAATTCTCTAAGTGACTCCAGTATGAAGCATGGTGTCAGAGTCATACTGAACCACCTAATAAAAGAAATCCTGAGAGCAGAGTAAAGCCAGTCCGACTAACCAGACCAGCCACAGTTCTCCATGGTGCCAAAGCTGTCTCCCAGGTAAAGAGCCCAGAACCAGGACTCAAAGCATCCACCTCAGGCAGGAAAATGGGTAAAGTGCAACCTTATTGTCCCTATTGTGAGAGCTCTGAACACTTCTTAAGTCAGTGTGCAACTTTCCAAACTTTCACCACAGAGCAGATCCATAATTGGATCACAGAGAACAAGAGGTGTATGAAATGTGGTCGATCTCATGCTGTTACTGACTGCACTCTCAAGAAACCATGCAGCATTTGTCAAAATAAACACCTCCAGATCCTGCATGAAGTCAATGTCAAGGCAGGTAAGCAGGGCATATGCATGCTGAGCTCCACTGTGGGCACTGCTTATCTGAATCGACCCACAGACTGCAGCCGGGTATTGCTGAAAGTGGTGAAGGTTCGTCTGCAGTATCAAGAACGAGCTCTGGAGACTTATGCTGTCCTTGATGACGGCTCAGAGAGGACCATACTTCTTGGTGAGGCTGCAAAAAAGCTCGGCCTGAGTGGCATTCCTGAGGAACTGGAATTGAGGACAATAAGGCAAGAAACCAAAGTGCTTCAAGGAGCATCTGTCTCTTTCAGTGTTTTCCCTGCCTCACAGCCAAAACAGAATTACCACATCAGCGGAGCATTCACTGCACGGAATTTGGGTTTAGCTGATCATTCCTACCCACTTGCCACCTTACAGAAAAGGTACAAGTATCTCAGAGGCTTGCCACTTGAACCCTTTGATCGAGTTTCTCCTCTTCTTCTCATTGGAGCTGATCAGCCTCACTTGATCACTCCAGAAGAACCAGTGCATCTGGGACCACCAGGAGGACCAGCTGCCATACGGACGAGATTAGGGTGGACACCACAGGGCCCTGCTAGAGATCTACCACAGCGCTCCAGATCTCAGAACTGTTACCTGACCTCTGTAAACCCTAAAACAGTTGAACTTCTGAGAAATGTGGAGAAGCTATGGCAGGTGGATACCCTACCATTCAAATCAGAGAAACAGGCAACACGATCACGAGAGGATCGAGAGGCACTTCAACTGCTGGAAAGTAAAACCATCCGCGTTGAGCATAACAATGTCCAGCATTATGCAACACCTCTGTTATGGAAGAGAGGTACCTCTCCTTACCATGCAACCAAAGACGCCGTCATGCTAAGCCTCAGAGGTATAGAGAAGCGACTTGCTAAAGATGAGGATAAAGCCTCAGCATATACCGCAGAGATGAGAAAGCTTGAACTGGCAGGCTCTGTACACAAGCTGGCCCCAGAGGAAGCTGCACAGAGTAAAGAATCATGGTTCATTCCCCACCATCTGGTGGAACATAATGGGAAGAACCGCGTAGTATTTAATTGTTCCTACCAATTCCAGGGCCGCAATCTCAACGAATCCCTTCTTCCTGGTCCTACCCTTGGTCCATCACTTCTGGGGGTCCTGCTTCGGTTTCGCGATCATGCCATCGCAATAAGCGGGGATATTAAGGCCATGTTCCACCAGGTCTGCCTTCTGCCTGAGGACAAGCCCCTTCTTCGGTTTGTGTGGCAAAATCTCTGCCGGGATGTGCCTCCTGTGGTTTATGAATGGCAGGTTCTGCCATTTGGTACCACATGCTCTCCTTGTTGCGCTACATATGCACTCCAGCGGCACGTCCATGATCACAGCAAAGAAGGAGATGATGTCAGGATGTCAGTTGACAGGTGTTTCTACGTAGACAATTGTCTACAAAGCTTACCATCGAAAGCTGAAGCCAAACACTTACTTGACAAATTACGGTCCCTGTTGGCATCAGGTGACTTTGAGATCCACCAGTGGGCCAGCAATGCCCCCGACATCCTCAGCCATCTGCCTCAAGATGCTCGCTCAGACAATGCTGAACTGTGGCTCACCCAGAGCTCTGCCGATATCCAAGAGTCTACCTTAGGACTAAAATGGCACTGCCCTACAGATACCATTGGCTATAAACATCGACTGGAAGACTATGGCCCAACAACAATGCGTACAGTGTACCGTACATTGGCCAGACAATATGACCCTTTGGGGCTAATATTGCCATATACAACTCGTGCTAAGGTGCTGGTACAGCGACTCTGGGATAAACACAAAGAGTGGGATGACCCATTATTACCTGAGGAGCTGCTGCAAGCCTGGAAGGAATGGGTAGAAGAACTGCTGGAATTATCTCACGTTACTTTACCTCGCTGCTATGTTCCCACAACTATGGACCAACCAGATGTGACAAGAGATGTTCATGTGTTCTGTGATGCATCCGAGAGAGCATATGGATCAGTGGCCTACCTACGCTCTGAGGGTGCTGATGGTGGTGTCCACTTGGCTTTCCTGCTGGCCAGATCTCGAGTCGCACCAAAAAGACAACAGTCCATGCCAAGACTGGAGCTTTGTGCGGCAGTCACTGGAGCTCAACTTGCGAAGCTGGTAGTCATTGAACTCACCTTACCCATCAGGAATACCATCATGTGGTCCAACTCGACCACGGTCCTGACCTGGCTTAAGTCAGATTCATGTCGATTTAAGGTCTTTGTGGGGACTAGGGTTGCTGAAATACAAGAGCTCACAGATCACCAGTCATGGAGGTATGTGAGCTCGACCCTCAATCCAGCAGATGATCTGACCAGGGGCAAAACTCTGGCAGAATTAGCACGGCCAAATAGGTGGTGTCAAGGCCCATCCTTTCTGTCATGACCACCGCATGAGTGGCCTGAAGCTCCAGCAGGTCCAGGTGAAGAAGACCCTACAGAGCTACGACGTTCTTTGTTCTGTCATTTCATCTCAACCTCTTCTGATAGCTCTGTCCCTGAGGCAAGCCACTATGCTACATGGAGCGAATTAGTAGAGGCCACAACATGCACACTCCCGCGTGAAAAAGCAGACAAAGCCGATCAATCTACTGCAAGATCTTATCAGCAGGCAGTCTTTCTTCTCATTAAACAGTCCCAACTCGAAAGTTTCCCGGAGGAATACCACCTTCTTAAAGATAACAAACCAATCCCTTCCAGTAGCCGCCTTCTTGTTCTGTGTCCTGAGTTCGACACTACGGATGAAGTAATTCGGGTAGGCGGGCGTCTCTGCAGAGCAGAAGATTTGGATCCAAACTTTAAACACCCGATTGTACTGGATCCGAGCCATGGCATCACCAAACTGTTAATCCAGGATTTTGACCAGAAGTTATGCCACCCTGGACCAGAGCGTGTCTTTGCTGAACTCCGTCGGTCATACTGGATATTAAGAGGGCGTGAAGCTGTTCAGAGGCATCAGCGTACTTGTCTAGAGTGCTGGAAGTTGAGATCCAAACCTGTTGTGCCAAAGATGGCTGACTTGCCACCTGCCCGACTTCGTTTGTTCAAGTCCGCATTTTATTCTACGGGGATGGACTGCTTTGGGCCTTTCCAGGTGAAAATCGGCAGGCGTACAGAAAAAAGGTGGGGTATTATATTCAAATGCCTCGAGCAGTGCATTTGGATGTCTTAACCTCTATTGATGCATTTCTAATGACTGTACGAAGGTTCACAGCACGCCGTGGGACCCCTGCTGAGCTTTACTCTGATCAAGGGACAAATTTCAGAGGAGGAGAAAATGAGTTGAGAGAAGCTTTCTCTGCTATGAGTCCTCAGCTGCAAGAGTTGCTGGCAAAGCGCCAGATCAAATTCCGTTTCAATCCTCCAGCAGCTCCACATTTTGGAGGAGTGTGGGAGCGGGAGATTCGCTCTGTGAAGGCAGCACTCAGCACCACAATTGGTGCTCAGAGCGTTCTGGAGGAAGTACTCAGAACAGTTCTGATTGAGGTGGAGGCTATCTTGAACTCCAAACCATTGGGGTATGTGTCATCTAATATCTCAGACGTAGACCCAATAACCCCGAATCACCTTTTGATGGGGCGACCTAATAGTTCGTTGCCTCAAGTTGTCTACCATGATTCTGAGAGCTTGAGTTGCAGGCGGTGGAGACAGAGTCAAATCTTAGTGGATCATTTCTGGGCTTTACGTTTATACGTTACTACTTACCTAGTCTTCAGCTGAGGCAAAAATGGCAAGGGACTACTGCAGACCTTACTGAGGGTTCTGTTGTGATGATGGTTAAAGCCCAGTTACCAAGGGCTTCATGGTTAGTCGGCAAAGTGGAAAGGGTGTTTCCAAGTGCTGATGGACATGTGAGAGCAGCTGAGGTAAAAGTCAATGACAGCTGAGGTAAAAGTCAATGACAAAAGATTCACCAGACCTGTAGCAAAGTTAATCAAGCTGCCTGAATTGCCTAATGAGGATTAAATTCCTTTGGAGCACATTTACTTTGCAAATGTGGGGGCGGCTGTTACAAAGGTAGTGCAGAGGCTCCCTCTAGTGGCCATTGGTGAACGCACTGGAAATGATCATGCACGTGAAAGGCGCATGTGATATGTAGTTGCGCTCCACAAGAAGACAGTTCCAGAAGTTGCGATACACTGTTGGTGGTGATTATTAAGAACTGTGTGTGTCCATTGGAGAAAATTGAGTTTTATGATATTGCTTATTTGTTTGGGATTGATTATAGATGTGTAGATTTAGAAATAATTGAGTAATTGGTTCATAATTACGCTCAAGAGAAATGATAAGTCATGCCTTGTCATTAGCAAAGGATGAACGTCATCACTGCATGATTATGCACGATGTTTGTAGGTGATTTGAGTGTTGTACCTTTATCGTTAAGACAGATAATTCATTATTTGTTTGGTACCAATTCATATGTAAGGCATAGTGATTTATAATTTATAATCTGCCTGTTTAAGCTCTTGTATTGTGCTAGAGATTGTGTTCAACTGATAAAACTGTATCAATAATGGTGCCATGTGACATTTAGTATTGTTTTGTGTATTTGCAGCCACACAAATATACCAAGAGTGTAACGCCCCATACTGCAACTACTATGCTGTCTAATGTATGTCTGTGCTGCTGAAGAAACTTCAGTAAACTGTTCAAATTGATTCCTGCCTCCTGTCCTACGTTCTGACCGACGTTCCAGGGCGAGAACTATAGCCTCCTAAGCGCCTGTGGTCCTTTCTATGAAACATTTTGAACTCTATGAAGCAGAATGGATTCAGCTGTGTATGTGTAATCAGTGCATTCAGCTGTGTGTGTGCAATCAGTGCAATGGACCATGGGAAACGCAATCCGGAGTGACATGCAAAAGTATGTGGTGTGAGAGTCAATGTAAAGAGAAGACGACATCTGGTGGTGAGCAAACAGAAGTGCATGGACAGGATTCGTGACACATACACTATAAAAAGCGTTCAATTGACTTTACTTAAAAAAAATTGAGGAAACCTGTTGCCTTAACCTTAGCATTCCTGGCAAATGTCCCACTGGTGGTACGCTGGAATGCTAACAGGTTAAAATTATTAAGTAAATAAATTGCTTGCATAATGAAAGAAATGTTAAGTGAGTTACACTGACAAATAACAGTATGAAAATGTGTTGTGTTCACTTTTTATTTTAAGTTGGACTAACTTATATTTATTAAATTGCAATTACTTAAAATTGTGAATCTACTTATTTTAAATGGTGTCCTCGTGGGTCCAGGAAGGGTGCGTTGAGGGACATCGCGCCGCCGAGGATGTGAGCCGCGGAACCTCCAGAGTCAGCGTGCAAGCCGCACCCGTATTATGGCCGACGGGCCAGGATGCCGGGCCGTTCAAGTCCCGCCTAAAGGCCGAGAAAGAAGAGGAAGAGCCGCCGCTCAAGAGAAGCCGCCGCCCCTCGAAACCGGACCAGAGCGGGAGCGTGTGCGGCCACCGGACTCCGCCCCTTGCCTGGACCCCTCCCTTCTGGAACACTGCCCTCCTTCACGAGCCCCGCAGCCCCACGAGGACACCAGATCCCCCCTTTTTCATGGACACTTCTTCCCCCTGGACACTTTCTTTTATTATTTTTGTTTAATAAAAGCCTCTCCGAGGCCTGACGCCACACCCACTGTATCTGTCGTTGGCTCCTCCCGTCACAATATATATATATATATCTGTACTTATAATTCACTTGTGACTGATTGGATCTTATTTCATTCATTTATTTAAAGTTGTAGGCTTCTAATACAATTCTTGAAAATACATAATTCTTCAAAACAGACTGCACAAAAACATTTTTATGAAGAATTGTGAAGTCAACTCACTTTTATTGACATATAGGGCTTCATACAATACAGATTGTGTCAAAGCAGCTTTGCATTGTTAAACAGGAAAACAGTGTGTTGATAATGCTTACAAAATTCAGTTCTGCTGTAAAAAGTGGACACTAATAAACAGTCAATTTTTAAATAAAAGTCAGTTCATTGTTTATGTAGTGATGTCATCTCAGTCCAGTATCTGTGCAATCAAGTCAATGATATTCCCAAAAATTAAGGAAGCCAAAGGTGACAGAGGCAACCAAAACTCCATGGAAAAGGATAGAGAAAAAAACCTTTGGAGAAACTATGCTCATTCAAAAGGCCAGTTCTGCACTGTCCAGATGAAACCAGCATGATGTGGTTTTTCGTGGTCTTTGCTGAGGTATAGTTACGATGACCGTCTAGTTGACGAGGTCTTTGCGGGGGATCTATCTCTAGGGTTCATCTTGTCCTGGTCTCCGCTGACATTCAGGGCTAAAGAGGTCATCTCTAGGTACTGATCCACCATCTGATCTGGATACGGACTGGGTCCGGGTGGCTATGGTGACCTTGGAATAAGAATGAGACAGACTGATATTAGTGTAGATGTCATTCTTATTTGTTTTTTGCCATCAAAACATCACAGTATACGTCCACTCAAATACAAGTGTTGTATCATTTTGTATTTTTTTTTCTGCAAACAGCTGGAAAGAGGTAAGCTTGTTTTAAGCTGCATTGAACCTTGATGGTATATAATGTTATTTGGTGATAGTGGTGTTGGAAAGTTGCTAATGTGACTCAAGCTGAGAATATGCTTTCATAAAGTAAGTAGACTCGTGAATTATAAATCATAGCAGAAACTCATTAACTAATTTCACTAGATGTCCAGTTTTGTTGTTCAGTAATCTCCATCTTGAATCCTTTAATAATAGAATATGTACCCATGGTTAAAAAATACCTAGGCCTATAATAAAATACCAATGTAAAATTAATAAAAGTATACTGACGTGCTAAATCACTCCAAAACATAAGATTGTTGTTTAGCATAGTAGGTAATAGATACAATGTAATATTAGAATAGGTACTGTGACGGGAGGAGCCAACGACAGACACAGTGGGTGTGGCGTCAGGCCTCGGAGAGGTTTTTATTGAACAAAAATAATAAAATAAAGTGTCCAGGGGGAAGAAGTGTCCATAAATCAGGGGGGATCTGGTGTCCTCGATGTGCTGCGGGGCTCGTGAAGGCGGGCAGTGTTCCAGAAGGTAAGGGTCCAGGCAAGGGGCGGAGTCAGGTGGCCGCACACGCTCCCGCGGTCCTGGGCACGAGGGGCGGCGGCTTCTCTGGAGCGGCGGCTCTTCCTCTTCTGCCTCTTACGGGCATTGGCGGGATGGACGGCCCGGCATCCTGGCCCGACGGCCGTTATATACGGGTGCGGCTTGCACAATGACCCTGGAGGTTCCGCGGCTCACATCCTCGGCGGCGCGATGTCCCTCGACGCACCCTTCCTGGACCCACGAGGACACCAGCGTGCATGCACGGGGGAAGAGACCGGTCTCCCGAGGAGAGGCGCGCTCGGCATTTAACGGCGGCGGTGATGAGGCTTAATTCAGTCCAGCTGTGCCTCATCACACGCCGCCAGCCCACGTTAGTCCCACGCCCCTCCTCTCATCCACCCACTCCAGTCGGGAGCCTGGTGAAGGGCGGCGAATAAGGGACGGGGTGGTGATGATGATGAGGGGGAGGGCCGTCGGTCCGTCACATTACCCTTTAGTTTAAAAATACTTACAGTATAAACGATTTGTAATTTTACAGGTTGCTACCCCTTTATTCCTCAAACGTTGCATATAATTCCCTTATACCTACACGGAGGTACTGAATAGGTACACTATAATTACAAAAAAGTTACGCTGTAAATTGCAGGCTATAATCTAAAGCGTTACCGTGAAGTGTTAACATAATTTACCTGAATAATATCTGCATGCACAACAATGAAAAGAACACACAAAATGCTAGTGGACAGGCATTCATATACAGGTGTGGCAAGTGGAACTGGAAATGATCTGTCCAGGTTGTCACAACATCTCTCTCTGTCTTCACAAACTGCCCTGAAACACAATTTAAATATAAACGCTTATTATCAATATAAATATAGCTTCACAATGCTCTTTTTTTTGCATCTGTGGTGAATATATGACCAGAAAATACTGACAGACTGATATTTAGTCTTTAGTGAATAGTGAATAAGTGTTTATTTTTTATTTTAAATTTTGAAGTGCCTATAATTTCACAGGCTCACGTGAGTGTCTGAGATCCATAACATCAACACTCTTGTACAATTATTAAATATTTAATTTCCACTGTTTTGACCCCTTAAACCACAGATTATTCCATAACTCAGATATATTTAAATTTTCTGTCATCCTGCAGTGTGACAATGAGATTGCTTTATAAATGTGCTGTATACAGAAAATGTTTGCATTACTGTATTTAGACACATACAGACATCAAGAAACAGCGAATCTCAACAATGTTTACAATCAACCAAATATTTAGATAAACGGACCATATCTGAACATAAATAAATGCAAATAATAAGAATAAAAGGAAACACTAAGGCAATTCAGCTGAATAATTTGATGCCGCAATGCATACTGGGATTCATAAGTGAGTTTTGTACTAGCATTATGCATTGTGGCATGAAGCTTTATGTTGATTTTCACATTATTGAGACTCATACATTTCTGATCTCTGGGTGTCTAAATAATGAAGCAGATATAAAATTCTTCAAATTATCTGATTATAAAATTATCTCATAATACTGCTAAATCTTATGCTATAAAATCAAATTTACCCAGGTGAAAAATAAATATATTTAAACTGTGCTTTTTCAGACATTTTTTGTATTATTTTGAAACGACTTTTAGAATTTTAAGTGTATTTCAAGATATGTTTAAGTTCGATTTTAATCTATTTTCAATATATTTAATATATTGAAATTGTGTTAAAATGGAACCACTTTAAGTACATTTAGTGCAATTTAAATGTATTTCTTAAAATACATTTAAAATGTACTTTTAATACTTCATGAACTACAGTTAGAGTGTATTTGAAGCATCGTTTTGATGTACTTGAAGTACATTTCAATTGCATTTCAGCTTTTTTTTCAGTATATACACACGTACACACTTTGATATCTAGAAAACTTTAATATATTATATATTGTTGTGTACATTACACATATTCATAAAGTACATTAAATAAAAGTACAGCAGCATATATACCTTGGTGAAAAACAAAACAAAAAACCATACCATTAAATGTATTAAAAATGCACTTGAAATTCAAGTATGTTTATAGTATATTTGTATTACTACAAACATACTCAAGTACATTTTAAAACATACAAAAAACATAATAAATGAAAAAGATTGAAATGCTATGGCAGAGCTATCTTATTAATTTGTAGAACATTTCAGTTATACCTGTATTACTGAAAAGTACAGAATTTTACATCAATGAATAAATAAAAATTACAATGCAATTTTCGGAAGAAAAATTAAATAAATAAAAATTTACTGAAAAACAAAGGGCAAAAGTGAATATCTGTGTGTGTGCAAAGATTGAAGTTTAAGATGATAAAGTTCAAGCAACAGAACAGGGAGGGATGGAGGGGTTTTGGAGGTGGACGAGGAGACGGCGTAGGGATGGTGAGAGGCAAAAGTGCGGGGATGATGGCAGGATGTAGCAAAGGGATGGTGATTGGGAGGATGACGATGATGCCCTGGCGGCTTAGATGGTGTTTGGCACATGGCACAAACCCAGAGCATCCCAGTCCTGACAACACACGGCGGAGATGAGGGAGCAAGGAGCCAAGATGTAGATGGTGTGGCTGCCGACATCTGGGGGCCGACTGATTGAGACAGAGCTGGAGGACCCGAAGGCGCAGACGGAAGGCCGATGGAGCTGAGCGTCGTCGCAGGTTCCGGAGACCTGGGCACAGACGCAGCGACGAGCATCGTTGGGGGAGCCATGCCGGTGTGACCGAGGATCATGGTGTACCCGACGGGAAAAACCCACTACAGCCAAAGACGGCCTGCAAGTCTGAGTAACGATTAACCAAGGGGGACCCAGTGGGACGAGGTCACTTCTTTTGAGTACGACTGGCATTTTCTGCAACTAAGGGCTTACAATTCAGACACTGTAGTATTTGAAGACTGCTTTATCACAGGATCCGTGAAAGGGAAAAAGAATTGATAAAAAATTAGACAATAACAGTTTTGCATCCATGATGTATTATAATTTGCATTGATATTCATTAGAATTTAGTTTACCTTTTGACAATATCCTCATCAAGCTTGACACATGAGTGTCCATTCTTATCCTCTTGTCTGTCGTCACTGGCAGGGTGCGAAGTGTCCATCAGATGTACACTTCATTTTCCTGGGAAATGGAGGGCGCATTTAAAGTCACTTTCGAATTATGGCAAGATACATTAAACTGTGTAAATACTAGTGCTGTCAATCGATTAAAAAAAATTAACTAATTAATCGCACATTTTTCTGAAATTGCAGGTGAATAGGGTGAAAAAATTAACTAATAGTTATCGCCTTTACTTACCTAGTTGATTGATTACATTGATAATTGCAAACAAGTTTTCTAAAATGTTAGGTTTAGGTATGCAAATAAAGGGCATTATTTAATGAAATATGCACTAATTTGCATACATTTCTAGTACAAAAATCTAAACACTGGATGAAGTCAGTTTCAAAATTCTTGTTTAATTTTTTTGACATGTTACAGTCAATTTTTTTAAAGAGGGAATTTTGGGTCTCTCATTTTGTCACTCCATAATTCAGAAAATACTTACAGACAGAATACAGACAGAAAACACTATATTTTGACAATTTTGGGGGGATTAAAATGTTGTATATAATCAAGCAAATTATATATGAACAAATCCCTCTGTAAAAACTTCAGGATATAGACAGGAATAAAAATGTAAAGTTCGGTGTGTGTAAGTGCTACTGAAGTGGAGATTTATGGCTAAGTGTAGGAGAAAAAACTCATTTTGAGAAAACGGCTTTTAAAAATATATGTTGTAATTGAAATCTATTGACACAAATACATAAAGTGCTATAAAAGAAACACTGAACTGTGTCTTTTGGATGTTTTCGTTCTACTAGTCTGAAAAAACACTTTATGAAAAACCAAAAAGCCCAAAATCTCAAAATTGACAGGTGCATTAAAAAAAAACAGTGCTTTTGCCTGCAGTGTCTCCCCTTAATCCCACCTAACATTAAAGTTTTTAAATATACTTTTATATTGCAATAATTTCACATTCAATCTTCAAATTAATGTATAAACAACATAAAGACAGTATATTTTTTTATATTTGTTTAATGGCATCTTTTTTTTTTTATGACTGAAGGCCAGTATCACTGATACCAATACTGATTTCTCTATAAAATTTCCCCCACCCCCACCCCCAATATTTAACCATTGACTATAGCCATTCTGTCACGGTTCATAGATCCTATGTCTCTCTCTAGTCTCGTGCTTTGTTGTTTACATGTGTGTGGGTGTGTCCGGATCATTACTGCTGATCAGTATCCAGCTGCAATCACTCTGCATCACCAGCTGCCACTCATCTCACCTCCTATAAATGCTTACCACTTTCTCATCTCCCTTGTCAGATCGTTGCATGTTGTCTCTAGGTTGTCCGATCCTGTTCCCGTGCCTCGTGTCCCGTCTTGAGTTCCTGTGTTCCGGTTTCACGTCTTGTTGGATACGTTTCATGTCTGGATCACGTCATCATCAGAGCACGCTGCACTTCGTCCATCACTCCGTGTCTGACCATCCAGTCCCTGTGCCACCGCCTGCATCACCCGGAATCATCATCATCATCTTCATCGTCATCCATTTCTGACTTTAATAAAGAGCTTTTTACTTGCATTCTTGTATCCTCGTTTCTAACGTAACACATTCAACATTACAGTATAATTGAGAGATTCTAAAATTTATTAGACTTTAAAAAATAACTTCTAATTTAAGTGAACTTTAATCTTCACATAAATCCATTATAATAAATGTCATATTTACCTATGCCCTTCAGCAGAAATATACAGAAATTGAAATTGAAATGATCAAACACTAAATTCTAAATTAATTCTTAAAGCTATAAAAGTTTTTTTTCCCCTCTTTTTTTCTTTGTCCTTTGAATAATAGACATCACAACAGCTGGTTATTAGGTTATTTTGGCTGTTATTTCTTTAAGAGCTGTCGCTGCTGAACATGACGCATCATATTTTCGCTCAACTCTTTTTACCTTTTCTGACCCACTTCAGGTCTTAAAGTCTCTATTAATGAGCTAACGAGTTGAATCAGGTGTGTTATGAGAGAGACAGTGCTGGGCTGCTCCAGGACAGTTTTGAAAACCATTTCAGAGACATGTTCTTAAATGTGACTCATATAAAATATATTACATGCATGCACAGTTTTAAGGCAGCTTTAATCACCCTTTTTGGTAACTTCACGATTTAACTGACCACAACATTGCATGCACATAGTTTATTTTGCGCTTTGATATGAAAGGATACAGGCTACAGCACGTGCTGGTGCCTTTGTGGGAAGATCACGCGCTACAAGCACAGTACAGTTTCCGCACTCGTCTAGCTCACGCCTGCCGCTGAAGAGAAGTGGAGGCGAGTCTGAAACGTCTCCCGTTTGATGTGCTCGTAAAGACGTTCTGTGATTGAATAAATGCACTTCTTGTCCAGAGAAAAAGTGACAGAAGCAGCAGTTGTGAGTGGGGTGGCCAACCCTAGGCCCCGCCCCTGCGTTAGTTGCGTTAAATATTTTTAATGCGTTAAACTGAAAAAAATTATCGCCTGCATTAACGCGCTAATTTTGACACCACTAGTAAATACATCTAAATGCTATTTCAGATGAAGATTCCAGAAATGTTTTCTTATGATGGAATAAAAGACACTAAGTACCGGATGAAGTGGTGTTCACTCTCACTGGAAAATCAGTCTCGATCCGTTGACACAGTGTCACTGCGAGACGATATGCTTCATTGTTCTTGTTCTTCTTCCTTTGGGCGTTGCCCGTGGGGAAATGTGGTTTTATTTTGTGCCAGTCTGTGGCCCCCAGTTTGAGCATAAGCAAACGTTTCAGTCCTTGCAGGGTGGGACTAAATTCTTGACAGAATAAGTCCAAGTCGTTTGCAAACTTTTCTCCAGAGACTTTGGGGTGAGGCAGGTGCATCATAGCCTCTTTCAAGTCTTTCTCATTCCATGGCCGGAAAACTATTACAGTTCCGTCTTTCCTCCCGTTCATCCTCATTCAGGCTGTCCGGTTGCAGTGTCACTTTCTCATGAGCTTTAGATCTGGTGCTTACTCCAGTCACTAAACCCTTTGTGGATTTAGGGTGATCAGCCAACTAACGTCCTCAGGTCCCGGACGATCAGCAGTGGAATCCCATCCTATTGTCGCCAAGAACATATAGATGCAAAGTTACTTATTGTCAACAGAATGCTGAAAAAGGACCATCAAAATAAAGTGTTACCAAAAAAAGATTTAACAAAGAAAATGGCACCCACCTCCTTACTGCTTCTCAGTAACAATAAGGCTTCAACACATTAACTTCTGGGTTTTAGGTACAGGTAACCTGCTCCGGGGCAGGTTATGTTCTGGGTTAGAGATATCAAACTGAAATTGGACCAATCAGATGTGAGCAAAGTGACACATGTTTGATGCAAAAAAAGTCACTCCCCTAGTTTCTCTTTCTCAAAATTGAATGTCACTATATAATAAAAAAAAAAAAAAAATAGCAACAGAATGGTCTGGCTTTAATGATAATATTTAGAATTATTTTATATTATTTATACAATTATTATATGATTTATATTATTATTAGTAATCCATTACACACAAGCAATCTCAGTTTAACAATTATTATAGTAGTATTTATTTAATTATTTATAATAATATATACAGATCATATGTAATTATAAATAAGCTGTAGAATCAATAGATAACACTTTAAATATTACTACGTGTGACCTTACATTTTTGAGTCTGTATCGCTACAAATGATCAACTATATAAACTAACTTCACAAGTTATGACTGCACTGATAGAGCAAGATCATTTCTGTCATTTGTTCTCTTTCATGGACAAGTACTTTCTTCAGTGTAAATGAGTTTAAATTCCTCATATTCTTCAGTCTCTTAACCTTTAGTTAAATAGTTTTTGATCTCGTTGACTCGCGAGAAGTGAATCACACTTGCTCTGTGTTGCAAGTGTAGTGATTTTTGCTTTCGCCAACCTAGGGAGGCGAAATGGTGTAGTGATGGGTACCCGCGTCACCAATGACGTTATGATATTTGGATCACGTGTCACTTAAGGTGTGGTTATGAGTACATCACATAAGAAAGATTGGTGGGATCTCTAACTTGTAGAACCTCTTTCTGTATCATCAACACAAGGAAGACACAAGTGTAATAAAATAGAATTTATTAACAAAAAATAGACAAGAGTAATCAACAACTACTAAACGAATACCATAAATGAAATAGGAATAAAGTGCATAAGATGCATAAAATGCAAGTGATTATGTTGGGTGTTGCAATGTCAGAGCTACGTTATCTGGAAAGATAAACTGTTGCTACTCTGAAATAAATAAGGTGAAGATTTGCTGTAAACTGCAATCAGCTATATGATATCTAATGTAAATTAGAAAAATCATATACCGATAATATACAACAATGCCAAGGTCTCTGGAAGAGGTTTGGATAAGTGATAGTTACGTTCTCTGTGGTAGAGTGAGCAGTCCGGTGGCGGTGACTTCATCCACTGGTTGTGCTGGTAACAATGCAGTGGGGAAAGGAGCAGAAATCCGTTTCGACAGCTTAGAACACGAAGCGCTGGAGGACGCTGATCTCCTGGAGCACCAAAGGGTCCTAGAATCTGGAACACGCAGATGTGGCCCTGGAGGAGGTGCAGAAGGTCCTTAGCCTGGAACACGCAAGCCAATGTATCTTGGAGTGAAGGTTGGCTCGCTGGAGCTTAACCTTGTTACAGATGTCTGTGTGTCTTCTGCCTCTTTGGGCTAGAGACTCAGCAATTGGTTGATCTGTTAGTGTCTCACCCTTGCAGGCCGGAGACTCAGATCTGGTTGATCTGTTGCTGCCTACCCTGTAACAGGCCGAAGACTCAGAACAAGGAGTGTCTTTTGGGAAGGTACCTTTATCTCTTTTCGATGAGGAGGAGATTGCAATCTGGCGCTTCTCCGTTTCCATGCTGTGATTGGCTGTTTCCATCAGAGTGGGGGGACACGGTGTGGCCCACCCTTCTTTCCTCCTGTGGAACTTATTTGCATAGTCCAAACACAAAGTTAGTAAAGTGTCACAAAAGTTGTACCAATGCATCATTCACTTACCAAACCACAACCAGAATACCCTTGGCAATGTTACGAACACATTAAGTCCAAACATGATGGAAGAAGATTGAACTGTCATGCATGCATTCATTTGTCCATCAGCAGCTGAGTTTGTGTAAGATGTTGCACTACACGTCGCTGTCACTAAGAATACTTATTTCTCTGAATAAGTAGGATGTGTGTGTTGTAGTTTGCATCAGTTTAAGGTTTGAGAACATAATTATGAATGGATTTGGATGGAGCTTTGTGATCTCTCTTTGTTTCACCCACTGCTGCTGCATCCAGAGGTCCTAAGGAATTTTTATGGCAGTCACAGGCCAAAACCTTAGGAATCAGTCTGTTGGTGGGTGAAGGGCAGAAACTGCATTTGACCAATGAGAAGTCCTGTCCTTCCCGGGCTTTTTACCAAAGTTCGTCTTCTTGCCCTCTAAGAGGTGGACAGTTTGCTTATGTTAGTCCACCAAGATCCAATCAAAATGTAGCAAACCTTTGTCCACTATTGTGGTCAGAGAGGGGCCCCGCCATAAACTGGGCCCTGGAATGTGCTGTCCACTACACAAGTGTTTTTGCCTTAGTGTTTCCATTTATTCTTATTATTTGCATTTATTTACGTTCATAGTTGGTCCATTTATCGGAATATTTGGTTGATTGTAACCATTGTCGAGATTAGCTGTTTCTTGATGTCCGTATGTGCCTAATAATGCAGTAATGCAAACATTTTCTGTATACAGCACATTTATAAAGCAATCTCATTGTCACAACACTGCAGGATGACAGATCTCCTATAATCAATAACATGAAATTACTGCACTGATAAATTACAACTGAAAACAACAACCACTACGTGACTGAATCCAGATATGCAGCATGAGTAACATGAGTAAAGAGCCTAAGGGGAATCAAACACTTGTTTATTTAAGAATATGCATACGTGCAGTTTCATATCCTCATGCAGAGATTCTAAGAAAATGTAAATATATCTGACTGAGTTATGCAATAATCTGTGGTTAAAGGGGTCATGACAGTGGAAATTAAATATTTATTTAATAATTGTACAAGTGTATTGATTCATTTAAAAAAAAAAAAAAAATTTTGTATAAAAGCTATAACTTCCCAGAAGCATTGCAGACAATTTATTTTATTTATTTTTTTGCGATATAAAAAGAACTCATCAGCTTCCTCATCTGTTGGTTTAAATACTGCTGTTGTCATTGCTCCTCTCGTCATTGTTCCTGAGCTCCTGAAGAACCTCACAAAAAGACAACAATAATAACAGCTTATTAGGTAGGTCAAATAAAAGGTACATATAACAGGTTAACCCGATTTCATGTAAGCGTGTATAAATAGTACGCCAAATAAAAACAAAAACTCGTGGTATTGATACGCAAAAATTGACTTTGGCGTGTATATGCTACGCAATGGGTAAGATCAGTGTTGTGGGGTAGATGCGTATCATATGCACGCCAACAAATTTTGTATCGTATGCATGCAGAAAAATGCGTATTATATGCACGCCAAACACGTGTGTATTATATGCGTGCCGAAGTCAATTTTTGCGTATCAATATCACGTGTTTTTGTTTTTATTTGGCGTCCTATTTATACACATTTTCATGAGACCGGGCTCAACAGGTTGTATTATTCAGTAAAACATCACAGGTTTATCACTGTATGATAATTTTCCCCTTCCTCTTAAAGTTTTCGGTCCCACTTTATATTAGGTGGCCTTAACTACTATGTACTTACATTTGAATTAATCATTTTGTACAGTGCACTTATTGTGTACATAGATGTTTTTTACATTGTACTTATATTTTTAAAAATACCTATGTGTAATTACATCTATAATTAATTTCTGTAATTAAAATGATAATTACACTGTTGACCCAGCCCTTACACCTTAACCCACCCTTAAACCGACCCAGACCACCAAATCTCTCCCTAACCTTACCCGTATCCCACCTCAATAGCAGCAAAAGTGTTTTGCAATACAATATGAACACAATAAGTACATTGTACTTATTTTTTGATGTAAGTACATAGTAGTTAAGGCCACCTAATATAAAGTGTGACCAAGTTTTCTATTGCTTTGTTAGGTTTTGCCTGTCTCTTTTTGGTTACTGCTATGTCCTATTGTTTTTATTATTATTATTTCTTTTATTTTTAAAATTGTTTTGTGATCTAGCACAAAATTTGAATGTAAAACTATAATAATATTTTTAGTTTGCAGATTTATGCACCTATTCCTACTGATAATATATTAGTGAAATGCTGTTGTGTTCAGCATCTGCTCTTCACTAGATATACTGGAGAGATTCGACTGAATCAAGATGCTGCTGATGATTGAAGCTCTTCTTCTCATTTCAGCTACTCTACAGGTGAGCTTGACTTCTAGTATGAATATTTACAGACATGAATACTGATGATTGATCATTATGATTTCTGTTGCTGCAGGATCACAGAGCTTCTGCCACTGATGGACAGATATTTCCATTGGATATGGCTCTAGATTCTGTTGATGACCTTTATGTCGGTTGCAAAAAGAGCATGGCTTGTCTGGTTGAAAGAGTATTGCTAGAGAATGAACTCAATAAATCATCTGAATTCATAACAGTTTGGCAGGATGCTCTAAATAATTATGAGTTTCCAGAAGATGAATTGAAAACGTTCCATTCAGTTGCCATTTATGTGTACACTAACTCACGTTATGATCTATATCAGGATTTTAATAATGCTGTCCGTAGTGATCAACAAAAATACAAAGACAAGACATATACATGGTATTCACTTCAGTTTTTGCTAACAGAAGCAATACAGATTCTGAAGGAAACACAAAAGTCAACTTATCGTGGAACAAACGCTGAATTCAATAAGAATGTTCTGAACAAACAGGTTCGTTTTGGCTCATTTACATCCTCCTCTCTTAGTAGTACAGTAGCAGAAGATTTTGGAGTTAAGTCTTGTTTTGAAATCACAACTTGTGAAGGTGCTGATCTAACAAAATATTCTACTTTTCCTAATGAGACAGAGGTGCTGATTCCTCCATATGAGGTGTTTAAAGTTAAAGAAATCAAGACAAGAAGTGTTCAGAAAGATCTCTGGTGTGAAACTGTATTTGTGTTGGAAAGTATTGGAGTAAGAAGTGACCTGAACTGTGATCTCTTCAAGAGACCAACGAAGTCGATAACAAATATATCAAGATTTAGGAAGCATCAATTTAGACACTTTTATCAAAAACGACGTAGATTGCATTCAAGTTATAGAGATGTTTTCTCCAGCTTCCAAAGAATTTATGAGGACCCTTTGACCTTGGCGATGCGATTCTGCGCTTCTGTTTGAGCTGTTGTAATACTTCAAATGTTCAGTGCTGATTTACATTATTACATGAGTTGCAGTAGTTCCACACAAATCAATTAATTAACTACAAACAAATAATTTCGCCGCCTTTGTCAGAAAATATGATTTGTTCATATAATTTTTAAATGAAGGATTTTAAGATCTCATTTTATTTTGATTGCAGCCTGTGTGCAGCTTCAAGAGAGCAAACATATCTCTTTTGCACTTCACATTTTTCTGTCTGTCTCACTGTCTAATTACTTAAAATGTATTAATTTAATACTTTTAATGTTTATATTACTTTTCTATTGCTGTTTAATATTAAGTTACATAATGTGTGTTAAGTTAGAGTTAGCGCTGAAGATAACCAGTAGAGTGAAGCATATGATAGCAGGTTTTTAATCAATGGAATTTAACTCATCATTCATCTCATATATATATTACGCTTCGTTATTTATACAACAACGTTAATATTACAACTTATAGGCAGGCCGGCCCATGTAGTTATCGCTGCAGCCCGGAAACCTGCAAGTGGGAGGAGCTTACGCCAAGAACAGCAAGTAGGAGGAGCGGTTACACTTTATATTAGGTGGCCTTAATTACTATGTACTTACATCAAAAAATAAGTACAATGTACTTATTGTGTTCATATTGTATTGCAAAACACTTTTGCTGCTATTGAGGTGGGATACGGGTAAGGTTAGGGACAGGTTTGGTGGTATGGGTAGGTTTAAGAGTGGGTTAAGGTGTAAGGGATGGGTTAACAGTGTAATTGTAAATGTAATTACAGAAATTAATTACAGATGTAAGTACATATAGGTATTTTTAAAGATATAAGTACAATGTAAAAACATGTATGTACACAATAAGTGCATTGTACCAAATTATTACTTTAAAATGTAAGTACATAGTAGTTAAGGCCACCTAATATAAAGTGCGACCGGAGGAGCTTATGCCGCAAGTAGGCTGGATTTCATCGTAGTTTAAAATGATATAAATATAACGCATTTTCATAGTAGTTTAAACTGAAATTCTTAGTTTTGTCATTATTGTGTGTATTCAATACCATTCACTGTCAACATTGAAATCATGTCTTTACACCTTTTGCCATGCTTCGTGATGGTATCATTTTAAATGCTTTAACTGTAGTAATTTAAGAATATTTCTGAATATTACATTTTACTTCGACAATTCTTCTACAGTAGCCTACCAAGGAACATTAAAGCGAGATGCAGTTGCACTTAGGAGGTAAATGTGTGATACATAAAGAAAATGTTGAGTACTGTTAAGAAAATGTTCTCCGTGAACATCGGACTAAACTCAGAGCGGCAGAGAGGAAATGGCGCAAATCAAACAACCCGTCGGACCTGAGTAGGTATCAGTCTCTGCTCTCATCTTTCTCTGCTGATGTCCACACTGCCAAATCCTCACATTTCCACAACAAAATCAACAGCGCTCCAGACATGCGTAACCTCTTCAGAACATTTAATTCTCTACTCTGTCCCCCTCCACCACCTCCTACCACTTCTATTACAGCCGATGACTTTGCAACCTTTTTTACTGACAAAACTAGATCGATCAGCGATCAATTCTCACCTCCACGCACACAGGACCCCCCGACCAACCACATCCACTGCTAAAACTCCCATCTTCTCCTTCCGTCCCCTGACGGAGGCTGAAGTATCCAAACTTCTCCTCTCCAACCATCCTACAACATGTCCTCTTGACCCAATCCCATCACACCTTCTGCAAGCAATCTCTCCCACGCTCTTACCGGCACTCAAACACATCATCAACACATCCCTCCTCACAGGCATCTTCCCCACTGCGTTCAAGCAGGCTCGGGTAACCCCACTGCTCAAAAAACCCACACTAAACACTTCTCTGATAGAAAACTATAGACCTGTTTCTCTCCTTCCATTCATAGCGAAAACACTTGAACGTGTTGTCTTCAACCAGGTCTCATTGTTCCTTTCGCAGAACAACAAACTGGACTTTAAACAGTCAGGTTTCAGGAGTGGACATTCAACTGAGACTGCCCTTCTCTCTGTCACTGAAGCCCTGCGAACTGCGAAAGCTGACTCCAAATCATCAGTCCTCATTCTGCTGGACCTATCTGCCGCGTTTGACACTGTCAATCATCAGATACTCCTCTCCACCCTCTCATCACTGGGCATCACTGGAATTCCACTTCGCTGGTTTGAATCCTATCTCACTGGTAGGTCTTTCAGGGTGGCCTGGGGAGGGGAGGTATCCAAAGCACATACACTGGTCACTGGGGTTCCTCAGGGATCGGTTCTTGGACCCCTCCTCTTCTCCACATACACTACATCGCTGGGTCCAATCATACAGGCACATGGATTCTCCTACCACTGCTATGCTGATGACACACAACTTTATCTCTCCTTTCAACCAGATGATCCAACGGTAGCTGCAAGGATCTCAGGTTGCCTGGCAGACATTTCGGCATGGATGAAAGAACATCACCTTCAGCTCAACCTGGCAAAGTCTGAGCTTCTTGTCCTTCCCGCCGCTCCAACTCTACAGCATGACATCACGATCCAGTTAGGTTCATCAACTATTACCCCATCAACCTCGGTCAGAAATCTTGGTGTAATCTTTGATGACCAGCTGACCTTCAAAGACCACATTGCAAAGACTGCTCGAGCTTGCAGGTTTGCACTACACAACATCAGAAAGATCAGGCCCTTTCTGACGGAGCGTGCTGCACAACTTCTCGTCCAGGCCCTTGTCATTTCTAAGCTGGACTACTGCAATGCTCTTCTGGCTGGACTTCCATCAAACACATTCAAACCTCTACAAATGATTCAGAATGCAGCGGCACGACTGGTCTTTAAGGAACCCAAAAGAGCCCATGTCACACCTCTCTTCATCTCATTGCATTGGCTACCAATCGCAGCCCGCATCAAGTTCAAGACACTGATGCTTGCTTATAGAACAACCACAAGCTCAGCACCCGCCTACATGCACTCACTACTAAGAATCTACATCCCCTCCAGAAGTCTGAGATCTGCTAGTGAGCGACGTCTCGTGGTACCATCACAAAGAGGCTCAAAATCTCTCTCCAGAACATTCTCGTTCACCATTCCTGGCTGGTGGAATGATCTTCCCACCCACATTCGGAGTGCCGGATCCTTGTCAATCTTCAAGCAACAGCTGAAAACTCATCTCTTTCGACACTACTTGACTATGTTACACAAATCAATGTATTAATTTGAAATCTCAGGGTGGGTAAATGATTTTATTTCTGATGAATCAAATTATGTACAATCATTCATTCAGCACAATAGACTTGCATGCAGTGGACACTGCAAAATCCCGGATGCACTGCTTCCGAGTAAATTCCACGGAGCTAGCCTTGTTTGCCCTTCCCAACATAACCTGGTGGGTAGACAAGAAGCACAATGAGCGTTAGGGTTAACCCTCTGGGGTCCGAGGTCATTTTGGGGCCCTTGAGATGTTTTGACATGCCCTGATATTTGTGCTTATTTCAGCTACTTAAAACATACTATTGACCAACATGTATTTTTTTTTTTGTATTCAGCACAAACTGTGCTACAATAGTATGTAACCAAGACGGATGTACATGTTTGCATTTTTTAGAAAAAAAATATTATGCGTGGTTAGTACGTTTTGGGAAAAAAAATGTAGCTGAAATAAGGCCTTAAAACCCACACTAAATAGTTGCGAATAAGACTTTTGAGTAATCGGTCTTGTAGGCTAGAATATTTACTTCAAAATTATGTGAAAATCATTCTGCTTACTCATTCACAGAAAACAATATATTGATTTAAAATTTTCAAGACATGTTTTGTGATCGAGGGTCTGTATGTGAGGGAGTGGTAATGTCCTTGAATAATAAGTGAGTCTCACCTGAGAGACAAAGGGCCCTCCCCTATGGGCCTCTAATGGCCCATCAGTGTGACTGTGACTGTGAGGCAGGTAAGAGAGAATGTGAGAACATTGAAAAAAAGGGTTTTTTAAATTATTTGTATTTTATTTACAACACAGTATAATCAAAACATAAATAATGAAGGTCAAAGACACATTAGTGTGCACACTGATCTAACCACAGAGATGTGAACAGACTTTGAGTCATTCCTGCGACAGATTCTGTCTAACAAGTGAAACAAGTAAATCATACCTGATATTTACGTGTGTTATTTAAGTGTTTCTACTTCTTTCCATGGATTCAAGGAGAAAAAAACATAATCAGTAGAAAAGGAGCTTGTTTTAACATAGAATATCAGCGTAGTTGAACATCTGATGTTGGTTCAGTGCTCTCAGAGGAAAACAGTTTGAAGAGACATCAGGATACATCTGGTGCTGGTATCTGATTCAATAAAATACAAACAAAAAAACATTTGTGAGCATGTTAATATCAGGAGCATCTGTATATATATATATATGTTTTGTAGCCATAGACTCACACATGCTTCTATCATAAAACAATCTTATATCTGAGAAACTAATAATTATTGTTTAGCACGTTATTAAAATCTATTTCTGAACAGAGTAGGCTATTAATAATAAACATGTACTAAACATACTTAGACTCGTAGCATTCATCATGTTACAGTGTACACTCATATTACTTTTATTGTTTTATATAGAGCATGAAAACATCATCGCGCCGTAAGAAATTTAAATACTGTGAATTGCCCCTCATATTAAAAATGTTTTACACTATTTCAAACATTGTAGTCAGGAATTATAGTTTGGGAAAAACCCAACTATGATTTTGTAGTAATATAGTCTAGTATGTAAGATTTTATAGTAGCCTATGACATGATTCTGAAGCCACAGACTCAAGCATGCTTTGTACAATAAAAGGATGTACTTTGTACTATAAAAAATGATATTTTATATCTGAGAAACGAATTATTATTGTTTAGCACCCTACTAAAATCTATTTGTGAACAGAGTATTAATAATAAACATGGTCTAAACATTCTTAGATGCGTAGCATTCATCATGTTGTCGTTTGGGAACAACCCAACTAACTGTTTAAATCTGTTCAAGTTTATGACACAATAAAACGTTAACTAATGCAAAAAAAAAAAAGAAACATTACTTACTCATCAGATTGAGCTCCTCTTCTGGATGAAATCGTCTTCTTCTTTCGAGGGAAATCCTGCTTTTACTCGGCGCGTCTTCCAGAAACGAACAGTAGCCGTGATGAATGCTCCTCAGCTCTTTGTTTGTTTTGGGCGTTTACACGTGCGCACGCCCCACGTGGCTATTTACATATGAACAGCGCGAGCAGCACGAGGGCGGGAACTCATTAGAGATAATGAGTCAGACGGGGCAGATTGAACATTGTGTTGGTTTCACACGGATTACTTCATCACAGAATGTTTGTTTCATTTCAAAGTAGACACTTCAAGCTTTCTATAGATATAACTCCCATGTCTCTGTGTTGAGTATTCGCTGAGTTACAGTTCATTTTAGTGACGTGTTTCTAAAAACAGTTCGCGGAGACAGAGGAGACAAAGAGCGCACACTGTTTGTTTTATTATTTTTCCAAAAGCATAAAGTTGTGTTGTTATTGTGAGTGTACACAAAAAAAAAGTAGACACTTAACAGTTTCGATTGATGTATAACACTTATTTGTGTGACTAAAATCAACAGAGAATTTTTAGTGTCTTTTGCACTGATCTTAAAAAAACCGATCTGGTATCGCCGGCGATACCGTCGACCCCAGAGAGTTAACCCAAATTTAAAACATTCTCCCCATGCCATCCAATATGCATGACGGTCACACTTTATATTAGGTGGCCTTAACTACTATGTACTTACATAAAAAAATAAGTACAATGTACTTACTATGTTCATATTGTATAGCAAAACACTATTGCTGCTATTGAGGAGGGATAAGGGTAAGGTTAGGGACAGGTTTGGTGGTCTGGGTAGGTTTAAGTGTGGGTTAAGGTGTAAAGGATAGGTCAACAGTGTAATTATCAATTTAATTACAGAAATTAATTACAGATGTAATTACATATAGGTATTTTTAAAAATATAAGTACAATGTAAAAACATGTATGTACACAATAAGTGCATTGTACCAAATGATTAATTCAAAAGTAAGTACATAGTAGTTAAGGCCACCTAATATAAAGTGGGACCTGCATGACTTTATTCTCTTGTTGAACATGTACAAACATTTCAAGAATAATTTCCCAGCTCTGTAGGTCTATGCTGTGCAAGTAAATGGTGTCCAGAAATTTTAAGGGACGACATTAGGCCAAGTAAATTAGACTTTATTACTATTTTTAAATGAAGTATTTATTTTAAAAACCACTAGACAAAACGCTAGTTTATTCACCATTAATTTACACAAAAATGATTATTGATTATTATTAGTATTATTTTTTTTGTGGATTAGGAGGTTAGGAGATGTGTTCTAATACTTTTGAAAATGTACCTTATTCTTTAGAAAATTACACTGTAAAAAGTGAACAGTTGGATCGACAAAAAAAAAAAAAAAAAAAAAAACTTCAATTGGAAACTCCTAAAAAAATATATGTTTTTTTCAACTTAATTCATTACTTTTATTTGTAATAAATTAAGTTGAAAAAAAAAAGAAAAGAAAAAAAGTCGGTTTGTCTGTTGGGGAACCATCAAAACAAAGTGTTAGCATACATTTAGCAGACATACTACTAATACTCCAATAACTGCTAGTTGACATGCAGTTGCAGTTAATTAACAACAGCTGTCTAAAGGGTACCAACAAAATAATCAAACTGATATTAAAATAAAAATATTTCAAAGCAATCTGATCTGATATCTGATCTTATGGCAGTTTGAGAGAGAAAAAAAATGATTACTAGGGATGAGCGAGTACAGCATTATCTGTATCTGTATCTGTATCTGTTAACCATATGAATTATCTGTATCTGTACTCGGACTGGGCGGGGCCTAACCCGGAAGTGGGCGGGATTTAACTTGGAAGTGGGTCGGGTTGTCTTGAAATGGGCGGGGCTTTAACCGGTATGTTAATATAAATATTTATACTACAACTACCTTTATTATTTTTTTTATAAAATACAGCAAGAAAGTGTCACTGAGTGCGTGAAGTCAAAAAACTGATTAGAGCCAGCAGACGGTTTAAAAAAAAAAAAAACTCCGATGACTGGCAGAGAGAGGGAGAGAGAGTGTGTGTGTGTGTGTGTGTAGCTAATTAATTTGTAATATAGTTTTATACCACAACTACCTTTATTTTTTTTTTATAAAATACAGCAAGAAAGTATCACTCAGTGCGTGAAGTAAAAAAAAACTGATTAGAACCAGTAGACGTTTTAAAAAAGAAAAAAAAAAAATCTCCGACAGGCAGAGACGCGAGTCGCATTCTACCAAGCACCACGTCTGAACAAACCCCACGTTTACCAAAACTCTACTGGTTAATAAGTAAGTACTACAAACAAACCAAAGTAAAAAACAAACCTGAAGCTGAAGAAACCCTAAACGTTAACGGAAAAAACCCGCGAACCTGAGTGACTGAGGAAGAGACAGAGAGAGAGAGCGCGCTGTTCTCTTCTCTTCTCAGTGTTCTGTGTGTGAGTGAGCAGAGCGGGCAACGTGATCTCACAGAATTCCGTGTAATGTTCACGGACTTAATTAACCTCCGAATCTGTGGTGGCATCACGGAATCGCTGAAAATTCCGTGATGGGCTCACAGAAGTGATACCAATGTAAGTCACTCTATTTACGTGGTCCGTTGCAGCGCTGGTGTTGAACCAGTGAATCCGTGCATGGACCACGGCTGATGCCTTCTGTGAGCCCATCACGGAATTTTCGGCGATTCCGTGATGCCACCACAGATTCAGCGGTTAATTAAGTCCGTGAACATTACACGGAATTCTGTGAGATCAGGCTGGAGCGGGACACAGCAACACAATAAATCTGTATGTGTGTAGGGGAGGGGCGCTGTGACTAGCCTATCACAGAATGCAGACACTGTCAGACAGCTACCCAATGAGAATTTTTATTCAATCCGAGCACAGATATTGACTCCTATTACTCGTATGATACTTGTACTCGGCAAAAGTGCTTTATCCGTACCGGATACTCGTTTCAGCCGAGTATCCGGCTCAACCCTAATGATTACTATTATTATTACTATACTTATAAGTGGTCATTGATGGCTTTAAAGGAACACTCCACTTTTTTTGGAAATAGGCTCATTCTCCAACTCCCCCAGAGTTAATAAGTTGAGTTTTAGCGTTTTTGAATCCATTCAGCTGATCTCTGGATCTGGCGATAGCACTTTTAGCATAGCTTAGCATAGATCATTGAATCCGATTAGACCAGTAGCATCGCGTTCAAAAATGACCAAAGAGTTTCGATATTCGTACTATTTAAAACTCGACTCTTCTGTAGTTATATCGTGTACTAAGACCGGTGGAAAATGAAAAGTTGCGATTTTCTAGACTGATATGATTAAGAACCATACTCTCATTCCGGCGTAATAATCAAGGAACTTTGCTGCCGTAACATGGCCGCAACAGGTGCAGTGATATTACGCAGCGCCTGAAAGTAGTCCCCAGCTATATTATAACTAGTTACCTAGCTGCGGACTACTTTCAGGCGCTGCGTAATATCACTGCACCTGCTGCGCCATGGTACGGCAGCAAAGTTGCTTGATTATTACGCCAGAATGAGAGTATAGTTCCTAGAAAAATCGCAACTTTTCATTTTCTGCCGGTCTTAGTACACGGTATAACTATAGAAGAGTCGAGTCGAGTCGAGAGTCGAAGCCCATATAAATATGGGCTTCATAGAAAGTGTTACAACATTACAATGCCATGCAATTACATTACCTGCTTATGGTCTTCTGTATCCATGACCTGGAGAGCAAATTAGTTGTTTGTACAAAAAGAAGATATTGTCGGGCACATTACAGATTGTAAGCTGTGTGTGGTACTAAGAAAACGTTGCACAAAAGCCACCAAGAAAATGCACTTTTCACAGCTTGTAATACTTTTTAGAAAACAAAACAGACAAAAAAAATTGTACTTCACGCTTACCTCTTCTACCGTGCCGCCTCTTCTTCGTTTTTTTTTTTTTTCCTGACGGATCGCAAAAAATTCGCCCACTACCGCCACCAGGAGCGTGAACAGATACTACAACCCACACGACATTAAACAAACCAACCAAAATCTTCTGTTGGTTTGTACAGCCCACTTGCAGCTTAAGTCCCACCCACTTGTGGCTTTTTTTTGTTGTTGTGTTTTGTTTTTTTCGTTAGGCCTACCATTATTATTATTTTCTTTTTTCTCCTTTATTAATATACATACAAAGTGAATATGAAATAAAGATACAGACTATAACAACACACAACATACAACAAGCTTCGTATAAAAGCACACAAAAAATAAAATAAAATAAAAAATAATATCACATTCATGTATTGGTTGGGAGTGTTGGGTATCGAAGGTATTGATTTCTTGAAATATTTTCTCCTTCCCTCCTCCTCCCTCTTCCCAATGATAATAATAATAATAATAATAATAATATTGAGAATATTTCCTATTGACAAGGATAGCCACATACAGACCCTGGGGGGGAGACAGGGTCCTGATCTGCAAACAAACCTCCATCCAACACACGAAACAGGCACACCTGCCTTAGGATTCAGGATTCTTTCCTTTCCATCCCTCCTCCCATTTCCCTCTCCTCTCCTTCTTTCCCCCTCCTAATTCCTCCTTTTTCCTCATACTTCCTCCTTTTCCAGTCCTCCAACCATCCCTACACATCCCATTGTCGACCCGTGGTGGCAATGGGAAGTGATAATGGTTTGGACTGTATTGTGTTATAAATATGAGGATCTCTTTGTCAGCATAGGCTGGTTTATGCCAGGTGTGGCACTCCGAATTACTTAAGGGAGGGGGAGGGGTGTGTATATACTGTATACACACACACACACACACACACACACACACACACATTTCTTTCGTGTACATATGCATAAACATACCCACACATCTATATATTTACGGATAAAGTATCCATTTATAATCAATGATATAATTCATGCTGTATATGAGATATATAAATATCTTTCTATACCAGAGGTCGCGTTAACCGAAAATTCTCCGTCATTGACGGATTTTTTTTAGCAGTGACGGAAAAATCTGAAGGCCATCCGTCACTTTGGCAGATTACACACACTGAGGGTGATCTATTGTAATTTATAACTGTAATTCCCACCCCTGTCCAGTTGGTGGCGAGTGCGCTCCAGTGAGGCAGCAGAGCGCGCGATCGTCTCCAGAACAAAAATAAAGGTCTTTTCCTATGTCTTTGATTACTCACAGGCGAGTATAGTAAAGCGAATCGCTTGATCTGAGGTGTCTACAGCGATCTATCACGCCACATTAAAGAGCGCCAAAATGTTATTTATTGCTTGAATTTCCTAATAAAATGGACCGAATTTGAAACCTGAGACTGCATTTCATATCAAAAGTAACAACGCACAAAGTTTAGCCGATTGTCTAACGTTACTGTGCATTCATCAATTGAAAACAGCATCGATTGGGAGTTAATAAACGATATTGGTTCATAAAAATAAGAATCTATTAAAACAGAGAAATCGGTTTTATTTGATTTTTATTTTTTTATCCAGCACTAGCATATTTTGTTGTTTTAAGTGTCCTCCTCTGTCACTGACGCAGTCTCTGTTCATCTGTTCTCTTCATAAATAAATAAATGCATAAGCCAATATGCTCATCCTTTAGGTATTAGGTTCTTTATTAAAAATGAAAACGTGAACAAAAATAAAAGCAATTATAATTATTATACGGTTATTATAATTAAAATACGAAAATTAAAATGACGGGTAATAAATAGATTATGACAGAATTTTTACGACCCTGTCCATCAAAATGACGGATAATATTAAAGTCTAACGCAACCTCTGGTCTATACATATAGATATAGATAAATACATGCATGAATAATTATAAAATTATGTAATTAGTTGGAATTAAATAGAATAGGAATATATCAAGATATATATTGATGCAGTATATTTATATAATCTAACACTTCTTACTCTTTATAATAATATAGGGCATCAATTCATCATTAGACAATTAATATATAGTATACAATATATAACAATGTGGGATATAATATCAAAAATAATATTATTATTATTATTAATATTTTATATTTTCTTCTTCCCAATGTGATAATTTCAGATTTTGCCATTCAATCATAAATCGGTTAGTCTTGATTGGCAGCGTTGTGCTACACAAATCGGCTCACAACTGTTCCGCGCTTCCGTCAAATGGTTTCGAATAGAGGAAGCGGCCGGAAGAAGCAGTGCAATGTAGCGAAATTACTGACCTGGTCAGGGCTTCAAGTGCAGGTCAGTTTCATCTGTAAATACCTTGCTGTAGTTTTGTCTTTATTAACCTAGTTGAGTATTAAACTGCTAGCACCTGTTAGGTTATCAGGAGAGCCCCGTTATTATCATCAGTCAGAATACTGTGCTAAAGGACATCATATTATCGATTGTAAAGTTACATTAATAAATTTAGCAGACAGATATTCACATGGATTTACTGTATAGGTAGGGAGGGAGCTAGAGCAGACAGGAACACAAAATGAGTCACAGCCTAATAAATGCAATAGTGTGTTCAGTATTAGGATTTTTCAATAAAGATATTATTCATTCATTCATTAAAATAAACATTATAGAAAATGTTTTGATATATTTGTATGAAATATAGGTTTGTTAAATCTAGGGTATTGTAGGATCAGAACGAGTCAGACAAACTAAGATTCGATCAGAACATCGAAACATGTGGAGCCGAAATTCCAGAGAAGCCCAAAAGGGCGTCATAAATCTGTCCATGGTACTCTGGCGCCATGAGTCTGGAGCAAGCCTAACCAACAAGCCTCTTCCACAGAACAGCTCGCAACATTAAGACAAAAGAATAAAAGAATACTTATTGATAAGTCCAATGCCGGAAGGAGATCGTCAAATTTGGGGGCAAGTAATCAAGATTAATGGTCAAAGAGATAGCCATGACATGGTTCCACGGTAGAAATCACGAGCTTCCTTAGATTGACTTTTTCCCCACAAGATAAAGACTGAAATTCCTTTTAACCTCTCTCTGGTCTTCACAGAACATGTCCCTATGTCCTACATAGAACTACACAGAGACTCTTTTCATATGCACCTAAAATCATCCTAAAAGGACATTTCTGTGCATAACCCCATATTATGCATGTAACCCACACATTAGACTATCGTGTTTTAAGCACATATTATGTATGTCTTTTTAATAACTATTGAATGACTTTAAGGGTTATTCGTGTTTGGTATGTATGAGTTTGACAATTCTCGCTTGAAACGATTCTTCCAATTGATTCTTTGTCAAATGTATCACATTCTGGTTATAGAAAATCACATCCAAAAGTATACTTTGCAAGAGTGTGTCAAATTCGGACCATGTGACTGATAACATGCTGATTTATGATGGAAGGAACACCCCTAGCTAAGATAATACCCTATCTAATTGGTCAAGACACCAGATGGGGTGTGTCCGAAAGCCGAGTTTAAAAACTCAGGACACCATGAAATCTTCTGCACTCTTCTTCAAATCCAGCTTCTTCTCTTCTAACTTTTAGCCATGCTTTTTGTCATCACTTTCTGTGCTCTTTGAGCACCATTTCAGCGTGCTTTGGCCTGCACGCCAGCTGCTACCACAATGAGAAGAAAAACCACCTAGTCTCGTTACTCATTTTATTCTTTTACTTTAGTTTCTTTTCTTTCCATTGAGTTTCATGTTCAAAAGTTAAGTTTGCCGCAAAGTCCAGCTCCGACTGCACCCGCTTCAAACTTCAACCAGCAACTGACTCCAAAACCATCCTCAGCCAACACCCAACGATTGGCTTCCCAAGACATCTCTTCAAAGACTACTGAACTTCCAGCCAATCAACAACTCGGGAAATCCCCTTTCCTGCGACAATGACGACAGAAGGGAATCCCTATAACACAAAGGCAACGCAAGCAAGTAACTTCCAGGTTCTGTGCTGGTGCATTTAATACAAATTTTAGCCTCATTGAGAAACTCAATGCAGGGTTAATTAAGTGATTGATGGTTGTTCAGGTCTATGCAATTGCACATACAGGTGCATCTCAATAAATTGGAATGTCGTGAAAAAGTTTTTTTTTTTTCTTGTAAGTTATTTCAAAAAGTGAAACTTTCATGTATTTTAGATTCATTGCATGTAAAGTAAAACATTTCAAAAGTTTTTTTTGTTTTAATTTTGATGATTAGAGCTTACAGCTCATGTAAGTCAAAAATCAGTATCTCAAAATATTAGAATATTTACATTTGAGATTGAATAAATGACCATCCCTACAGTATAAATTCTGGGTACCTCTTGTTCTTTGAAACCACAATAATGGAGAAGACTGCTGACTTGGCAATGATCCAGAAGACGAACATTGACGCCCTCCACAAAGAGGGTAAGTCAGAGAGGGTCATTACTGAAAGGTGTGGCTGTTTACAGAGTCCTGTATCAAAGCATATTAAATGCAAAGTTTACATTTACATTTACAAACATGGCAGCGCCCATCACCCGGTATAGATCAACTAACACGGTCATTATAAAAGTCGGCTAAAAAAACTCAAGCAAAGCAAAGGGTTAATCCAAGATACGTGGCAAGAATCAGGAACTAGGAAATCAGGCAAGGCAAGACTATGACTATACTTTGAAAACTATAGCAGGCTCCATAAAGTAGCTATCACAGTGATAAACAATACTCGGCGACTGAACGAGGAAGTCCATGGCTTATAAAGTATGTCTGATTGGATACAGCTGTCTGCGTATGATCAGGTGAGCGTGTGATTAGTGAGATGGCTGATGGGAAATGTAGTCTAAGGTAATGTGAAACAGTCTATGTGGTGTGAGAGTCAATATGATGGAAGGGTGACCTCTGGTGGAAATCAGACGGAACGCCACAGACCGGATTCGTGACACATACGATCATTACTTCTAGTATTCTCTTTTGGGCCTAATCATTTTAGGTACAAGTAAGTCTTGAACTTTGAAAGTTTAAATAAACTTATTCTACCTAACTGAGAAATTGAATATCTGAAAAATTGAATAATACAACATTTATTTTTGTTGATAGTTGTGTAGCAACTGAAAACAACACTCTACTCGTAGTTGGACATAACAGCTTGCTAGTGGACCCGATCCACTTAATCTACTGTCTCCATCCCTTCTCTCCTGTTCTCTCCATTTCCTTTCCTCTTCACTTTTCACATTGGTAGGGACCTGTAAGAAACATCAATCAATTCTAAGTGTATGAGATACACTATCCTGTCAAAAGGTGACTCATCCTTACAAATTTGATTGTAATCAAACCCTCCTTCGTTCTTCCTAGCCTCCCCACATTTGAAAACGCAATCCAAATTTTAGCATCTCATCCAAACGCTGAGATCAATTTAATAGAGAGAGGTTTTGAGCAACTGTTGCCTTCGCAGCCTCCCTGGTGAGCGGTCCAACTGTAAGGTGTATGATGTCAATCTTTTCAGACTAAGAAATGAGATATCAGAATTATTATTATTATTCCTTTGTCTACCACAGAGATTTAATAATATTGTTTGCCTCCTTTGGGGTCAATTGTTTCTTATAGTTGAATTTGTTTTTCACCTTTTTCTCTCTTTTCGCTCTTTCTCATTAGAGTGACAAAGTCTTCACATCTCTAGTCTACCTAGATACCCTGAGACCAACACAGTTATCACCACACTACACTAGCGATTCACAACCACTGACACAACACTTAGTTGTCCCACCACACATAGGCTTCTACTCCACACAGATCTGTGTCAGTCTCTCTTCTCCCCAGCGTGCCAACATGCCGCAGACTGCAGACCCCTTTGCCCAAGGGGAAGATGCGAACACTTGGCTGAGAGGCACAACAGACAGCCTCACCCCCTAGACATTTGAACTGTTGTTATTTTTAATAATAATCCTAATTCTGAGAAGATTCCTGACACAAGATTCAAGCCAGAACAACCACGAGGAGCTAGTCAAAATCACCAGCTCCCTAAGCTATGCCTTCACAACCCAGCTGAACCTGAGCAACAAGCACGTCACCCACCTTCAAGAGGAGCTGACATGTGCTCAACGCCGCATAGACAAGCTGGAAGTGAAAGTTCACTACACCCAACGAGAGGGAGCAGGAAACGACGGAACAAGTTAAGGAGCTCCAAGCAGCCCTGACAGCAGCTCAGCTCGATCAACAACATGCAAAGGCTGCCCAGAGAGACCTGGTAAACAGACTCCAGTATGCCGAACAGCTACTAGAGGAAACCAAGAATGACATCAGCGACAAGAATGCTGACATCAATACCTTGAAAGACCACCTTGAAAGGTACAGAACTGAAATGGACAATCGGAGCCAACAACTAGACGATACCAACGATGAGCTCTATATGGTCAGAAAAGAACTCAAACATGCTTATGAGCAGAAACAAAAGCCAAGACGAGAGAAACATCTCTCAGCCTCACCTCTGCTGAGCAGAGCAGAGTCCCATGTCCAAGAACTGGTATACAAAGAAAAGAAACGAAGGGCCACAACCCAAAACCTCACCTGCCTTCGCCACAGAACTCTTTCCTGTCAACGAAAGAAAACCTCCCATCCAAGCAGACCTTGGAGCTGCACATGGGATGACCATCAAAGACCTCGACAAGCTGTCTAAAAACATCAGCAAGTTCAACACGAACTCCGCAGAGGGCCACACCATCCAGGCCCACTTTCAAGATATCGACTTTTATCTAGAAATGAGACCTCAGACTGACAGAGACAGGTTACACCTCCTTAGAGCCATGTCCAGTTCTGAGGTACGAAACTTCCTAGATCGACAGCCCAGTCGAACGAAGTCAGACTACCAGCTACTTCGTGAGGTCCTGATTAAAGAGTTTATCAACCCTGACTCTGAACATGGACTGTTAATATCCAGAGTAGAATTGATGTTAAACGGCTCGTTTGGTGAATCTCTGGCCGAATCAGTGATCATCTGTAAAACTGTGATTCTGTGATTCTGTTCAAACTCCCTATAAAATCATAAATGATTCTCTTTGAGCTAAATTGACTTATGTTTACATTACATATTACCCCTTACAGTATTTAAGTCATTTTAAGATAACAATCTGTGCTAACACAATGATAACATGAGGTGGTTGTTTTGTAACAAGGTAGACAGTTCTGTTCATAACAGTAGACCTGCTGGTGAAGAACTGCAAGAAAAAAAGGGAAAGACACAGATGTTAGGGAAAATGAAGAAAAGGAAATGGGAAGTGAAGGTACAGTTCAAGAGACAACCTTTAATTATTTTCCACAGCCCCAGACTAAGAATTTAGACCTTTTTATGTGATGGCCATACAATAAATAGGGTTGCCTGTGGTTTCAGAATTTGGCCTATTGGTTATATACAGAAAAAAGTATCCAAAATTGTACCTTATGGGGTACAACAGAAAAAAAAGGTACAAAGATGCCCGTTTAAGGGTACTGCTCCAGTGACAAGCTCTTGTACCCCAAAAGGTACAATTTAGGCCCCTTTTTTTCCTGTGAGGTGGTGGCCTGGATGAGTATGAGATTTCCCGGCCTGAAACTGTGTCCCAGTCCAGCCCTGCTTATAGGCTTTCTGCACAAAATCCCCTGAATGCAGAAGTGAACGTGTCTGCACGTCTCTGAATGAACTTCACGCAACATTGTGCAGAAACACGGCAACTAAACTCTAAAAATTCACAGAATTGTATTATAATAGTGTTCTCACTATAATTTTATGTATAGGACAGTCCCAGACATAGTTATCAATATTCTGCATTGTTGTTTGTCCTGCTAGCGCTGCACGCTGAAGAGATAATCACCGTAGTACTACAAGTGCTTTACTGCAGCGTAGCTCAACCAAATGCATCTTATATGAGATAAATAATATATACACTATGGCCCGGTTTCACAGACAGGGCTTAGACTAAGCCAGGATTAGGCCATAGTTCAATTAGGACATTTAAGTAATTTTTATTAACATGCCTTAGAAAAAGCATTACTGGTGTGCATCTCGAGACAGAACAAAGGCACTGATGTGTTTTAAGATCAGTCAGTGCAAGCTTATTTCAGTTGAAACAGCTCAGAATTACATTTTAGTCTGGGACTAGTCTTAAGCCTTGTCTGTGAAACCGGGGGTATATACAGTATATAAACCGGCTGAAATGTTTTGAAATCACTTGTACCCTACCTACCTACCATGTGTCAATTTGTGCCTTGTTAAAGATTTAAATCCTTGCCGCCAAGATGCTCCTCTGTCGGTCACGGATTATGGAAAGTGAAACTTAAATCTATAGGGGTGGTTGGATTAATTCACGCACGTTAAAATCTTTATTTAATGGTTTGAAGTGATTAAGCAGGTCTTTCCCATTGAGGAGTGGATTCGTGTTAAATGGTGAGACATATACTGGGTGAACAAGGTCCATTGGTCCCACACAGGGATGGGCAGTATTTCAAATACATGTATTTAAAGTACGTATTTGAAATACAAAATACTATTTTGTATTTAAATACCATTGAAAAAAATCCAATGTATTTTGTATCTAAATACATTTAATCTTAGTATTTTTGTATTTTCAAAATACATAAAAAATTTCTTGCCAATCAACCTCTTTATTAGACTGCTGATTTCCTGTATCAATTAGTTCAGACATGTCACTTTCATTCATGTGAGCTGCAGCTGTATGACTCCATCTAGAATTGGATAAGCAAGTTTTCAGAATTTCAGAAGTCTGATTACAAGCTTGTCGCATTGAAGTGCTGTTGGAAAGAACAGGACTCATGGAGGACGCCAGGTTTCCTAGTAAAATCTTATTAAAACCAAAACTGTAGATATTTAAGGTATTTATTTATTTTTTATTTTTTAATGTAGCATCCCATTCATTGACAACCATATAAACATTCATAGAGCTATCTATATAGTTAGCTTGTTGATGATTTTCAGTTAAATACATGCTGTTTTGCTGTGTATAAAACATACAAAATGGTTGAAATGGTTATTGAACTACGGTGTGCATGATTTTAACATTAAAACAAGGTGATCTTGCTTTTGTGGGAGGAAAAAAAAAAAAACACTTGTCCCAGCAGCAACTGTTTTCCCCTCCGCCATGTTTATGGCCTGCACAACTCAGAAACTTGGGTATAAAAATTATCTCGGGATTTCCCAGTAGAAAATATGACAAAGGCAATCATGTCCAATTTCCAACTAGAAAACGTCTTAGGTTACGTATGTAACCCCAGTTCCTCAAGGGAACGAGACGCTGCGTCCAAGAACGCTAGGGGAACTCCTCCAGCGTGACCGTGCTCTGATACAAATGTAATCTGTCCAAAGGATGGGCGAGACGTCACGGGCGGGTGACGTAACGGCCAGGAGGCATAAAAGCACGTGCGGTGGAACCGGCGTCAGCTTCAGGAATGAAGCAACCCCTCGTAGAGATGCCAGAAGTATGGCCTTGAGACGCAGCGTCTCGTTCCCTCGAGGAACGGGTTACATACGTAACCTAAGACGTTCCTCTTCAAGAACTCGAGCTGCGTCCAAGAATGCTAGGGGAACGAGATCCCTACACCGCCAGACTGACAAATCCCTGCCTAGTGTGGATGGAGCACAGCTAGGGCGAGAGAAAAAGGCCACAGGTGGCTAGGTGAGCGGGGCCTGCGTCCCGAAGGCCAACTTCTGAAGAGTGAGCCTTGATCCCCAAGAGGGGAGAGCAGAGGACTCGAGGCTATGGAATAGCATCCTGATCCACCACATAGCAAACGCTCTCTGGCCGGAGGCCTCAGCCTCTGGAGGAAACATGTACTAGGGGGTGTCTACCCACTGAAGGTCACCGAGAAGGGCGCGGTAGGCCGGTATAACCGCCACGTAAACCCTCAGGAACAGGCCCGCACAAACTCCAGAACTGTACCAATCGGGCAGTTGGCTGGGTCGAGCTGGCAACCTCTGAGACCACCGCTGTGTTTTCGGGTGCTATCGCACTAACACCGGCGATCTCTTAGGTCTGGGAGAAAGTGTTTCTGTGAAACACTGCCAGTATCACCAGGCAGTTGATGTGCCATATGAGACGGCGAGTACTCCACAGACCACGGGCAGGGTGAGGGACGCGTCCGTCGCTAGCATACGCAGCGACACGGAGCTCCCAGCACCGGGCCCTGAGACAAGAACCAAGGATGTCTCCACATGTCTAAGGCACGTAGGCACCACCACGTGACCTTGATCATGTGAAGCGGGTTTCCCCTTGGGGAGAACCCCTTGGTCTTGAGCCACCACTGTTGAGTGACTGGTCTTCTTTCACTCACCTGACTTCCGTGAGGATCAACTCGATCTGAGCAGGGGACACACGTGCCTGCATCGTGGTTGAATCCCACACCACACCAAGATAAGTGGTTCTCTCTTATGGAGAGAGCACACTCTTCTTGGCGTTCAGTCTTAACCCCAACGCTTTCATGTGAGCAAGAACAACATCTCGATGTTTAGCCGCCATCTGCTCTGATTGAGTGAGAATCAACCAAAGTGGGTATGCGGATGCCTTGCGGATGCCTTGTGCCTTGTAGCATCCACACACTTTGTAAAAGTGCGGGGTGAGTGCTAGGCCGAAGGAAAAAACCTGATATTGGTGAGCTTCGCCCTCGAAAGCAAACCTCAGGAATTCCCTGTGAGTGGGAAGGATGGAGATATGGAAGTATGCGTCTTTTAGATCGATCGTGACAAACCCGTTCTCGGACCTGATCTGAGACACGACCTGTTTGAGCATCTTGAACTTCAGTCTGCTGACTGAGTGGTTCAACTGATGCAGATCTAAAATGGGACGCCGACCCTCCATCCTTCTTGGGAACTATGAAGTACCGGCTCTAGAACCCGGAATCTCTTTCGTGAAGAGGGACCACCTCGATGGCCTCCTTTCTCAAGAGAGTACTTCTCGTTCCATTACCAGAACCTGCTCGGGGCCCACCAGAGTGGGATTCACCCCGTTGAAACGAGGCGGAGGAGAACCAAACTGGATTCTGTAGCCTCTCTCTACAGTATGAAGGTCCCATGGAGACACATTTGGCAGTAATTTTCACGCTGCCAAATAGTTTACTAAGGGAACCAGTCTCTCAAGACTGGCCTCTGGTATAACCAGGGCAGCTAGCTCGGTGTCCTAGAACGGCACGCCGGCAGGAGACGGCCAAACTAGCTGCTCTAGAGACCCCTGAAGGGGGTGGCGAGCATCTCAGCTCCGCTACGTTTCCGGGCGGAAGAAACTGAGATGTATGCTCGCTGGAGATTGCTGCGCCCTGGAACACCGTACGTGGCAGGGTTGGCAGACCGATCTCCTGAGGGCACTGAGGAGAGACGGGCACCGTGCATGCCGCTCTTCCTCAGAGGGGCCAGCCCTCAGAAGTCCTGGGCCATAGGCAGCATGATGTTTTAGCCAAAGACTATCCAGCGAGAATGACGGTCTGCAGATCCGCCTTCTGCTAGAAGGCCTCGGCTCGGGAGCGCCACTCTGACTCCAACATACTTGGGAGTACGAGAAGTGATGCTGACCACATCAACCTCCTCAGAGGAAGAGAAGTAAAACATTGTGCTCTCACTCGAGAAAATCCTCGGCAACGCACACTGCAACAGTGAGCTCTCACTCAAAGAAGGAAGAACTGCACCGCGGGCTTACAGACCCGAGCGAGAGCGCTAGATCTGGGGATTGCAGGTGGAGAGAGGGCGAACCCGTCTCCAACCCGTCCGCCAGATCTATGTGCGATCCCCGCGATTTCATTCGCCGCCGTGCCTCAGCAGTGGCGGACCGGTTTCTTTTTAACCCTCTGGGGTCCGAGGTCATTTTGGGGCCCTTGAGATGTTTTGACATGCCCTGATATTTGTGCTTTTTTCAGCTACTTAAAACATACTATTGACCAACATGTATTTTTTTTTGTATTCAGCACAAACTGTGCTACAATAATATGTGACCAAGATGGATGTACATGTTTGCATTTTTTAGAAAAAAAATATTATGCGTGGTTAGTACGTTTTGGGAAAAAAAATGTAGCTGAAATAAGGCCTTAAAACCCACACTAAATAGTCCTGAATAAGACTTTTGAGTAATCAGTCTTGTAGGCTAGAATATTTACTTCAAAATTATGTGAAAATCATTCTGCTTACTCATTCACAGAAAACAATATATTGATTTAAAATTTTCAAGACATGTTTTGTGATCGAGGGTCTATATGCGAGGGAGTGGTAATGGCCATGAATATTGAGTGAGTCTCACCTGAGAGACAAAGGGCCCTCCCCTATGGGGCCCTAATGGCCCATCAGTGTGACTGTGACTGTGAGGCAGGTCAGAGAGAATGTGAGGACATTGAAAAAAAGGGTTTTTTAAATTATTTGTGTTTTATTTACAACACAGTATAATCAAAACATACATAATGAAGGTCAAAGACACATTATTGTGCACACTGATCTAACCACAGAGATGTGAACTGACAACAGATTCTGTTCAACAAGTAAATCATACCTGATATTTAAGTGTTTCTACTTCTTTCCATGGATTCAAGAAGAAAAAAACATAATCAGTAGAAAAGGAGCTTGTTTTAACATAGAATATCAGTGTAGTTGAACATCTGATGTTGGTGCAGCGCTCTCAGAGGAAAACAGTTTGAAGAGACATCAGGATTCATCTGGTGCTGGTATCTGATTCAATAAAATACAAACAAAAAACATTTGTGAGCATGTTAATATCAAGAACATCTGTATATATATATATATATATATATGTATATGTGTATTGTAGCCATTGACTCACGCATGCTTTGTACTATCATAAAAAAGAGAAAGAAATCTTATATCTGAGAAACTAATTATTATTGTTTAGCACGTTATTAAAATCTATTTCTGAACAGAGTAGGCTATTTATAATAAACATGTACTAAACATACTTAGACTCATAGCATTCATCATGTTACAGTGTACACTCATATTACTTTTATTGTTTTATATAGAGCATGAAAACATCATCGCGCCGTAAGAAATTTAAATACAGTGAATTGCCCCTCATATTCAAAATGTTTTACACGATTTCAAACATTGTAGTCAGGAATTATAGTTTGGGAAAAACCCAACTATGATTTTGTAGTCATATAGTCTAGTATGTATGATTTTATAGTAGCCTATGACATGACTCTCATGACACAGACTCAAGCATGCTTTGTACAATAAAAGGATGTACTTTGTACTGTAAAAAATGATATTTTATATCTGAGAAACTAATTATTATTGTTTAGCATGCTATTACAATATATTTGTGAACAGAGTATTATAATAAACATGGTCTAAACATTCTTAGACCCGTAGCATTCATCATGTTGTCGTTTGGGAAAAACCCAACTAACTAATCTGTTCAAGTTTATGACACAATAACACGGTAACTAATGCAAAAAAGAAACATAACTTACTCATCAGATCGATCTCCTCTTCTGGATGAAATCGTGTTCTTCTTTCGAGGGAAATCCTTTCTTTACTCAGCGTGAACAGTAACAGTAGCCGCGATGAGGACCTCCGCTCTTTGTTTGTTTTGGGCGTTTACACGCGCTCGCGCACCACGTGGCTATTTACATATGAACGGCGCAAAGAGCGCGAGGGCGTGAACTCATTAGAGATAATGAGTCAGACGGGAAAGATTGAACATCGTGTTGGTTTCATACGGATTACTTCATCACAGAATGTTTGTTTTCGATAGGACTTGCTTCATTTCAAAGTAGACACTTCCAGCTTTCTATAGATATAACTCCCATGTCTCTGTGTTGAGTAGTCGCTGAGTTACAGCTCATTTTAGTGACGCGTTTCTCAAAACAGTTTGCGGAGACGGAGAAGACAGAGAGCACACCCTGTTTATTTTCTTATTTCTCCAAAAGCACAAAGTTGTGTTGTTATTGTGAGTGTACTCAAAAAAAAGTAGACACTTAACAGTTTCGATTGATGTATAACACTTATTTGTGTGACCAAAATCAACAGAGTATTTTTAGTGTCTTTTGCACTGATCTTAAAAAAAACGAGTTGGTATCGCCGGCGATACAGCCGACCCCAGAGAGTTAACCGTGAGATCATACGGCGGGGAGAAGCACGATCAGCCCCTTTTTTTCTTTTTCCGAGCTGACAGCGCGAACTCCGTTCCTAAGCAGGGACACTGCTATAATGACAACCTCGTTCATAATAAGCTTGTGCAAACAATGCTCGTGCAAACAATGCTCGTGCAAACACTGCAATTTTATAAAGCTCATCGACGCCCTTCACGTCTACCTTCTCGGAGAAAGACAGGCGGAGCGTGGAGCCCTCTCTCTCTGGGGGGAAGAACCAGGAACGCAAGGAACGCAGGTGAAAGCTCCCTCCTCAAAGAGAGCCCTCTGAGAGTAAGCATACGCAGCGACAAACGCTCACAAAGCGGGCAGTCAGCTCCCTCGAGAGCTGCGTGCTCTCTGCTCTCAAGTTAGTGAAAAACACGCAGCCTGTAATGCGATCTACTCTCGCCCAAGTGCTAGTTTCTCTGCACTTTAGACATTGTGGAGCTTATTTCAAGTGACAAACAACACTAAATAAGACTCACAACACAGATCGACAGACACACACAGAGTAGCGGTAGCTGAATGACAAAAGGTGACGCCGGTTCCACCGCACGTGCTTTTATGCCTCCTGGCCGTTACGTCACCCGCCCGTGACATCTCGCCCATCCTTTGGACAGATTACATATGTATCAGAGCGCGGTCACGCTGGAGTCGTTCCCCTAGTGTTCTTGGACGCAGCTCGAGTTCCTGAAGAGCACTAGCAAGAGAAACATACCATTAGCACTAGTCAGTCTTGATATTTTTTTTTTTTTTTTTTGTGGTCAGATTTTGTTTTTTATCACCTAGCTCAGGGGTCATCAGACTTGATCCTGGAGGGCCGGTGTCCTGCAGAGTTTAGCTCCAACTTGCCTCAACACACCTGCCTGGAAGTTTCAAGTATAGAGCTCCGGAGGTTGACATCACGCAATCTAAACTCTGAAATTTTGGCAGGCAACCAGGAGAGCGCTAGAGCGGGCGTAGCATAGGTATCGACAGTTGTAGAACAATAATTTAAAGCCAGACTATTTAGACCTTACAAACCTCACAGCATTTTAACATGGTGGACAGCTGCTGTGCGCCAGGATGCCAGAACATGCAGGGGAAGGCTAAGGTTGCGAACCGCCCCGTATTAGCCGAGACGTCCCGTATACTGGCCTTAATTTATGTGTCCCGTACGTGACCTCCCTTGGCCAGTTTCTCGCCCCCTCATGCAGTATTCGTTAAGTAAATCAGAAAGTCCTGAACATAACTATTCAAGGAAAGCTACAGAATCCTCTGCCGCCTGGTTGCTCCCGCTTCATAATAAGCGGCGCTCGTGCTAATAATGCCAATCCTGTCCGTGTTTTGACTAAAGTAAATTTCTATTTTGGCAAATACAAAACAACGTGATTATTTTTCATGAGTCTAACATCCAGCCAGCGCAAGAAAACATGCAATCTAGCCGAAACGTGATCAATAAGGGAAACCATCTTTCACTATTGCAAAATAGAGAAAAAAACATTTTACATTTAAGTAAGCTTTTTAACCATCTTATTTGTAAAACACAAAATGACCAATAAAAAAAAATGTCGAGCACCAAAAGCAGCCCATATTAAATCTATAAATTATCTTTAATTGAAAATATGCATTTTCCTATAAACACAAACACGATTGTCCCATAAAGCAAAGGGGAAATCATTTTATTGTATTCCTCAGACAACTAAAATGGTTCATTGCAATAAAACATGCTAACACACAACATCTGGGATTAAACAGGTAAGATTTTATGACATTTATGATGTATACTGTACTCACAGTGATATAGTTATGCTGGCTACCTACAAGGACAGCTAAGGTTGATTACATTAGCTAACAACACAGTTGACTTAACCTTCCAGTGACGACATTTTTACAGTCTTTAGTTTTAGCCAGCAGACTCCTGAATATTCATCAAAAAATTAGATTGCATCCAATTGTACCCCATCCAGGCTTTTGTAGGCTTTTAAAGAGTCTCTGAAGTAGGAGGGAAAGTTGATGAGGTAGTTGTAGATATCAGGATGCTGCAGGTCAGGAAATCTATCCGTTCATTTATTGATACATATTAAAAGCACCGCTGGGGCAATATAGGCATCTATTATGTTTAGTCTATTAAGTTTTTCTATGTACAGGTCTATGTCTTTTGAATTAAAGTGCGCAGTGAACTCTGTTGCCTTGAAACTTATGCTGGCGCCATTCATTTCATATTCGCTCCCGGCTGTTCTTGCCTGCCAGCATGGTGGTGTAAACAGAATAGGTCACGTGACGTCCGGAGCTCTATACCTATAAGACCTTGATTAGCTGCTTCAGGTGTGTTTAATTAGGGTTGGAGCTAAACTCTGTAGGACACCGGCCCTCCAGGACTTAACTTGGTGACCTCTGACCTAACTAGACAAATCTGTTCATTAAAATTTAAGCATTACTGGTTGCTATGCCAATACGACAATATATATATATATATATATGTTGTCGATGATATAAAGTGTAAATCGATTAAACTTTTTCTATATCATTTATATATCGTTGTGGTATGCAAATATATCTGTGGAGCTTTTAGTGGGCAGGAGCTATTGACGTCAGAGCGATGTAAAAGAATTAACTTTTATTAGCTTTTATTTTGAATTTTAGCTTTTAGGAAATCGAATCTTAGGGATTCAATATTGATTTGATTAATTGATATTAACCCTCTGGGGTCCGAGGTCATTTTGGGGCCCTTGAGATGTTTTGACATGCCCGGATATTTGTGCTTATTTCAGCTACTTAAAACATACTATTGACCAAAATGTAATTTTTTTTGTATTCAGCACAAACTGTGCTACAATAATATGTGACCAAGATGGATGTACATTTTTGCATTTTTTAGAAAAAAAATATTATGCGTGGTTAGTTAGTTTTGGGGGAAAAAATGTAGCTGAAATAAGGCCTTAAAACCCACACTAAATAGTCCTGCACAAGACTTTTGAGAAATCAGTCTTGTAGGCTAGAATATTTACTTCAAAATTATGTGAAAATCATTCTGCTTACTCATTCACAGAAAAAAATATATTGATTTAAAATTTTCAAGACATGTTTTGTGATCGAGGGTCTATATGCGAGGGAGTGGTAATGGCCATGAATATTAAGTGAGTCTCACCTGAGAGACAAAGGGCCCTCCCCTATGGGCCTGTAATGGCCCATCAGTGTGACTGTGACTGTGAGGCAGGTAAGAGAGAATGTGAGGAGATTGAAAAAAGTTTTTTTTTTAATTATTTGTATTTTATTTACAACACAGTATAATCAAAACATACATAATGAAGGTCAAAGACACATTATTGTGCACACTGATCTAACCACAGAGATGTGAACTGACAACAGATTCTGTTCAACAAGTGAAACAAGTAAATCATACCTGATATTTACGTGTGTTATTTAAGTGTTTCTACTTCTTTCCATGGATTCAAGAAGAAAAACACATAATCAGTAGAAAAGGAGCTTGTTTTAACATAGAATATCAGTGTAGCTGAACATCTGATGTTGGTTCAGCGCTCTCAGAGGAAAACAGTTTGAAGAGACATCAGGATTCATCTGGTGCTGGTATCTGATTCAATAAAATACAAACAAAAAAAACATTTGTGAGCATTTTTATATAAGGAAAATCTGTATATATATATATATATATATATATATATATATATATATATATATATATATATATATATATATGTATGTATTTGTTTTGTAGCCATAGACTCACACATGCTTTGTACTTTCATAAAAAAGAGAAAGAAATCTTATATCTGAGAAACTAATTATTATTGTTTAGCACGTTATTAAAATCTATTTCTGAACAGAGTAGGCTATTAATAATAAACGTACTAAAAATACTTAGACTCTAAGCATTCATCATGTTACAGTGTACACTCATATTACTTTTATTGTTTTATATAGAGCATGAAAACATCATCGCGCCGTAAGAAATTTAAATACTGTGAATTGCCCCTCATATTAAAAATGTTTTACACTATTTCAAACATTGTAGTCAGGAATTATAGTTTGGGAAAAACCCAACTATGATTTTGTAGTAATATAGTCTAGTATGTAAGATTTTATAGTAGCCTATGACATGATTCTGAAGCCACAGACTCAAGCATGCTTTGTACAATAAAAGGATGTACTTTGTACTATAAAAAATGATATTTTATATCTGAGAAACGAATTATTATTGTTTAGCACCCTATTAAAATCTATTTGTGAACAGAGTATTAATAATAAACATGGTCTAAACATTCTTAGACGCGTAACATTCATCATGTTGTCGTTTGGGAAAAATGCAACTAACTGTTAATAATTCTGTTCAAGTTTATGTCACAATAAAACGTTAACTAACGCAAAAAAGAAACATTACTTACTCATCTATGGAATAAAATCACTGTCAAAAATAATCGTACGTAATTCAAAACGGTTGTGTGTAATTTTAATATACTCATGCGTAATTTAAAACTATTGTATGTAATTCTGTTTTTTGTCAGAGTTGGATTCCAAAATCTACGGCCACGACAGTTTAAAGATACGAGATTTTGTGTGTTTGTTAGAGTACAACTCTAAAATGTACGACTATGACAGTTTACAGACACAAGGCTTGTTTTCACAACAGCTCCGTTACACGCACGACATGCGAATTACGAGCACGAAGTGCAGTGTGAGAAACGACTGTCAAAAATGCGTCATCAAGGTCACAGGCATCACTATCGAGGGAAGATGAATCGATTCAACGAAGTGCGCATGCGCCCCACCACCGTTTTAAACCACTGCCGCCAAAATGGCGGATCAGCAGCCAAGCGCTCACTCGTCGTCTCAGGTAAGTTTTTTCTTCTTCTTCAAATTCGGACATGTTTAAGGGTTAGTTATCACTAATAGCAGAGAGGATTTTGTCTAAGTAATATTAATGTCAGAGTAATTTGACTTACAGGGACCGCTGATGACGCACTTGCTAGAACGCCTCAGGTCACGAATAAGTGCAGTTTTAGATGGCCACCAGCTGGACTTGGACTATTTCCAGTATGTTATCAATCAAGAAGTGTTTATTTTGTCATCAGCCTCCACTGTCTTTGATGTGCCAAATGATATTTTGGAGACCCTCATGGATCTACAACAAAAAATTCATGCAGCTCTTTCCCAAGAGGCGGCCCCAGTTCTTACGAGGGAATGTGGTGGTGGACGAGGTCGACCTAAGTTTATTGTTTCCGAGGAAATGCTGTCCCGGCTCATTGAGATGTCTTTACCAGTTTCTTGTATTGCGAACATTTTAGGAGTAAGCCAGTCAACAATCTTCCGCCGAATGCGTGACTTGGGTTTATCTGTAAAAACTACGTATAGCACCATATCTGACAATGAATTGGATAATGCCATTCTGGCCATCAAACGAAGACTACCAAATGCTGGATATAGGATGATAAAAGGCTGCCTGCAAGCAGACGGACATAGAGTTCAATGGAACCGCATAAAAGAATCCATGCACAGAGTGGATGCCCCTGGAATTTTGGAAAGGATGACACAGCTGGGGTGTATTGTCAGGAGGTCATATTTTGTTCAAAGTCCATTGTCCTTAGTCCATATTGACACGAATCACAAGCTCATAAGGTATTGTCCTATAGTTTACCTATGAAAGTGTAATGTTATGCAATATTATGTTTAACATGGTTTTACTTTGAAGGTACAACATCATCATATTTGGTGGGATAGATGGGTTCTCACGAAAGGTAAATGCATTTATTTCTAACCCAGTGGAATCTATCTATCTATATATCTATAATCTGTCTATGTTTGAATATATTGAATGATTTAATGTATTACATTTATTTTTTTGGTATAGATCATGTACTTGGAACCAGCAACAAACAACCGTTCAAGCACTGCCTTATCATTCTTTCTCCAGTCTGTGCAAAAACATGGCTGGCCTTCAAGGTAGGAGAAAATTGTTTTTCTGCTCCTCGCTTCCTTGCATTTAGTTAAACCCTCATCCGTCCCTCAGGTCATTTTGACCCAAAACTGATATCCAAAAAATTATAAAAATCGTGTGTTGATCGTACCAGTCCAAGATTTCTTTACTTTTGTAACACTTGCACTGGGAATACACACACACACACACACAAAAAAGTGGAGTTTAAATGGGTGCAATAAAAAGAAAAGTAACAAAAGGGTCCCTCGAGGGTCATTTTGACCCACATAGGAATGAATGGAATTTACGAGAGAGAATTTTTTTTAATTACTTTTTTTTTTTTTTTTTTTTTGATGTACAAAATCTGAGACAATCCAGTAAAGATTTATACCCAAACGAACATTCCAATAGAACATATTATAATGTTTCTGCTGGGATATGACTGTCACTTATCCTTTTTTTTTTTTGACTTAACAGTTAAATTTGAGAGACCAATGAGTTTATATCAGTTATATTTTTTTAAATATATATTTATTTTATATTGATGAAATTGTATGAATATACACATGTTTAGGTTACAATTCAGTTAGATTATTATTGTTTTTTTAATGTTTCAATATATATATATTTGAATCCATAAACAACCATAAACTCTAGTGGCTGTAACCATAAAATGTAATTTTGACATTTCCCCCACCAGATGGCATCAGAGACACTCAGTGACTCAATTCCATGGCCATCTGTTGGTTTTTGATAAAACGGGACTGAAATTGTCTGGGGTTTTTTTGGTGAAATAGTGTAGAAAAACTGCTTACTATATTTTCTAAAAAAATTCCAGAATAAAAGGTAAATATAATAAAAATCACCAAAAAATAATAGAAAAACCTACATAAATATTTAGAAAAAAATTATATAAATGGAACAGTATAACATTTCTGGACCCCCCAAAAAATTTGTCATTTTTAGCCCTCGGGTCATTGTGACCCGGGAAGGACACTTCTGTTATAGGTTCGGGAAGAACGGATGAGTAAACATGTTTATTTTTATTTTCTTAACATTATGGCAGTCAAGCAGATTTAACATCTCCCTCCACCCCTCCATTTTAGGGTCCGGGGTGATGAAGGTGTGGAAAATGTGGCAATCGCAGAAACCATGTTTCATGTGAAAGGGACCAGAAGAGGGAGCTTCATTGCCGGCAAAAGTCAGAGGTAATAAACAAATTAGGATGTCACACTAGTTTAATTTATCATTTTTAATTGATACATTTTGTATTCTCTAGAATCGAACGCCTGTGGCGAGACGTCTGGGTCAGCGTAACTCAGCTCTATTATGAAATACTTCACAGCCTTGAGGAAGATGGCTTGTTGGACTTGTCAGATTCCCTTCATGTGTTTTGTGCACATTATGTGTTCCTCCCACGTCTGAAGCGTGACCTCCACACTTTTTCTGAAGGCTGGGACAATCATCCATTACGGTCTGAAAATGGGCTCACCCCTAACCAGATGTGGATAATGGGACACATGCACAACTCATCTGGTGACGAAGATAATTTTCAGGTTTGTTTTTTTTAATTGATTTTCTATGCCTTTAGTCATACTATCAAATTGTGCTTTTGTATGATGCATGCATGAAGTAATTGGTTTTTATTTATTTTAAGAATTTGGAACTGTTTGGAACAGACTGGGAGACGTTCGATAGTGTGACAGAAGATGATGTTGGAGTTCATGTTCCAGAAATTGAGTGCCCACTCAATCCTGCTATGATGGAAACAGTAAAATCCATCTTTAATCCTCTTGCAACATCTGACTGTTATGGCAGAGATATTTATATATCTTTGGTTCAATATTTTGTAAGTCTTTAAAATACACAAACACCTGTGTGAGACCATTGTAAATATTTTGAAAATTGCAACTGTAACAAAGCAGCACAATGAATGAATTGTATGAAAACTAATTTGTAAATGCAAATTCAGAACAGTAAATCATTTTGTTTGGTTTCTTTAACATGAAAATTCTTTCAACAAATATTGTCAAAGGAACAGTTTTACTTATGACAATAAACGGTGACTCAAGGAGAAGCTGAAAGCAAACATGCTTACCCCATCAAATACATTTAAACATTATCAAATGACTCCCCATATTTCATAGCTATTTCCATTATGTTTTAAATTCATTCAGTGTTTTCAGGTGAGCTGTAGGAAACGTAATTGTGCGAGTACATGCGCTTACAGTAGGAAAACACACAGCATGATTTGTGTCACAGTCGTGATTGAACTTCACAGTGATGTTAAAATCCTTCTGGTCACTGGGAAGAATAGGCTTATGTCTCTGGCCTGTCATCCACTGCATAACTTTACCAGCAGTCATTTGTTCAGCTTCACCTTCTTAAAAACAGAGGGGTGAGGGGTGGAATGAAAACAAGATTAACAGAATTTTTTAATGTTGTGCCATTATGATAATACATACCACGATCCTCAACTTCCTGTAGGAAATCCTGGAAAGTTCATTACATTTACTTCTTTGGTGTATTTCACAGAACCTTTGTCACTAAAGACAGGGTGGCAATTCTCCAGAATGAAGCCTGCATCCACCTTAAATAAAAGAGATAGTGTTAGCATTTCTATATGCCTGACACATTTAACATGTCCTCATTATGAAAACACCATAAGAACCACAATGGTTTACCTTGTCATCTTTTTCCCCTGGGACAAACAGTGGTAGACACAAGTCTGGATGCATTTCCATGACTTTCTGGAGATCATAGAGCTGCAGGCCTTTTCGCAGCTGATCAAGCATTGGAAAAACTCTCATAGTGGAGTGTAAAACAATGGCTCTAGAGGCAATTTAATAGTTTCATCAATAAATATTTGTTTAAAACACCAAACAATATAAAAAAAAATATATATATATACAGAGTAACTCAATTTTGATGTACTATGTGATAAACATTATGCTTTTTATTTACTGTACTACATTTCATAAGATTACCAACGCAGGTAAAATTAAACATTTTTGTACTCCTCCGAGAATAAAAAGTATAGTGCACCTGATGATTTTGCTTTTCATGTCAGCAGACACTTTTCCAGTGTATCCACAGCTTAAAATCTCATCTGTAAGCTCACTCATGTCATCTGTTGAGTTAACCTAAATTCAGAGAAATAGAATACAGTCTTATCAGCATCCCTTCTTTACTTTAACCCTTAAATCATTACTATATATAACTTGCATATCTGGTTAATATTTTACCTTCTCAATGAGCAGGGAGAATTACAAATCTGTGACATCACTGGTAGTCACCTGTATACTGTCATAATCTCCAGAGCAAAGATATTGGAAACACCACTCTCGCAAAAAAAACGGCGGTGGTCCTCCTTGTGCTAGACTGACAGCCATAATTTCTCCTGCACTTCTAATACCACAGTGGATAAAACAAAACCTTAAATCAACCAAAAATGTTTATCAATGTGAAAAGTGTTAACTGATCAAATCTTGCATACCTGAAGTAGTTACGATCCAAGCTGTTGAGACAATAGACTGGATTTTTCCCTTTTTTATCTACACCAGCGATAAAAAGTCTTGTTTCAATCTCTGCAATCATTTCTAGACAACAACAAATACAACCTATTTAAAATCTGATCTGACAAAATGTCTGCTTTAAAATATAAAACATTTTATAATAAACTAAATTAGTTATACCTGTTAAGAACTCCTTGCTAAGAGCACCAGAGTCGACCCCTGCTTCGCCAAAGAAGGTAATCATTAATCTGCCTTTTGGTGACGATTTCTTCTGGCGTTGCCACTGCTGCATTCCTCTGTTATAGATGTCATTCCGAGAAATGCAGATGGAAAAGGTGTTGGTTTGATCAACTTTACTGCTGATCCAATTCAAAATCTCCCCAGAACTTTGTAATAGAAAAACAGAAATGAAACATGAAATGTACTAGCAAAGCAAAACAAACACTTTCTTAATATACCATTTTTACCTTTGAAGTGTATTTATTGGGTCACTGAAGTTATTATCATATTCTGCAGTTCTACACACAGACAAAAATAAAAATTAAATAATTTAATATTTAAAATTGCTGGATAGGAAACATTTAAATTATTGACACAATTAGTGACACTAAACTCTATTTAGTAATTTACCGTAATCCGCAATTGGCTGCGTGTATCTCAATAACATCACTGTCAAATGTTTTCTAACACAGTGGACACTCAGCAGTCTGATGTGACATTAAAATACTGAGTTAAATTATGCACAAACAATTGTTTAGGAACCATGCATATACCATAAACTGAAAATTCATATTTTTTAATACATAAATAGATCAATAAACATCCTTCTAACCTTCTCTGTCCAGACTTCTTTTATATTTGAATCACAGCTTTCAATATCTGGTAACTTTTCCAATTCCTGAAACCACAAAAATCACATAGAAATTGTGTTTTCGGAGCTTATGAAATATAAACAAAAGATCAGTATGTCCAAGACATTTGGAGCAAAAACAAAAAAACAACACACCTCTTTCCAAGTGTCAATAGATCTTGAATTATCTTCTTGTGGGGAGTCTGGGGACTTCTCCATTGACTGGAAATAAAACAGAATCTCATCAACCTTGTTTTTAGAGCTCATTGGTGACTAAAATAAACATCTTAGACTTACATCATCACTTGAGATACACAGATCCACATGTTCCATCTTACAGTGTTTTATGTGTACTGGAAGGCACTGAAGAGGAACCATTTGGCTGCAGAGTGTACACTGGGCTTTGGGCATTTTTTCAAATTCCCTTGCATCAGGTGGTAATGGAGTTGTGTCAATTTGCTCTTGCAGAGGAACTACATACATTTTGCTCTTTCCATTGCTGCTCATGGTTTTTAATTGCTGTCCATTATACCCATCAGGGTCAGGAGGGATGACAGTCAGTTTCCGTTGCCCTCCTCCACCTACGATTCAAAATATATATAATATATATATATATAATAGAATATAAATAGACAATCCACCAAAAATCTTCAACAGATAAAATCCATCCAATATCTATAAACACGTATGATTTCAATTCACATAAAATTAAAAAAACAAAAAACAATCCTACATACCTGAGCACTTGTGCAGCAACCATCCTCCGCAGATTTTTGCCAGTTTTGTATATGCATTAACAAGCACCTCTGATAGCTTAATTATCAAAGGCAGAGTAAAACAGAGTAAGGAAATTCACCCAACACAAAAAAACAAGAAAAATGACATTATCAATCTTACCTCTGAATGAGTCATGTTTTCGGTTATAGTTAATGATCTTCTCCCAAGTCCTGCAAGTGTAAGTTGTAATTCTGTCTCTCCTTTGGGCGTTTTCTCATATTGTTGGTCAAGAAGGAAAAAAACCATCAAAAAGCTTTTCTCTGGCCGTTTATATGGTCCAAAACGTTTTTTACCCCTTACTTCCTTTCTGAAAAATCCGATTTCATTTTTATTTTGAGCCAGTTCAGAACATTGAGAACACTCACATGCACACTTATATATGTGATGTAATGTTTTTTTCATACTGTACAAACTGTATATTCCACCAGTACACACACACAACAGTTTATTAAAACAACAATTACATTGACTCTCACACCTAGCCATTTCCTGCTGAACTGACTGCCCATTTGACTTGGACCTTCTTTCTTGTGCTGACTGTCCACTGATATTGGTCTGGTTCCCCACTTTCTGTTGACCAACACTTAAGGTGTACACTCAGTCGTACACTTAAGGTGTTGGTCAACATCGACACCAGATTCTGGGCTGTTTGCAAGATGTCACCTAATGGAACCTGATGAACAATGAAATATGACTTCAACACTTAAACAGTGAACACTTATATTACATGACCTGTGTATTACAGTGCATGTACAGTCGTGGCCAAAAGTTTTGAGAATGTCATAAATATTAATTTTCACAAATTCTGCTGCTTCAGTGTTTTTAGATCTTTTTGTCAGATGTTACTATGGTATACTGAAGTAAAATTACAAGCATTTCATAAGTGCCAATGGCTTTCATTGACAATTACATTAAGTTTAAGCAAAGACTCAATATTTGCAGTGTTGACCCTTCTTTTTCAAGACCTCTGCAATTCGTCCTGGCATGCTGTCAATCAACTACTGGGCTACATCCTGACTGATGGCAGCCCATTCTTACATAATCAATGCTGGGAGTTTGTCAGAATTTGTGGGGTTTTTTTTGTCCACCCGCCTCTTGAGGATTGACTGCAAGTTCTCAATGGGATTAAGTTCTGGGGAGTTTCCTGGTCATGGACCCAAAATTTCAATGTTTTGTTCCCCAGGCCACTTACTTATTACTTTTGCCTTATGGCAAGGTGCTCCATCATGCTGGAAAAGGCATTGTTCGTCACCAAACTGTTCTTGGATGGTTGGGAGAAGTTGCTCTCGGAGGATGTTTTTGTGTCATTCTCAAAACTTTGGTCTCCTAAAGTTGATTCAGCTGTGGGATCAGGGCACCTCCAGTGCAGAGCTTGCTCAGGAATGGCAGCGGGCAGGTGTGAGTGCATCTGCACGCACAGTGAGGCCAAGACTTTTGGAGGATGGCCTGGTGTCAAGAAGGCCAGCAAAGAAGCCACTTCTCTCCAAAAAAAACATCAGGGACAGATTGATCTTCTGCAGAAAGTATCGTGAATGGACTGCTGAGGACTGGGGCAAAGTCATATTCTCCGATGAAGCCCCTTTCCGATTGTTTGGGGCATCTGGAAAAAGGCTTGTCAGGAGAAGAAAAGGTGAGCGCTACCATCAGTCCTGTGTCATGCCAACAGTAAAGCATCCTGAGACCATTCATGTGTGGGGTTGCTTCTCATCCAAGGGAGTGGGCTCACTCACAATTCTGCCCAAAAACACAGCCATGAATAAAGAATGGTACCAAAACACCCTCCAACAGCAACTTCTTCCAACAATCCAACAACAGTTTGGTGAAGAACAATGCATTTTCCAGCACAATGGAGCACCGTGCCATAAGGCAAAAGTGATAACTAAGTGGCTCGGGGACCAGAACGTTGAAATTTTGGGTCCATGGCCTGGAAACTCCCCAGATCTTAATCCCATTGAGAACTTGTGGTCAATCCTCAAGAGGCGGGTGGACAAACAAAAACCCACTAATTCTGACAAACTCCAAGAAGTGATTATGAAAGAATGGTTTGCTATCAGTCAGGATTTGGCCCAGAAGTTGATTGAGAGCATGCCCAGTCGAATTGCAGAGGTCCTGAAAAAGAACGGCCAACACTGCAAATACTGACTCTTTGTATAAATGTCATGTAATTGTCGATAAAAGCCTTTGAAACGTATGAAGTGCTTGTAATTATATTTCAGTACATCACAGAAACAACTGAAACCAATATCTAAAAGCAGTTTAGCAGCAAACTTTGTGAAAACTAATATTTATGTTATTCTCAAAACTTTTGGCCACGACTGTACACAGCTGTTAGTAAGTCAACACTTAAAAGTGCTAATTCTTTTATGTAGGCATATCTCATCGCGCGTACAGGCTGCAGTGATGACCTCCTAAACAACTGTATTCTTTAAGCACTACATGTACTCTGAGAGCTAATCATACCTACTATAGTTATACTTTCTCTGTAATATTACTCCTCTCTGTTATTAGTGATAACTAACCCTTAAACATGTCCGAATTTGAAGAAGAAAAAAAAACTTATCTGAGACGACGAGTGAGCGCTTGGCTGCTGATCCGCCATTTTGGCGCCAGTGGTTTAAAACGGTGGTGGGGCGCATGCGCACTTCGTTGAATCGATTCATCTTCCCTCGATAGTGATGCCTGTGACCTTGATGACGTATTTTTGACAGTCGTTTCTCACACTGCACTTCGTGCTCGTAATTCGCATGTCGTGCATGTAACGGAGCTGTTGTGAAAACAAGCCTTGTGTCTGTAAACTGTCATAGTCGTACATTTTAGAGTTGTACTCTAACAAACACACAAAATCTCGTATCTTTAAACTGTCGTGGCCGTAGATTTTGGAATCCAACTCTGACAAAAAACATAATTACATACAATAGTTTTAAATTACGCACGAGTATATTAAAATTACACACAACCGTTTTGAATTACATACGATTATTTTTGACAGTGATTTTATTCCATACTCATCTCCTCTGCTGGATGAAATCGTGTTCTTCTTTCGAGGGAAATCCTGCTTTTACTCGGCGCGTCTTCCATAAAAGAACAGTAGCGCGATGAGTATCTCCGCTCTTTGTTTGTTTTGGGCGTTTACACGCGCGCACGGCCCACGTGGCTATTTACATATGAGCAGCGCGAGGGCGGGAACTCATTAGAGATAATGAGTCAGACGGGAAAGATTGAACATCGTGTTGGTTTCACATGGATTACTTCATCACAGAATGTTTGTTTTCGATAAGACTTGCTTCATTTCAAAGTAGACACTTCCAGCTTTCTATAGATATAACTCCCATGTCTCTGTGTTGAGTATTCGCTGAGTTAGAAGACAGAGAGCACACCCTGTTTGCTTTCTTTATTCTTCAAAAGCACAAAGTTTAGTTGTTATTATGAGTGTATACAAATAAAAGTAGACCCCTTACAGATTCGAATGGTGTATTGCTCTTATCAAAAATGGCAGAGTAATTCAAGCTCATTTCGGCCTTATCAGGAAAATCTGCGTCAAAACGCGTATACGTGTTTGTCGACCCCAGAGGGTTAACATGCTCACAAATATTTTTTTGTTTGTATTTTATTGAATCAGATACCAGCACCAGATGTATCCTGATGTCTCTTCAAACTGTTTTCCTCTGAGAGCGCTGAACCAACATCAGATGTTCAACTACACTGATATTCTATGTTAAAACAAGCTCCTTTTCTACTGATTATGTTTTTTTCTTCTTGAATCCATGGAAAGAAGTAGAAACACTTAAATAACACGCTCAAGTATCAGGTATGATTTACTTGTTTCACTTGTTGAACAGAATCTGTTGCAGGAATGACTCAAAGTCTGTTCACATCTCTGTGGTTAGATCAGTGTGCACACTAATGTGTCTTTGACCTTCATTATGTATGTTTTGATTATACTGTGTTGTAAATAAAACACGAATAATTTAAAAAACCCTTTTTTTCAATGTCCTCACATTCTCTCTTATCTGCCTCACAGTCACACTGATGGGCCATTAGGGGCCCATAGGGGAGGGCCCTTTGTCTCTCAGGTGAGACTCACTTAATATTCATGGCCATTACCACTCCCTCGCATACAGACCCTCGATCACAAAACATGTCTTGAAAATTTTAAATCAATATATTGTTTTCTGTGAATGAGTAAGCAGAATGATTTTCACATAATTTTGAAGTAAATATTCTAGCCTACAAGACTGATTACTCAAAAGTCTTATTCAGGACTATTTAGTGTGGGTTTTAAGGCCTTATTTCAGCTACATTTTTTTTCCCAAAACGTACTAACCACGCATAATATTTTTTTTCTAAAAAATGCAAACATGTACATCCAACTTGGTCACATATTATTGTAGCACAGTTTGTGCTGAATACAAAAAAAAAATAAATGTTGGTCAATAGTATATTTTAAGTAGCTGAAAAAAGCACAAATATCAGGGCATGTCAAAACACCTCAAGGGCCCCAAAATGACCTCGGACCCCAGAGGGTTAAAGACTATTATTTTGAAGTATCTCCTCGTCTGCGTGTTCCTCGTTCCTCTCTGCTGTGTGCACCATGACAATCACAACAATACTTGCTGAATACCTCATTACAGTAAATCCTACACGTTTGTTTTCAGAAATATCACGCTAGATTAATCAGCATGGTATATAGACCAGCATGGTAAAACCACGCAAAAAAATAGGTCTAAAACATGGTGCTCCAGACCTTTGGAGTGAATGTGGAGGGGTTGAAAGACTAGTTGAAAAGTTTTTAAAGTCTGAGATTAATCCAGAGAAAAGGATACCATGGAATTCCATCATATGGAGTGAGGTTGCCCAAAAAAGTTTTTGGAAGTAACACACTTAAATACCGAAAGTGGCTCTCAGTTGTATGGCACAGTAACCGAAAAAATGTGCGGTCAACTGTTTTTACGTTTCCGAAAAAAAAAAAAACTTACTGACCACCTGAATAAGAATGAGGAAGACAATACAGATGCAGAATCAGATCATGATTGTCTATTCAATGACATGGCTGAGGAAATCAATGAGCTTGATTGCTGCTTTGAAGAAATCCATCCACATGAAGACTTTGTAGAGCATGAGGGTGACACCAGGGATGTACCAGACAAAGAAAGCCAGTGGAGACCAACAACAACAGGTAAAACGAAATTCAAAATTCACATCACGAGTAAAGACTGGAGAAAAATAGCACCTAAAGAAGGACAACTAAAACTCAGGTAACACTTTATTTCGATAGTCCACTTTAGACATTCTACTAACAGTAAGTAACTTTGCAACTAGATGTCAACTAGCAGTCATTGGAGTATTAGTAGACTGTCTGCTTAATATCTTCTAACATTTTATTTTTATGGGTCCACAGTATACAACATACTGACTATCAGAAACTTTGCAAATACATGTCAACTTATTCCACTAATCCTAAACCTACCCTACTGAGAGTTAGTAGACATGTAGTTACAAATGAATGAGAATTAGTTGACATGTAGTTGACATGTAGTTACAAAGTTACTTATAGTTAGTAGAATGTCTAAATTGGACTATCCAAATAAAGTGTAACCAAAACTCAGAACTCCTTGGACTTGTTGCACACACAGAAGAGGCGATGTTGTCTGGTGGCACATATTAGTTTTATTTTGTCACACTCTGCAAAGTTAATAAACACAACAAGACATTAGTTCATTTCACAGTAGTGTGTTTTAAGGACTGGCAGTGTGACTTCTTCATACATGAATGAAACTCCCTGCGGCTCACCATCGCCCCCTAGCGTCACCCGCCAGTATATACAGGTCTAAGTGATGTTATAATAGAGTCTGGGAATGTGTCGTCACAGCGGCAATGCATTCTGGGAATTTAGGTCACGGGAGCTACAGCGGAGACTGAGTGGTAGTGAATGTAGACGTTTTATATTATTTAATGTTTATATTATTCTACTTAAGATCGCGTTGCAGTGGTTAAGGCTTACTGTATCATCAATTGTCATCTCCCTTTGCACGGCCGGTGTGAAAAACGTGCTTTCTCTGCATTAGAAAGCCGAAAAAGCAGAGGTTTTACCTGCAGACATTGATGATAAAGGCTGTGGTAATTGATCATTACAACGCGATCTAAGTTAAATCATAAACATTAAATATGTCTACATTCACTACGGAACTCAGATGAAAATTAAACTGAAAATCGGTATGGTAAATATCTAAAATAAAATGTGGCATTATAATTCATCTCTGTATATTTAATATATTATAGATACAGTGATTTGCATTAAACTGTAAGCCCTCACACCACTAATAGAAGGAAATCATATATGGAAATGTTATTTGCAGCAGCTCGTTAATACCTGGCGACTTTTTGTAAGGATTAAGTTTCCTTCATTCATTTGAGCGCTCGCAATGTTGTTCGGCATCGCTAGCAGGAATCTTCAACTTGGTTCGGTCAAGTCAATGTATTTATTTGCATAGCATCCACAATACACATCGTTTCAAAGAAGCTTCAAGTTCTGTTACCTCTATAATGGCTGAACTCTAACACTGAGCAGTTTTACCGGGCAATATGATGATATAAAATGATCCACTGTTTGAGATCTAGCTGTTGTGTATTCTCCCCTTACAAAATTAGCCATGGTTTTGCTACTCTAACCATAGTTTATCCATGGTATTTAATAAGATTGTGGTTATAAGAATGGTAATACATACACCAAAAACACGGTCGCTACACGTTTACTATAGTAAAACCATGGTCAATTGTCGTAAGTGTTTTAGCAGTTAGCATATATCAGTACCACTGTAGTGAAGGAGACTGATTAGTAATGAATATTTGCAGCCTCTCAGACAAACAAGAGCGATTTTCTTATTATTTAAAGAGATTTACATATTAGTCCGTTTTATTCTAAGCGTATGTAAGATGTTTTTCAAAAAATATGAATGTAAAACGGTCGGCTTTTTCTGTGGAGATTTGCATGTGTTTACGCTGTGTGCTCCTGAGCGTGACCTAAAACATGGCGGAATCCGACGCGGCGTGACGTAGTTTGCCAAGCTCTATAGGCATCATTATACATTGTACACAAATATTGTTAAAGCACCAGTACATTTAGTAAATGACAATTAATAATACAAAAAAACAAATATATATATATATATATATATATATATATATATATAGCTATCTGAATCTATATGCCTACAGACTCATTTACAAACAGTTCAAGAAAATAAAACCATTGTGTCCAATTGCATTTAAATACCAGAGAGTTAGATGTCTTCACAGTCGGAAACATGGACCATATATGAAGTTAAAGGCTGTGTGCACATTCTCTGATTGCAAGGCCAAATATGCATTTACCTGTAATGAGCCACCACAACACAACAGAAAAATTACCTTCTGTGTCACCCAATTTGGGCGTGTCAGACATGCAAAAGAAGAACTAAAATTTCATAGGGCAAGTTACACATGCAGAGGCAAAATAGCCAAGGCATTAAAAAATGGAATTTCAAATTTCTACTACAGAAAACTGAGTTCCACTCCAACTGCAGAGCTCATAGCTGGAAACATTTCAAAATGCCTCACAAAAAATGTTCTAAAAACCATATCCTCAGAATTTAAAAAGAGCCTCCGGTTCCATGATAATGTTGTCATGGAACTAATGATAACTCAAAAATACTCAAAGAGTGTGACACAGGATTTTTCAACTTCCCTGGGTACATGCAGCATTTGCAAGTTGATCCTTTTGCGGTGCAAATGTACACAGAACAGGGAATGGAAATCCTTCTGTCACACCTGAAGGACAACCACAACACATCCCTCTATCTGGATGCGACCGGAGGAATAGTGAGCAAAATACCAAATCAAGCTAGGAAAGGGCTGTATTATGCTCTTCCAGGAGATGGTTCAAACAATCCGCCACTTCCAGTGACAGAGATGTTGACAAATGAACACAATGTGCCAAATATTTCAAGCTGGCTGCTGAAATTTGTGCACAAGTGTCAGCAAATTGACCTCTGTCCGAATACATCGCATTGAGACAGATTTTAGTTGGGCACTGATCCAAAGTGTTCTCGTATCGTTCAACAAAGAAAATGTTGATACGTTCTTAGATAGGGCACACAAAATCTGTCATTTCCAACTTCAATGGAAGGATGTAATGAGGTTCACTGTTGTGCATATCTGTGCTGCACACATGGTAAAAACCTTTTCGAATGCAGCCAGAAAACATACAACAGACAAAGGGTTGCACAACTTTGCTGTGTTCTGCTTTGCACTTTTGCAAAATAGCATAAGTCTTCAGCAGGCTAAGGCAATCTTTTTGTGCTTTGTCTTTTTGGCTGAAAAAAATACACCAACTGTGGAAGCTGCAGTTGTCAAACTCAACAATTACATAAAGCAAATTGCTTTAGATGTTGAGGATGACATTTTCCTCAAGGCAAGCATCCCTGCAGAAGATGATATTCAAATGTCCAAAAACACAATCATTGGACGATCCCAGTTCACCTTGGAGTTTCTCAAAGTCATGGAGGAGTCCATGGATGTATTGGAAAAAGAAGAGAGGACTAGCAGTGTGGATGACAATGCGTACAAATGTAAAGGGATTATCAATCTCCTGACAGGGCACTACTTGGGTCTTTTCCCACTATGGAGTGGCATTTTCCTTGGAAACATGGCAAAGCATGCCACTGACTCAACAAAACCACCTGAACCAACGGTAGAAGCCAAGACCAGGGATACAAATAGCCATGTGGAATGTTGGTTTGGCATTTTGAAAAATTCCATCTTACAAAGAAGAAGAAAAATGAGACCAGCAGATTTTATCTGCAGACTTCATTCTTCTTTACAAGGACGCTACCGTGAACACATAATTGGACGTGGTCTGTTGGCTGGATCCAAACGTTCAAAAGCTAAAAGAAAAAATGAAGCCACAGACCTAACTGAAGAACAGTGGGCAAAAAGGGTAACTGCTCCCCGAAAGTCCAAGTATTATAGTGTCCCTGTAACCATGCCTGTCCCCAAAAAAATAAAAAACAAAAAGGCAGACAAAAGGAGAAACAATTACACTTCTGATAGAAATGGCATACCTGACACTGATGTCAAAGCCTCTACAACAGGCATTCAAACAATGGCATGTGATGTATGGAAGGAGGATGTACAACAGTTGCCTAACACCAAGCAGCTAAACACATGGTCAGAAACAGCTGCAATCAAAGATCCCCAGGAAAAGGTCATCTTTTTATCTTGTCAGGGGAAAAAATAAAAAAATATATATAATGTAAATAAAAACTGTCTTCTAGACGCTTGCTCTCTGGGAGACGGACATCGAAGAAGCTGTCATTGCTGCACTGCCTTTGAGTCAAGAAGACAACCCTATGGTTTTAAGAGTTACAGACTTCAAAACACTTTGTCCTCAACAATGGTTATGTGGAGAGGTAAGATGTTTTAAGTAAAATACTTGTTAAATAATGAACATCAATCATAACAATCATGTTATTCATATGCATCTATGTACATGTATGTACAGTATTGTTTGGTACTACTTTAACAATGTAAATATTCTGTGCAAATACTATTGTACAAATCAGTACAAAATTGAAAGTCAACAACACTATTCATTATAATATTTTATAAAGACATATCATTCTTTCCTTAGGTTTTCATATTTTTACTGGAATGATTTCAAGTTGTAATATGCAGTGAGAATCATTTAGTTTGAGTTTCAGTACTCATTTTAACAATATATTAATTAAGCAGCAGACAATGCAACATTTTCAAAAGGCATTTGTTGTCATACTGTAATGTAAAAATGAAATGTATATGATAAATTATTTATTGAGATATACATTTTTCATTATTTACCAATTTAGATCTGTAAATAACCCTTTATTAGGTTGGCTTTATAAATTATTATTATTAATTGTATTAATTAATTTTTGTTTCACCCGCTATATATAGACCATTGAATACTACCTCTGGATGGTGAAAACTCGACATGAGGCAGCAAAAAAAGTACTGATCATTAATCATTACACAACTGGTGTAATAATGAATGCAAAAGATGAGGTCATAAAGAGACATTTAATGTCAAAGGTAATGAATTTGCCTAATTTATTCATATATTTTTTATTAAATAATATGTTTTGTTTAAATTGCATTTATTACTTTTTTGCACAGTTGAAATTGAATGATTATGATGCAGCAGTTGGGGCACTTAATGTACATGGAACCCACTGGACCTTGGTGGTAAGTGTTGTAGTTAGTATAATAATTTCATCCTGATAACAGGCTTCCCTTTTTCATTAGTACATTTCAACAATTTTTAGCATGAAAAAACTGTTTGAACATTATGTATTTTTAATATTTTGTGTAAATGTTTTTGAAAAAGTTAAATGTGTATTGCTGTGTATAATTTAAAGTTACTATGAATATATGCAACTGTGAGGTAAACAACAAATAGAACATGTTGGCATACTACAGGTAAATAAACAGAAAAATATTTATTATGACTAAAAGTGACAGTTCTAGGCATGTTATTCTTCATTAGACAAGGCCAAACACACGTAGCCCATTACTGTCATGACAAAACTCGGAAACAATCTGCGAGTAACTCAGTTTATTGATGTGGTGAAAATGATGATAATTACAGTCCAAAAAGAGAAACAGGTTAGTGACGCAGGGACTTTGATGGTCAGATGAGTCCGTGAAGAGAAGTGCTGATGTGACGTGACAAATCCAGATAACATCCACAGAACACAAACAGGAACAGGAACAGAGACGGCGTAGACTGGAACGAAGACGAGACCAAACACAACCGGGACTCACAAACAACGATCTGACAAAGTAGATGAGAACATGGTGAGTATTTATAGGTGGCCTGATGAGCTGCAGCTGGATCGTATTCAGCGCTGATGAGTGGGCACGCCCACACACACACACATACACACACCTTACCAACGATCACGAGACGAGAAGGAAACATAGGATTTATGAACCGTGACAATTACATACTGTAAATCAGAGTACTACAGAAAATGATAGACCACATGACTACAGTAACATTACATGACATAACCTCAACTAAAAAATAAATAAATAAATATAGTACAACAGCAATATAATCATTGGTATGTAAACAAAAGACAACAAAAGCTAAATTAAAATGAAACTAAAACCACAAGATAAATGAAAGACACTCATGAATAAGAGTTATTGCAATATAGTAGTTATTATAATTATTAAAGAAAAATGGGTTGCCTGTTAAATTCTTTTAATGTCTTTCAAACACTTTCCATATATATTTCTCTACACCTTGTATTAATCTGAGTATATCTGGCTACATCTGGATTATTATAAGGATTACATAAAATAATGTGTGTCATAAGGTATCATTACAGGGTGCCAGTTTTTACAGTATAATATACTGTAATGTTGGTTTTATATATTTTTCAGTTTCTAAATGCTGCTTCAAAAGAAGTATCAGTTATAGACCCTTTTGGTTCAAATGAGGAAGAACAGTCTAAGACAGCAGGCAAAAGATTTAGGTACTTCTAAATTCTATTGTTTATTGCATTTAATCAAGCTATACATATAGATGCTGAGAATGTTTGCTATTGTTTTTAGAAGGTTCTTCCAAATGCGCCACAACATTCTGGACAGAAAAGATTGGTGCAATATCAGATGGCGCCCAGTGAAAATTAGCCACACAAACCAGCAGGATGGAAGTAGTTGTGGGATTTTTGTTATGAAGATATAGAAATATTTTTAACACAAATGAACAAACTCATTCAGACAGTAAGGATAAATGTTCTATACGATATAACACCCTTTTCTGTTATTACTTTTAGTTTGGTGAGGTAATACTCTCAGAATTCCCTGATGTCCCCAACAATATTTCCATCGATGCAAGCCTGGAGGCAATAGCTGAAATTAGGCAACAGATGGCAGCTACTATTTTAGCGTCTTCAGGTATGAACAGTTGTTTATTGATTGGGATAAATACAAAATAATTTCTTAATTTGTGATTGCTGCTATGAAGTGAACTTTAAAAATGATCCTTCATTGTGTGGCAGAGCCTATTCAAAGTGTTTGTCAGCTGTGTGGCTGCAATGAGACTGCTGAGAATGCACTCTGGGTGAGTATAAAGTAATTTCCAGTCTCTCTGTCATATTTTTTATAACCATTGCAGCAAAATTCTTTTGGGTAAAATGTTTAATAATACAAACTTTTTTATTACAATTTCATTACAAATCAGATCCAGTTTGATAGCTGCTTGCTCTGGACACATACAAAGTGCACTGACCTGACACAGAAGGAGGTGGACTCAGTAACCAAGGATAACAGGCCATGGTTTTGCAAATTTTGCATTGTGTAAATATACACATGATATGATACTGCAACTGAAAACAATACCCTAACTTGGCTGTTTAAAAAAAGATTCTTTAAAAATGTCAAAACTAAGACAATGTTGTTTTGGAAAACAGAAACTAAAACCATAAGACAAATGAAGAAGGACACATACCTGTTAAAAAATAATACAGAAAATAAGTTGTGTTAAAGACTTTCAATGACTTTCAAACTCTATTTTCAACATCTTGTATCAATCTGAAAGGTTCATTAAAAATATCAGTGAAATACAGTGAAGTTGACAAGTCTTATAAAAAGGTACAGGAAGTAAAAACTTAAGATTAATGAAAAAGGGAAGGGTCAGCTGACCCGTACGTACCTCAGAAAGTCTTCACAGATCAGAATAATAATTTTAGTGACCCAGGGAAGGGTCAGCTGACCCGTACTTACCTCAGAAAGTTTTCTCAGATCAGAATAGTGATGTTAGTGACCCAGGAAGGGTCAGCTGACCCGTACTTACCTCAGAAAGTTTTCACAGATCAGAATAGTGATGTTAGTGACCCAGGGGAGGGTCAGCTGACCCGTACTTACCTCAGAAAGTTTTCACAGATCAGAATAGTGATGTTAGTGACCCAGGGGAGGGTCAGCTGACCCGTACTTACCTCAGAAAGTTTTCACAGATCAGAATAGTGATGTTAGTGACCCAGGGAAGGGTCAGCTGACCCGTACTTACCTCAGAAAGTTTTCACAGATCAGAATAGTGATGTTAGTGACCCAGGGAAGGGTCAGCTGACCCGTACTTACCTCAGAAAGTTTTCACAGATCAGAATAGTGATGTTAGTGACCCAGGGGAGGGTCAGCTGACCCGTACTTACCTCAGAAAGTTTTCACAGATCAGAATAGTGATGTTAGTGACCCAGGGAAGGGTCAGCTGACCCGTACTTACCTCAGAAAGTTTTCACAGATCAGAATAGTGATGTTAGTGACCCAGGGAAGGGTCAGCTGACCCGTACTTACCTCAGAAAGTTTTCACAGATCAGAATAGTGATGTTAGTGACCCAGGGAAGGGTCAGCTGACCTGTACTGAACTGTGAAAGTTTTCACAGATCACAATAGTGATGTACATGACTCAGAGGAGGGTCAGCTGACCCAAATTTGTATATCTTTGAAAATATATTTTTACATTTTAAATACATTTAAATAAGAAAAATTTCTATATTGCCTTAAATAACATATATTTACCTATATTTAGGTAAATAATACATACACCAAATATATAATAATAAATATATATTAAATATATTATATATAATTAATATATTTTTTAAATTAAAAAAATATATTTACTTAAATATTAGGGGTGGCACGGTACATATTCGTCCCGAACCGTCACGGTACGTGTGTCTCGGTTCGGTGCATGTGGTCTTACGACGAATACAGGCAATTCACCCCCAATCCAGAAGGGGGCGCCCGCAGTAATACAGCGCTGTTTGATAACCGCCAGCAGAAGAACAGCGAATGCCATGAGCTGCGCACTTGAAAACAAAGCCCACTAGACAGTGACTATGTGCTGATTCTGAACACGTCTCTCACATAGACTGACAAAGGAATATACTTTAAAGGCTTGCGCACTCAACTGTTTGCGAAATGGAGCTTTGTTCTCGTGTATCCTAACGTTACCTCTCTCATTCGGCACAAATCCAAATATTCCATAATATTTCCATATTTGCGATGTAACGTATCTGAATGCGAAACTATAATTTATTATGTAAATGATAGGCTTTGTACTTCAGTCACGTTCCAACAGTGCGCGCGCTGATGTTTGGCTCACTGTATTTTATTTTGATAAAGTACCAACTGTGCTGTCAAGCTAGCAATGCTGGAACTGATTTGTTTTGTGTGTGTGTGTGTATGTGTGTGTGTGTGTGTGTGTGTGTGTGCGCGCGCGCACTCCAGCGCGATCACTTCAACTGTTTCCTTATACCAGCAGAATCAACTTTAAACACTTATTGTCTTTTTAATAATCACTGTATAAAGGTCTGCTTTTATTTGTGTACACTCACAATGAAAACAAAACAGATATTATATATATAACATGTAATAATATTTAGTATTTTCACATCTAGATGGAATTTTTTTTAATTTTCACTACTGTCTGTTCAAAATAAATGAAAAGAAACTGAGCATAGCAGATTTTTTTCCCCCCCTGTTGTACCGAAATCGTACCGAACCGTGACCCCCGAACCGAGGTACGTACCGAACCGTGACATCTGTGTACCGTGCCACCCCTATTAAATATGTTTTCTACCAATACGTCTTGGGCCATTTATTATTATTTTTTTGTATATTTTGAAAATGTATTTTAAATACAGAAATATATATTTTTTAAAGTATTTGACAGTCCAATAAAATGCATTTTCTTGCCCCTGAAAAACCCATTTAGAAATATGCTTTGGTATGTAAAGGTTGAAACTAAATATATTTATTTTATTAAAAAAATATTTTTCATTGAGCTTCCTTGTTTGCAACATATATTTCATATATGTTTTTGGCTAAAAAACATTTAGACTATATATTTTTAGCATTATGACCCATTATTCAATAGCGCCATATAACATTGTTATACAAGAAAAGGGGCCAGAGCAAAGAGAAACACTGCCACGCGATAAAATGCGATTGTGAAAGTTTTCACAAATCAAACTCGAGCTAAAACAATAATTTTCTATTCCAGCCTTCTGCGTGTTTATTGGCAGTAGACGTTTAATGAAGAATGCCCATCTTTCACTTTCCTTATAGCGGACTTACCAAGGGGTCTGTGGATAAAAGCTTTTATGTGAAAAAATTCACAGATCAAGCTGGTGAAGATGACACCGGTTTCAGTCTTCCAAGTGTCCAATTTTTGGAGCTATAGCCATTAGGGATGTGCCCGAAGCCGAATACCTTATTCAGAAAGGCACGGATAATGGCTTCAAAACGAATAACGGATTTATCCGAATAACAGAAAAAATATTCAGCAGAAACAATCACATGTTTGCTGGAACAGCACTACATTAGTGAGGACTGCGGTTGTTAAGATTTGTGCAATAATAATTGCTTTGATAGCGTTTGACACAGTTTCGTACAGATCAGGGGCGTAGCCACGGGTGTGCCAGGGTGTGCCAGGGTGTGCCGGTGCCACCCACAGTGGCAGCTGGCACACCTAAAAACAGATGCAGAATTATTATTATTTTAATCGTAATAAACATGGGTGGCGCTACGGAGGGGCTAGCAGATGTTTCAGCACCACCAAGAAAGACCAAAGCACTGCCATAGCACCAATAAGAAATGAAATAAAATAAAAACATTTGACTTATTACGCATTCATAACTCGTGCATTGCAATATAACGTAACATAATTAGCAGGCTCACTTTTCGAATTTTATTTTAAAAATGGACCGGTTCCTTGTGCCAAGTAGGCCTGTCCAGGGGCGCGGGAAGTGTTTTTTTCTGTGGGCAACTGTTTAATTGTTGGGAATATTAAAAAAAAAAATCGGAGTGTCTATTTAAGTGCAAATAGCCATGTTGTTGGAAGAGGCTATTTACACTAACTCCACCCACAAATGTATGATTGGGATAGTTAAATTTGCAAAAGACGCTCATCAATTGTCAGATTCCGTGGCGCTGATAGTAAATCGCGTGTTAGCGTTATTTTGACACAACCGACCGGGGTTCGAATCTGCCTTTTGGCGAACTTTTTTTCTCTCTTTTTAAATTTCAAATCACATCAGAAAAGCATTTATTTCAACTTTTTAATTATTTCCTTCATTTAAAAAAAATAAATGTTCCCTACACCTACCCTAACCCTACCTGATAGATAGAATCTAAAGCTGTTTGCACTGTGTAAATAGCATATAACTAAAGAATACTGCTATTTTCACTTAGTGTAAATAGCCTCTATAGCAACACCCCCGTGCTCAAGCACACGTATAAAACTTGCAATGGCAAAAGTAGGCTAATGATTATGAATAAGTTGGGGGAAAGGGAAAAGAAAACATTTTAATTATTTGTTAATAAACTAGTGATTTCTTCTCAGTCAGTGTCGGCTGAAAAGATAAAGTTGCCGAATGCGACGCTGCACTCGCCATCTCCACACGAACTTTAATAAAGAAATGCACCTTTTCATTCCGACTACATAATTAGAGTTATATATTTTTACAGGCTATATCAGCCCAGTCTGTTCTGTTCTGTAACGTTAGTCAAAACAGTCTTGGTGTTTTTTTTTTTTTTTTTTTTTGCACATTAATCTGACAGTAAATGTGGCACACTCAGTTTTTCTGATGCACACCCAGAGTCTCTTTTCTGGCTACGCTCCTGGTACAGATCATGGTGATCATTGCGTTTGTCTAACAAATGTAGTCTCCTCAGCAATAAACTACCCGCGCGCTCCTTTTTTGATTGCTGCCTGTCAGTGCCGGCGAAGCAGTATTGCCAGATATTACTACAAAAAAAAAAAAAAACACAACCAATCTCCTTAAAAACGATAAGTTTAAATCTTGTATTTTGCAAATAGGAAACAGAATCTCTAACCTCCACCTTCATCCTCCCACTTTATTAATGCCCTAATTACTTTATTAACGCTGTTACATTAAGTATTAAAACAAGTCCAGTGACGCTTAAAATAACTAGATCTGGCAACATGGCGGAGCGGAGCAGAGGCTGCACTTGCGCCAAGCTCTTTCACTCCTGCGTTTCGCAGCCGCTGCGAGTCAGCCACATGAATTTATTCAGTGACATGATCTTAAATAATTTTTCATGAGGTTTTCAAATTTTAATTTTGAACGTGAAACATTTACGGAGGTCTGGACCTCGTGGCTATGGGCCTGGATGTGTAAAGTGAATGAGTGTAAAAACGCATTACATTTGTCCTTTTCATGAATGCCATTACATTTAATTATACAAGACAAGAAAAGCGATGTTTGATCAAGGCTTTTGGAGGGTCCAAATTATTGCTCTTATTTAAGATTATGGATGCTTGTCTCTTGTCAAATTTGTACACAAAGGTTCACTGGAAAATAAGAAGAATAAAGTTATTTTTATTTTTTGATAAAGTTTTAAATAGAAGATATTTATAGTTATAATTTTAATAAAAATAATACTTTTTTTTAGTTATACAAGGCATATTTGTTAAATGAAAACTACGAATCGAACAGATTTGCATTTAAAATGTTATTTTCATGTAATTTGACGAACTTCCGGCCCACTTCCAGATCTATCCGAATACATATACAGATACAAATAAATTTGAGATTGTCACAGATACAGATACAGATACAAATAATGGCTCCACTGCACACCCCTAATAGCCATTATAAAATTAAGGATCCCTACGAAAAAAGACCCCCAATTTCGGCCCGGAGGACACTGTCAACTGAATTCACAAATCATGGAGAATGTCATTCTGTATTATTTGCGTGTCTATGACAGCGCACCGCGTATTTATAGCCAAAATAAATCTGAATATCGAACCGCATGGTGAGCGATCCGGTCTGATTGTCCAAGTGCAGTCTGTCTCTGAATCTCCCATCAACACCGTCATGAAAGATCTCATTGTGTGCTTTATTGATTTTAGCTATGTGCATGTCTTTAGGTCCAAATGTCCAGAGAATCAGATCATCACCCTGTATTTCAGTCAGATCAGTGTGTAGAGTGACAGAATCTCCCTCCATGACTTCTGCTGACTTCGTTTTATCCGTCTCAACACCAGACACACCTTGAGAACACACAGGAACACATAGTTAGTATAAATATTTTTAGTTATTATAGAATAATTTTATAGTTATCATTAGTCGGGTTCCCATCCTAAGTTGCGAATTTAACTTGTGTGCAAAATTGGAATATCGCATAAAACATTTGTGAATAAGCACCGTTTCCATCCAACGAGTTACAGAGAACAAAATCGTCACTTCCTGATAAACTGCCACTAAATATCACTAGGAAAAGTAGGAGAAGCCACTGATTATAATAATTCTCAAATATAATAAATGACTTGCACTTCGAGAGCGCAGATGAAGCACAATAAATGCGGTCTTGCTTTCGGAGGTGAATGTCAGCTGTTCTGGAACGCAGTCGTGGCGGACCGTTCTGGGAGGCAATTATACACAAATACTTTGAAGACAGACTTTGCGCGGGCACTTCAGAATGACCATAACAACATTTTTGCAAATTAAGGGATTTCTTTTCGAAATTTGCCATTTCCATCACTTGTTTCTGATGCGATACTTCAAAATGTGCATAAAAAGAGGGTGATGGAAACATAGCTACTGTGTTATTTAGTTAGATATTCCGCTTTAGTTGTTGTTGAACTAATCAATAATAATTAGTACAATAATTGAACTAAAAAAAACAACTTACCAACAAGGTACCACAAAAACAGACATTTAAAAACTAAAGTGTGAGACATTTTCTTCACCGAGATAATAACAGTCCACGAGTGTGAAAATGCAGCTCTGTGAGGTTAATGCAGTTACACGTCTCTCTAAACAAGCACAGCTGCGGTTCCTTGTTTGGTAGTTAGGTTGTGCATAGTAACAGCGTGCAGACATGAAGTACTCTAGTCTGAGCACCTCAGTCAGTGTGTGTTTCACACTTTTAACAATCTTCTGTGAGAAACAGGACCCCTTCAAAGCTGCATGCGTCACGAGACAGAATAATAAATAACATTACATAATCATTCTGGGCTGCGTTTCCCAAAAGCATCATAAGCTAAGTTGATTGTGGACACTATTGGTGGCAATGGGTCTATGATCTACTTAAGTTTACGATACTTTTGGGAAACGCAGCCCTGTTCAAAACTTGACAAATAGTGTGCTGTCTCTGAGCATCTGACTGCTTGCATCCTTCTGTAACAGTTGTGTTTGAGTCCTTCAGCTGTCCTGAGTGAGCTCTGGATCTCAGCATCACTGAATCACTGCGGGGAGGAACTTAAAAGAACAGAACAATTGCAGGATGGCAGAGAAACTACCTTTATTTTTACTTATGGATGCAGATACAAACGGCTGCTGCAAAACATTCTTAATGTAAGGGCGTTTTTTCAACTAAGGGCACTTTTAGCCTTGTGAAGTTGAACAAAAAAAACTTGTTCAAAAGTCACGTAACACAGTCTCATAAATTTAAATAATTTGTCTAGTTTTAAGGTCTGTAAGAGGACAAACTTAGATTACAAGAGAAATTGTTAATATTTTACATTTTTTCCGACCTGCAGTGAACAAATGTAATTTCCACCACATCTCAATATACAGCTGTTATTTAAAAATAGAATAACTTATGCCACTCAAGAATTGTCTAAGATCATTTTTGTAACTAGTTACAAAATGTGTGATGAGAACATTTTAAATATTTTTTAAAAATGTGTAGTGATGGAAATGACAGGGTGTTGTGGAAATCAAGTTCAAGTCAAGTTGAGCTTTATTGTCATTCCGCTACATGCGGGGGCATACAGTGGAACGAAATGTCGTGCCTCACAGGACCACGGTGCTACATAAATACAGAAATACAGCAGTGCAGTAAAACAATATAAACCTATACACAACTATCCTACTGATAGATTTGACTATAAAATATGCTATATATAAAAGAATTTTTTACCTGTACATAAACTAAAAAATACAAACAATACAAACTATACGAGTGCTTCAGATAAATACTGTACATGTACGAAGAGAAACATTGTGAGTCAGCAGCTGGCTGGGGAATAGTGCAGGATGATTTGTAGTGCATGAGCATGTAAACATGTATATTACTGAGTCTTTTTGTGGGATTTGTATACACACATCAGTGTGTGTGAAAAGTGACTAGTGCGCATAGAGGAGGAGAGTGTGCTACTACAGGTGGTTTGTATAGGCCCACTCACCTGCGTGTAGCACACTTCGATTGCACAAAAAAAGAGTTCCATAAGTTTCAGATGGTCCATGTTTCAGGAGGTAGGGGGTTTGTATGGGCTTTCAGAGAGGGGCGGGGTGATTTGAGTTCAGGGCTCTCACAGCCTGGGGGAAGAAGCTGTTGAGCAGTCTGGCAGAGCGGGCTCTGATGCTCCGGTACCGTCTTCCTGATGGTAGGAGCTGAAAGAGACTGTGGGAGGGATGTGTGGAGTCCTTCATGATACTGATGGCTTTGCTGGAGCATCGTGTGAGGAAAATGTCCAGGATGGAGGGGAGAGGGGCACCGATGATCCTTGCAGCTGTGTTCACTGTCCGCTGGAGGGTCTTGCGGTCTGCTGCGGTACAGTTCCCGTACCAGACAGTGATGCAGCTGGTCAGCACACTCTCAATGGTGCCCCTGTAGAAAGTGGTGAGGATGGGTGGAGGGAGACTTGCTCTTTTCAGCCGGCGGAGAAAGTGTAGGCGCTGTTGTGCCTTCTTGGAGAGTGACATGGTGTTGGTGGACCAGGTGAGATCCTCTGTGATGTGCACCCCCAGGAATTTAGTGCTGCTGACTCTCTCCACAGGCGAGCTGTCGATGGTCAGTGGGGGGTGATCAACAGATTTTCTCCTGAAGTTCATCACAACCTCCTTTGTCTTACTCACATTGAGGGACAAGTTGTTAGCACCACACCATTCAGCCAGCTGTGCCACTTCCTCTCTGTAGTGCGTTTCATCGTTGTTGCTGATGAGACCTACCACTGTTGTGTCGTCAGCAAACTTGATGATGTGGTTGGAGCTGGACTTGGCAGTGCAGTCGTGGGTCAGCAGCGTGAAGAGCAGCGGGCTGAGCACACAGCCTTGTGGGGCACCTGTGTTCAGTGTGGTAGTGCTCGAGGTGTTGTGGCCGACACGGACTGACTGAGGTCTTCCGGTTAGAAAGTCCAGGATCCAATTACAGAGGGAGTTGTTAAGGCCCAGCAGGTTTAGTTTATTTATGAGCTGTTGTGGAATTATTGTGTTGAATGCTGAGCTGAAGTCAATGAACAGCATTCTAACATAAGAGTCTTTGTTTTCTAGGTGGGTAAGAGCCAGGTGGAGGGTGGAGGAGATTGCATCGTCTGTAGAGCGGTTTGGACGGTATGCAAACTGGAGCGGGTCGAGTGTGTTGGGGAGGCTGGTTTTGATGTTGTGCATGACTAACCTCTCAAAGCACTTCATTATGATTGGAGTCAGTGCTATGGGACGGTAGTCATTTAGACAGGACACAGGTGATTTTTTTGGTACCGGTATGATTGTTGTGGATTTGAGACATGTGGGGACGACTGCCTGGCTCAGCGAGGTGTTGAAGATATCTGTTAGGACATCTGTCAGCTGTACAGCACAGTCTTTCAGTACACGGCCAGGTATGTTGTCGGGACCCGCAGCCTTGCGTGGGTTGATCCTAGATAGGGTCTTCCTTACATCGGCTGGAGACAGACAGAGCGCCTGGTCGTTGGGAGGTGTGGGCAGTTTTTGTGCAGGTGTGTCATTCTGCATTTCAAACCGTGCGTAAAAGTGGTTGAGTGTATCTGGGAGGGATGTGTCATCATCACAGGCCTGTGGCGGGGGCTTGTAGTCTGTGATGGTCTGAATGGCTTTCCACAGACTCCGTGTGTCTTTGCTGTCTGTGAAGTGTTTATTGATTTTTTGAGCATATGACCGTTTTCCATTTTTGATGCTGCGGGACAGATTGGCTCTTGCTGTTTTGAGGGCTGCTTTATCTCCTGATCTGAAAGCTTCATCTCTGGTCTTTAGCAGCCCGCGAACCTCTGCTGTCATCCATGGCTTCTGGTTGGCACGTGTGGTGATGGTCTTGGTGACTGTCACATCATCAGTGCACTTTTGGATGTAAGCAGTCACTGTTTCAGTGTACTCCTGCAGGTCTGTGTGGTTGTTGTAGGTGGCCGCCTCTTTAAACATGTTCCAGTCTGTGTCCTGGAAGCAGTCCTGCAGTGCTGATGTGGCATTGTCTGGCCATACCTTGATCTGTTTGTGAACCGGTTTGGCAAGCTTGAGAAGTGGTCTGTATGCTGGGATTAGCATAACAGAGATGTGGTCGGAGTACCCGAGGTGGGGGCGGGGTTCAGCTTTGTAAGCGTTCTTTTCTGTAGTGTAAACAAAGTCCAGTGTGTTATTTCCCCTTGTTGCAAAGTTCACATGTTGGTAGAACTTTGGCAAAACTGTCTTTAAGTTTGCATGATTAAAGTCACCGGCTATGATGAAAAAGCCGCCGGGGTTATTTGTTTGTTTTTCGCTGATGGTGCTGTACAGCTCGCGAAGCGCGTCCTTAGTGTTTGCACACAGGGGGATGTAAACCGCGACAATAACAATGGCCGTGAACTCCCGCGGCAGATAGAACGGTCGACACTTCACAAACATAAACTCCACCAGCGATGAACAGTGTTTTGATACTAACGCAGCATTGTTACACCATTCTTTGTTGATATACACACACAAGCCACTGCCGCGAGTCTTACCAGACAGTGATGAATCTCTGTCCGCTCGGTAGCAGTTTAGCCCGTGCAGCTGAATGGCGGAGTCCGGGATGTTGTCGTTTAGCCATGTTTCAGTGAAAACAGACACACAACAATCCCTTGCCTCATGCTGTGTAGACCGACTGAGTTGAATTAAGTCCAGTTTGTTTTCCAGAGAGCGAACGTTTGAGAGCATGAGTGTTGGAAGAGCCGGTCTTGTGGGGTTAGCTCTTAGCCTGGCTCGTATACCTCCGCGCTTACCGCGCTTCCGTCCTCTCTCACACCGCTTGCGACGCCGCCTTGTGCGGGTAGCGTCAGTAGGCGAGGCGAGGCCGCGGTCTCGAGGTCTGGCTTCAGCAGTAAACAAAGGCCTCGAAGCTTCTCAGTAGCCGCCGGCGAGAGTTTGTGTTTGTATGTGTTGTTGATATCCAAAAGGCTTTGGCGATCATAGATGTATTCCGGAGTGATCTCCCGATGAATTGGCGGTAAATTGACATTGTTTGGAGACGAACAGACGACATTAAAAGACATAAAAGCACCGTTTTTGGGACCCGGAGAGGTCGCTGCGTCTGACCGCGCCGCCATCTTGGATTTTTCCAAATGACAATGAATTAACGTCAACGTAGAGAAACAGTAGAGAGATTTATTAGAAAAAGTCTTAAACTCATCACACTCATTAAACTCAACTCACAAACATCACACTCATTAAACTCGACTCACAAAGTCATTAAACATAACCACACCTGTTTTTAGTGTAGTGCTGAGTTTTGTCTTACAGATGAACGGTTACAGTGCATACTGTAAATAACTGACACAACTGATGGCAAGGCAATTGTGAGAATTTGATACTGAAATGTTCTCATTGGTCTCTTAAATGAACACTCATCTTCTGTAAAGAGTAACTGTAAAGAACACCTGAAACTGTATCATTTAAACAGAGTGTGTGTGCACGTGATGTGATTCAAGGCCAAATCTAATTAAGTGTTTCACAGATTTCTTTCCAAACAGTAATTTCCTTGTGACATTTGGTCACTGTTACAGGCTCAGGGCTAAGGCCTATGATATTCTTGGTTTGGTACCAGATTATGTCATCCCTTTGAGGCCAAAAAAAACCCGATTGAGTCCAACACGGCTCATGGTTTTAACCAGAGTGCCACTGTAGACATCAGTATCCTGTATGATGCCAGGATAAATATCTCCATCATACTTTACAGCACACCACTGACCAATGAGTCCCTCGTTCAAGTCCACAATGTGCTGCAGACCTATTTGAGGTGTGTCAGGATGCGATGTACTGGTTGAGGGGGAAGCTTCGACCCAATGCTGGAACATGACTGTTTCTAGATTGAAACATTTGCAGTCATGAAGTGCAGAGCAAAAGCAACTGAGGATTCTCCATGACATTTGGCTTGGGCTATCAGAGATTATCTGAAAGGAGAGAAAAACTGTTAAGGCATGAACTTAGTCACAACAATTATTTGTTTGGAGACGACTTTCAACCATTACCTGATGAATCTTCATTGTGCCACGGATTGTTTGTAGCTCGGACGGCACCTGAATGTCCATACACTCAATGTCTTCTGGCTGAACATAGAAGAGCTCTGTGGCAGACTTTTGCTGCTGAAGCTCCTCAAAGAGCACCCGAGCATTTGGTATGTCGTTCCCTCTAGCTATGAGGTCATCAGCTCTTCTTTTCACTGCTGCTCCTATCCCACCAGCAGGGCCTTTTCCGTGGCCAGCCTCCAGAAAGTTCCAAGTCAGTTTCTTCCAGCTCATCTGATATGGAATGTTGGTGAAGAAATAGAAATTCTTTTTGGAGCGGTATTGGGTGGTCGGCCCATCACTGACCACATGCAGCACTGAAGCAGTGGGGTACTGATCCTTCAGGAAAGTGAGGACTTTTGATAGATGTGCCCAAATCGCACAGGGGTCATGACGAAAAGAGGAGCTGATGGAGCAGACTGAGATGTTACCGTTTTTGGTGTAGGCCACACCAGTGTGTAGTGAGGCCTGTTTATGTGAATCTCCAAAATGTACTGCTTGGATTTCACTGAAAATTCTCTTCAAAGTCAATATGCAGGACAACCTCATCTTCGCTCAGATTTTCTTTCAAACTACGAAGAGCAGCATACTGGTGTCTGATGTTGTAGACATGCTTCCCCAGTTTTTCTTTTAGTCCCATGGAAAAGTCTTCAAGCAAAGTATGCAGAGTACCCTCAACCTTCTCTTTAACTGTCAAATGGACTGTGATTTTTTTTCTTCACTACCATATTTCTTTTTCTTCAGTCTCTCCTCAGCTTTTTCCTTCCACTCATACCAAAATCTTTGGGTCCCAGGGTCAAAGGTTGAGATTTCCAATTCTTTAGCTTCACAAACGGTAAATTCCCTGTACATACATTGCTTGGTATAGTTTGGCGAACAGCACAGGGATACAATCAAATCTTCAATGTCGCTGCTTTTAGTGACTTTATGATAAAGCAGCTTGTCTGCCATACTCTGCAGATTGGCATGGGTCTTGCAGAGGCATGTGTCTTTATCCTTAATTGTGGGCTTTACAATCCAAAACGGACATCTCTTACAGAACTCACTGTTAGAAATCCTGATGTCAGGATACTCCTTCCCAAACTTCTTATGGAGTTTTTCCAGAGGCTGATTCAGGAATCGTTTTTGTCTTTTTCTTGGTCACAGTGTCCTTTTTTCCAGTTGATGCTCTGCTATTCTCATCTCTTTCTAATAACTTTTTGATTTTTTCTTCTGTGGCTGGGCTAATGCTGTTCTTTTGTTTGTTCCGTGTGTGAGTAAGTGCTGTTGTCCTTTTTTCATTACTTCTCATTCCTCTGGGTGAAAAGCCAAATTCCCTTTGGGCCATTTTCAGTAGTCGATACTTCTTAAGGACTTTTCCTGCAATTATTTTTTAAATGATTTGTTTGTCTCTGTCTGATTGGAGATTATTATATCTGGCTCTCAGTTCAGCGATCAGAGCGTTGTGAAAAACTAAAGTCCTTCGTAGAGTGCTAGGTGCTGTTACCATTTGCCGTTTGGATTTTATATTTGGAGAGTCAGCCTGCCTCATTTTTTTTCATCAGTCTATCATACCGCTGGCGGTATTTCTGTGCCTTTCGCAAAGCTTTCTCAAGTTTGCTTTTACTCTCATACAGTGCTTTTACTCTTGTGGCGGGCACGAGGGAGAGGGGAGTCAGAAATACGTGTTATGGACTATGCCAAATATGGCAGTTTCTATTCAAAGGGGCTGAAGTATCTTATCACCTAATAGCCCTCACACATACTTTGTGACTTAATAATCAGGCCACCACAAGGGGGGCCGCTACACAAACACCGACTACGCCACCCCATTTTAGTGTCCGGGGAACACACCTTTTCAGAGCAAAGCTCACAGGTTCGATACGGTGGAGTCAGGTATCAGGCTGAGTGGAGTAAATTAATGAAAACTTTATTTATAACAATAAAATACCATCTTTATTAATATATGACAAGCACAGGAGAAAAATCAAAATGAAACTATACTACTGTCCACTTCTCAGAATTTCGGGTGGCACACTAGACAGGATGGAAACAGCCATCAACAGTGCACACTCATACCACAGCATACCACACCTCCAGTGAACACTGCATTCAGGCAAAAGCCCACCACCACACACAAGGGAAGGCTGCCCCTCCGCAGTTGGCCACCCGGTTCTGATGAGAAACAATAAAAATAAATAAAGAATCAATCTCCAACACTTAATTCAATTTAAAACACCATGGTCAGATCACATATACAATACAGATTAAAACATGAAAAACAGTATTCAATGTCTCAGTTCTGCCCAAATAAGCGAGGGATCGCGTCCAGCACGCTACAGCTCTGAACCAGGCCATAACCACAGACTGGTTACAATAAAAAGAAAACATTCCATAAACACATCAAAATAATCACAGAAAACAAAAGCACAAAAAACAATCTTCGTTTAAGAATCAACCAAACAAAAGCAAACTCAAAAAAAGGACGGTGACGCAAAAGGGCCGATCGTCTGTTATAAACCGCTATAGACTGTAACTGCAAAGTTTCTGTTTCACGTTACTCACAACCCAAAAAGGAGCGAGAAGAACGCCACAAAAAAAGTTGAACACAGTCAATGTACTCAGTTTATAAAAGAAAAGTGCACTTGCGCAATCCAACGGCCGGTTACTCGAACCGATCCGCCAGCTCGATTTGACTACAGCCTCGTACGATCCCGGGGAAAAGAGATGATAATCCCGATGCTGAGGCACGAAGCCCCAGTATGGGAAAACAATTTGCGGCCACTGGAACAGCCAATCGTCAATCCTCCAACAATAGTTGAAACACACACCGAACCAGACACCAGCCCACTGCAACACCGCACACGTTGGCTCACACCTATAATGTACAAACACACGCATTTTGACGAGCCAAACACTAGGGATGGCTGACGTGAAACTGACATTTCGACACGGTGTCGAGATCCCGAAGCGCAGATGTTTCGAAACACTGCTCCGAAGCGTGATTCGAAACACCCATGTCACGTGACTAAGGCGATCGAAGCATCAGGGCGTGTCACAAGTGTTTCGAGACTTGGCATATCTGCCGAACCTGAGTTTGATTGACAGGGTCGGTAACAAATCACACAATCGCACATCTGTCTCAACCTAACTGCCACAAAGTAGAAAAGTGGAGTTAACGCATCTTCACTTCGTGGGTTTTTGTGAGAGGATTTTTTCAAAGGCTGGAGAAATTATATGTAAAAAAAGAAGTAGGCTAAGTCCATCAACAGCAGAACAATTAATATTTAAAAATAAAAATCTTTACATGTAAAAAAAGTGGCTTGATGTACTTTATTGTATATTTTTCATTACCAAAATAACACTTACTTATTCTCAAAGAGTTCATTCAGACGTCAGACTGATGATTCAACACATTACAAGAACAGAACAATAAAAACACACATTTTAATTGTTTTTTATAATTTTGTCAAGATGACTGTGTCACCCAGGATTCAAACCCAAGGTAACAGCACTCTAGTCGAGCACACTAACCACTACCCCAAATAACTTGGTAAATCGACTAACACAGCATACGCTATAAATCATCAATTTGCTGAACTGTTTCTTTGTCGATGCTGTTTCAGAGCAATTCTTGAAAATGACCACTAGGTGTCACCGTAGAGACGGGTGTCGAAATGTTTCGAAGCCTCGACGCATTTGCTTCGACTGCTTCAGTGTTTCACGAAGCCTCGCTCTGCCCACCACTACCAAACACTAAAGGCACTCGCAGCAGATTAAATTTACCTTTAATGAGATTCACATAGCCTAGTCGCGGTTATGTTTCAATACATCTCCATACAGATCGCCATTACTGCCGACATCCCATACAGCTCCTCAGTCCACCCTTTGACAAAATGAACCCATGAGACCAAATAAAGAAAGTCACTGCCAACAACTCCTACCTCCCAATGTTCGCACACCTCGCGGAAGTGAGAGTTACCTCGCTCTCGTGGACACAGAACGGACGCACACACATAGCGCCCCTACGGCCACTTTAATATGCCATTCAGTTAAAGCAATTACCAACCACTCCCCCTCCTTCTATTACAGGGTACGTCACAGGCCAACAGTACTGCTACACTCTCATACACTTTTTGACGGTTTCTTGCTACCCTTTTCCTTCCCCTCTGTTTTTGGGATTGAGATCGGACAGAAGGTGGTGTGGGGGGCAGGTCAACATCCTGTTCTGGCTGCAAGGCAACATCAGGAGAGTGTGGTGGTGTGGTGGTGGAAAGGTAGGCCTGTATTGTGAGAGTTTTTTTAATCTCCTCGTCTATTTCTTTGATTGATTCTCCATTGTCTCCTTTGTTTGCATTGCTCCCGCATTGACAGATCTGCGATTGCTTTTACTACTCCTTTTTCTTTTTTCCGCAGGTATCTCTCCCTGTCTCTTTTAAGTCTCTCTTCATATTTTATAGGGTCAGCTTTTATTTTTGTCCCTATAGGCCTGTGACCTTTTTTTGTTTTCTTAGGTGGCATCTTAAAAATAGATAAAAATGAAATCAATTAATATAACAGTAATATAATTTAGAAATAAAAAATAATATCATAATATAAATATAAAAAGTATTGTAATATATTATAATATAAAAAGTATTACGCAAATCTACTCTTGCAATCCATATTCATTTTACTTTGTAACCATAAATGTCATTTCCACCACATGCTGTCAATTCCACCACAGAGGGCAGTGTGGTGGAAATGACATTTCTCTATTTTTTTAGCTTCACTGATTAGCTTTGAATTAATACTTAGCATTTCATGTATGCAAAATACTCTTATTTAACTTTAAATTTTTAGCTTTTTAAAAACACCCTTGAAGTTACAGCATGTTTGGAAATGACGTAGAATAAATATATTAATTGATCAAGCAATATTTACCTTTGATTTTTCTTCATTTGTTGTTGATGAAAATTTAAATTCCCTCCATGTCCAACATGTGCTCTGATGTCACTGAACATTTCCATAGAAACCACCTAAACAATCTTTCACACAAACTTTTTAAAGGGACATTACAGTGTGGTGGAAATGACACCAATACTGTGCGACAGCTATATTTTTGTGTAAAAAGTAATATTGATAGTGGTCTCACATTAAATACTATAATGTATTTTAATTATTTTACTAGTGCTTAATTCAGGTACATTAATAGTTACCAGATAAGTCATATTTTTAAACTGTATTTTCATTATTGAAGTTTAAAAGTCTGGGTGTGCGACAAGGAGAAAACATTGATTTTGACACCTATAAGGAGGTTGAAAAGTATGAAAAAATCCAAATAGAAAGGTAGTAAAAAGTTTTAAAGGTGGTTTTATTGTTAGTTTGACAAAGAAAGAGGAATTTGTCCAAAATTATATGTATTTTTAAAAATATGACCAAAGAACATAAAAGTGCACATAGTCTAAGAATCACCCGTAAATAGTGTGGAATAAAATAAGCAACTGTAATTTTCACATTGGATATATTATTAAAGTGATATTATGACGACCCTGAGCCTTCTGTTTGACATATCATTCCATTTATTTAATCCCTACAATGCGGGAGCTCACATTAACATTAGGAGTCATGCAAACACTATGTGCCACTGAATACTTTTGTTCCTTTCATTTCTCACTCTCACTCCGAAACTCTCTGGTCCTTTTATCAGCTCATTTCTGCCATCTGGAGCACAATGATGGAAGCTACAAATAAGAACAAAACATTGCTAATAATTGTTATTATTTGCATTTATTTGTAAGTTGATGATTGAATGGAGCAGATTCCTGAAATTGGATGAGGTTCTATCTATTTATCTATCTATCTGACAATATTAGTATTACAATAGTAATAATGATGAATTAATAACGCTTTCAGTTTAGAATTGTAGCGTACGTTTTCCATCTGAATTAAAAGCTGAACTATATTTCTATAAATAAAAGCATACACTCTAAAAAATGCTGGGTTATTTTTTAACCCAAAATGCTGGGCTGAGTCTCTTGGGTCATTTTGTTGGGTCATTTTATGACATTTTAAACACTATTTGGTAGTTTCAATTTTCCAGGTGTTGAGTTAAACCTGAGTTACGACCTTCGCGCCTTTAAGATGTTTAAATTGCTCCACTAACTGTCATTTTGAAAGGATAACGGGGCAAAGCCACTGTTTTAAGGTAAGTATATATAATGTTTCCATTAATAATTATTTTAAATTGGCAGAATTATTACTTTTTTCACGGCAACAATATTGTTAAACTTCTACAGGCCAACATTAGTTTACTTCAGACAGCCATTCTACATGTACTCGCACGTTATCTGAGACGACAGATTAATACAGTTTTATTAAGTATCAGACAGTGACGGGAGGCTGAAATATGTGAATATCTGTGAAAATAGAGGAAAGAGTCGTTTCTGTCACTGAAAAGCGAATTTAACAAAGTGAGTCAAATGAGTTAAAATAAGTGAATTCAACATTCTGCTCTAATGTAAACGCCTGCAATTGTCCAAATCGACATGTAAATCACATACAACCGACAATCCGGTTCAAATAAACCGGTTCATCAATTCTCGAACAAAGTGATTCCCGGAAAGGAATCGACGTCTCAGAGCCATGATACATTTCAAAGCACACGCACGCATTAGTGAGGTGATTTGATGCTTGTGTGGTTTATAAAGTCTTTTTATATACGTAAATAAAGGTTTTTGGTAAGTAATATAATTCAAAATGTTGTTTTTTCTTGTCAGAAAAGCACATGGATACAGTAAAACTAGCCGAGTGCAGTCTTTTCGAGACGTTTAACGGTAAGTTCATGTTTATTATGCATTTTACAGATTTTACATACATGATTGATTGATAACTAACCCTCGCGTAACTTAAACACATAAATTAGTTTCGTGCCATAGTTAAAGCTGCACTTTGTGTTCAGAATGTACAGAATTTATAAAATGAGCGAATACATCATACCCATTTTCGAAATCGTGTTTTTGACTTGTCCTGAATCACTTTGGTACACCTATATAAAAGTGTTTATATGGACTATTTTAAAGCTGAGGAGTAACCCAGTACCTACATGACTTGTCATAGAAATTTCTGCGTATGCAGTGTGATCTCCCGTATCTGTGTGCCAGTGACTGTGCATGTGTGTTTCGATATAGCCAGTGTATTAATATAAAACTGTGATTATACTGACTGGAACATCCTATTGATTACACAGTTTGAAAGCACACCTTTCAGCCAATCAGTATAGCATATTCAGCTTCTGTAGAGCTACTCATAGGTGAATTTAACTCATGATCATGATGAACTCAATTTCATGATGAACTTCACACAGTTAATTGAACTGAATCATTGCTATTAAAACAATCTGTATATTGTTTACTTTATTTTATAGGTTGGAACAAACATGGTGGAATTACTTAACCGGGCAGAGTCCACAAAACCCCATCCATTTGTCATGGCGATTTGAAATTGCCAGCAAATGTCCCAGGCATTGATCATAGACAGGTAAGGATATTCTGGACAATTGTCAAAAGTAATTGCAAATTGTATTTTCAATTGCATTTTTCCACATGTGGACGCATAAATTGTGACAGTCCAAACGTAATTAAAAATCTTGCATTACCGTTTGCTTTTTCGCTTTCGTGAACTCACAGTGACTGCCACATATAAAATGGAAAAGCAACTGTAACTGTATTTCTCTTGTCTTACAAGTAATGAGCCTGTCATTTTTAAATAGCAATATTAATTACAACGTCTGCCTTTTCACTCTCTCTGCGTTGTGCATTTAATATGCCAAAACTCAAATGGAACCGCAATTTCTTAAGCATTTGAATTTCCGATGCCTTACACGGAAACCTGTCAATCCATGTCAGGGGTGGGACTATACTATGGGGCGTGTTTATATTGGGAGGTGATGTCACTAACAGACGATTGTACCAAATAAAATAATTCATAAACAATTTTGTCGTTTTTACCCCAAATCTCTCACTGTTTGCACTCTGATTGTTGCATGTCACCAAAACAACATTGCAATTGTACTCTTATTTGCATCTTACCCTATATTTTATTCCTCTCTTCTTGAGGCAGGTGAACAGCATTTAGTTAATGGTGAATATTGACCAATAGTGGGTACCGTTGTGGCCCACTGTTAGCAGGGGATAGTCGCTGCATTTGGGGTAAAAATTTACCTCCATTGTTCAAAGCATTTGGCACAATCATCTGTGAGTGACGTCACCTCCCAATATAAACACGGCCCATAGTAATTGCGATTCCATTTTCAGTTTTGGCAGGTTATATGTGCGGCACAGTGAAATAGCAGACGTGATAATTAATAACACCTGATGTACTTGTTCTTATGATGCATCTAAGCTAACATTAGTCTGTTTCATTCTTATTCTGAGGTCACCGAAGCTACCCGTATCCAGATCAGATGGTCACTGCAGTCACCCGGCTCTAGTCTGTATCCAGATCAGATGGATCAGCACCTAGAGATGACCTCTACAGCCCTGAACATCAGCGGAGACCACGTCACCTCAACAGCCATCGCCACAAGTTCACGAGAACCAGATGAGTTCTCTACACAATCTGACTCTGCTGCAGTTGGAATTGAACTGCTGGTTCGACTGAGCCTGGTTTCTCCCAAGGTTTTTCTTTTCAGTATTTCTGTCACCGATGGAGTTTTCATTCCTTGCTGCTGTCGCCTCTGGCTTGCTTAGTTGGGGCCACTTCATTTCCAGTGATATCGTCAGCTTGAAAGCAGAGATACTATTTGAACTGAACTGAACTGGGCTGCGTTTCCCAAAAGCATCGTAAGCCTAAGAAGTTCGTAAAAACAATCGTACGACTGATCTTAATATTATGGTCTGTTTCCCAAAAGCATCGTAACTTAAGTAGCACTTGAAAATCATTGTGTATCTACGAGTACTCTGGAGTAATCGTAAAGCCGTACGTGCATCGTAAGAAGACAGAATTATGAGGTCACCTGCAGGACAGTTGGCAGATTACACCAAGTGCAATCAATGTGATTATAATTAAAGCTTTTCATTGTACTTTACTGTACACTTTATTACTAGTTTTTTTATTTATTATTTATTTTTTTATGAATTTATAAATTAAATAATTAAAAATGGCAGAAAACAAAAAATAGACATTTAAATTAAATGATGGGGGGAAAAAACAATAAAAGAAATAATGTAGGAAACGCTTCAAAGACTGGGAAAAATAGGTATAAACTAAAATAAATAAATAAATAAATAATAATAATTCTGTCAATGACGAAAACCAGCCATGTATTGGACCCAGAAATAATGTCTCTACAGATATTATATACTATATAGAATAATATTAATCTACAAATATAAGATTAATGTACTATATGTATATATATTATATAATTATTATATATAGTAGATTAATATTATACTTATCACTTATACTTATTATATTTACTTATATATTATATACTCTAGCACTCTCTATTCTAATTCTATTTTATATATCTGTCTTCTTTTTATAAAAAAAAAAAACAGACACTTGACCCTCTATCAATTGCATATTTATTCTGCTAGCTTTTCTTGAAAAACTAACACTAGCTTTCTTTTTTTCTATTCTATCTACTTGTTTCTTATAAATAAATAAAAAACAATTAAAAAAAATAAAAACACTAAGCTATTTTTTTCTATATTCTATCTACTCATTTTCTTAAAAAAAATAAATAAAATAAAACATTGCTACGTGTACTGTGTTAGGCTAACCGAGACTTGTCATAGCACTTGCATGTTGTTGCTCTTTTGTTGGTTCTGATTGCTTCTATTGTCCTCATTTGTAAGTCGTTTTGGATAAAAGCGCCTGCTAAATGACTAAATGTAAATTATATTATATTATGTTATATTATATTATCTGAGCTGTCTGGAACGCAGGGTTAGATTAACATTTCAATAAACGAGCGTGTACTACAAATACAAGCCATTCTATAAATTGACATTTCAGCACTTGACCAACGGATAGCGACTCCTAAGTAGCACTTAAAGCATGGCTACGTGCGATTGTGTTAAGTGCATTTTTGGGAAACAATAACGAACATTTGTAAAATGACTCGCAGAAAACGCTCTTAAGCGCTAAGATCAATCGTTATCGAGAAACGCAGCCAAGACCATAAATCACTGAATCAAATGGACTTTGCTTTGAAATTTGGCAGTCACTGTGCATTCCCGAAAACGCAAACAGTAATGCAAGATTTGCAATTGTGTTTGGATTATGTCACAATTTGTCACATGTGGAAAACACAATTGAAAATATAATTTGCAATTCCTTTTGAAAATTGCCTGCAATATCCTTTCATATACAGGCTCTATAGCAGAGCACACTGCTCTCAGCTGTAGATCTTTGCTTCAAAGCTTTCTAAGTGTTTGACGATAGTTTACTCAAAAATGAAAATTCTGTCATTAATTAACCTGGTCTGAAAGCTCTCGGATTTAATTTAAAATATCTTAACTTGTGTTCTGAAGATGAATGAAGGTCTTACGGATTTGTAACGACATGAGGGTGAGTAATTAATGACAGAATTTTCATTTTTAGGTGAACTATACCTTTTAAATACCCTTTAACTAGTGCGTATCTACCTAGGAGTATTTCTATACTTGATATAAATTTTAGGATATCTTTAAATGATTTTGCATTCTCTTTCTTTTTACATTTTAATCGTCAATGTCATTTCACTGTGTATTTAAATAGTTAAACATGTCAAAATGTAATAGTTAAACAGTTAAACGGACACATGTCATTCAGAACTAATTTTTAAAATTAATTTTTTAAATTCAGAACTGTATTTCTGTGATTTTTGCATTTCCTGGACAAAAAAAAAAGAAGAAAGTAAATTGCATGTTTTTCATTGGTACAAATTTTAACACATTTGTGAATGTCAGTTGGCATTAAAAATCATTTTTAACAGTCTCAATAACCTGTATTCTTCATTATTTATTAATCCATGATTGTCTGTTAAGCATAGGCAAAATTATGAGAATAACCCAGCAAAAACCCAGAAACACAAAAATGCAAACACACAAATGGTAAAAATGACTATATCTTGGGTTTTCTCAACAACCCAGCCTGCTGGGTTAAAATGTGTAAACCACCATACTGGGTTACTTTAACCCACCATGTGTTCTGTCCAATATTTACCCAGGGCTGAGTTGCCAACTGGGTTATTTTTAACCCAGCCATTTTTAGAGTGTTGTATTTTAAGCTCTCTGAAGTTGTTTTTAAGCACTGTTTCAAAGTCTCCATGCTATGTCATTTTTAGAACTACTTGTTTTTCTTGAATGTGATCATTTCCTGTTCCAAGTGTGGGGGCATAAATAAATACATTTGTAAGTAAATAATTGAAAAAAAATAAATAAATTAAGGCAACGGGTTTCCTCAATTTTTTTTAAGTTAAGTCAACCTTTTTACACTGTTTTACAGTTGTTCACTTTTTACAGTGTAGATATGACGCTCTGTTATTTATTGTGCGTAAATAATTTTTCGAATTATTCTGTATTTTCGTTGTATGCGATTGATATCGAGTAGCAATTTGACAATTTCATGTTAAATTAGTAAATAAAAGATGCTCTGATCTGTCATGGCTATTAGGGCTTAAACGGATCGCACTTGATCCGTGATATACGGACCAGGACCAGACCCCACCGTTCGATTCGCAGATTAATTTTCCAATTTACACGTTCAAGCTATTTAAAACTGAACTCAGTTCGTTACTTGCGTGCTGTTCTCGCACACACCCGAAGCGCACACAAGCATAGAGACGTGTTTCAGACAGTGCGCCATACCGAGTTGATTCTTTCATGGATTCCTGCGTTTATTGCGGTTACGTCGCAATACTGGAAATATTTCTGTTTTAAACCATGAAGGCGAGCCAATGGATATCACACAAGCAACGTGCAAACTTTGCGCAATAGTTATTCCGGTGAACGTCTTAACTTCACTCATACAGAAAGTGAAAGTAAAAAAAAACTGTTTTCTAACACTGCATATTCTAACAGCGCATATTCTCTCAGAGACAAGAGACGAATCTACTTCAACATGTGCTGATAACAGTATAAATGAACAGGGCTATTTTAAAGACCCTATCCGCAACAACAACCCCCAGATTTATTTCAAACCGTAACCGGTCCGTGGTGTAAACAAGGTTGGAGACCCCTGATCTACATCATCTGCGGATTTCATTTTTATGCACTTCACGAGGACGCGTCTGAGCTCAGCTGATCACTGTGACAAGATCTCCAGACTTCAGCTGCTCATCACACATGCAGGATGAGAGGATCCATACTGGGAATACTTGTAGGCCTACTTTTGAAATACGGCATTTGCGATGATGTGGTGAACTTTGATGGAGACATCAAGGACTTTGTAGTTGGTAACAGTAAGTTATTTGTTCTTACTGACCATCGACTACATCAGATGAGACACGATCTGTATGAGAAGAAGAGGAAAGACATCACTGATGCCCCTCACCATAACAGAGTCAACATTCTGGTGCCTTTCGACGCCAACGGCACCCTGATAACGTGTGGGACTTTTGAAGATGGATATTGTGAAGTTCTTGATATAAATGACATTACAAACACCATTTACTATGAAAATAATATATTGGTAGGGCCACGACAGAATGAGAAATCTGTTGCCTTCATAGCCGGTAGGTACCTTTTGTTTGGGAAAAAGGACACTGATGCAAAAGCTCAAGATACCAGATATTCTGTTGTTAGCTTGTGGAACACTTTACAGTCTCAATCAGGAGGGATTTTCTCAAGAGCAGCAGAAGGATTAGATGCCATCATTCAGAGCACAGTGAGAGATGTGGAGTTTGTTGACGGATTCCAGAGAGTTTCACCCTCAGAATCCTACTTATTTCTCAACGCAAAGACTGACTCCGAGAGGAAAGTGCTCGTCCTGTGGATGAACAACTCTAAAGTAAAAAAGATAGATATCATCAAATCCCTACAGGCTGCAACGATACGATGCTGCGGTGATAAAGTTCGTCCAGTGCTCGTCGCCTCCACCGTTATTCCCTCAGTGAACGGTGTTATTTGGGCCGGTGCGTTCAGTGCACAGAATCAGCAGGATCCGGAGAACAGCGCGCTGGCTCTGTACGACATCAGTCACGTTCGAGGCCGAGTGAAGGGCTTCTGCGCTAATGGTGAAAAGCCTTGTGGATCTGAGGTTGGAAAGTGTATTCAATATACACGCTTTTTAAAAATGAGAATAGTGTAAAATTTGTAATAAAGTACCTTGAATCTGTTGCATGAAAACGTACTGGGCTACTCACTGAAGTCATATAAAGTTGAATTTTGTTGTTTGTGTTTCAGAGTGGAAGTGAACTTCAGCCGCTCTCTCTGGTGTTCAAGTACAGCTCGATGTCAGCAGTGGCAGCAGTTAGAAACGGATCCTGGATTGTGCTGTTTATAGGAACCAGTGATGGACAACTCATAAAGGTCTCCTTCACCTCTCTCTCATACACAAATACGTTTTTTTTTCACTAGACTCAGTCATTTCTGAATACCTTACATCTACTTTCACTTACACCATAGCTCTTAAGATGTTGTTTGATCCTGCATTTGAAATGCTACAACCGCCATAATTTATCATTTGTATTTCTGTTCTATTTGTTTTTCTAGCTTGTGTTGGATGAGAAATTCACACCAGGCTGTCCAACAGTGCTGTTCAAATCTGATGATGAACGAGCAGTGCTTCCCAGAATGCACTTTGATCCAGTCGATTTCAAACATATCTACATCGCTCTGAGGAAACAGGTGAGATTTAACAGTGTGAATTTAACAAACGATAAAAATACATGTAGTATATATACTACTAAATGTAGTAATCTTGAAAATATTGAAAAATGAATAGTTTCTGTATATAAAATTTTCATTTGCCAAGAATTACTTTTAAAGTGTTCTAAAATGTGTATGTTTCAGAAGCAACATGAAAGCCTTATACTTTTGTTGATCCAAGACAATGTTTTAATCCACAAAAACAATATTCTCCCATAAACCCACGGCTAGAGAACCACTAATTTAAACTATGTAGAAATGACTAAATCAGGCAGTATGTGAGATACTTTACTGTGTGTTAGATCGAATCATCATACTTGTCTCTTTTTGCTCATGTCTGATGTAGTTAAGAAGAGTGTCTGTTGTTCAGTGTGATAAATACATGACTGTGAAAGACTGCAGAGCTGCTCTGGATCCTCTCTGCGGCTGGTGTGTGAACACACACAGGTCAGCCTGCCTTTATCACATGAAATATTTCATACATCACACAGGATATCTGCTCCAGGCTACATTAAATATGTCTAACAGCATGTTAACGTCTTATCATCCACTGTATATAGACATGATGAGCAGTGTGTAGACAGTTCTGTGATGTACAGTATTTAATGCTGTTTTTATCTAGATGTTCTACTCAAGATGAATGTTCAGATACTTCATGGGTGTCCATCCCAAAAAACCCTCTTCAGACACAGATGTTTTCTTTTCAGATGACAGAGAATTCTTCTAGAAAGGTAGACATCAATATCTAAAAGTATTTTCTTAAATGTCATTTAGAAAACATTTACAAGACTGCTCTTTACCAGCCATTGCCCTCTCCTTCACAGATTACTCTACATCTCTCCTTGAGCCTAGAGAGCACAGGAAACCCTGCTTTCTCATGTGCCTTCACTAAAGAACGTGTAAACCTGTGTGACGGGTCTGATCCTCCTGCAGTTTTTCCAAACTGCTCCTGTAGTTTTTCTGACCAGATGCTCTATGCTAGAGGTTGGTTCTCCTGCAAAGAAGTTCTATATTTTCTAATATACAGTGCATTTACTGTATGTAGTCAGAATCTGATTATTTATAATAATAAACATCTGTTCAGGTTTAAAAGTTTCTGCTACAGTTGCTATTGAGGATCAGAAGGTCACAGAGATGCTGACGCTGAGAAACTGCTCCAGTATTACAGATAATTCACCAAAAGCTTCTTATACACAGTGAGAAATGCACAGTCTAAAATAGTTTTGAAATACTTCTTTGAACTTTTATTTAAAAAATATTAACAATATGAATTAAACGCAGGTGTGTTCAGTGTATCTCATCTGGGTGTCACTGGTCCTCTTCTTCCAAGCGTTGTGATTGGACATCTGGACCTGGACCACAGTTAAACATACAGGTGAGAAGACGTGTAACCTATAATCCAATGATTCAGTATACGTGTATTGGGAAATAGCATACCTTAATAAATTCATATTAAGTCATTGTTGATAGCTGAACTATCATTGACTGAAGTGAACTCAGGAAGTACATGAACTGCTCTTTCTCTACTCTTTAGGATGCATGTAAAAATCTACTCTCTGAGATGATCTATGATGTAAGTGTCATGCTGATTATACGCCCAACTTTACAGAAAAGGGATATTGTTTTTTCTGTATGTTCCTATTTCAAAAGAATATGAGTTAACAAGAGGCCAAGGATTTTGTTTCCCCATTTGAGGAACAATTTGTCATAATCATCATTCTTTTACAATTATGTATAATATATTATTTGTTGATATTTACAATATATTTAATCAATGTGTGTTGTAATGGTGGTAATAATAATAATTATCATAGTAATAATTATTATTTAAGCATCATATATTAAATTATATAAGTTCATTTTAACTTCTGTTATTTTGTTTATATTCTGTTTTTATGGGGTTTTTTTTGCAACTGAGTGCAAACTTTGGTGTTTTGCAGGAGCCAGAGATTCTCTCTCTGGAGCCAAACAAGGTTTCTTTCCATGGCAGAAACAGAGTTTTACTGAGAGGAAGGAACCTGGTATCTGTCACTAAAATCCGTATTCGAGGGGATCTGGACTGCATTCCTAAAGAGTGAGACTGTGTGTTTGTTTAGTGGTATATAAGAATGTGTGTAGATTCAGATAAATGATACTGTAAATCTGTTTCTCTTCAGATCTCCAGTGTTTGATCGCTCCAGTGACACTTTAAGGTTCCACATTCCTCCCAGTGCAACTAAAGGAACAGTGAAAGTGTGTGTTGTTACTCCTGACGACCGTTGTCATAGTAACGGCAGCATCACTTACAGTTCTCAGCCCAGCTGCACTGGAATACAGCCCACAGTCACCTGGAGCAGGTCAGACCATTACAGACCACTGTCTGATCAGCTTCCACATCCCTTAAGATGAGAACTTACATTAGTGAATCTAATGTCATACAGAACAATTTAATCATGAAATTTGCAAGAACACTGTTAATGTGGAAAAATAAGATTTGCAATGATCCGCAGAGATACTTTTAGAACACATGCAAAAACATGCGAGACAGCAAAAAATGAATGCAGAAATGAGAGTCATTAGGTTATTTCCTGCATGTTTTGTCATGTTTCTGAAATCTGCAGTTTAGTCTTGCTTAAACTGTTAGAGGTTTAGTAAGAGCAACCTGCTTTCTGACAGCCCGGCTTTTTCTTAATATTTCTGGTGGGTTTCATGTGCATAGTGTGTCTGTGTGTGCATGCGAAAGCCATATATGCAAAAATAAGTGGGGGAATGCAAATGTAAATAAATAAATAAAAAGTACATAGCTGAATGAATGTATTATCATGTATTACTGGCTGAAGTTGTTTTAATCTCTTCATGCAGTGGTGGAAGGAAGATTCATGTTCAGGGCAGCAATCTGGAATTAGTGGAGTCAGTTACTGTACTTCCCTCTAATAAAGTGCTGAAAACACAATACAGCACAAGCTCAGGGGTAAGATGTGTTTTTTACTTCTGCAGTTGCTCACAGAACTTTATCTGATACATAGAGGTCAGCTATTCATAACTTCAGATTCCTCAAACATCCATCACCTTACTGACCTCCAAGCTGTTATGATGCCTAAACATTGCAAGCAATTGATTTGAGTTTTTTTTATTATTTTTAAAAATTTTAAACAAAATATTATCGAATTTTAATATTTAATAATAATTAAATATTTGATTTTAATCATTTTACTAATGATTGTCAGTTAACATGGAAATAATTACAAGCTTGTCTCTGTCAGAATTTGAATAATGACTGAAGACTTTAACTGTATTCACAGCTTACATGCAGCTTTAAATGTCACATGTATTAGCATCATATTTTCATTGTCTCTCTTTCTCAGGACATGTGCTTTCACTCCCACTCTTATGATGGCAGTGGTCAGTTTAGCTTGTTGTTGAATGTTGGAAACTCCACTGTGGACTGTGTGGGGTATTTGTCCTACAAGCCTGATCCAGAATTCACTGGATTCAACACCTTACAGGTGGCCAATGATCTACAGGTGAATATTCAGGTGAGTTTAGTGATAAAGAGTTTAACATTAGTCTACAGTCTGCATTCGGCTCTCAGTAAATATTATGTTTCTGCACATGAGCATGTGAGAATCACAGCCTCCAAATCATCCCACACACTCTGTTTCTCAGAAAAAGAAGGATGATTTGAATTTGAATATCAGTGAGGTGAATATAACTGGTGTACATGGAGAACAGCAGCATCACTGTCTTTTGGAGAAGATTGAGTCCAATGCTGTTATCTGTACAATCAAAGGAGAATCAGGAGCCGTCACTGCTGTGGACTCACTCACTGTGAGTTTAAATATTCATTTCTTTATGCAAACTGTCTTAATTTATTATTGTCAATTATTTACAATTTTTATATATCTTACTAAATTCCTTCTTTTACTTTATACTTATATTTTTCAGATAAAAATTGGTTTTTTTTTTAAAGTACTTGAGTCTCAAAAGTCTCCAAATCGTTCACTATATTTTCTCATCCTTGCCGCATTGATTCTGCTCATAATTCTGGGTGCTGTTGGTAAGTGATTTCAGATTTAAGTCACATATTTTCACAATAGTCCTGCAGGTACTAATGTATGTGTTTGTAAATAATGTTTTGTTACAGCTAACTAAATAACTACAGTCAGCATTTAACAATTATATGAGCAAAGTAATGATCAAATCTGACAAATGAGAACTCGTGCACCATGTGTGAATGTAGGCTGTATAACTGTATTATGATGAAGTCCTCTGAGCTGCTTTCTGTTTGAGGTTAACAGCATATTTTAGCTTAGTTACCACACATGTAATAAACACATCTTAACCCTGAGCTTGTGCTGTATTGTTTTTTCAGCACTTTATCGAAGGGATGGACGGTAACCTTAAAGTGTCACTGGAGCGATCAAACACTGGAGATCTGAAGAGAAACAGATTTACAGTATCATTTATCTGAATCTACACACATTCATATATACCACTAAACAAACACACAGTCTCTACAGCGCACCTTAAAGATGCTTGGGGGAGGGAATTAGGAAAGGATATCTCAGCCTCTACTTGGGAGGAAGGGTTGAGACGAATTCACTCTTGCTCTATTAATGTGCGACTACAGTTTATACAATTTAAAGTGATACACAGATTACATTATACCAAAGCTAAACTTAATAGGTTGAACCCTTCTATCTCTCCTTTGTGTGATAGATGTAAAAGTGCTGACGGGACATACGCTCACATATTCTGGTCCTGTCCGGAGGTATCCAAATTTTGGAAAAGTATTTTTAGACTTTATTCACACACTTTTGAAAATGAGATTAATATTGATGCCAATTTAGCGATATTTGGATGTTCAGACCAGGCTCTAACTTGGCCTCAATCTCAACAACTCTCCCTCATGTTTGGCATGGTGCTGGCCAAAAGAGTGATTCTGATGGAGTGGAAATCTACGTCACCTCCAAGTTTTTTAAAATGGTTTGCTGAAATGGTTTCGGCCCTCAAGCTTGAAAGGATACGTTTCTCTAGAGTGGGCAGATTAAGGATGTTTGACAAAATCTGTGGCCTCTTTCGCAGGTCTATATTTTAAGGATGTCCTTGCTATGTTGTTATTGTGCTACGTGTCATTCTATCTTGTTTTTCCTCAGTTTTTTTTTTTTTTTTTTGCTTTTTCATTTTTCATTTCCTTGGTCCGGCTGAGGTTCTTCTGATGGTGATGTGTGATTAGAGTACTTTCATGAATATTTGGTGCATGTTCCGGTTGGGGGGGAGAGGAGAAGTGTGGTGTGGAGTAACTATTTTGGTTATTTGGTTATTGTATAAGTATACATATATAGTATGTTATGGAGTGTTACGTTTTTGAAAAAGAAAAAGGTTTCACAAATAAAGTACTTAAAAAAAAAAAAAAAAAACCCCACAGTCTCACTCTTTAGGAATGCGGTCCAGATCCCCTCGAATACGGATTTTAATGACAGATTCTAGGTTCCTTCCTCTCAGTAAAACTCTGTTTCTGCCATGGAAAGAAACCATGTTGAGCTCCACAGAGAGAATCTCTGGCTCCTACGGGACACAGATACACACACACAAAAACACTCTACCACAAGATATAGCACAGCATATAGCATGATATAGAACACCTTATATTTAAAAAAATCTAGATCAATATACCACAAATAATGACCTTTGGTCCTTTAAAACAAAATCCTCATTTCATAAACATGATATGACACTTACTTTGTAATCTGTCTCAGAGAGTAGATCTTTACATGCATCCTAAAGAGTTTAATTTACATTAAATACTAGGTTTCAATGACATCCAATACGGAAAATCCAATACTGCGCATGTGCGCCAAACATCCTATACATATTGGATCTGATCCAGGCTGCAGCGAGGACTTCTTGGGTACATTTAATGACATGTAAGTCTCAATTTTATTTTTTCAGTTTGTAATGTATTAACCCCCCCCCCCCCCCCTTTTTTTCTCTGTTTTTTTTATTTGTTTCTACTTTATTTTTTGTTATTATTGTTTATCATTTTTATGTTGACGGTTGTATTATTATGTGTTCTGTTCTTGATTTTTGAGCATTAATAAAAAAAATAAAATGTTAAAAAAAAAAACTCTTCAGTACATTAGAATTGAGATCAGCGAGTCTGATCTGAGATCAGTAGAGTGTGTTCGGTTCATTAGTGCTGTCGTCGGTGAGTCTGATCTGAGATCAGCACGAGACTCTGTCAGTCTGATGCTGTAAACAAACATGGACGCTCCAGTACTCGGACGATATTTATGATATCTAAAGGATGGAAATAAGGCTTCCGATTTTCACACACAATTATGTTTTATTGTGTGTCTCTGCGGTGTTTGTTTACGCTGGTAAGTTTTATTAATATTTCTCTGAGGTGTTTTGATCTCATGATCTGTGAGCGTTAATTTTCGCAGAGCTGAATGCTAACCTGCTAGCTTATGGTAATGTTATTATCTGTGATTTTACATTAATAGCACATAAACTGAAACTATAAGGAACAGTTCTTGTGTTGTATTAATTTCATGTTCTGAACCAGGTGATTTAATTAAATACAGTGTGCGAGTGTTTAATGTGTTTCTCAAGTCAGGAATTTAGCTCATATTGTTCTGTTAGCACATTAGCCTCCCTCTTTATTACATTATCATATTTACTCACGAAAACAACTTCCGATCAATTAATAACTTATATTTATTTATAGTTTATATTTGATGTTATTTATTTAATTATCACGTAGGCCTACTCCTGTTATTGTAAATGTTTAATAGTTAATTTAATCAAAACTGAATGATCAGCCTTTAACAAATACAAAAGATGAACAATCATCAACTCAAATCATCAACATATCTGAATTTATTATTAAATGTTTTATTTCTATTTTAATGAGAAGATGGTATGACATCTGTTATATGCTCTGTTAAGTATAGTGTCCTGTATGTCTGTATTTAAAGGGAGAAAACTGACTGAAGTACCAAAGTGTACTATAGCAATGTTAATACTACGGTATTGATTGAGGAAATCAGACCTGTTTTACTATGGTAATCTTTCAGTTCCATTCTATATAAGCAGAATTAAAGCACCGCAGTGTTTTGTCTGTTGTTTCTGTGTCTGTGATTCTGTATGTGGATGTCTGACTGATGTGTTCCTGTGTTTCAGGTGTGTTTGGCGTGTCGGCGATAGACGTGTACACTCAAGCCGAGGTGTTTGTTGAGAACGGGACCACAGTCACTCTGTCCTGTAGTTTTAAGTCTAGAGAGGTGATCAGTAGTTTAGCTTCAGTGGTGTGGTCTTTCCTTCCGGAGGGAGAAACAGGACAGCCCACTTCAGTAAGAGTCCTTCATCTCTACTGCACTGATGTTCATGTATGATATCAGTCAGCATGTGATCATCTCATATGTTTTTCCTCCGCAGTTCTTCTATTACTCCGGTGGGAAGCCGTTTCAAGGTTCGCTGCCGCAGTTTAAGTCTCGTGTGGAATGGGCCGGAGACATGAACAAGAAGGACGTGTCGATCCGTGTGATCCAGATGCAGTTCAAGGACAATGGGACGTTCAGCTGCGACGTTAAGAATCCTCCAGACATCTCCGGAAATGTATCCATCACTAAAGTCAGGGTGTTCCTGTCTTCTACACACTTCTGTTTGAAAGACGTTTGACTGACTGGAATCTGTGCATCCTCGTGTCATTCATCAGGGCCCGTATTATCAAGCTTCTCAAAGTGCCAGTTTAGTCTTAAAGGGTTACTCCACCCCAAAATTAAAATTTTGTCAATAATCATCTCGTTCCAAACCCGTAAAAGCTTTGTTCGTCCTCGGAACACAATTTTAAGATATTTCGGATGAAAACCGGGAGGCTTGTGACTGTTCCATTGACTGCATAGAAAAGTATCGTCAGGATAGTCCGTCTGCCATCAGTGGTTCAATCTGAATTTTATGAAGCGACAAGAATACTTTTTGTACGCAAAGAAAATAAAAATAACATTTATTCAACAATTCATCTCCTCTCTGTCTCTCTACGCTGACACAGAGAGACACACCCAAAGAAGTGGGCAGCCAATGCTGTGACGCAAGGGTCTCACCTCAGTCGTGGTATTGAAGGTGGAGAGAGTGCTGGTTATTCTCCCCCCACCTACAATTCCTGCCGGACCTGAGACTCGAACCTCCGGGTTACAAGTTCAACTCTCTAACCATTAGGCCACAACTGCCCCCTATTGGTCTATAGTTGCTCAATATGGTGTTATCAAGATTGCTCTTTTTCAGAAGGGGATACAAATGTGTGTTGAATGTATGACACTGTATGATCAATGAATCTCTTACCCCTCATTTACGCTGCACACGTCTGCAGCGCGTTAAGGCTGATTTACGGCTCCAACAGAGCTGATTGTGGCCACTCGCCAGCTGGGCCGTGGCTTCTGAAGCAGCTCTCTGCACTGCATCACTAAAGATAGGCGCCTTTATTTTTGATGGATAATAATAATAATCATCTTACTGTCGTCAAAGGCATCAGCAACAAGCGATATCTCTTGACTATCATCGATACACGATCAAATTGAAGGTTGTGTTGACGCTACGTTTCCTTGCCATAATGTATTCTCTTGAAAATTTTTGTCAAATGTGTGTTGAATGTAAACTCCTAGTAGGAATTTAACCATTCAATGTGAATTTATCTGAGAATATTCTTAAATAAGGAAATCTCTTCGGTGATTGGTCCATGCATATGTCATCATCCAAAATCCTGTTTGTGGCACAGAAAAAGTGTTGTGAATCATCTCTAAGACTGACACTTAAGATTTAGTCCAACACTTTGCTTAAGACTGAGATGCTTGATAACTAACTTTTAAGCGCAGCTTTGAGCCAAGAATTTTTTTACACTTAATGCCGAGTTCACACTGCACGATTTTAGCCCGATTTTTCACTCGCCGACAAATGCCCGAAATCGGGGGCAAATCGCTGCTCGTTCACGCGAGTGACAATCACGAGTGTGAATTATCAAAGACGCGATCTGAGGGAATCGCCAACACGTCGCAGACGCCCGTGAAATATCTGGCATGCTAAATATTTGGAGCTGTCGGCGATTCACAATCCTGCTTTGTGAATGAGTTCTGACTGAAAACTACATCGGCGATGACCTGCTGCCAATGAGAGAGCAAAATACAGGGCAGAGGGAAGTTCGGGGTGGAGTTAGACCAAAATGACTTCTTTACGGGGCAGTCGTGGCCTAATGGATAGAGAGTCAGACTTGTAACCTGAAGGTTGTGGGTTTGAGTCTCAGGTCCAGCAGGGGATTGTAGGTGGGGGGAGTGAATAACCCCAAATACCACGACTGAGGTGAGACCCTTGAGCAAAGCACCGAACCCCCAACTGCTCCCCAGGTGTATGTTCACTACTGTGTGTGCATTTAGATGGGTTAAATGCAGAGCACAAATTCCAAGTATGGGTCACTATACTTGGCCACACACCGCTTCCCTTTCCCCTTTCCTTTCCCAATGTGAAAGCCCCTGTCGCCGACCTGTCGACTGAATGCTACCCCAGATAGTCACGAAGTGTGAAAACAACGGCGATCCGATGAGTTTGAAAGCCTCTAAGTAATTCTTAGAGGCTTGATAAATACGGGCCTAGATCAGAGTTGAAACTGAAAACATGAGCAGTTATAAATGTCATGATGAGGAGAATCAGTGTCTCAATCGCATCTGCAGAAACACTGTCGTTCCCTACAGTGCTGCATTTCTAATGTATTTCTGTTGTTCCCTGTGCCATAAAACAGCCTTGTGTTTTTGTATTTTTTCTATTTCTATTTTCTAGCAAATTGCCAATGCTTTGCCATACATTATGTACAGTTGTCTGCTGTCATGGTGATCAAATATAAAACATCTTTTTCTTTTTTCTGTATCACAATGACATTTACAGTATACTGTAATTTGTTTGACAGTAAAAAAAAGCAAAAATGTGAATTGTCTAATGTGTAACTTCATACAGTTGAATTTGATATGCCGTGCAGAAAAAAAGCAGACTTGTGTTTCTTTGTCATCCAAACCACATCCATAGTTTACATCATGAAACACTGACAGAGAGACTGTTATATTGACGGCATGACTATGCACTCATCTTGTTTGTGATCAGTGACACAATGACAGATAACAGACACACGAAACAGGTGAAATATACGATTATTTAATACATTAACTTCTGAATAAACCCGGATCAATCTATAAACAGACTTCGGCTCAACCGCACACACTTCTTCTGTTCATTTGATCTGATCATCAAACCTCCAGCGGCGTTCATGTTTCTGATGATCAGCAGAGCTCAAACAAAGTAAAAAATTCTCTCAACCAACAAAAACGTGGTCAGGACACCAAATGCATTCAGAGCTTTAATATCATAGACATTTTTTCACTGTTTATCCTATATCTGATCTGAGATCAGCATTACATTACATTCGGTACATTAGAACTAAGATCAGAAAGTCTGATCTGAGATCAGTACATTACTTTTGGTATAATGAGTCTGATCTGAGATCAGCAGAGAGTGTTCAACACATTAGCATTATGGTCAGTGAGTCTGATCTGATCTGAGATCAGTACTGTTCTAACTCTTTATCTTTTGTTGCTGTCAGAATATTCCTTTCACTCAGGCATGCATGAGCCCATAAGAAGAGTCTCTGTCCACAGACTTCTTCAAAGTTTATTGTCCAAACATCACTTTTTATACATTGTAACTGATTGACCAATAAGGATTATACATTATACCATCTAGGAAAGTAAGGGGGAAAACAAGTACATTATAAGGCTGAGTCGGATTATCCAATGGACATTCCACATGAAAAAATATGAATAATTTTTCAATTTTTCAGAGAAATACTAACAGTTTATAGTAAATACCATAGTGTTTTTGAACCATACTATTGTAAAGTACTTGAATTAATTTGTTGAGGTAATCCTATAGATCAGGGGTTCTTCTTTTGCAAGCTGGGCCCCCCCAAAATTTGGTTCATTGCAGTTGGGGCCCCAGTGCACCCCCCCCCCCCCCCCCACACACACACACACACACATACCACCCACACCACCTTTCAAGATAGACAGATAGATAGATAGATAGATAGATAGATAGATAGATAGATAGATAGATAGCCCTAGGCTATTATTTTTAGGCCCACATTATTATTATTATTATTATCATCAGTAGCGGTAGGTAGGCCTATTATCATTACTAGGCTATTGTTATAATAGGCAGTAGCACCAGACTGCTAATGTGAGCTTGCAGACATTATTATTATTATTATTATTATGAGTAGTAGTAGGCCTATCATCATTAACTGTAGTCTATATTCTGACCAGTTTATTTGTTTATATTGTGACGAGCGTCCCGACACATCATCAGCGTTGCCCTGGAGACAGACACGAAACACCTGCACCTGCTCGTCAAGGCGGAGTCGGCCACACCTGCACCTCGTCAGCCCGCGGCCAGATAAGCCGCGTGAGGCTGCACGAGGGAGAGCATTACGCCGAGGCTGAAGACTAATGTGTGTTGTCTCTTTTCCCTTTCCTCAGAAGCCAGCGAGTGACCGAGCCGCTCTGACGAGAGCCCCGCGCCTAACTCACCGCACCACGAGGAAACGCACAAAAAGAGCACCACTTCACGCCAGCCTGACACCTTTTCACCTTCAACTTCACTTATTGTTAATAAAATCCACCCTCCGGGGTACTCATTTGAGCTCTCCTTGTCGCGTGATTCTTCCACCCCGTCACAGTGGTGGAGAATGCGGGCATATTTGGAAGTTTCACCGACAAGTGATCTTCACGGCTAATCCCACTTTTTTTTCTTCTGTTTCTGCACTTTCAGACCGGCGAGTACTCCTCCCCCAACGATGGAAGAGCTACTCCAACAACTGACCGAGGTCAGCCTGCGCCAACAACAAATCGTGGAACATCTGGCGGCCCGACAGGGCCAGGCTGACCAGGAAATCGCCGCTCTCCGCACGGCCGCCCGCCAGCGCGTTCCGTTACCAGACCCCCGTGTACAGGCCACCCAGTTATTGCCCAAAATGACGGCAAATGATGACGTGGAGGCCTACCTCCAAATGTTTGAGAACACTGCAACGATGGAGGGATGGGATCCGGAGGATTAACTGGGGAACCCCAGCGAGCGTTCTTCAGCCTTCCCACAGCCGTGGCTGAGAATTACGAAGCCGTCAAGCAAGAAATCCTAGCCCGGGTGGGGCTGTCCCCAGTGTGCGTGGCCCAAGCGCTGCATGACTGGGCCTACCAGCCGCAACGTCCAGCGAGATTACAAGTAGCCGAACTGACTCGACTGGCCCAACATTGGCTGTTGGCTGGGGCACTGTAAAGGATTTAGCAAGGGTTTTATCCTTTTATTTATAAATTTTAGCTTTAGGGAATCAAATCGTAGAAATCCGACTTTGATTGGATTAATTAATATTAATCACCAATGTATAGATTAATTGATATTAATCAGAAGGTACAATTTATGCCTTATTAACTGCTCGACCAGCAAGTATTAATACAGCATAAATTAGCAATTCTTCATATTGTTGATAATACAGATTTTGATTAGGAAATCTCTGAGCACAGGTAACACGATCTATGGCAAATAATTTAAGATTTGAAAATCACGGCACCAGACTATTCAATAACAATGAATCGAGAGTTTATTTACTATTCTAGGGTATAATACAAACAAAACACATACACACACTATGGCAAGATCAAAGCAGTTTGAAGAGTTAAGCTATTCTCTTTTCCCGAGAATAAAACGACCTTAGGCCGTCACAAACAGAAGACTCAGTTATTGTTATCTTTTAACGATTCATTCAATTCAATTCAGCTTCAGCGAATAAGAGATCTGTTTGTTTTACTTGCTGTGAGTGAAGTTGAGTTGAAGGCTGTACTTCTTGAGGGAATCCCCGACTTTCGCGCTGTGTCGTTGTCGCGTGACGTCACTCGGGGAATCCTCTCTACGATTCGTGGCTTCTGGGCAGCGCGCGAACGGCAAGGCTTTAAAGTTCTTTGCAAGTTTTGGTCTGAAGTTGACAGTGTTGAAGTCTTTGAGATGATCAGCCAGATGTTTCGCAGCAGGATCAGGAGGGCAACGCCCAGACTTTCAGCCAAGTTTCCTTGCAGGTTTCAACCGGTTGTTCACCCCGGTTTTCTTTTCTGAGCTCTCCTTCTACTTCAACTAATTCAAAGTTGGGGGTGTCTGTTCTTATCGGACAGAATTAAGTCCATCCTTTTTCACTGTCTGATCCAATCACATTGTCTCTGTAGGGCGGAGCCCCGCCCAACACGACTTCTTCTTCGTGCATACATTATCTGCTCATAAATATGTCACATGAGCCACAATATCCTAGCAGATTTCTATAAAGTGTTATACTCATACCTTATGATGCTAAAAGTCAACATTCATCCTTTTCATCTTATTGGAATAAAAATAAGGCTTAAATCAATATCAAACATGAGGTACTTATACTGAACACCTATAATTTTACCTACTAAATGGTTAAGTCATAGATTAAAAATATCTTCAGTTCTGATAACTACAGTCAGATATATGAAACATAAAATACCACATTCATATACAAATATCGTCTCTTGAGTATATTGGTTTTAATAGCAGAAGTCCTTTCTGGAAGATCCTTTGTCCATGCAATGTTGGAACAAGTTCCTTTTGTTGTAAGAGAAAAGAGGCGGCTTCCTCCTGGAATGCAGGAGACCAGAGCTGAGGTTCTGAGGTCATGAGGAGTATCACGTTGCGTATGTCTCTGGTGATCGTCTTTGCTGAGACGATCGTAAGTCAGTCAAATTTTGTTTATCGGAAGGTACTTTATGGCAAGTGGTCTCGCAGTATCGCGAACACTCTGGTTCTGGAGCGTCTTTATCCGTTGGAGTAAGGAGTAATTATCCGTTGTTTAACTCCCAACAGATGTAGCGCGGGCCGTTCATCCTCACCTTATCATGTTTTACGAGTCTCTCGGGTGGTAAAGGGAGTATGGCCGGACGCAAGTTGGTCATTTGCTCATTTTACAAGCGGATGAAGTTAGATTAGTTTCTTAAGTTAAACATGTGTGTGCGTTCTTTCTCGACCAGGTTCTACAGCACCCACAGCGGCTCAGGTAACGGAACGCGTCGTCATCGATCGCCTCCTCAGAGCACTCCCACGTCCACTTCGGCAAGCCGTAGGCATGAGGAACCCCACCACGACGGCGGAACTGGTGGAGGCGATCGAGCTTGCCGAGGCGGCCCACCGGCGGGAAGCAGGGGAGAGAGTACCGCCGTTTCCCCGGAGCAACGCACGCCGGAGGGTGCCTCACGACCAGTAGAGAAGGCGGCGGCCCCCGAAATCCCTGATGTGTCGATGCCCACCGCTCCCTCTTCCTCCAAAGCCCGAACTTGGTGGGCAGGCTGTGTTCTCCATAAAGAACTTCCTCGAGGAGCCCCGTCAGCTGAAGTCCAGATCAACGGCCGCCCGTATCAGGCCGTCCTCGACTCGGGTAGCGCGGTCAGCCTCGTCCGAACCAGGATCCTGCCACCGCCTCACGGGACCAAGACCCTCCTTCCCCTGACTTGCGTCCACGGAGATACACGGGAGGTGCCCGTGCGGCGAGTTACCGTTTCCGCGGCCCCAGGCGCCTGGCCGCTGGAGGTCGGACTTGTAAAGGACCTACCCGTGGAAGTGTTGCTGGGACGAGACTGGCCAGGGTTCGAGGCCCTCCTCCGAGTCGCAACACAGCCTGCCTGCCGAAATGGGGGCCGCCGTTGGCGGTGCAACGTCAAGAAGTCCAGTAGCTGCCCCGTTCTCTTGGCCTCCGACACCGGGAGAGATGGTGAGTCCCCCTCCCATAACTCTAACCTCTTTTATGATGTGTTTCAGCAGGTGTCGGGAGGGGGCTCGTTTGGCCGGGCCCAGCGCGAGGACGACCGCTTAAAGCACTGCTGGAATCAGGTCCGGGTCCTGGAAGGGAAGGAGGTCCGGCCTAAGCCCCACCCTCTCCCCCACTTCATCGTAGAGAACGGCCTACTCTACTGTGTCGCCCAGCGAAGGGGGGGAAAAAAAAGCTGTTGGTGGTTCCACGCACTAAAACGGAGACGATTCTACATTTGGCACACGCCCACCCCTTGGCGGGACACCTCGGGGCGGGGAATACCATCAACAGGATCCGGGACAGGTTTCAGTGGCCCGGTCTAGAAGCGGACGTACGACGATTCTGTCAAGCCTGCCCGGAGTGCCAGAAAACCTCGCCAAACCGACCTCCCCCTCACCGCTCATTCCCCTGCCCGTTATCGAGGTACCCTTCGAGCGGATCGGGATGGATCTGGTAGGCCCGTTGCCCAAATCGGCCCGGGGACACGAACACATCCTCGTCGTGGTAGACTACGCCACCCGGTACCCCGAGGCCATCCCACTCCGAAAAGCCACCGCCAAAACCATTGCACAAGAGCTGTTCATGCTTTTCAGCCGGGTCGGCATCCCGACGGAGATTCTGACCGATCAGGGAACACCGTTCATGTCCCGGCTAATGGCTGACCTGTGCCGCCTGCTCCGGGTAAAGCAGTTGAGGACCACCGTGTACCATCCCCAAACGGACGGACTCGTCGAGCGATTCAACCAGACCCTCAAGCAGATGCTCCGGCGAGTGGCAGCAGAGGACAAGAGGGACTGGGATCAGATGCTGCCCTACGTCCTGTTTGGGATACGGGAGGTCCCCCAGGCGTCCACCGGCTTTACTCCGTTTGAGCTCCTTTTCGGAAGGCAACCTCGTGGGCTGCTCGACGTCGCTAAGGAGGCATGGGAACGACAACAGCCCACCCCACACCAGTCCCTGATCGAGCATGTCCACGAGATGAAGCACCGTATCGACCGTGTCATGCCATTAGTCCGGGAGCACCTGGTCAAAGCACAACAGGCCCAAGCTCGCCACTACAACCGAGCAGCTCAGCCCCGGGAGTTCCAGGCGGGCGATCGGGTCATGGTGCTGGTCCCCACCTCAGCTTGTAAGTTTCTGGCCGCCTGGCAAGGCCCCTACACCGTAACAGAGAAGATAGGTCCAGTCACTTACCGCGTGCGTCAGCCGGGGAAGCGGAGCCCGCAGCAGATATACCATGTAAACCTCTTGAAGAAATGGGTGGGGACCCAGGAACAAGCAACTGCCCTTGCCGCCGTCACGCCCGTCATAGTGGACACGAACCCGGATCTGTCGGCGACGCAGAAGGCTGAGCTGCAACACCTGGTCGGTCAGTTCTCGGATGTGTTCTCCTCCGTCCCCGGGAAAACCCAAGTGGTCCACCATGACGTCAGGACGCCACCAGGCATAATTGTCAAGCAACGGCCCTACCGGATCCCAGAGGCTCGTCGGCAGGCTATCGAGGAGGAAGTCCAAGCCATGCTAAAGTTGGGGGTGATTGAACCATCGCGCAGCCCGTGGTCCAGCCCCATAGTCCTGGTCCCAAAGCCGGATGGCACCCTCCGCTTCTGTAATGACTTCTGGCGCCTCAACGAAGTTTCGGAGTTTGACGGCTACCCAGTGCCCCGGGTGGATGAACTGTTGGATCGTCTGGGAAGGGCCCGATTCATTTCCACCCTGGACTTAACTAAGGGTTATTGGCAAGTCCCCCTTACAGAAGACGCCAAACCGAAGACGGCCTTCTCGACCCCCTCCGGCCACTGGCAGTATCGGGCCCTTCCCTTCGGCCTTCACGGGGCCCCAGCCACCTTCCAACGGCTGATGGATATTATTCTCCGACCGCACCACCATACCTCGATGATGTAGTCATCCACTCGGAGCGTTGGGAGGACCATCTAGACCGTCTGCGGAGGGTGCTCACGGAGCTGCGCAAAGCTGGACTCACGGCCAACCCCCAGAAATGTCACCTAGCGCTCGCCGAAGCCAAGTACCTAGGATTCCGGGTGGGCCGCGGTCTTATCAAGCCCCAAGAAAAAAAGGTAACAGCGGTGTCGGAGGCCCCGCGGCCCCAAACGAAAACCCAAGTGCGAGCGTTCCTGGGGTTGGCCGGATACTACCGCTGTTTCATCCCCAACTTTTCCTCCATAGCTGCCCCCTTGACAGACCTGACCAGAAAGGGGCAGCCCAAGCGCATACACTGGACACCCGAAACCGAAGAGGCGTTCCGACACATCAAGCAGGCGCTCACGGAGGAACCGGTACTCAAAGCCCCCGACTTTGGCTGCCCCTTTCTGCTGCAGATGGACGCATCCGAGGCAGGGTTGGGAGCCGTCCTGTCCCAGGTACAGGAAGGTGAGGAACACCCTGTCTTATACATCAGCAGGAAGCTGACGAAGGCCGAGAAGAACTACGCGACTGTCGAGAAAGAGGCTCTAGCCATCAAGTGGGCAGTCCTGGAGCTGAGGTACTACCTGCTGGGCCGGAAGTTCACCCTGCTCACCGACCACGCGCCCCTTCAATGGATGGCCAGGGCGAAAGACACCAACGCCAGGGTGACGCGGTGGTTCCTCGCGCTCCAGGACTTCTGTTTCACCATCCGTCACCGGGCTGGAGCCTCCAACTCCAACGCCGATGGACTTTCTCGGCTGTGGTCAGCCTATGCAGGTCTGTCAAGGGTCACTCCCCACCCAACCCCTATCTCCCCCTTATTGTTGCCTTTTGTTTCCACCAGGACCAGGACAACGCTTAGGGGGGGGAGTGTGACGAGCGTCCCGACACATCAGCGTTGCCCTGGAGACAGACACGAAACACCTGCACCTGCTCGTCAAGGCGGAGTCGGCCACACCTGCACCTCGTCAGCCCGCGGCCAGATAAGCCGCGTGAGGCTGCACGAGGGAGAGCATTACGCCGAGGCTGAAGACTAATGTGTGTTGTCTCTTTTCCCTTTCCTCAGAAGCCAGCGAGTGACCGAGCCGCTCTGACGAGAGCCCCGCGCCTAACTCACCGCACCACGAGGAAACGCACAAAAAGAGCACCACTTCACGCCAGCCTGACACCTTTTCACCTTCAACTTCACTTATTGTTAATAAAATCCACCCTCCGGGGTACTCATTTGAGCTCTCCTTGTCGCGTGATTCTTCCACCCCGTCACTATATATATATATATATATATCAGTGGCGAGCGGTGACTTTTTTAACAGTGTATGCTGAGTGCTAAGATTAAGACCCCCCCCCCCCCCCCCCCCCCCCTCATCGCTTTTAGGACACACTCAAAGAGGAAAACACCGTGGCAGGTGTTGATTTAAAAGTATGCACATTCCTACCTTAGTCTATTTGTAAATGAAATTCATCTCCAATCCTTCTTATATCGTTTCAGGTTTATCCATAGTTAACTCGAATGCTAGAAAACAGCTGATTTTCCAAGTAAAAACCGCCAAATAACGTTTACACGTAGTTACGTTACGTAATATTCAGAGCGTGGGGAGATGCCCTGGTCTACGTCTCTGCATCAACTGAATGAATCTTTCTTTTTCTTTTTTTTTCCATTCATTTTTTATTCCCAGTGAATAGGAGTTAAAACTCCCACCTGGATGACAATAATAGACCATGCAAAATACCAAAAATAAATAAATAAATAAAATAAAATAAAATAAATAATAAAATAATAAAAACATCTGTAAAATATTGCCAAGTAACGTTGCAAACAACAATAAAATCACAGAAGGACTTTAACTGTAAGTGACACAAGTATACGGAAAACAAAGGTATTGTTTCCTATTTTTTCCTGATGTTTGTTATTATTTCAAATTTTATATACAATTTTATAAATTTTTTATTTATTTATTTACTACTTAGGCATGTTGACAATAACGCCATCAACATTGTCTATGACCAGATATATTTTTAGTGGACTTTCAAAATTTGCTTTGCTTGAGAAAGCATGACAATATACAGTTATGATGTTTTTTTTTTCATATGATTTCGGCGGGTTAGTTTTGCACCAAACACAATGTAATTTTCGGTAAATCGAGATCTGGCAGCAACAGCAGCGCATTTTTCCGCTTGGGCGAGCGCTTCTCGGACAGTTTAAATCAGCCGTCTACCAGCAAATCACTGAGAACGCGCTACAATCCTGACGAGTCACAGCCACAGAGCGGAGGCGCCGAAGCTGCGGAGAATCCGCTCACCCGGAAGCTTCCGTCACTGTCTCACTGACGTAGATTTACAGAAAATGACCATTGTTTTCAAATAAATAATTTTACATACTTATTCCCGACACTTTATTAAGCTGTAAGTCACATCTCAAATGACAAGAGATCAACTTATAATCATGTTTATATTCATTAGCCCGTGAACTCATTCTGTCAGACGGCCTGGGTATGCGGCGCATTTATATATATATATATATATATATATATATATAACTAAATACGACCTCACATTTTATAAGTTTGCAGCCTCTGAAATTTACGTCCGTCATAAAAATTAATTCGAATGGTTCGATTTTCTGCATTTTTCGCATCCGTAGCAAATATTTTGAGGGGTGTTTTTGACCATTGAGAGCCACGAAATGGCGAATATGAAAAAACGAATTCGACAGTTTCGGACTCAGTCAGGGTGCAAGGACCTTAAACTTTTGAGGCTTGCGCAGCTTCTCGAGGAGAAATCAAACAAATAAGCGCCGTTTTCTATAGTCTATTAACAAATAAACTAAATTGACATACTGCAGTTAAATTTCAAAATGTAGTGTTTCTATATTTATAACATTTGAATACAGTTCAGCAACATACATCACACGACCAGACGACCACCTCACGATTGAAAATGTGACACTGATTTCATATGACAGTTCAACAAACATATTAATAATATTAAGTCACTTACATTTTAGACGAAATAATGACTGTTTTGGTCAATTTTAGCAGCAAAAATAGATCCGATGAATCCAAACAAAGATCACAGCATAGCGCATCTCACAGCAACACTCAATCGTGTTTTGAATGATTCAGTGTTTTGAACGAATCGGTTGAATCAAAGATTCAATGACCCATGCACAAACATCTGTCTCATTCTTGATGAATCGGCCGTTTGAACGAATCGTTTGAATGAACGACTCAATGACTCGCTTAATAAAACCGCTTATCACCTGCGTTTGCGCTCACTATCGACAAACCAATCAAATTTGTTCAAAACTCTTTTTTTTTAAATCAGTCCAAACACATTTTAAATTTTATTCAGGAGTTATGTATATACAAAACTATAACTTTTTATGACAGTAGTTTAGTGCTAAAAAATTTTTTGCAAATTTTTTTTTTTCAGGCTTTTTTTCCCTCAGGCTTTTTTTCCTCTCATCCTGTAGCCTACTCGCGCCCCCCGGGAGAGCCCCACCGGTTGAGAACCACTAGATGAATGGTTTCACAGTCCATTGCTAGTTGAAGTTTGATAATATATATTATAATTATACATTACATGAATACATGTAAATACATGCATGCATGTGTGTGTGTATTCATATATAATAAATATACATAGTATGCACACATATATTATGCATCTGACCTGTACAACTATTTTTTGTAGTTATTTTTTTAGTATGGCACAAATTGCAAATATTATAATCCATTTTTATGCTTTTCTTTTTGGTGTTTAGGTTGACTCCCATTACATTTTATCCCACCTGGCCCCAGAGATGAGCCCAAGCGGTTCGATTAAACAAGTGAAAGAGTCAAGAATCATGGAATTCTTTAAAGATTTCCTACATGAGCTTGAAGGTATGGACTAAAAAATAGTATAATCTGTTATTTTATATCCAGGTGTAAATATGCTACTGTAGTTCCTATTTTAAAAGGGTATACATAAACTAAAACATTCATTTTAATTTCATCTATTTCTTCTGAAGACACACAACCAGAAGATGGGGCAGCAGAAGAAACCTTGTCTGTACTGAAGATGATGCAGTGGATGACTGGGCAAGCTCACAGGCATCTGCTTGTATCAGAAAGGGAGACATTTAAAATAGTTATTAAATTTGACCACTGCTGTCTACAGCACATGCCAAACCACACTGTGTGTTATCCAGTTGTTAGTGTTTGCACCAATACCATAACATTTCCCGTAGTCCATATGGTAGATTATGAGCGTTTCAAAACACTCTCAGTGTAGCAAATCTGCTGAAACTGTCTACTGTAGAAACCTGCAGTTCCATTGATTCATGTTTACCAAAGCATTATTACTTACAATGTTCACTCTTCACTTCACTCTTTGGAATGTCTTTAAATGCATGCAAGGCAAAATTATACATTTGTATTTGGTGTACATTTCAGAAAAAAAAAAAAAAAGAAGCAGTTTCTTGTGGGAGCCACAAACAATTTATTGTGAAAAACAAGTCCCTTATAGTGTAACAATGTATTTTTCATGTTTTCTCAATGAAGGCACAACATGTATTCAATTACCTTAATACATCAAAATCAACTTAATAAATCAGATTTGAGACAAACCTGATTTTTTTTATAGTTTTGTCAAACAGCACATCATCTATGTACATAGTTTAAATGTTAACACTTTCATTGAAGACAACACCCATACATAGATTTATATGTCTTCGTTGTTTAGTCTAGGCTTCAAAGGATGTCTATTTATGACTTATTAAATTTAAAGCTAATTCACGTGCTTGTAAGTACATGTCATAACCAAAACAAGTGGACTCAGTGGTGGGGTTCACTTGATTCTGTAGAGTAGCAAGATCTTCAGGTGACAAGGGGCAAGGTATCTCTGGGACAGTGACTCCATGCTCAGAGTCAACACTCTGTGGATTCTGGAAGTCCTCAGCTTGCAAGATCTGACATTTGGAGGAAAAAACACCAGTCATTGATTACAAGAACAATCACCTAACAAAGTATGTTTGTTTTTGTTTAGCTTAAGCCATGCATACCTCTGCAAAATCAGGCTCTGGCACAGATGCTTGCAACAGCCCAATATTCCAAAGCTGATTGGCTGACAATTTTCCCTCCGTTCGCAGGGAATGATCGTTCCACACCTCTATGAAATGCTGCTAAACATTGCGTATTCTGGGGATGAAATCCCTCCTCTTCCAAGCTGTGGAGCACATTGTAGTAGCTTGATGTTACAGCAGCCCAAACATCTCTCCATAGCCGTTCCACTATAAGACACAAAAGTGTGAGGTGCTGATTTAACTGCAGAACATTTTAAAACATATTACATAAGAAAAAAAAAAGATGTTAAAGTGTACAAAAGATTGGGTAAAACATTTTTTATTAGTTTTATTCTTTTATTAATTTCTTTGTATGAACAATACATTAGCCATGCTCTCATATTTAAATACCTCTGGTTATGCACACTTTTGCCAGCAATAAAGCTGCCACGGCCAGTTCCTCGCGCAGTAAACATGCACCGAGCAATGTCTACATTCTCCACCCCTTGGTCTGCTCGTACTCTAAAACAGTCAAAAAGAACAGTTTTTGATTATTAGAAATATTAAATGTGTTGGATTCAAGAGCCTTGTGATTTCTGCAGCTATCATCAAATCTAATTTAATGCTTTTTAATGGCAAAAATATGATCTGTATAATATCGGTCTTTAAATGCAATATATTTGAAGTGTACCTGAAGTATATTTGCAATAGTTCAACTTTAACACAATCAAATATACAGTATATCTTTAGTTGGACTTCAGCACTACTTCCACACAATTATTTAAATAAAATTAAAATAAAATGAAAGTGCATTAAGCACAAAATTAGTTGTTTTGATTTAGCAGACTTTAGGTAAGTTTAAGCACATAAAATTATAAATGTATTTGTAGAATACTTATCACGAAATAAATACGTTCTGGATGGTGAACCTCACTGACCACATTTTTTATGCTTTATCTGAAATTAAAGTCATTTATTTGTTTACATTACATGTGGATAAATGACCAACTAAAACTGCGCGACTCTGGATAAACTGAGAATGGAGAACAACAGTTTTATTTTTAAAATAGAGATCAAAATAGAGAGATTAAAATAGAGATCACTATTCTCCCACCAAGATTAAATAAGGGATTAATTAATAAATATTCACCTTCCTTGAAAAGCCATCAACAGCCCCTAAAACTACGATGTTGTACCTATATTTAAAAAATAATAATAATAATTAGCCAGCAATAATTAAACTACCATTCAAAAGTTTGGGATTGGTAATATTTTTAAAATGTTTTTAACATTAAAGGGATAGTTCACCCAGATGAAAATTCTGTCATTAATTACTCACCCTCATGTCGTTCCAAACCTGTAAGACCTTCGTTCATCTTCGGAACACAAATTAAGGTATTTTGGATGAAATCAGAGAGCTTTCTAATCCTCCATAGACAGCAAGGATACTAACACAGTCAAGGCACAGAAAGGTAGTAAGGACATCGTTAAAACAGTCCATGTGACATCAGGGGTTCAACTGTAATTTTATGAATACTACACATGCGTTGTTTATGTGCAGATGAAAGCACGCACATACATAAAGTATTCACGCACTCGAGATAATCTCCAAAATGGCGCTAGGGTGATGTGGAGGAGAAAAATAGTTGAATAAAGTCTGTATTTCTGTTTTCTTTTCACACAATGTATTCTTCATAAATTGTGAAATACTGTTACAATTTAAAATAAATTTCACACCTGGGTCATTCTAAACCCCGGGTAAACAGAACACTTCTCATAATTTATCCAGGGTTAACAATTAACCCTGGGTATTCATCAGCTTAGTTTTACATTAGACATTCCTAAACCCTGGGTTAACATCCTTATTTGCTGTGTTAATGTAACTGATTGGATAAACGCAGCACGCAACCTGTTTACGTAGCTCTAGCATTGCACTTCTTCGTTTTGCCAACTGTACTATCCAATTTAAACTGAATGGACATTTCAAACTATAAAGGTGAGAATGAAACAGTCTCTTCACTCAAATTGTCATGTTTTCTGTCAGAATTTGACATTGTTCCTCTCAAACATTGAATTTACTGCTTATACCTGTATATAACGTGTGGTGTTTCCTTGACTGTCCAAAGCAGGCAAATATGATTATGTGATTGGTTGTCTGTTGCTAAGCATCTGTCACGGGACGGGAGAGACGAAGACTCAAATGCAGGCAGACGGGTTCTTTTATTTATAAATCACAAAAATACAACTGAAACCACCCCAAAGGGGGGAAAAAACGCAGGGCCCGGACTCCTGACAGCATCTAGTCGTAACATTCTAACACTGCATTGTTTCTCATTGTACAAGCTTGGCACCGCAATACAGGGTTAACAGGGCAAAAGCGGTGCCAACCCTGCTCTGAAGCAGGGTTTCATAACCCTGGGTAAAAAAAAACGGTGCTAACCCCACTTCTGAACTACAAGTGTGACCCGGGGTTAATGCAGTGTTTAGAACGATGATAACCTGGGGTTAAAGTGCAGTGTAAAAAGTCATTATGTGAATATATTGTAAAATGTAATTAATTCCTGTGATCAAAGCTGAATCATGTGACACTGAAGACTGGAGTAATGATGCTGAAAATTCAGCTTTGATCACATAAATAAATTACATCTTAAAATGTTTTAAAATAGAAAACAGTTATTTTAAATTGTAATAATATTCCACAATATTACAAATAAATGCAGTAAAAAACCTTACAGATCCCAAACTTTTGAACAGTAGTGTATAATGAGATTTAAGCCTGGTTTCACAGACAGGGCTTAGATTAAGCCAAGATTAGACCTTAGATCAATTAGGACATTTAACTAGGACAAGTAGCTTTTACAAACATGCCTTAGAAAAAAAAAAACATTACTCGTGAGACAAAACAATGGCAGTGACATATTTTAAAACAGCTCAAACATGCATTTCAGTCTAGGACTAGTCTTAAGCCTCGTCTGTGAAACTATCACAAATGACACAAGACAAATGTATGATAAAGCTAATAAAAATATTCAAAATGACCTTATCAGCTTGTGATTAGTGTCTATATGGACAACAGACAAAGGAGCAGGGACAGAGTATGTACGTCTTGCTATGCATGACAGCTGGACCATCCTTGAAAGTACCCCTGCACCATCCACACGTTGCAAAGACATCGTCACTCTTCTCCATGTAACTCGATGTCCCATTGCTTGTAGAGATCCTTTTACCAGCCTGTATCCAGCATGAGGTATTCTTGCCTTTACAGACCTAACCTTCTGATCAAGCTCATGATCAGAAATATCAGAATAGCTGCTCCTGACAGATAGACTTTCCTCTTTCATTCGCCTGTATAATGTTGACCTTCAAATGCCATGCACTTCAGCGAAAGAGGCCAGCGGTAAGTGCATGCTGAGCAAATCTTGGAGCGTCTCTTTTTGAATGTTAAATCTGGGACGCCCCACACTTCCACTCCATTCAGCCATAGCTTCACTGTCCAACAATGGAGGGACAATACTCTAAGAAAGGTAATTGGAGATAACTTCAGATAACGGTTCTAGAGCATCCACTACACACTGGGGAATGTTGATATATGATGCTCCAGCCCAGAGAAACTGTAACTCCTGACAGCATATGAAATTAAGATATTCAAAATCAATGGGCTGCAGATCAAGGCACAGGAAGTGGGGGGTGCTGAGGGTGCTGCAGCACCCCCTGTTTTTTTCTGTGGGCAACTGTTTAACTGTTGGGAATATAAAAAAAAAAAAAATCGGAGTGTCTGTTTAAGTGCAAATAGCCCGGTTGTTGGCAAAGGCTATTTACACTAACTCCACCCACAAACGTGTGATTGGGATAGTCAAATTTGCAAAAGACGATCATCAGTCCTAAGGTTCAGTGGCGCAGATTGTAAAGCGTGTGTCGCACTCCTTTTGACATGATCGACCGGGGTTCGAATCTGCCTTTTGGCGAACTTTTTTTTGCGGTTGGTTTCAAGTAAACGCACAAAATGCATTATTTGGGTCTTTAAAATAATTCACTAACACTTAAATTAAACAGAAAAGCAAGCAGGTGCATGATTTGACTTGGCAGCCATTACAAATTACTAAAAAACGTTTCCTTACCTAAATCCTGCATTTGGACCAGGCTCGGTTGTAGAATCACATCACTCTGTGCTTCTGAAATTATTATCTTCATCTATATATAGTTGGCTATCTCTGTGTCCTACGTGGTCGCTTGTCAAGCATGAAAAACAAATTTGATTTAAATTCTGAATATATTACAGTACATAGCCTACAGCATGCAAAGAGCGCTCCCTTTAAATTTATTAAAAACTGTCACTCAATGTGGTGTAAAAAACCTGCATGTTTTTTTTTTTTTTTTTTACTTATTTGTACAGGAATTTTGCTCTTCTCTCCTTCTGATTGACAGACTTCTCAGTGACTTTCTTATTGAAGTCAGGAATGTCTCTGACAAGTTTCGTCTCAATGGAAAGCATTGCCAGAGCATCAAGGCGATCCTGGGTCATTGTATTTCTTAGGAAAATTTTGATCCTCTTCAAAGTAGAAAAGCACCTCTCTGACTCTGTTGTCATAGGCGTGGTGATTATGAATGAATGAAGCATTTATATAGCGCTTTATTGTGTATTGCTGTAAAGCGCTTTACAATCATGTGGGGGGTCTCTCCTCAACCACCACCAGTGTGCAGCATCCACTTGGATGATGTGACGGCAGCCACAGGACAACGGCGCCAGTGCGCTCACCACACACCAGCTATGCATGGGGATTATTAGGAGGCCATGATAGACAGGGGCCAATGGAGGGAATTTTAGTGACCACAGAGAGTCAGGACCTCGGTTTAACGTCTCATCCGAAAGACGGTGCTTTTTGACAGTATAGTGTCCCCGTCACTATACTGGGGTGTTAGGACCCACATAGACCACAGGGTGAGCACCCCCTGCTGGTCTCACTAACACCTCTACCAAGAGCTACCTAGTTTTTCTCAGGAGGTCTCCCATCCAGGTACTGACCAGGCTCAACCCTGCTTAGCTTCGTGGGTAACCGGTCTTGGGCTGCAGGGTGATATGGCTGTGGCTATGATCTTGAGAAGACTGACAGTCTCTCTGAAAGTACTTTGAAGATTGTTCTCAATGAAAAACTGGTACAGAGGCACTGCACCACTGTCAACCCTAAACTCAGGGTTCTCATAGATGAGGGACAGTTCTGTTTTGAGCTTGGCCTTGTTCAGCATGGGGTATGCCTCCACTGTTGTTTCAAGTGCTGATTCAGGAAACTTCACACTATGTTGTGGAAACAACTCTCCATGCAGCAATGTTGCACTGATGAGGTGCTGGGTGAAGGAGAACCGCTCCTTGGAATGAATCAGGATGGTATCACATACCTGTAAAACACATCACATACCTGTAAAACATTATCAAAGTGATTCTGAGCGAACATAGCGTACATTATATTATTACTAATGTTTAAACTCCAGTATTCCTCACTGTACTTTACTTTGTTGACTTCCCCTGATCTTGAACTTGCTACTGGTTTCCTAAACAAAACAAGGTCTACAGCAGCATTTCAATAAATAAACCACCTATTTTCTGCTACATGTACGGATATTATGTACTTAATTATTTTCCCATTTGTGTGGATGACAGAAACATCATCATGCTACTTGTGACTGATCAGCACTTTTTTGGTACTGTACATGACTTGACCCGTCTGTTTTATAACTGTGATCTATACGTTTTAAATACTGAGGCCAGCTACATAGTTTTCTTAGACTAGTCTTAAAAGTTAGTCATGTAATTATTTTCTTCTACAGTTCCTATCTTTTTTAGTCAGTTAAATTAAAAAGTTGACTGTTAAGTTTACTGTTTGGCTGACTGCTAGTTGGTCAAACTAGTGCTTAATATCTTAATACAGTGGCTAGGTTTATGCTACTGGACTGGTCTGATATAAATTCCTTTTATTTGTCACTAAAAGATGTTATATCCACTTACCCACAGAGGCAAGATAATGGCATGTGTTGGCAAATACTATATTCACAAAATAATACATTTACAGTCACTGCAAGAATGCTTATTAAGAACAAAAAATTAATTGACATTTTATTGAATAATTATTTACAATATAACGCTCATACTAAACAACCTCAAACGTTATGGATTTTCTTTTTGGGAAAACATAATACTTTTCACTCTCTTTCCTTGTTGGTATTTAACCATCTGTTTCTTTATAATTATAATCTATATGTTATCTTCTGTCTGTGTTTGTGTGTGTTTGTTTGTTTGTTTGTTTGTGTGTGTGTGTGTGTGTGTGTGTGTGTTACTTGTGTAGCTAGCCTCCGTTGTTCTCCTGGTCCCAGTGTCCTCAGTCGCTTGTTGGGCTGGTGCTGCTGGGCAGATGATGCACTGATGATTCCAAAAAAAGTAAATAAATAATCATTTTAAAAAAACTGATGTGCTCTATGGCAATCATTCACTTTAATGGCATGGTGCAATTAAGATTCCACAGACAACAAATCTTTCTAAGAACAACAGCTTTATCAGCCGCTAGTAAATAAGGGTATTTACCTGATTGCGTGCATGTTGTTTGTGAATCCCTGGACAGCTGCTTTAATGTAGACAGGGTTGAGGTTCCTCTTCTGCAGCTGGTTGAATAGCATGTCTACATTTGGCATGATCTTGTGAAACAATGCCAAGAAAAAACAGAAAGCCTCGCCTTCAAGCATCCTCACAAACACTGCGGTCAAGTGAGCCGCCATCTGTGAACACCCAGTCAAGTGAGCCGCCACCTGGATTCTGCTGCACGTCTATTTGTGGTATTACGGTACAGAGACACGGAGCGGCCAAAAAGCTGACGAAGACATATATTTCAGCGGTTATGAATTAAATGTGCCCCAAAACACAAAAAAATAAAAGATACAGTTATATTATGTTCAAATATATTATACTGTGGAGTTTTCCATAAGAAAAAAGTCTGTTAAAATACATTATAGCACTGATTATTTCCGACTATTTTCTACATGCATTATTCAAATTAGTTAATACAAAAATGTCAATAAATTATTTTTCTGAACGACCAAGTCTCTGTCTGTGTCAACTTTCCTGGGTTTTACTGTAGAATTTGGGAGATGATGAAAGGCAAAGTCTGCCACAATGCATTATAGCACACCTTCACATTTAAACAGGCATTATTCAAATTCCTTCAGAGTTAACAAGAAAATTGGAATTAATTCTTCTTCAGGACACCCAAGTCTCTGTCTGTGTCAAGTTTCATGAGATTTTACTGTAGAATTTGGGAGAAAATGAATGCCAGTCTGACACAATGCATTACAGCACACCTTCACATTTAAACAGGCATTATTCAAATTCCTTCAGAGTTAACATGAAATTTTCAATGCATTCTTCTTCAGGACACCCAAGACTCTATCTGTGTCAAGTTTCATGAGATTTTACTGTAGAATTTGGGAGAAAATGAATGCCAGTCTGACACAATGCATTATAGCACACCTTCACATTTAAACAGGCATTATTCAAATTCCTTCAGAGTTAACAAGAAAATTGGAATTAATTCTTCTTCAGGACACCCAAGACTCTGTCTGTGCCAAGTTTCATGAGATTTTACTGTAGAATTTGGGAGAAAATGAATGCCAGTCTGACACAATGCATTATAGCACACCTTCACATTTAAACAGGCATTATTCAAATTCCTTCAGAGTTAACAAGAAAATTGGAATTAATTCTTCTTCAGGACACCCAAGTCTCTGCCTGTGTCAAGTTTCATGAGATTTTACTGTTGAATTTGGGAGAAAATGAATGCCAGTCTGACACAATGCATTATAACACACCTTCACAGTTAGACAGGCATTATTCAAATTCCTTCAGAGTTAACAAGAAAATTAGAACAAATTCTTCTTCAGGACACCCAAGACTCTGTCTGTGTCAAGTTTCATGAGATTTTAATGTAGAGTTTGGGAGAAAATGAATTCCAGTCTGACACAATGCATTATAACACACCTTCACATTTAGACAGGCATTATTCAAATTCCTTCAGAGTTAACAAGAAAATTGGAATTAATTCTTCTTCAGGACATCCAAGACTCTGTCTGTGTCAAGTTTCATGAGATTTTACTGTAGAATTTGGGAGAAAATGAATGGCAAAGTCTGCCACAACGCATTACAGCACTGACCATTCCTTAACATTTAGACAGGCATTATTCAAATTCCTTCAGAGTTAACATGAAATTTTCAATGCATTTTTATTCAGGACACCCAAGACTCTGTCTGTGTCAACTTTCATGAGATTTTACAGTAGAATTTGGGAGAAAATGAATGGCAAAGTCTGCCACAATGCATTATAGCACTGACCATTCCTTGATATTTAGACAGGCATTATTCTAATTCCTTCCGAGTTAACATGAAATTTTCAATGCATTTTTCTTCAGGACACCCAAGACTCTGCCTGTGTAAAGTTTCATGAGATTTTACTGTAGAATTTGGGAGAAAATGAATGGCAAAGTCTGCCACAATGCATTATAGCACTGACCATTCCTTAACATTTAGACAAGCATTATTCAAATTCCTTCAGAGTTAACATGGAATTTTAAATGCATTTTTATTCAGGACACCGAAGACTCTGCCTGTGTCAAGTTTCATGAGATTTTACTGTAGAATTTGGGAGAAAATGAATGGCAAAGTCTTTCACAATGCATTATAGCACTGAACATTCCTTTACGTTTAGACAGGCATTATTCTAATTCCTTCGCAGTTAACAAGAAAATTAGAATGAATTCTTTTTCAGGACACCCAAGACTCTGTCTGTGTCAAGTTTCATGAGATATTACTGTAGAATTTGGGAGAAAATGAATGGCAAAGTCTGCCACAAGGCATTATAGCACTGAACATTCCTTGACATTTAGACAGGCATTATTCTAATTCCTTTAGAGTTAACATGAAATTTTGGTCCCACTTTATATTAGGTGGCCTTAACTACTATGTACTTACATTTTAATTAATCATTTGGTACAATGCACTTATTGTGTACATACATGTTTTTATATTGTACTTATATTTTTAAAAATACCTATATGTAATTACATCTGTAATTAATTTCTGTAATCACACTTATAATTATACTGTTGACCCATCCCTTACACCTTAACCCACCCTTAAACCTACCCATACCACCAAACCTGTCCCTAACCTTACCCGTATCCCACCTCAATAGCAGCAATAGTGTTTTGCAATACAGTATGAACACAATAAGTACATTGTACTTGTTTTTTGATGTAAGTACATAGTAGTTAAGGCCACCTAATATAAAGTGTGACCGAAATTTTCAATGCATTCTTATTCAGGACACCCAAGACTCTGTCTGTGTCAACTTTCATGAGATTTTAATGTAGAATTTGGGTGAAAATGAATGGCAAAGTCTGCCACAATGCATTATAGCATAGACCATTCCTTAACATTTAGACAGGCATTATTCAAATTCCTTCAGAGTTAACATGAAAGTTTTAATGCATTCTTATTCAGGACACCCAAGACTCTGTCTGTGTCAAGTTTCATGAGCTTTTACTGTAGAATTTGGGAGAAAATGAATGGCAAAGTCTGCCACAATGCATTATAGCACTGACCATTCCTTGATATTTAGACAGGCATTATTCTAATTCCTTCCGAGTTAACATGAAATTTTCAATGCATTTTTCTTCAGGACACCCAAGACTCTGCCTGTGTAAAGTTTCATGAGATTTTACTGTAGAATTTGGGAGAAAATGAATGGCAAAGTCTGCCACAATGCATTATAGCACTGACCATTCCTTAACATTTAGACAAGCATTATTCAAATTCCTTCAGAGTTAACATGGAATTTTAAATGCATTTTTATTCAGGACACCGAAGACTCTGCCTGTGTCAAGTTTCATGAGATTTTACTGTAGAATTTGGGAGAAAATGAATGGCAAATTCTTTAACAATGCATTATAGCACTGAACATTCCTTTACGTTTAGACAGGCATTATTCTAATTCCTTCGCAGTTAACAAGAAAATTAGAATGAATTCTTTTTCAGGACACCCAAGACTCTGTCTGTGTCAAGTTTCATGAGATATTACTGTAGAATTTGGGAGAAAATGAATGGCAAAGTCTGCCACAAGGCATTATAGCACTGAACATTCCTTGACATTTAGACAGGCATTATTCTAATTCCTTCAAAGTTAACATGAAATTTTCAATGCATTCTTATTCAGGACACCCAGGACTCTATCTGTGTCAACTTTCATGAGATTTTACTGTAGAATTTGGGAGAACATGAATGGCAAAGTCTGCCACAATGCATTACAGCACTGACCATTCCTTAACATTTAGACAGGCATTATTCAAATTCCTTCAGAGTTAACAAGAAAATGGGAATTAATTCTTCTTCAGGACATCCAAGACTCTGTCTGTGTCAAGTTTCATGAGATTTTACTGTAGAATTTGGGAGAAAATGAATGGCAAAATCTGTCACAATGCATTATAGCACTGAAAATGCCTTTACATTTAGACAGGCATTACTCTAATTCCTTCAGAGTTAACAAGAAAATTGGAATTAATTCTTCTTCAGGACACCCAAGACTCTGTCTGTGTCAAGTTTCATGAGATTTTACTGTAGAATTTGGGAGAAAATGAATGGCAAAATCTGTCACAATGCATTATAGCACTGACCATTCCTTGACATTTAGACAGGCATTATTCAAATTCCTTTAGAGTTAACATGAAATATTCAATGCATTCTTATTCAGGACACCCAAGACTCTGTCTGTGTCAACTTTCATGAGATTTTACTGTAGAATTTGGGAGAAAATGAATGGCAAAGTCTGCCACAATGCATTATAGCACTGACCATTCCTTAACATTTAGACAGGCATTATTCAAATTCCTTTAGAGTTAACATGAAAGTTTTAATGCATTCTTATTCAGGACACCCAAGACTCTGTCTGTGTCAAGTTTCATGAGATTTTACTGTAGAATTTGGGAGAAAATGAATGGCAAAGTCTGCCACAATGCATTATAGCACTGAACATTCCTTGACATTTAGACAGGCATTATTCTAATTCCTTCCGAGTTAACTTGAAATTTTCAATGCATTCTTTTTCAGGACACCCAAGACTCTGTCTATGTCAACTTTCATGAGATTTTACTATATAAATGTGTAATATTCAAAAAAGACAAAAAAATGTTGTCCAAAACACTAAAAAACTATTAACATGCATATTAATAATGGACATTATAAAAGATACAGTTATATTATCTTCAAATATATTATACTATGGATATGGAAGATGATATGTTGTATACTTAAATGAGATTAATGCAATCAATGCAAAAGTAACAAAATTAAAAAACAAAATTATATAACAGTCCTTTCTTCTGATCATTATTGATCACTTTTAATGATTAAATGTAGATTTTTTTTAAAAAACACATTACCCTTATAGTTTACGTCAAGCGTGTAAATTCACTAGGATTCAAAACACACCATCACACTCATAATAATCAATTTATTATTTTTTGGTAAGACCATCTGACTTCACTGAGCATCAGCAGGAGGACACAAAGAGAAGTACCCCTCAAAGAACCAATGATGCTCAATCACAGGTGATTTTATTCAAAATGAAGTATTGTCATTGCACTAACAGCAGTAATTGTTTCATATCTATTTTACAGTATTATTTTTTTTCTCACCCTCAGCTAACTGCATTGTGGGGCAAAAATAACACAGAAGTGGTCGTTTCTGTGGTCCTTTCTCAATTTAGAAAGACATTATTAGTCCACCACAGTGAGTTACTATCACTTAGGCCTCATAACTGGCTCACAGGCGAGGTATGTAGGGCAAACAGTGCAGCAGCATGGTCATGAAAATATACTTAAAAATGCACAAATGTAGTGTTAAATAGTCGCAGTGACTTTTTATCATTTTTGGGGCTTTGAGCTCTCTGTTCCTGTTCAAAAGTTTTAATGTAAATATTGTAATATCATGATTTCTGATGTACTGATTGATGTTAGGTCATTGAGTATTTCTTACATCACACTGTCAATCGACTGCATTTGGAGAAAACCATCTGTGTCTTGAACCACTACACAGCATTTTTTTAGCGAAGGTACAATGGGTTTTGAGGTTGATAATTGTTTAGACGTTTGATGATGTGTAAACGATTTTGACTGTGTGTACATGATGATAATGATAAATGTTTATTAACTAAAGCAATTTCTGTGGTAATATCATATAATGAACATAATTTTGATGTGTTACAGGTTAACTTTGGCAACTACCAAGCTATTGTGTCCTTTGTTAACATTAATAATATACACTGGAAGTTTCTGGTTAGTTTTTATTTAACACTTTATATACTGATGTGCATTTCCCATGTTTCTGGTGTTGTGGTAAATATTTGTGGAATAATGTCATTTTTCTTGTGGTTACAGTACATCAGTGCAGCAGATGTACAGATGCACCGTGTGTATTTGGTGGATCCTTCAAGCAACCCTGCAGAGGAGGCAGATTCAGAAGCTGCTGCTCAAAAATTCCGGTTTTATGCAATTTAGTTCATTAAATCTAATCATGAACACTGCATCTATGTAATTGTGTCTAAATTGTAGTATTTTTGCACATATATAAACAATAATTATATTTTAACATTTCATTGTCACACAGTGAATACTTTCAGATAAGGACTATTCACCACCGTGAGAGAGAGTGGGCAGATACTGAATTCACAGGAGCTGTTATGCAACACCCAGTTCAGCATGATACATATAGCTGTTGTGTGATGGTCATGATGATAAAATAACATAGATGTGCAGTTACATGCTGTATTCACGCTTGTATTTTGTATTTATTTTAGCTTCATATTTGGAGAAGAGCTATTTACAATATTTCAATGACTACAGTAGGCAATATACAGTACATACAGTATTTATCTTGTGTACATCACATATTTTCTTTCTGTCTTATTTTGTTTCTTTGTTTTATGTTTCTTTAGATGGCAAAGGCAGTCATGGAGGCATTTCCTAAATTGCCTAACATGGAATTTGGGACTACTGAAGAAGAAATGGCAGAGGAACGCACAGCTATGGCATTTAAACTACTTGAGGCTTCAGGTATGCGTTTTGTTTTTGTTTTTTAAAATGAGTGATCCAGAACTTATTGTGTATTTTCATTTATCAGATTAAAGACTAAAGGGTATCGTGCCTTCTCTGTGGCAGCTCCATGTCTCTGGAATAGCCGCTCTCCTCATATTAGATCCTGTAACTCATTGGGTATGTGTACAATTTTTGCTGGAAATGCATCTCTACTCTATTGCTTCAAACTGCCCTCAGGGGTGGAGTCTGAGTAGTGACTGTTTTCAGTGTATTTTTTATTTGTCTTTGTGCTGACAGTGTAAATCACTTTGGTCAACGTGTTGTTTTTAAACATGCTTTAGAAATACATGTTGTTTTTTTATCTGGTTACTTTTTGATTCTGACGAGTTGAATTCTGAAATACACTGCTACTTCAATATATATATATATATATATATATATATATATATATATATATATATATATATATATATATATATATATTTCAAGTGGTTTATGAAGTTGTTAATTAATATTATTATGTGAAATTTTCAATGATTTAAAGGATTTCCTCATGTGAAGGTTGAATAGCATAGAATTACATATGTAGAACATGATCTGTCCTTGGTTGGAGAAAAGCACCCAACATGTTAAAACATACATATACTCTTCTTTGACAGCTTAGGTCATTAGGGCCTCTCATGTACATGACCAATTTACAGTTTACTTTATTCTTGAAATTTCCAAATAACAAAAAAAAAAAAAAAAAAACTTGGTTACACTTTATATTAGGTGGCCTTAACTACAATGTACTTACATCAAAAAATTAGTACAATGTACTTATTGTATTCATATTGTATTGCAAAAAAAAAAAATTACTGCTATTGAGGTGGGATACGGGTAAGGTTAGGGACAGGTTTGGTGGTCTGGGTAGGTTTAAGGGTGGGTTAAGGTATAAGGGATGGGTCAACAGTAAAATTATAAATGTAATTACAGAAATTAATTAGAGATGTAATTACATATTGGTATTTTTAAAAATATAAGTACAATGTAAAAGCATGTATGTACACAATAAGTGCATTGTACCACATTATTAATTTAAATGTAAGTACATGTCAAGTGTCCTGAATAAGAATGCATTGAAAATTGCATGTTAACTCTGAAGGAATTTGAATAATGCCTGTTTAAATGTGAAGGTGTGCTATAATGCATTGTGTCAGACTGGCATTCATTTTCTCCCAAATTCTACAGTAAAATCTCATGAAACTTGACACAGACAGAGTCTTGAGTGTCCCGAAGAAGAATTAATTCCAATGTTCTTGTTAACTCTAAAGGAATTTGAATAATGCCTGTTTAAATGTGAAGGTGTGCTATAATGCATTGTGTCAGACTGGCATTCATTTTCTCCCAAATTCTACAGTAAAATCTCATGAAACTTTGCACAGACAGAGTCTTGGGTGTGATGAATAAAAATGCATTGAAAATTTCATGTTAACTCTGAAGGAATTTGAATAATGCCTGTCTAAATGTGAAGGTGTGCTATAATGCATTGTGTCAGACTGGCATTCATTTTCTCCCAAATTCTACAGTAAAATCTCATGAAAGTTGACACAGACAGAGTCCTGGATGTCCTGAAGAAGAATTAATTCCAATTTTCTTGTTAACTCTGAAGGAATTTGAATAATGCCTGTTTAAATGTGAAGGTGTGCTATAATGCATTGTGTCAGACTGGCATTCATTTTCTCCCAAATTCTACAGTAAAATCTCATGAAACTTGACACAGACAGAGTCTTGGGTGTCCTGAAGAAGAATGCATTGAAAATTTCATGTTAACTCTGAAGGAATTTGAATAATGCCTGTTTAAATGTGAAGGTGTGCTATAATGCATTGTGTCAGACTGGCATTCATTTTCTCCCAAATTCTACAGTAAAATCTCATGAAACTTGACACAGACAGAGTCTTGGGTGTCCTGAAGAAGAATGCATTGAAAATTTCATGTTAACTCTGAAGGAATTTGAATAATGCCTTTTTAAATGTGAAGGTGTGCTATAATGCATTGTGTCAGACTGGCATTCATTTTCTCCCAAATTCTACAGTAAAATCTCATGAAACTTGACACAGACAGAGTCTTGAGTGTCCCGAAGAAGAATTAATTCCAATGTTCTTGTTAACTCTAAAGGAATTTGAATAATGCCTGTTTAAATGTGAAGGTGTGCTATAATGCATTGTGTCAGACTGGCATTCATTTTCTCCCAAATTCTACAGTAAAATCTCATGAAACTTAACACAGACCGAGTCTTGGGTGTCCTGAAGAAGAATTAATTCCAATTTTCTTGTTAACTCTGAAGGAATTTGAATAATGACTGTTTAAATGTGAAGGTGTGCTATAATGCATTGTGTCAGACTGGCATTCATTTTCTCCCAAATTCTACAGTAAAATCTCATGAAACTTGACACAGACAGAGTCTTGGGTGTCCTGAAGAAGAATGCATTGAAAATTTCATGTTAACTCTGAAGGAATTTGAATAATGCCTGTCTAAATGTGAAGGTGTGCTATAATGCATTGTGTCAGACTGGCATTCATTTTCTCCCAAATTCTACAGTAAAATCTCATGAAACTTTGCACAGACAGAGTCTTGGGTGTCCTGAAGAAGAATTAATTCCAATTTTCTTGTTAACTCTTAAGGAATTAGAATAATGCCTGTCTAAATATCAAGGAATGGTCAGTGCTATAATGCATTGTTGCAGACTTTGCCATTCATTTTCTCCCAAATTCTACAGTAAAATCTCATGAAACTTGACACAGACAGAGTCTTGGGTGTCCTGAATAAGAATGCATTGAAAATTTCATGTTAACTCTAAAGGAATTTGAATAATGCCTGTCTAAATGTCAAGGAATGGTCAGTGCTATAATGCATTGTGACAGATTTTGCCATTCATTTTCTCCCAAATTCTACAGTAAAATCTCATGAAACTTGACACAGACAGAGTCTTGAGTGTCCCGAAGAAGAATTAATTCCAATGTTCTTGTTAACTCTAAAGGAATTTGAATAATGCCTGTTTAAATGTGAAGGTGTGCTATAATGCATTGTGTCAGACTGGCATTCATTTGCTCCCAAATTCTACAGTAAAATCTCATGAAACTTGACACAGACAGAGACTTTGGTGTCCTGAAGAAGAATTAATTCCAATTTTCTTGTTAACTCTGAAGGAATTTGAATAATGCCTGTTTAAATGTGAAGATGTGCTATAATGCATTGTGTCAGACTGGCATTCATTTTCTCCCAAATTCTACAGTAAAATCTCATGAAACTTGACACAGAAAGAGTCTTGGGTGTCCTGAAGAAGAATTAATTCCATTTTTCTTGTTAACTCTGAAGGAATCTGAATAATGCCTGTTTAAATGTGAAGGTGTGTTATATTGCATTGTGTCAGACTGGCATTCATTTTCTCCCAAATTCTACAGTAAAATCTCATGAAACTTGACACAGACAGAGACTTTGGTGTCCTGAAGAAGAATTAATTCCAATTTTCTTGTTAACTCTGAAGGAATTTGAATAATGCCTGTTTAAATGTGAAGGTGTGCTATAATGCATTGTGTCAGACTGGCATTCATTTTCTCCCAAATTCTACAGTAAAATCTCATGAAACTTGACACAGACAGAGACTTTGGTGTCCTGAATAAGAGTCCATTCCAATTTTCTTGTTAACTCTGAAGGAATTTGAATAATGCCTGTCTAAATGTGAAGGTGTGTTATAATGCATTGTGTCAGACTGGCATTCATTTTCTCCCAAATTCTACAGTAAAATCTCATGAAACTTGACACAGACAGAGACTTGGGTGTCCTGAAGAAGAATTCATTCCAATTTTCATGTTAACTCTGAAGGAATTTAAATAATGCCTGTTTAAATGTGAAGGTGTGCTATAATGCATTATGTCAGACTGGCATTCATTTTCTCCCAAATTCTACAGTAAAATCTCCCAGGAAAGTTGACACAGATAGAGAGTTGGTCGTTCAGAAAAATAATTTATTGACATTTTTGTATTAACTAATTTGAATAATGCATGTAGAAAATAGTCGGAAATAATCAGTGCTATAATGTATTTTAACAGACTTTTTCTTATGGAAAACTCCACAGTATAATATATTTGAACATAATATAACTGTATCTTTTATTTTTTTGTGTTTTGGGGCACATTTAATTCATAACCGCTGAAATATATGTCTTCGTCAGCTTTTTGGCCGCTCCGTGTCTCCGTACCGTAATACCACAAATAGACGTGCAGCAGAATCCAGGTGGCGGCTCACTTGACCGCGGTTCACAAACCCCCCTGACTCTCTGACAGTTGAGGAATCAAAGCTCCCTGAGTCTCTGATGATCTGAAAACATTTTAAAAGGTCATCCTGGTGTTCGTACACAGTGTTTACAGTGCGACTTTGGAAGTTCCAGCGTGTTGTAGAGGTCCTGGGAAGTCTGTGCGCAACCACTTGGTCAAGCATGGCGATTCGCTTAAGTGACCTGGAGAAGAAGGCAGAATATCCACCAAGGTCAGAAAAAAAGTGCATGTGCTTTGGCGCCTGCTGCATGATTAGGTTCAACTGACGCGTGTAGCAGTGAACATAGTGAGCATTTTTGCAGACGTCCATTATCTTACGCTGCACTCCAGTGGCCCAATCCCGAGCAGCGAGTCCAGCGACCATAAACAGCAAAGCCCGCGCTGACTGGCGCGCTCGTTACAATTTCCAATGTTGCCGCTTCGCATGACAGGTTTTACAGCAGGATAATCGAACGCTCATTGGCTCTCGCCTGCATTCGTCACAGGTTGCGACATGCCATGTTTCTGGTGACGTGTGTGTATTTGAATGATGCTAGCACGCGCACGCTTTCACGAGTTCACTGAGAGGGAGAGGATCAGGAAAATAATCTGGATAATATTTTCAGAGATTAACAACTTAAATTCTGCTCAAATGAAGATATCAATCTTTCATTTGAAAGCCATGTTTCTAGCATCTGTAAAACTGCGTTTTTCCATCTCAAAACTAAACTGCGACCTATGCTCTCAACGTCAAATGCAGAAATACTAATTCATGCGTTTATGACATCAAGGTTAGACTATTGTAAATAAATGATTGTAATTGCATTTATCTGTCTGTCATGTTTTTCTTCTACTGTACAGAAATAGCTATGTTTAGGTGTAGATGCAGGAGTGGGATTAGCGATTATAAAAACTTTTAATGCTATATTGTTACTAAAATGGTTATTTTCTTGCATGTTTATAAAATGTTTAGGTTTGGAGGTAGGTTAAGAGGTCTAATAGTCTAAATCACGTATTGATAAAATGATAAAAATGCATTGATAAGAATATCTTAATGAAATAAAAACAATATTGCTAACTCATCATTAACTTAACATTAATTCATGACTTGTTAATGTATCATAATGTCATGACTTTACTTGGGGGGGCACAATATTATTAACTCATCATTAATTACTTATAACTTAACATGAATTCATGAGTTGTCACTGTATCATGTCATGACTTGTCTTGGAGGGGCACATCTTTAAAAAGTTATCAATTACACATGTTTTATACATATTCAGCTCATCTAAATCAGATATTTGGTGTTTTTGGTGATTTGTAAGAAAGTGGAAGAGCAGAGGTCATGTGGCTGCATTTGGATGGAGAAGGAACTGAACGGTACGAGGAAGGTTAACATTTTGAAGGGGCAATAGTGGCCCAAAAGAAGAGGAAGAACTCGAGACAAACGTCTGATTTCAGTGCATTATTATGATATAAAGACAGTAAACCAATCCATAACATAACCATCATCTCTATGCTAACACTGATTTTAATTTGGAAAATCGCATCTGCTTAAGGAATACGTCATTGTAGGAGGGCAGCAGTGGAATCACTCAAAACAGGATGAGATGAAGTTGTTTTTAATTATGAATGCATCATTGTGCGTTGGATGAGTTGGTTAAACGTAAATATTGCAAGAAATCCACTGTCATTCACTGATGTTTGTGACATAGCTGCAGGTGGAAAATTTATAAACAATTTTGCAGTGTGCCATTTTCATGAATCTTTCTTCTAGAGCATGTTTGATTTAGTTTACCCCAAAGTGTTAATTAATACATTAACTAACATGCAGGAACTAACATGTAATTAAGGTGGTGTAATTCATGCGGTAATTCATATGACTCATGTCGTAGTTAAGTTAGTTCTTCATTAGTTCTTGATTAATACATGTCTTAGCTCTTCATTAGTTCAAAGTCAAGTAATTATTAATTAAGGTATTAGTACATGATAATTCATGTACTGTTATTGTAAAGTGTTACCAAAATTATATATCAGTTGAAAACTTAAAATCTCAAAATTCATCCTTTGAAACCCATTTTAAAATCAGACATTGCATTACCATGGAAATGGTACATCAAAATCATGTTACAAAATGTTTTCATTCATGAATTATAAAAATTTAAGTTTGAATAGTGCACTATTGTTACGAGTGGCGCACAAGTAGGCAACAGAAGTGGGTCCAAATGCAGTTTAAGATCCTTTAATGATAATCCACAGATAAATAGCTCTGAAATACATGACTGAACCAAGACGGGGTCACCAGAAACACAGAAGGTAACAGTTAGCAACAACTCACACAGACAATAGCAAACCGGGGCTTGATATACACAAACACAAGACCAAGCAGGAAATGGAACACAGCTGAACCAGATAAACACTAATGAAAACACAGCATGATGGGAAATGGAGTCCATGACCAGAACAACAGGCAGAAACACAAAACAGAAACGCCCTCTAATGCCTCACAGTGGTGCAGGCAACTGGGCGTGACAACTATAATGTCTATGTTCAAAACTGTGAGTGACAGTTAAGGGGTTAAATAATGTATTAAAGGGATAGTTGACCCAAAAATGAAAATTCTGTCATTAATTACTCACCCTCATGTTGTTCCAAACCCATAAGACCTTCGTTCATCTTCAGAACACAAATTAAGATATTTTTGATTATCTGACCCTGCATAGACAGCAAGGATATTACCACGGTCAAGGCACAGAAATGGGTCCCACTTTATATTAGGTGGCCTTAACTACTATGTACTTAGATTTAAATTAATTATTTGGTACAATGCACTTATTGTGTACATATATGTTCTTACATTGTACTTATATTTTTAAAAATACCTATATGTAATTGCATCTGTAATTAATTTCTGTAATTACATTTATAATTACACTGTTGACCCATCCCTTACACCTTAACCCACCCTTAAACCTACCCAGACCACCAAACCTGTCCCTAACCTTACCCGTATCCCACCTCAACAGCAGTAAAAGTGTTTTGCAATGCAGTATGAACACAAAAAATACATTGTACTTATTCTAAGGTGTAAGTACATAGTAGTTAAGGCCACCTAATATAAAGTGTGACCCAGAAATGTAGTAAGCACATCGGTAAAATAGTCCATGTGTCATCAGTGATTCAACAGTAATTTTAAGAAGCTATGAGAATACCTTTTGTGCGCAAAGAAAACAAAAATAATGACTTTATTAGTTACTTATATTAGTTATTTTATTTACTTTACGGACTTGCGGAGCGCTGTGCGCTGTGACGCCGTGTTGTTTCAAGTACAGTCGTGGCCAAAAGTTTTGAGAATAACATAAATATTAGTTTTCACAAAGTTTGCTGCTAAACTGCTTTTAGATATTGGTTTCAGTTGTTTCTGTGATGTACTGAAATATAATTACAAGCACTTCATACGTTTCAAGGGCGTTTATCGACAATTACATGACATTTATACAAAGAGTCAGTATTTGCAGTGTCGGCCGTTCTTTTTCAGGACCTCTGCAATTCGACTGGGCATGTTCTCAATCAACTTCTGGGCCAAATCCTGACTGATAGCAACCCATTCTTTCATAATAACTTCTTGGAGTTTGTCAGAATTAGTGGGTTTTTGTTTGTCCACCCGCCTCTTGAGGATTGACCACAAGTTCTCAATGGGATTAAGATCTGGGGAGTTTCCAGGCCATGGACCCAAAATTTCAACGTTCTGGTCCCCGAGCCACTTAGTTATCACTTTTGCCTTATGGCACGGTGCTCCATCGTGCTGGAAAATGCATTGTTCTTCACGAAACTGTTGTTGGATTGTTGGAAGAAGTTGCTGTTGGAGGGTGTTTTGGTATCATTCTTTATTCATGGCTGTGTTTTTGGGCAGAATTGTGAGTGAGCCCACTCCCTTGGATGAGAAGCAACCCCACACATGAATGGTCTCAGGATGCTTTACTGTTGGCATGACACAGGACTGATGGTAGCGCTCACCTTTTCTTCTCCTGACAAGCCTTTTTCCAGATGCCCCAAACAATCGGAAAGGGGCTTCATCGGAGAATATGACTTTGCCCCAGTCCTCAGCAGTCCATTCACGATACTTTCTGCAGAAGATCAATCTGTCCCTGATGTTTTTTTTGGAGAGAAGTGGCTTCTTTGCTGGCCTTCTTGACACCAGGCCATCCTCCAAAAGTCTTGGCCTCACTGTGCGTGCAGATGCACTCACACCTGCCCGCTGCCATTCCTGAGCAAGCTCTGCACTGGAGGTGCCCTGATCCCACAGCTGAATCAACTTTAGGAGACCAAAGTTTGAGAATGACACAAAAACATCCTCTGAGAGCAACTTCTCCCAACCATCCAAGAACAGTTTGGTGACGAACAATGCCTTTTCCAGCATGATGGAGCACCTTGCCATAAGGCAAAAGTGATAAGTAAGTGGCCTGGGGAACAAAACATTGAAATTTTGGGTCCATGACCAGGAAACTCCCCAGAACTTAATCCCATTGAGAACTTGCAGTCAATCCTCAAGAGGCGGGTGGACAAACAAAAACCCACAAATTCTGACAAACTCCCAGCATTGATTATGTAAGAATGGGCTGCCATCAGTCAGGATGTAGCCCAGTAGTTGATTGACAGCATGCCAGGACGAATTGCAGAGGTCTTGAAAAAGAAGGGTCAACACTGCAAATATTGAGTCTTTGCTTAAACTTAATGTAATTGTCAATGAAAGCCATTGGCACTTATGAAATGCTTGTAATTTTACTTCAGTATACCATAGTAACATCTGACAAAAAGATCTAAAAACACTGAAGCAGCAGACTATGTGAAAATTAATTTTTATGACATTCTCAAAACTTTTGGCCACGACTGTACATTATTCTGCACGGGATGCACATAAGCGCTTTGTGCCGCTCTGTATTGGAGCCTTTCGTCTCATAATACTTTTGCTCAATGAAAGATTATTAATAGCTTTTCTTGTTTGTCTTATCTATCTATGTTTCTGCCTCATTACTGTACTATACATTTAAAAGAAATGTCTTTTAATTTTTACAGTATATATATGTTTATATATTATAATATATTACTTGTTTTTCATGAATGTATTTTATACAATACAAAGAGCAATGCATTGTATATCATTTTACATCATCATTTTAGATTTCGTCTGACACTTATTCACTTTTATTTGTATAACGTTAATCCTGTCAGATCGTCCATGCTTTGAGTGATGGGTCGGCCAATCTGGTTTCGTCCCTTAAAGTTAACTTATTTAAATAGAAATCACGGTCCTGCACAGTGAGTGATCTTACATATGCAGGTAAAATTGGGGTTTCTCCACTAATTGTTAAAAAAACAAGCTAACAAACTTCATAGCTAGCATTAGTGAAGCGGTCAGGGGGATCTTTCTGCCTTCATTTAAGCTCCGCCCACAGAAAAAACGTCACAATGTTTACTAACAGAAAAAGGGTCTATAAATGCAGTTATACAATAAAGGCTAATGTGTTTTCATTTGTGTTTAATGTGTATCTGACAGACAACAGTTCATTTTGTTACCCTCAGTATACAATTTAGTAACTAGTTCCACAGCAATTTCTAATTATGATGGGTAAGTAATAAATCCTGATTAAAATATTTTAGTTGAATGAACTATAAAACAAGTTGAGCAAACATACTTTTTAAAGTTGCAGTCAGTTTGGGATAACTAACAAATAACAATTCAAGTTACAATTTGTAGAGAAACTGAGTGAATTTAAAAAAATCTGTGGAACTAGTTACTATATAATAATTCATTGAGACCACTTAATTTTTATTTATTTATTTTTTTACACAGTGCAGCGACTCAGAGGTTTCTCAATCTCTGTGTTTGCCAGACTGGAGAAGACAATACATGTTGAGGCTGCCGCCGAAATGTTTAGGCACGGCCAAGAATATCAGGGGAGGATTTAACAATAACATCAACAACTTCTTTAAAAGCTTTATTTTTTAAAGCCCTAATCACACAAAAGCCATGGTATTCTCATATTATCTGGTCATTTATAATATATATTCAGTTTATTCAATACTTGTATAACATTAATTAGTTTTATATGCAATTTTCCTTTTTTTTTTTTTTTTTTTATAAGACAAGCTGTTGGGAAAAATTTATATTTATCGTGGAATGGGCATGAAAACCATATGCCTTTCTTATTGTTTACATTTCCATTTTACATTTAGTCATTTTGCAGATGCTTTTATCCAAAGCGACTTACAATTGGGGAATACATATTGTGTCATAAAAATGCATCTAGATCATCATACCACAAAATAAAAATGTAAAGTCTATAGAAATTAAAGATAAAGGGTAAAAGCTCTAAGCTGTTACTTTTAAATATGCTGACATTGTCATTTAAAATGTAACACTTGTTTCTTTCATTTGAACCATTTCTTTAAACCTTCCTTCATCCCGAAGATGCTTTTAATCTTTCTGGGATGTATATGCTCTCAAATCCTCTGGAAGCACTTCTCCTGTAGAAACCTTACTGATGATCTCTGCTTTCTTCCTGACGTCCATTAAAGACTGAATGCGATCTTGAAATCCAGGCTTGGCTTCTTGTTTCTCAGACTCAATCATCAGATCAATGTAGTCAGGGGTGGACAGAGGATTGGGCTTGAGAGCAATTTCCTGCTCCCGCTCCAATAACTTTTGAGATTGTTCAGTTAGACGGGTCACAATATCCTGGACAACCTGAAACTCCTTTTCAAGCTCTTTAAAGATCTTTTCTTTTGACATGAGCTGTCCATGTGCATCTTCAAATGCCTTCTTTAAATCCCGATAGGTTTCCTTTCTCTTTTCTGTGACATAATCCCATTTGTATTTCTGATTAAAGTGCACATTCCAAGCACACTTTCCTGGACAGACCGTACACTTTCCGTTTTTCATGACAGGGCACTTATATTTATCACTGTCATCTGAATATATACATTTATCATGACATGTGTAGTGACACTTCTGGCAGTTGGTGGAGTAGTAGTCTGTTTTGTTTTCGATCTGTTTTGGGACAGTCACTTCTAATTCATATTCAAAATCCTTGTTTGCCTCCATTTCAGCCTTGTGCTGCTGCAGAGCAGCTCTTGTCTTCCTGATTTCATCCAGTTTTGTCAGACCAGCATTGATTTGGGGCTGGAGGCGTTCCACAAGCACGTCGAGCTGCTGCCTCTCCTTTAGGACCTCCTGTGTCAGAGACAAGCTCTTGGTTTCCATCTTGTTGAGGGATGTGAAGAATTTCTTCATGTTATAAAATCCCAACTTCCAGAACATTTGATCAAAGTCAGACTCCTCATCCTCTTCAGATTTATTATTGGTAGCAAACACAGCAGAGTTGTTGAACTTGAAGTGAAGTGGTTCTCCAGACTCGTTGGTAGAACAGGGCACCTCAGAGACTTTGATGGTCTTGAGAACAGGAGGTGTTTTCCCGTCTGCAAAAGTGACCATCATAAGGATGTTTTCAGCGATATCCTTCCCAAATATGGAAAGAATGGAGTCAAAGATGTATTTCTGTGTGTGCGTCAGACGGGGAAGTGAAGCCTGTATTACAAAACACACGGCATCAATGCAGTCGATTCCTCCAGGGGCAGAAAAGAAATCCTGAACCTGTTTTGTGATTTTCTGGTCATGTGAAATTCCTCTGGTGTCACCGAAGCCTGGTGTGTCCACAATAGTCAGAGAATAATCAGTGTGGAAACCATCCATGTGATTGATCTGATATGCTGTGATCTCCGATGTCTGATTTTCAGCCTGAGATTTCTGCTTCCCTTCATCTATCAGCACAAACCGGAAGTCGTCTTTCCATTGCACTCCCAGAATGTAGTTGATCATGCTGTTAATTAGAGTGCTTTTTCCTGAACCTGTGGCTCCGATCATCATAATGGTCTTGTTCGGTTTTGTGGTGTTTTTTCCAAATGTTCTTCTGCAGAATCCATCACTGTTCTGCCATGTTTCCTTCAGCTGGAGTTCAAATATTGGTAGGTTTTCATTGCTTCCATCTTCTATTATTCTGCTCCAGTTGTTCTTTATCATTTGTGCAACACTTAAGCTCTTTCCATTGCTGTGGTGTTTTCTCATCGTTTTGCTGCTTCTGTTTTCTAAAAAAAAAAAAAAAAAAAATTTAAACAAAATTGATCACTGAAATAAAATTGACTACACCTGTGATTTCCAATGCATAAACTTGGCTTTAAAATGACACAGATATTGCTGTAAAAACAAATAAAACCGAAAAATAAAAATAAAATAAACTTAAATTATTTTAAATCTTTGCAAATAAGATAAGATAAAGATATTGCTGACCCTAAACTGCAACTTCCCACGTGATTAACTTTATAAAGTGTCTCACACACACTTTTATTTTAATTTTGGCCCAGATCCAACACTTTGCTCGGCCCACATACTGTGTAAAATGATGGCACTTGGGCAGTCTGCTCCTGTTTGCCAAATTTGGGCCACAAGCAAGCTGTGACAATAAATAAATAAATACATAAATTAAACCAGATCCAACAACTTGCTCCGGCCCAAAGTGAAAATGAAAGTGAAAATGACGTGACATTCGGCCAAGTATGTTAACCCTTACTCGGGAATTAGTGCTCCGCATTTGTCCCATCCAAAGTGCACACACGCAGCAGTGAACGAACACACACACACACTCGAACCCGCAACCTTTGGGTTACGAGTCTGACGCTCTAACCATTATAATGGTTATATTCCCCTGAAGTGGTTGCCTAATGCCCAGATAACAAGAACGTTTGGGCTGATATCTGTTGGTTCGGTATGTGTACCGAACAATAGTTTTAACCACTGCATGTGCGGAACCGTCCGTTTATGCCTGAATAAAATTTCGCTATACATTATTACTATACATTGCCTCCTGTCCAATCATCGCATAAGTTTTCTGTTGTATTCTTAATAAGAAACAAAGTCTCATTTTTTAAAATTATGTCTATCAGGAAATGTAAATGATAAATGCGGTTTTGAGGCTCTTTGATGTGGCGTGACAGACCGCTGCAGGTACAAACGGCAGCGCGGAGAGAGAGGGAATGTGATCATCCCTTTCTCTTTTCTACTAGTTATAACGTGAATTAAACACAAATGAACATCTCTCGTCTCAAGTAATCTCTCAATCAGTTTTGCAACCACGGAAAAATGTTAACAAAACAGCTTTTCAACAAAATGTCACGAAGCAGCATCTCTTACCTCAGGCAAGTCATTCAGTGTTCACAGCTCATCACTTTGCTTGAAAATAAAGAACTCTGGATAACACCATTTTGCTAAATATTTGCCCTATATTAGCCTATATTTATTTAACCTGTTAGTGATGTCTTAATTAGTGTATGTTTTAACTCTCTCATAAAAACAAAGAAACATTTCTATAATTAGTTTACATTTTGTAAAAACTGCCTATGTGCAGTTTACATCTTTGCATACTTTTTTTTTTGTTGTTGTTGTTGTTGTTTTTTTTGAGTGTTGACGATTGTCTCTAAAATAAACTGAAATTAAATTTAATAGTTTGGGCTCTGTTTTTAATTGTAGCCTTTAATATTTTTACAATGTTCAAGTAATAGGCTCCCTATTTTATAGCATTAGCTGAGATTTTTTTGTCCTTAAGAAAATTGTAATTATAATTGAATTTATTTAAAGACAGAGCCACAAATTGCTCAGTAAACTTAATAAAAATAAAAAAGCAGTTTTATGTTTTCCCCCCTGCTCTACCAAACATGTATCAAACTTCAAAACTGAGGTACTGAACCATCATTTTTGTGTACCATTACACCCCTAATGTTTTCAATAATATTATGTATATTATTAAGTATTATATCTAAAACAATAGTCTATTATTAGAGTAGCTAAAGTTTTCTTCATTTAAAAAGGACTACACAGCAGCACTCATGTCTTGGGTGGCAGAAAAAGAGAATGTGTGCAGAGCTGATTTACAGTCATTAATAACATGTGCTTGTCTTAAAGGGGTGGTTTACTGCAATTTCACTTTTTTCATTTTAAATAGTGTGTAATGTTGCTGTTGGTGCATGAACAGTATCTGCAAAGTTGCTGCGCTGAAAGTTCAACGTAAGCGGAGATATCGTCTTTTAAAAATCAGGAAGTTTAATGCCTACAAAAACGACTCATATGGGACTACAATGAGATACTTCCCGGGTTGCATACGAAATAAACCCATCAACCCCTCCCTCCGGAACATGCAGAAAAGGGGGCAAGGCCATGTTCTGCGGCTTTGTCGAAGAGGAAGAGTTATACACTCTTAAAAAAAAAGGTGCTTTTGAGAACCTTTTATATCCAAAGAACCTTTCCATTGCACAAAAGGTTCTTTGTAGTTCTTTGTTTATTGTTTTTCTAATTGGTGAAAAATAATCTAATTTTAAATGTTCTCTTATAGTGTAATTAAGATTTGTTTTTAAAACAACAATTTATAAGTATCAGAATATTTTCTGTTCTGTTTTTGACCCCTTCAGCAGAAAGCTCTGTCTATCTGAAAAGGTGTGGTAGATTGTTGACTCAGAAGAAAACGCCCACTGCTAGGATTGGCTAACAGTTATGTGTTTGACAGCCTACATCCTTCATTCATTGACACTGCTGTGATTTAGTTTAAAATGCTTAAATACTCAGTACATATCAAACAATTTGTAATAACAGACAAGGCAACCGTGACCAGATAATAAAAACAGTGCTTAATATTTTAAAGGGGTCATGAACTAGGACAAAGTAAAAGGGTCACAAACTGAGAAACTGTTTTTATTATATATTTTAAATCACCGTTATTTCCTACAAACCCTAAAAATGTTTCTTGTCACAGGATCCTCTATACCCAACCCCAACCATCGTCCTAAAAGACTGTGAAGATGGGACCCTTTAACCAGTGGCTCAGTTACCATTCAGATGGATGGAGAGGACATGGTCAAAGATGATGGGGGCACTGATATTTCCCTCGCTCTCAGCCTCCTGTACTCGCTTTACCAAATATTCAATGTTGCGTATCCAAAATATTTGAGAAAGAACTTGATGTTTTTGGAGGCTTTCGTTTTTCCAAAAGACTATACCTGTCCCTGTATGTGTACAGAGGGTTTATAATTCCCTGTAGATTCCCTGTAATCCAAACAACACCGAGAGGCACGCACGCACACACACACTTCCCTGTATGTACAGATAACTGAAACACACTTATACAGACACACAAACACATTCACGGGTGTAAAGATACGCGAATCGCAGTTGAATGATTCACAGGCATGTTTTTTTTGTTAGCATAACTGTTGTAAATAAACATTTTATATTTAAAAATTTAAATATGTTAAAATTTAAATTAAATACGATTTGAATGCACAACATGGAGGCAAAGAAGGTGGTTGCCTCCGCGAAGTGCATTCAAATCGTTTAATGCACAGCTAGCCGTTGATTATCCCGTTTATGCCATGGTCATTTCCCAGCATTCACATATTAAAGATGTTAATAATATTTGTGCTGCAATATTTGACCGGAACGATAAAAATGATGGTTATTTTTGTTTGTATTACTATTCAACTGTCACTGTATGTTACTATGGTTACCAATGTTTATAGGAAGTGCATTAATATAGAACATGATTAAACTGACCTGGAACTACCTGCAGTTCAACTAATTTAATCAACACCTGCCAGCCAATCAGAATCCAGTATTCAGACAGACCATGGCATAAGCTAATATATAAAAACTAATATGTATGAAACCTTTTTAAATATCAAATAGGCAATTTTTTTATGCCTATACAGATCGTGCTGCGTTGTCACAGGAACATCCCAGCTGAAGACGAGGAAATTACATCGCTCCCCACTACAAGGGGACAGGGATGATCACTTCCATTTGGAAAATGCCTGTGAATCGTTCAACCGCGAGTCGCATATAGTTACACCCCTACACACAAGACATACACTCACAACACATACACATGTTTATATTAAACTGTAGATAATTTTAATTGTTTATGAAAATTCATAGTCTTTCCATCACTTTTGGATGTTGAAACAGTATTTGTTTGCAGATGGAATGCAATTCATCGTTGCAATTCTCAAGTCTAAGATGTATCAGTTTAAGGCTTTCTTTTTGAAAGGAATGCATTTCTCTGTGAAGGAAGTTTTTAATTTCCTGTAGTTAAAATTAATAAAGCCATCTTAAGTTGCATATTTATTTGTTGTTGCTGCTGCTGTTCATCTTACAAGTATCTGTACTGTTTTATATTGTACTGTTTTTATTGTATTTTTTTCTGCTGTTTTCTGGTTTGTGTGTTTATTTAATGCTGTTTTCAGTTTGATTTTGGGCAATTTGTCTACTTTATTAATTTTGGTTGCCTATTCATATGACTTTATGTGGCACAAGGGATAAAAGTAATAAACATGCATTTATTCCTATTCCTGGATTTATTTGTATGTTTGTTAACTACATTGGGGCCATGAAGAACCTTTTCATGAATGGTTCCACAAAGAACCTAATAAAGTGCCATGAAGAACTGCAAGGGGTTCTTTGAAGAACCTTTGAAAAGGGTTCTTTGCAGTACCAAAAAAGGTTCTTCATGGCACTAAGAAAAAAAAGGTTCTTCAAAGAACCATTTAATAAAAGGTTCTTCAGGGAACCAAAAAAGGTTCTTCTATGGCATCGCTGCAAAAACCCCTTTTTGGTTCTTCCTGGCACCTTTTTTTTAAGAGTGTAGTAGAGAGTTGTTATTTTCACCCAGCTGTCAGGTCTTCTGTGTTCGGGCTTCCTGCGGACACTAGTTCGTCAACAATGGTTAAAATTTATGTTTGATTATGTTCCATATTACTAAAACATGGAGCGGTTCCAACTTTAAAAACAGAGGCAGCAGTTGATGGGCCACAACCTGTGAGTAAGATTTCATAATTTTAAATGTATTTGCATGTATAATTTCAGATGTAATGTTTTAGTTTTATCAAGGTCGTAAACAAATGCCAACTCTGGCTTTAGTAGCCAGTTAGTTAAATGCTATTTCGTGTATCTATGACAAACGCGTACAAACATTTTGGACCCGAATTTGTAATTATTTACTAATTTGGTAAATGTATTTTCCATGTGTACTTTATGACGTAATTTTTCGATTTGATCAAGAACGTAAACACAAGCCAACGCTGTTTGGTTAGTAGCCAGTTAGTTCGATGCTATTGTGTGTGTATAAGACAAACGTGTACAAACTTCAAAAAATGATATGTAATCACAACAGCAAACTTCCATTCAGAAACGTTTGTAAGAGCCGTGCTTGCGGACGTTTTGCTTGACTCTTTCTGGGTCTGATTCTGGCTCAAACTGAGACGGCAATATTGACACCATTATTTACATTTGACCGGAGCACGTGTAACTGTCGCTCGTGAAGGTAATGGGCGTGAAGTTTCCGGACAATGTGCAGTACGTCGTTTAGCCAATCACAACACACCGATCACAACTAACCAATCTGAGCCCATCGCCTGTTTCTGAGGGAGTGGTTTCATAGAATCAGGAAGTCAACCGGTCGTTCAAATGACAGAGGAGAAAGCGGCTTACAATAAAGGTGAAATATATGAAAAATAAGGCGTTTTTTAACAAACGAAACACGAAGACATATATTGTTATATTGCACCCCATAAACACAATCAAGCAAAGAAAAAAAGCAGTAAACCACCCCTTTAATAGTCAAATAATCTAATGTATGATACTAATTATGATATACTAATGTTCTTTTTTTCTCTCCTTTTTCCGGACAGACTGTGAGAGAGTGAGAGACTTACTGAAAGTAGCAATTATTGTACATTTATTCACTCATTTGACATTTACAAAATAGCACACTTCTGTTATGTTCTGTACTGTACTTCTATCATTAAAATTCTATTATAAACAAAAAAAATGACTGTGAATCAATGTTTATGTTTAAGATGTGTTTAAGATTTACTGTGCAATGGGTATTTTAAATAAAATAATAGGTGTGGTGTAAATATAGTTAAATAATGGCTTTTGGTGTATCAGCCACATCTGGGCCACATAAGAGCCGTCAGCCCTTTACAGAACTCAACCGTTGCCACATGCTGCATGGAATGGTGGCATTTTGGCAGTGGTCCCAAGCAGGCCACTGCACAGCCACATTTTAGCTAATAATGAACCAAATAAACCATAAATATACATTATTTTGCCCACACTAAGCCTTAAGTGAGTTATGCATCAACAATACTCAACATATTGTAAAGAGAAATTGTAAAATGTCCTCCCTAAATGTTCAAATAAGTTCCAGAAATGTGTCCTACTTGGTAAAATCATCTTGACCCAGGTTTTGCACAAGCAGCAATTCAATTGTCACAGATAAATATTTAAATACACATTCCAAGACGTTACAAACTGTTCTTCACAAGTTTGAACCTAAATGCTTCTCACTCAGACTCTACCTACACAGTATATCTGTAAGTGTCACGGCTCTGTTGTGTTAAAGAGCGCACAACGAAGATGAAAGGTTATATATCATAACTCTTCAATCCAACAAGAGTAAATCCAAACACAACGTAGCACAGCAACATTTAAGACATGTAGACATAACACCAGACAAACTCAAAGGCTGTGTTTAAACTTGGCATTAACATGTGACCTGTATCCGGATGTTGTCCACATGCACACTGAAAAGACAAGTGTAAACGCGCTTCTGATCGGAATGTTATCCGATCAGCTTGTCCTGCTCCAGAGGTAGTCGAGGACGCATTGTGATCGGATCTCAGTGTAATGTAAACGCAATCCAGCCATCGTGTCTGCATTCGCAGTTCGACGTCACGCAAAACCCCACCCCTTATAATTTTTATTACCCACTTACTTATAATTCAGTTTAGACCGTTTGCAAGAATGTTTAGCATCTGTGGTATGAAAATGATCGCTGCGAGACACTGCAGAGTGAACTACACTGCATCGCCGGCACTTAAACTTGACATTATCAAAAAGGCCCATGAACAGGTTATTGCTGCTGAGAGGATATGACATTCGGTGAGAGAAACGCAATAAATAAATAAAAATATCATAATATTATCTGTCAGAAACACTATCAACGCTGTCAAAACAGTAGCATTTAAAACTAGTGCATAGATTTGTAGAGCAAGTAGGTTACTGAATGAAATGAAATACGCAAACACTAGCCATGAATTAAGTCTATGCTATTTCATTCAGTATAGTAGTTAACTTTTCACAAATCATGCTAGAAACATTCATAAGAGCACTAGACAAAGTTATCACCTATATAGCAATGGTTATTAATAAAAACTATAATAGTAATATGCATTGTTGCATGAATAATGCAACTGATCAAATTATCCACTCTAAACTATAGTAAAGTATTAACAAATTTTGATGCAATAAATAGAGTATGACTTAAAAATGATCATCCCTCCAAAACAGAGAAAATATCTTTCACAAACATCTACATGTCGTCTGCCTCTTTTAAAGTGTGTAATGTATATAATGAGTTGTATTTGTATGGGTTATTACAAAATTCTTTAACAGCCCCCCCCCCATCATATGATTTGTGGCAACATATGCGGGCCACTTCAGGCTCACAGCCACATTAGCCAGTGCTTAGTACTTACCATATCTTCGCCAAAACTGGCCCAGATTCGTTTTATACCTCGGTACACCCTGATTAGCCTTTTTTGATCGTGCCACATTTTTGCCAAAGGTGGCCCACATTTGGTTGGCACTATTTGGCCCATGTGTGATTTGATCAATTTGGGCCATTTTTGCTATTTTACATGTGGGCCACTTCAGGCTTACATCCATTTTGTACAGCAGTGCCGTATCATTGCCTTAAGTGGCCCACATCCGCATGCTATCTGGGGAGGCAGAAAGTACTTTCTACTACGTTTCTTTTATTGCACAGACTGATATTTCATTGGCATTATATAGTTTTCACCCCCCTGCCTAGTATCTATCGTTGAACAGGTGACTGATATTCCCATTCCCACGTAATCCCGTTACCCTTTACCATGATCATGATATAAATATAACACATTAACTCTTCCTGTCTATTACACATACATTTAGCAGGTGTAGACTTAAAATGTGATTAAATATCAGATAAGCAAAAAAATTATATGACTCACCTGCACTGCTCCTCATATTTCTCTGAAAAACACATTTGATACTCATCAAAAACTGTCCTGATTCTAACAATAAGAGAAGTTAAGTATAAAGTACTCAAGACACTCTCTAATAAAGCTGCATATGTTTTCAATTATTTAATAAATGCATTTCTTCATACCCCTGTCTTGACTGTGATCACGTCACTCTCTGTGGTGTAGTTGAGTTTCCCCGCTGCAGCACATCTGATCTCATACTCAGTTTCTTCTCTCAGATCAGTCAGAGTAACTGTGTCTTGATCTCTCAGCACAGGTTCAGATGTCCAGACTGTGTCCTGCTTTGCTTTGTACAGTAATCTGAGCTCCACTATCGCAGGACATGATGAAGGAACCACCTTCAGAATCACACTCTGACCTTTGACCTCTTCAGTGATTGGACAGACTGGTTTGGATGGAGGAGTAAAGCAAATAGCTTCATCACATTCACTTTCATACAGAAGAATGCAGGAACCAGGATTATTCACAATTTCCTTTGAGGACACGATAAACTTTGCTGGTTTACAGTCCTTTGAATTCATCAGGTTCTTAAATATCTGCAAGTTTCTCCTCATGGTCTTCTGGATCTCAGCAGTGAGCCAAGACTTTTGCTTGAAATCAGGGCTTATCTCTACATTTTCTTCTTTTGTTGAAGAACTCAGATAGACCTTTTGTTTAGGAAGGATCATGTCTGAGCAGTTCAGTGACGTGAATGTGTAACTGACCAGATTTCCAACCTCCAGATCCATCAAAATGACATCTATGTTGTTTTCCACCTGTGCATCCTTCAGCTGTCTGAGGACTGTTTTAATGATCTCAGACTCTCTTTCTCTCTCTTTCAGCCATCCTGTGAGGTCACTTCCATTGAATGGAGATTCTTCATGTTCTTGTAGGAGATCATTCAATGCTGTTTCCTTCATCAAGTCTCCACGGATGCTTGGCAGCAGAGACCCGAGCTTCTTCATGAGTCTCAACTTGTACTTGTAGCAGTTTTGCTTGATTTGCAGAATTTTATCATGAAATGCAGCAAAATTCACAGCAGGAGAGTCTTCCAGAAGATCACTGCATTTCATCTCGGCTGTATTTAAACTCTCAACCGCTGATTCAGTTTCTTGGATTAGATTCGTGCTGATGTCTTTCTGAAGTTTTGAAGCTCTTGAGTGAAGTTTGTCCAGAGGATAAAGCCAAACTCTCAGAGGAACCGCCAGCTCTTGCTTTTCTTTCAGCAGTTTCGGAAGATCAGCAAAAACCTTCATCGCATCTTCAAAAGTGGTCGGGTTAGACGGCAGCTGGAAGTCACCATAAAATGTACAAGTGAAGTCTTTGACTGCAGTTTTCTCTTTGTCATTCATGTTCAGGTCAACGTTTGCATCTAGTGAAATCACACCCAGCAGTTTCTCTAGAGCCACTTTTACGTCTCCTTTTACTGTGCTTTTGTCCTCATCTGAAGAAACTTGTCTATCAAACACAAAGCAGGCATCTGCTCCATACAGTATTCCTGTTACTACATGTGTGGCTATGTCATTATCATCATCAGGAATATTTTCAGAAGGCAGCTGATTCACGGTCAGTTCTTTAAACTCGCAGGTTGAATGATAATGTAGCGTCAGTCTCTGCTGTATGAAGGACATCTTGGTGTCTTTGAGATACTTTGCTGCTCCACTAACCTGGACGAGTCCACCTAAGACACTCAGGTTCAGTCCACCTTCAATATTTAGTAAGTTAGATTTGTCCCTAATGGAGTCTGAAGCTGTGACATTGAAATCTGTATTAATCTGGGGACGAGAGCAAGTATTCTGCTCCAGCTGTTCTTTATTCCAGAATCTGATTCCTGTGGGGGGGGAGTGTATAAATACAATTTTTATTCCAATTGCACATGTTCACCGCTAGATGGGGATATTTTCCTTCACACTGACTTTTTCACACTCACAGTTTTGACATATTCCTTCTCCATTTCAAAGTGTCTTTTATAGGGTTATTAGTTTTGATTTTTTTTTTTTTTCCAATTAGATTATTCACTTGTATTAAATAAATGGAAGTGTTATTATTTTCTTTATAGCTCTCTGTAAAGGCTGTTTTAGTACCTGCTATTAACTTGTCTTTTCTGCAGTCATACAGCATGCCGAGCTGGAAGGGTCTCCCAAGAGCTGCTGTTTCTATCAGATTCACTCCCACTGAGTCCATGCTAACGACAATCAGATGAGAAAAATATGAGTTAGTGAGGTTACAGTAAATGTGAACTTGCACATAATGTATTAAAAGGGAATGAAGAAGAATAAAGATAAGTTTGTACCAGGACAGTTCTAGACCTTTTTAGGGTCTGTCATTTACATATCATTTATTAATTTCTGACGTGTCTGAATGCAGCACTGACATTATTTAATGATTTTTTTTTTCTATTGATTTTCTCTATATTCATGTAGCCTAATGTTTATCCATTTAATATCAGTTTATTCATGTTCAAGGATAAAGATTTCAAATGATCTATCTATCTATCTACAGAGAGATAGAGAGAGAAGAGAGAGAAACTGTCAGATATTTGGTTAATGGTAACACTGTAAATGCGTAGCACTGGTTTTAGCCTGATGCTAATTTCACTCACCTTCTGTGTTTTTTTCAAAGCTCTTTCTTCCGTTTATCTTTTTGTTGAGGAGTTGAAGCTTTTGTCATTAGATTCGGATATAAACATGATATAAAAGTGACATTGTTTAAGTGTTTCTATTTAAAGACATTAAATGTTGATCTGATCTGATTTTCCTTCCGTGCTGAAATGCTGAGATTCTGCGATGAGAAGCTTCTCAACTTTCACTTTCTGTTTCATGTATACTCCACCCTATAGAAGCAAACTTGTGGTTTTAAAATAACAGACCAAAAAAAAAAAAAAAACGTAACATATTCTATAGAGCATTAAGATTGACATTTAACAATTTATTTATTTATTGTAAAATCATTTTTAATGCAACTTAAGTCAGATAACATGTTTTGTCTTTTTATTGTGCCACTGAACCTACGTTCATTTGTGTATTTCCTTGGGTGTAATTCCCAGGGTGGCATAGTTACTATTATTATAGCTCATATATACAGAAAGTATCGCTCATGTCTCTGTCTCTCTCACACTCACACTCACACACACACACACACACACACACACACACACACACACACACACACACACACACACACACACACATGTTGGCCTTGTGCAAGAGATGGATTATGATGTTGACAGTTGTGAGTTTGAAGCCTTGTGGGCTTTGTTTGCTCACTTAGCTGCTTTTGAGGCAATTAGTCAACTCTTTAAAATGCCCATTTCTTTACGGTACAGTGACTGAGTACAGAAAGACGCGGAGGAAGACGGCAGATGCCTCACCAGAGGGCGAGGGTAGGCCTCTGTATTGTGCGGTGAGATAATGTCAGGAGCTCTGCGGTGGTGTTATGTGTAGGAGAGCAGCTCCTCATTCCTGTGATTCCCTGTGGAGGAAAGATACTTCACTGGACAGGAGGAGTTTAAATTCAGGCATGTTGGGCACTTAGGGTGGGCGCCCTTGAGAAAAAGAAGTGTGCTTAATTGCAGTAAAAGTGTACTTTTTGTATAGTTCAATTATTAAAAGTATACTTTTTAAAAAGTGCACTTGCAGATAATATAATATAATCTAAATTAAAGGCTACTAAAGTGTACTTAAAGAGAGTACACTTTAATGACAATAGGTCTTAACATACTTAAGTGCATTTTTTAAAAATGCACTTTATAATAATGTCTAATTAAGTATTACTTATACATTTGTCATAATTATGATTTTATTGTTTTAAATAAGTACACTTATTTTGATATTTATCAATATACTAAAGCACATTTAAGATAATTGATTTTAATTTCAACTTAAGTGTGTTCTTCAAAATTACATTTGTTAATGTATTTTAAATGCATTTAGTCTACAATATATATACTATGTGCATTAATGCACTTGATGTATTTTTCTTCTAAACTTAAATACACTTTCTTATACAGTATACTCCAATAAAACGTATTGTTGAAATTTTCATCACCAGCTTTTATGCTATGAACTTTATGAAGTTTAATTTTCGAAATAACATTTGACATACAGTGTCATTTATGAGAGTACTGTATTTGTATGTAATAGTACTGTACTTCACATCTGTGTACAGAATACTTTCAATATCATTATGTTGTTCTCGCTTAAACACATTTAATTGCATTAATTGCAAGCAAAAGTTTAACAGATCTAAACAAAATAAATTTGCATTCAAATATATTTGATTTTAATTAGACTACACTGCATTGTAAAAAATGACTGACTTTTAGTTAGGTGAATGAGTCATGAATGAGTCTAACAATAGTCTTTTGTCTACACAGTGAATTAGTACAACTTGAACAGAAATGAATAGCCTGAAATAACATGTAACCACGCACGAAGTGTTTTATGTGCATGCGCAAAAATACTACGTCATGGTGTGCTACTTCAGCAGAGTTCGAAAAATGCGCTGGGCGCCATGTTTCTGGAGTCGCGACGCGGGATTAGAAGGAGCTTCAGCCAAAGTCTTTGCTTCAACTTCGCTGATCAACCGACAACACATGAGCGGCGTGCTTGGATGATTACAGATAATTAATTCTAGTAAGTATATCTTGATATAAGCTTTCTTTATTCTTAATTTAGTCTTGCCATTCCTGCCATTCACACCCCGCACTTCTTGCTATCTGGACTCGGGAGGGGAATTAATCGTGGCTTATAATTTATCTACGAATGCATTCTTATATCGGAATGTGGTCGCGTGCTTGGACCAAGAAATTTGACTGCTGAAAATACAATATTGTATTTTTAACTAAACAATTTAAAATTCAACTTAACACTACTAAACAAAATTCAAAGATCCGATCTTGTAATATTTAATGTATAATCAATATCATAACCACCAGTAATATTCAATATATCAGCCACCTCTAGAAATAATGTTGTTGTGTTTTATTATTATTTTTGCATCTGAAGAGCGAGATGTTCCATTTCTGGTTGTGTTTGTAATATGTAATATTTTTGTACTTATCTGGAATTATTCATTTTGCAGGATCAGTACAGATTTGTTTCTGGAGATACAGTGTGGAAACATGTGATGTTAGAAGTAAGTCAGCTCACCCTGATCACGCATGACAAGCTGAAAGTGCTATAAGTCACTATCGTTATGGATTTTAAATGCTTTGAATCTTTTCCATTTGCAAGTAATATATTCCCACCTGTGCATTTACAGAAACCCCTCTAATCATCTTATATTTTACAGGTAACAAACCAAAGGAAGAGGACGGCAGCTTTGCTGTGTCAGTCGTGGTAAATACAGGAACATTCTTCATGAAGATGTGCGAGACAAGCATGCAAGGCAAGATGAGGGGGAAAAATTGAAGGTACCTTTCTTAATTTTCATAGATTTTGAGATATTTACTGTATTGATATTTGGGTAATTGATAAAGTTATGTTTTATTACCTGTGAAGTAGGAATAAAAAATGCTTGTAAAATTATTATCTATTTTTAAAGCCCAGTGTCAGTGAAGATGGTGTGATCAGGAAATCAGAAGGAACATCTCCCAGCGTTCTACTACGATGTTGTCCTGATGATTGAGGTAATTCACCTCTTAGGTGATGCAGATGTGGTCAAAAGTTTACATACACCTTGCAGAATAAACTGCTTCATCAGAGCAGAAATTGCAATTTTTTGATGATTCTACCCTCTGCTTAAATTATTAACATTTTGCAGAGTCTGCAAGGTGTATATAAACTTTGGACTGCAACTGTGTCTATTGCTTTCACTTAACTGAACCATTTATAATGACTGGATATGTTTTATAACAATTGTTCTTCTTTCTTTCCTCAGGGAATTTTTTTCTGACTTTCCTGCCTCTTTGGAACATTTCCGTTCACAGAGACTGTGGAGAGGTGGTGTGTAGCTTCATGACATTTGAAGTTTACTGCCAATGGAGAGCTTCTGGGACACTGACAAACAGCACTTCCCAGCAAGTTCATTTGGAGTTCTTTTTTTTTTACTTACTATTAATTAATTAATTTAGTCAAACGTGCATTCACTAATGCTGGAGTAAGATTTTAGAAGAAACCTTTCGGTCCTGTTTAATGTTGGTGCTAGTAAAGGTTTAAGAATTCATGGCCTGGTTTCACAGACAGAGCTTAGACTAAACCAAGATTAGGCCATAGTTCAATTAGGATATTTAAGTCATTTTCATTAACATGCCTTAGAAAAAACATTACTGGTGTGCATCTTGAGACAAAACAAAAGCACTGATACTTTTAAAGATCAGTCAGTGCAAGTTTCTTTCAGTTGAAACAGCTCAGAATTACATTCAATTAAATTCAAATGAGCTTTTTTGGCATGACTTGCACAGTATTGCCAAAGCATAATTATAGAATTACATTTTAGTCTTCGACTGGTCTTAAGCCTTGTCTATGAAACCGGGCCTACCATTAACACAGTTTGGTAATGTTTTACAATAAGGTCTCATTTGTTGTACATGGAATGATAATTTTTATTTTATTTGTGTGTTGGTAATCCTATACGTTATGGAGACCAAATGACTCCACAAGGATAGTAATACCAGTACATTTTGACCTTGTGGACATTTTTAGGTCCCCAATGAAGAAACAGGCTAATACATCATAGAGAATGATGTTTTCTATGATGGCGAGATTAGGAACTTTTGTATGTAAGTGATTTTGCATTGTTCTCCAGACTCTTTCTAATAAGTGAGTGGGTTTTACTAGTGCATCAGCAAAAAGCGTTTTTGTGTATTTGTTTTAGAGATTTTGTCAATAAATGTAGAGGGTTTTCCATTTTGTGTTTGTGTTGATTGTAACTAGGTAATTAATACATTGAAATGACATTGAAGTATATTTTAGTTCACATTAATTGCATATTCAGAAGTAAATATTTACCATATTTTAAAGTACATATAAAATATACTAAAGTCCCATTTAAGTGGTTAAAAAATATCACTCAAAAGTTCAACTAATTGCATTTAATGTTATTTTAAACTGTAATATATTTGAAATCAATTACAAATAACATGCATTTAGGTGGTCGAAAACATTACATTTAATTCACGCTTAAGTATATTGTTAACTGACATTTAAAGTATATTTTTAGTATATTTAGCGTCAGAACGAGTCAGACAAAACTAAGATTCGATCAGAAACATCGAAACATGAGGAGCCGAAATTCCAGGAGAACAGGACAACGTCGTAAAGATTCCTATCTCTGACTTCTGGAGCAAGCCTTACCAACAAGCCTCTTTCACAGAACAGCTTGCAACATTAAGACATAAGAACACTTATTGATAAGTACAATGCCGGAAGGAGATCGTCAAATTTGGGACAAATAATCAAAATTAATGGTCAAAGAGATGGCCATCACATGTGTTCCACAAGAGAAATCACAAGCTTCTTTAGATTGACTTTTCCCCCACACATAGAAGACAAAGAACCAGACTGAAATTCCTCTGTCCAAAGAACATTTCTTTTTGGCCTCCACAGAGACTTTCTTTTTCATATGCACATAAAACCATCCTAAAGGACATTGCTAGGCATACCACTATATTATGTATGTAACCACATATTAGACTATCATGTTTTAAGCACATATTATGTATGTCTTTATAATAACTATTGAATGACTTTAAGGTTAGTCGTGTTTGGTATGTATGAGCTTGACATTTCTAGCTTGAAACGTTTCTTTCAATTAATTCTGTGTCAAATGTATCATATTCTGGTTATAGAAATCATGTCCAAAAGTATACTTTGCAAGAGTGTGTAAAATTCAGACCATGTGACTGATAACATGCTGATTTATGATGGAAGGAACAACCCTAGCTAAGATAATAGCCTATCTAATTGCTCAAAACACCAAATGGGATGTGTCCAAAAAGCCGAGTTTAAAACCTCAGGACAGCATCAAATTTTTCTCTGTTCTCTCTTCCCTTCTCCCCTTCTTCTTCTCGCCGCCGCGTTTTGACGCTGTTTTAGCGCTCTTTGAGCGTGCTCTGGCCTACAGGCCAGTTGCTACTTAACACCACGATGAGAAGAAAAACCACCTAGTCTCATTACTCATTTTATTCTTTTACTTTAGTTTCTTTTCTTTCCGTTGAGTCTCGTGTTCAAAAGTTAAGTTTGCCGCAAAGTCCAGCAACTGCACCCGCTTCAAACTTCAACAGCAACGGACTCCAAAACCATCCTCAGCCAACGGCCCAACCATTGGCTTCCCAAGACATCACTTCAAAGACTACTGAACTTCCAGCCAATCACCAACTCGGGAAAAAACCCTTTCCTGCAACGATGACGAAAGGAATCCCTGTAACACAAGGCAACGCAAGTAAAACAACTCCAGATTCTGGCTGGTGCATTTCATATAAATTTTAGCCTCATTGAGAAACTCAACGCGAGGGTTAATTAAGTGATTGATGGTTGTTCAGGTCTATGCAATAGCACTGTAGCATATTTGCTTCATGAGATGAACATAATAAATCATAACGGGTTATCAATTATATATCCATCTTCAGGAATTAGCTGTAGTATTAATAGTACAATAGAATGATTAGTTCGTCCGCAGTACGGACCCTTCTATTGACTTTAAGGAAAATTATTCCTCTGGCCACGACAAATAATTTTCTTAACGAAGCAGTGCTCCGAGCATTGTTGCAAGATCGGACGTTAAAGTGACTTAGTTCTGAGAGCAGCAGACACAGACAACCAAGTGTGAATACATATGGATGTTTATTAAACCACACTACAGGGGAACATGTAACATAGAACTAGACACAGACATACACACATTAAACATGGATGCCAACGCAAGGAAGGCATAGAGAGAGAGAGAGAGAGAGAGAGAGAGCGCTCGCGCGCAAGAGAAGCATGGCAGGATTCTAACATCAGCTAACTAAAACCTGGGTTTGAACCATTAGAAAATCATATCACCTTAATTAAAAGGGGTCGAAGCCTAGAAGCGCATCTAGATAGTTAACAAGCGGTTACTTGCATGGTTTTTGTGGGTGCTGAGTAAAGTATCCTGGTGCATGTATAATGCGTAGATTCCCGGGGGGGATTCCTTTTGGAGTAAAAGCTTCGTCCTTCCAGCCATGATTAGTCCGAAGTGAGTTCCCAAAGTTACCAAACTTAAAATTGCCAGAAGATCGTGCTCCCCCGGAAGGGGAGCCGCGAGGTTTCCCAGGTGATCTCCAGGGCACTTTTTGGTAGAAGAGAGAGTTTGGGAACTGTGCGTGGGCTCTTTAAAGTCTGCGAAGAGTCCCGCCTCTCGGGATGGGCTTGACCAATGAGAAAGGCTGAATTTCCAAGCGGGAGTTTGGAAATACTGGGGGTTTTATGGCCCAAATGCTACATAATTCCCCTCTTTCGAACGTTGTTGTCCGTCCAATAGACAACAACGAGCGACGTTAAAGATGCAGAACAATCAGACTTGCACCTGCCACTCATGGCGGGGAGCCAGTGGTGGCTCTCTGGCTGTTGGTTGCCTCCAGGAGTGGTTGTGGTGCCGTGGTGGATGCTGTCAAGTGGAAAGCTATGGAAATGTAGGCTGTAGTAAGGTGCGGATCCTCGAGCTGGTGCAGCAGATGTCGAGGCAGTGTCAGCTGTCATCCCGAAGTGGGTTGGTCCGGGTCAGATGGTTGTTGATGCTGTTAGCCAGAAGGCTATCTGTGGTACCCGTGGTGTGGAACAGCCGGGTTAGACTCTCACTGGTGAGAGTGCAGGTGGTTGTTAGCCCTCTGTTCTGCTGGAACATTACCATAAATCTGATGTTTGCGGTGTCGCTTTGCTTTTGTGGCGGCACCGACTTGAGCTTGCCTGAGTTGTGTTGGTAGAGGTTTCGCTGTCGGGCATGTGGGCCGTTGCTCAACCCAACGTTGTCTGGTTGCTTCTGGGGTGTCGACTAGTTTTAAGGGATGCTCCTCCCTTGGAGGGGTCTGATGCTGTGTTGCGTCAGGCAAGGAGTCAAAGTTTGTCCTTCGCAGTACTCCTTGGTTGAGTCTATTTCAAGGAGCTCTTCTGCCAGTATCAGAAGCTCCTGTAACTCAGAAGTAGGCGTGTCCGGCTGTCCCTGTGCAACATCCGTTTGGTACCTGTGTGAAAGGTGTGGAGGAGGATGTTGTGGGGGACTGTCGTCGGACATACCATGGTGTTCGCAGGATGAGGATGGCCTTTTCCATGGTTCCTGCCAGTGGCTTTTCTGGGACCTGGGTCTGTTGCCATGGCAACGGCTCTTTCCTCTGCTGGCTAGTGGCTTTCTGTAGAAGGGCCTTGCATTGTGGCAATGCTGGGTGCCTTCTGGCATCTGTTTTGTGCAGTTCAGATTCAGTGGGGTCTTACAAACACCTTTGGTGGAGGCCTTGTGCTTGTTAAAGGCCTTCTGTGTCAGGTCACGCAGTGTCTCCACCTGGGCCCCTCTTCTCCAGTGGTTCCGTTTGAAGGTCTGAGGGCGTGCAGCTGTGCACCTGTTCATGGACCTTTGCATCAGGTTGACTCTCAGGACTGGATGTGGGTCTGAGGAGGTGTAACCTGTCTCTGTCAGTCGTGTGAGCTTCCACTTCTGGATATCTCGGCCTTCTGTAGTGTTTGGTCGAACTGGGGATGTTTTAGCCAGTTTGTCACGGTCTTTGGAAGTCGTCTCGTGCAGTTTCGGGGTCTGCATGGAGAGGCTTTCTTCTTTTGCTAGAAGGGAAGAGTTCTGTGGTGAGGGCTGGCGATGCTTTGGTTTGCGGCCATTCACTTCTTCCAGTGTGTAGCAATTCTTGGATGGGGGACTCCGTTCTGCTCAGCGGTGGTGATGCTGACGAGGGCTCTGCTTTTCTTGGTTCTAATTCGTTTTCAGGTGGTCTTCCAGAGCATTTATTTCAGAGTCTTTTGTTTTAAGGTCAGTTTTGGCTTCCTCTAGTAGCTGTTCTGCAGACTGTAGATGTCTTCTCATGTCTTTCTGGGAAGCCTTTAGTTCTTGTCGGTCACTTTCAGCAACTGCAAGGGCTTCTTGGAGCTGTTCAACTTTTTCCTTTGTTTCCGGTTTCACTCCACCTGGTACCTTGAGTTTATCCCGAGTCTTCATTTCGAGCTTGTCTGTGAAGCGTGAGATGTGCAACAGCTCTCTCAGGAACTCAGTGGTCTGATGCCTGAAACCATCCTGGACTTTCGCTGCCAGTTTGTCTATGCGGGTTTTGGCCATGTATCAGTTCCTTTTGCAGATGGGTGCTGTGCTTGTCGCGTAGTGTCAGCTGGGCTTTGAGGGCATAGCTTAAGGAACTGATGGCCTTGTTTAGCTCCCCGTAGTGGTGATTCTGGCTTGAGTCGTGTGTCAGGAGTCTTTTCCGGATTGTGACTATTACTCAGAATATTAAAAGTTCAGTGGTCTTTAGGGTGAGGCTCTCTGTAATGCCTCTTAAGTCAGGTGTTCACATCTCCTGTGGGGTTTGCTTTCTGTGACATGCTGGCAGACTGGAAAGTGAGGACTGACACAGATCTGCATGGTATTATCGGCCCATATGTGGTGAAACAGCTAAGGGTCATTTCAGTGATTGTAAACCCAAAGTGGAGTGCATTGTAGTGGGGCTTTGTGGTTCAGGCTTGCTGTTTTGGAATTGACACGCTCTGACATATTCCGCCACATCTTACTTTATGCCAGCCCCGTATGCCACTTGTTTTAGTGTCTTATAAGTGTCTCTGGTACTGTGGTGTCCAGCACATGGTGCGTTGTGCGTATGCATTGACCTGACCCCCCTTTGTCACTGTGTCACCACAAGCTTCGGCGCAGAGTGGGCATCAGGGACACAGTATGCAATGTCACTCAGCACATGTAGCATGTGTGTGACGTCATGCCGCAGTTTGAGGGCTTTTAAGTTAGTGTCAGGGCTGCGAGGTGGGTACCCTGGAGGTGAAAGTTGGTTTCATTGTGGTTACGGCTGCCATGTCATGGGTGGGTGGGTGGGTCTTGGTTGAGGCCGTAGCTCACCATGCAATGCACTTGCGATGTTGTTGCACGCCTGGTACAGGTGTTGGTGCTTGACTGGCTTCCTGTTCATTGTGGCAAACTCATCTTTTTCCTAGCCAAGGAGGTGGCGTGCGAAGCTGAGATTGGCATAATTTGAGTCTGTGTAACTGAGGAGTTCTTTGATGCAGTTCTTGTGAGCTGATGCGATTTAAAGGGTTATCAGGATGGCTGTCACTTGTACTGTGATGACTGGGAGTCACTGGAGGATTCGTGAAGTGCAGAGCTGGGCTCTTTTGTCATCTGAGTAGTTAGTGCCCCGGTGGGAGCAGTGTTCTGCTGAAGTGGGCAACCCCCCTTTAGTTCTGGCCATGTTGTTGGTGTGGATTAGGACTAAGGCAGTAGTTGGTGAATCCAGCTGTAAGATGAAACTCCTTGGGATGAGGGCAAATCAAGCATGGTGTAGAGTGCAGATGGCATTTGAGTTTGATGATGTAATGTGGTCTTGAGTGAGTCCACATGGCTGACATCAGCTCTGCATCGTTGCTTCTTGTGAAGAGCAGCTTTGGGACTTGCCGTTGTCGACAGGTGCAGGATGTCTCTTAGAAAAGGGGGTGTGGCTCAGAGTGGGGCCAGGTTCCCTCCATCCCCTTGAAGGTGTGTGCTTGAGGGTTTGGCCACGCTGTCTGTGTGTCACACTGTTGCTGTCCGTTCCCCTTTTGTGTATGCTGGTAGTGCAGTCTCATATTTTTGCCAGTGTAAACATCTGGTATGGTCTGGCCAGACATTCTTGCACTTTACAGGGCTTCTCCAGGGGGTTGCAAGGTCTCATAGGAAACTTGTGCACTTGCTTGCGAAGGCAGGTCTGGTGTGTGCTCGGTGAGTGCTTTGAAGCGTGTGAGGCTTCAGGCCATGTCCTCATGGCTGGCTGTGAGATTTTCCCGTGACCTCTGTGACCTGACAGTCTGTCTAGGTGACCTGTCTGGCTGGAGTGGCTGGGGTTCTTGCATTTCAGCCCGGAGATTCGGCTGTCTCACTTTCAGCAAAGGGTCAATGTGACCCAGCAGCTCTTTATCACTGAGAAAGTTGTATGCGTGTATGGCTGCATGTTCCGTGCACACCTTACACGATGTAAAGGCAGGAGGAGTCTGGGTCGTGGGCTGGTCTGACCTTGAGACTGAGTTCTCGCGACCAGCTGAGATGTCAGGTCTTATCTCTGTGACCTGGCAGTGCACTTCAGATGAGTTGGCAGGCTGGAAGTGTGAACGTTCCCGCACTGGAGGCTAATTCTCTGAATGCTTAAAGTCCCTCGGGCTCAAAACCATACGACAGGTCCATGTTGGTGAAAAGAGGGCCAGTGTCCATTTGGGGTTGTGTACACAGGGTGTACGGTCTCATGGAGCTGATGGTCAGGTGCAGGAGAGTTGACCGTGTGTTTATTTTGGCCTGTCGTGGGCGGTCAGCCGTCTGCTGATGTGCTGTTTGGGTGCCATGACCATCTGGCATTAGGATGGATGTCTCTGTTGTGAGAGACTGTTTGACAAGATCTGGCCGTTTCTTTTAGTAGGAGGGCTTTCTGGTAAGTTTCTTATGCCACTCGCAGTTAAAAGGAGTTTTGAGAGTCTGATATATCCTGTTTGCGCTGCTGTGGAGGCCACGTTTTATGTCCTCAGGATCTCTGTTGCTGGCCCGTGTGCACTCCAGAGTCAGTTCTGGGTACTGTGCAGGGATAGGCAGGATTTTACCAGTCTTTATGGAGGCAGCGCTGTGTTGTCTGTAGGCCATATGGGCTGAGTTCCGCAGATGTCAGGTGGTCATTGTGCGGGGGAAGACCATGGCACTTGAATGGTGACTCACAATGTGATGCATCTGTTGTCTGCCGTAGACTCAGAGCTGGCTGTAGCAGGCTTCTCGTAAGTTTTGTAATCCGCTTTGACAGTTTCAGACTGCTGGTACAGGATGTTGTGTTTCAAGGCCGGAGGTGATCCTGAGCAGATAGCCTGTCTCGTGTGGTCACATGGGGCAGAGTTCGAGCATAAAAGTTCATGTTTTGCAGGCAGGCCAGTGTGGTGGCCTTCTGCGGGCCAGTTGGTTGGGGTCTGTGGGGCCACACGGTGTGTGTATCTGCAGTGATGCTCTGGAAGGGTCCCTGCCCCACCTGTGGTTGCTGGCAAGTGAGGTGTGAACAGTGGGCCTGGGCCTGCTTGTCAGGGGAAATTCTGTGTTGTGTTTTCCCTTTCTGTTCACCTTGTGGTCTGCAAGCCTATTTCAGTTCATTTGTGACATTGAGTTCGCCTTGGCTTTGTTGGTTGGCGTTTGAAGTTGCCTCGTCGCTGAGCAGAGACTTGGATTTCAGCTCGGCAGCTTGCAGGTGGCATTCACAGGCATTGTTTCAGTTCGCCTGGGTCATTACTTAAGAGAGCTTTAGCCTGCTGGAGCCTCTCTGGCTTCTATTCCAGCTGCTCTCTGTGCTCAGTGTCTGTGTGGGTTTTGTAGAGGCATCCTGAAACTTTCTACTTCCTCTTGTAGCTCCTTGTCCTCTTCATCCGCTGTCATTTGCTGGTCCAGCTGGCCTGGCGGTTCTGCACGCGCTCCCGGTCCTCCGGGCCTCCTTGTGGTTGAAGTATCTTTCGCTTGGCTTTAACTGGATGATGCGGTTGCAGGCAAGAGCACCGATGATCCTGGCTGGCTCTCTGTGGCTGTAGCCCTGGTTTGATCATGGTCTGTCTGCCAGTTCAGGTTGTCATCCAGCTGTTTCGCTCAGGTGCTGTAGATCAGGAGTGGTCCCGGACCGGAGGGCGTCTGTTGCAGTGCTTAGCCAAGCCGGATAATCTGGACACAGGTGGAGCACAAGTGGAGAGGGAAAAACACAAAACACCAATGCAAGTCCGCACAGATTTAGTGAGCTAAAATATTTGGGCTATGTGTTGCATGATTAACTGGTGTGATCAGTTAGTGACGCAAACTAAACGCTTACATATCGTGGCTGATAAGGCAGGAGTGAATAATTGGTGTGAGTGAGCACCCGAAAACTATGGGTAACACTGTTGATGGGTGATAACCTAGGGGGTCATTTAATGACTTAGGCTATTTGGTTTATCAACGTTATTACCAAGTATTTTCTGATGGTTCAAACAGGTTCGGTCTCCGAGCACACAAAACAACCAAAACAAACAGAACCAAAATTAATAAAACAAATCAAAGTTCGAATTTAGAAAGGAATAGTGGGAAATCAAGGGCTTACTACCACCTCTAGGGGCTGTGACAAGGACTGCGGAGCGGGGCTCTTGTACTGCCTAGGGAGGTGATGAGAGAGATAGCTGGACAGACCAAGCACGCTAAAGCAGAGAGGGTCTCTAGTCCTCTTCACGTTTCATATTGAGTCAATGGCTATATCTTAGGTGTTGTTAGGCTTGGTGATGAGCTGAGGTTACCCGGGTGAGCCCCAGTGATTGGGCCGTCTCCCTTGACTCTCCCGAGCACGCAACTGCAGGGGCTCCTGATCACTCGCACCCATGGCACCCGGTGGCAACCACATGGATGCAAAACTGTTATTGGCTAATTTTATATAAATTATTTTTCCCTTTCGCAGATCCTGTGATAAAGCAGTCTTCAAATACTACAGTGTCTGAATTGCAAGCCCTTAGTTGCAGAACATGCAAGTCGTACTCAAAGAAGTGACCTCGTCCCACCGGCTCCCCCTCGGTCAGTCGTCACTCTACTTCTGCCACAGACTTGCAGGTCGTCTGCTGCGCTCCAACCCTCCACTTCTTTGGCTGTAGTGGTTTTTTCCCGTCGGGTACACCGTGGTTCTCGGTCACACCGCATCACTCCAGTCCTCGGGTACTCTGGCTCCACCAATGATGCTCGTCCCTGCGGCTGTGCCCAGGTCTCCGGAACCTCCATCGGCCCTCCGTCTGCGCCTTCGGGTCCACCAGCTCTGTCTCCATCGGTCAGACCCCAGATGTCGGCAGCCACACTATCTACATCTTGGCTCCTCGCTCCCTCGATTCCGCTGTGTGTTGTCAGCACTGGGATGTTCTGGGTCTGTGCCATGTGCCAAACACCATCTAAGCCGCCAGGGCATCATCGTCATCCTCTCATCACCATCCCTTCACCACATCCTGCCATCATCCCGCACTTTTGCTTCTCACCATGCTCCATCTCCACGTCCACCTCCAAAACCCCTCCATCCCTCCCTCTTCTGTTGCTTGAACTTCATCATCTTCATCTTCAGTCTTTGCACACACACACCTATTCACCTCTGTACTTTGTTTTTCAGTAAAAAAAAAATTTTCTTCAGAAAATTGCATTGTAATTTTTATTTATTGATTGATGTAAAATTCTGTACTTTTCAGTAATACAGGTATAACTGAAATGTTCTACAAATTGATAAGATGGCTCTGCCATAGCATTTCAGTCTTTTTTCATTTATTATAATGTTTTTTGTATAATGTTTTAAAATGTACTTGAGTGTAGTAATACAAATATACTATAAACATGCTTGTATTTCAAGTGCATTTTTAATATATTTAATAGTATGTTTTTTTTGTTTTGTTTTTCACCAAGGTATATATGCTGCTGTACTTTTTTTATGTACTTTATGAATATTTGTAATGTACACAACAGTATATAATACATGAGAGTTTTCTAGATATAAAAGTGTGTACATGTGTATATAATGCATTTCTAATGGGCTGAAATACAATTGAAATGTACTTGAAGTACATTAAAACGATACTTCAAATACACTCTAACTGTAGTTCATGAAGTACTAAAAGTACATTTTAAATGTATTTTAAGAAATACACTTAAATTGCACTAAGTATACTTAAAATGGTTCCATTTTAACACAATTTAAATATATTAAATATATTGCAAATAGATTAAAATTGAACTTAAGCATATCTTGAAATACACTTAATATACTTAAAGTTGTTTCAAAATAATACATTTAATATGCACTTAATATAGTATAGTTTTAATATATTAAGTGTGTCTGAAAAAGCACAATTTAAATATATTTCTTTTTCACCTGGGTATCCAGCCTAACATTACCTTGTTCTACTAAGCCTACAGTTTGTTTTATTTTTTATAAGGGAATTCATTTAATTTTATTTGTTCATTAGTTAAAATGTGTGATGCTGTTATTGAAAGTAAGCTACCGTGTTCTTTATTTATTACAGTTTGTTCATTTATTTTTCGTTCTTCTTTTATTTAAATAGCCTACCCTTTACGGTGTCAGTGATTGCATGTGAGTAGTCATTAGGGAGCACAAGTTTATTGAACTTATAAAACACATCATTCTCATCTTTTAAAGATGTCAATAAATAAATAATGTGATTTATATGTAACATATTATATAAAAATAAACATTTACAATGGCCAGGCTAGGCGATAATAAAATGTCTTACTTTTTTTCCCTGTGAACAATGATGTCCATTCTGTGAATTAAAGATTTCCAAAAATAAAATAAATATAAAACAAAAATGTTTAAGTTATAAACTTTAACAAATATAAACAAAACTCGCAGCTCCTCTTTGGGGTAATCTCGACACAGACAAGACAAGGGAGGGTGAGGGCCGAGTTACAGACCAGATGATCTGAGATGTTAGTCTGCTAACCTTTTCTCTAAGAGAGAGCATCCCTGCTTCAGCTGATGTCCGGTGACTCTTATTTCAACTAAAGAATAGTTTATATTAGATTTATTCCACATTAAACACTTCAGCATCTTTAAAAGGTTCTTATTTTAAGTATCGTCTCCAATGTTTTAATCCCCTCACACATGCGATAAAACATTTCGCCAAAGTCTTTCTGTATATTTAAAAAAAAATAAAATAAACTAGCAATATTTTAAAAAGTTCCATATGTGAAGGTTCTGGGTGTTTGTCACAGCGTTGATGTATCTTCCGTCAAATGCGGAGATTCCTTATTTAAGTTTTATCTTTTAGAAAACTTTATATTTAACTTATTTCAAGGCATATTACTGCTTAAAAAGCTAAATAAAATGTTTCCCTGTCTTAGACTATTACTAGGGTGAGCCTGTGATCTAGTTCTACACTTATATAGTTGTATATGGTCGTACTTTTCTGAAGGTTCTTCATCAGCAGGGTGAAACATACCCTTAGCTGAAAATATGCTATTGGTTGTCTACTAAGAAACATATGTAGACAGACCATATGACGATGTAACATCTTGCCTGATGGTTGCGTGATTTAAAGGGTCACGTCTTTGAAGAGCGAGTTTATGGCTTTTGCAGGGACCAATCCTTTTACCCATAACGTTCTGGCTCATTTAAATTGTTTGTTTAAGTCAACTACAGACATGTGAAAAGTCTTTACAAAATCGTCCGTGTCACCATGGCACACATTCTTCGGAGTTGTAAACTACTCTTGAATGAATCCGCACATGTGAGGAACACCTTATGCGGAGCAACGGGCCTCCTGAGAATATTTAATGCTTTAGTGCTTTAAAAGCACAAGCTAACAAGCTAGAACAAGCTAAATGAATGTCAGACGGTATGAAAATACCTACATTGTTAAAACCTATCTACATTATGTATTAAACATATGCTTTGTTGCTTATTAATAGTGGTAATACTGATGAATACTGACGGTTCACAAGTCTCATAAATCTATATCATTTTCATTTATTCATTTATTACTTTTCTTATTTTTACAAAGGTTTCAATTCCGAGTAAATATAAGGTCAACACATGATATTACAAAAGAAATCATGTTGACAAACGTGGTTGTTGCAGTGTTTTTAAAATTGGATTATTTAAAAAATTAATCCAAACAGATCCACACGCACAAGTGCGCACGATGACGTCATTCAGGAAGGTCAACAGTTCAGGTCGGTCTATGCATGCTAGTTTTCAAACTTTTTCCCCCAAATCAATTATATCTATAATACTTTCTGATTTTAAAGCACAAACTTACTTTAAAGTTTGAATAAAAGATTACCAAATGTAGTTTCATACCGTTGTGGTCTAACTAAACCAGATAAAAGGTTCTTCTTTCTTTTTGTCAAACCTGCATTTAAAAGTATTTGATCTTAAAATTATTTGCTCTTATTTTCTAAGTTACAATAGATTAACCTTCTTATCCCAACAAAGAAATCACATTACACACTCATTCATCATATTTTATTCAATATTTTTGCACGAGTGACTTCATGTTCTTTTTAAGGGCTTGTCTAATACTTTAGATGCACCAGAATGTGGATTTTTCACCATCCAGCATGACATTAAAGAGGTGTATCAGCCGAGCTTGTTTCACCTGTTTATTACTATTTCTTAGGTTATTATTTTTACTCACATATAGAACAGATATAGAATAAACCTTATCGACCATGCTTTTCCCCTACAACAAGGTCTATGGGGGCACAGTGGTAAATTCCTAGAGACCTATAGTTACTCAGAAAATTTTCATCATTTAAGAAATCATATCGCACACAGAATACAGAAAACCTCCTCTCGATCTACTGTGACTGTCATTTTACTTAGGGTTAGTGTTACGGATGACACCGTTCACATTTTGTTTGCTGGCCTGTATATGTCATTACAATGACTGTAGGTGAGGGCTTGTCTCTCTAAGAGCAGTCAGCATTCAGCGTTTATAGAAATAAATGAAATTAAGAAAATTATTACAACTATAGATGCTGAAAGAGGTCATTAGCCTGTTTAACCTGTTTAAAATGTGAACAATATCACTTAAGACTAGTTTGACATACAAGGGTACGATCATAAAACAAGCCTGGATCCAATTTGAAGCATTCTATCAACAAGTACAACCATTGCAGCAAATGTATTCAATCAATCAATCAAACTTTATTACAGACTCAAGGTCCAGATTTAAAAAAGACAGTAGACCACCTATCCAACCCATAGCATCTATCACAGACATAAAGAGTTTCAAAATACAGCAATCCCGGTGTCTCCACAACTTTGACTGATACCGTGTAGTACTAACCCCTATATTTGATAAACCCACAATAATCTCATTTTTAGAAGCATTAAGCCAACAGATAAAACTATACATAAGATTTCGTAACAGTGTTTTAAAAGCGATTACTCTCGCACTCACAAACATTTCACTTGCACTATGACATCTAGGCCTCCGTAGTAAGATTCTCCTTGCGTCATTATAAGCTACTTGCGGCTTCTGTAAACTAGATGCTCTGTAGTTACACCGCAAATGAGTATAAAGTTTTGTACAGTATGCCTTGAAAAGTGACACCTTTACCTCATCTGAACAAAAACTAAACTTACGTAAAGTATATTCGCCGGCATATACATCATACGGCGTAGCCTTTCAATAGCCTCATCATCTGTCACGCGTTCAGTGATAAAATGTCCAAGGTATTTTACTTTCGCACACACAGTGAGACTCTTGTTAGACAACTTAAAAACTGGAAAATTTATATTATAGCACCGCAGTAAGATAAAACTCTGGACGTGTGATTGACCAACTTATCAGATGTTCGTCGTATTATTACAAGTCCCTGCTTACCTAGTTTACGATGAAATTAGAAAATATAGGCGTGAGCTAACAGGTGTTAAAAATACCGGTCACGTTCAATTAGATGAAGACATGCAGAGGTAGAGAACACAACGAACTTGTGGGTCGTGAAGCAAACAGTCTAACACAACACACGTTCTCCAGAATGGTGCTGACGATGGGTTCATAATTGCAGGTGTATTCAGACACCTGCAGCAGGACTTTATCTTAAGATTTGATTTCAAGAACACAAAACCAAATCCTAATGCTATTTCACGAAATAACACAAAAACGGGTGCTCCATTACAACATACGCGTCAAGTCTGTTTTACCATATGGTATTCTTCTTGAATATAATTGTTTAGTCTAATTATGTTTTAACATTTTTTTGTTTTTGTTTTTACAAAGATGTTCAATTGCACACGTGTAAATAATATCGCAGTCAAACGCTGTAGACTTTCAGGTCAGGGAACTACAATACCCAGCATGCACCTCAGACTTCAAACATGGCCACCGGGGATGCATATCGCAAAATACTCGTACACGGCTGCGCTCTAAATCGTAGGACTTCTGATTATACGCACGCTCAGATACCCTATATAAAAAGACACAGATGTCCACACTTTTTGTGAAGAATATTAAGTTCTGTGTTGTGATGTTACAAACATTTTTTTTTTTTTTTTTTACGATCTGCGTTACTGATGCAAAGGCCGATTCTTTTTCGGCGAAACGATTCATTCGAACAATTCGGTTCAAAGAACCGTTTCATCGGATCCTTACGTCATCTCGCAGCGTTATCAGTATACATTTCTTTCTAACAACTCGGGGGTCATTTTATATCAGTGAAACATTTAAATAAAGTTAACTGCGTGAACTCGTATTGGTGATTATTGTCTTTTGTTCATTTAAGTTAAAGACTTATATGAGTTTGTAAATAATTACGATAGGGTTACAGGCTTCGGGTAGTCGGGTGCGTGTAAGCGGTGAAAACTTAATGTGACAGTAAATGTGACAGACGAGAGCGTTACTCAAACAGTCCACCGCGTCATCTTTTAATAAAATATTCCAACGAATGTCGCGAAGGCAAGTTATGTAACAGTGTTCATTAAAACGTCGAAATGAATATAAGCGTACAAATATTCGTAATGACAATAAGTACGATATACCCTAAAAACACAACAGACTGATCCCTGCTAAGTATGTCTAAAATTCTGACATATCTTGACGTTATCCGTGCTACAGCGCTAGTTGTGAGATATAAACCGCAAAGTTTTTTCGTAGCGTTACGCTTTGAAACCAGAATGTTTCCATGACTTTGTTTGCCCTTTCTGTTTGAATTTGTTTACCGCGGTTTCACCATCCTTATTTTTCCACCTAACTGTAATTGTCAGGCCTTACTCTTATGGCGTTATACGCTTTGTCTCCTAGTTTTTGGCTGTCATGTTAGCGGGCCGCTTTGTTGATATACGTCAATATTTAGGTTATGTGATTTTGGTTGATTTAATAAAATATTGCGTCTTCATTCGAGACATTTACGTTATATTATTATATCATAGTTTATATCGGATATACAAGATTATTAAACATTAGTAAATTGATAACAAAAAAAACTTGCTACCTGTACCGTTACATTTAAATCTTTTAAATAAAGAGGTTTTTAATGAAGTCAGAGAACAGAATAGCGAGTTAGGTGAGTCAACCTTTTATTTCAACAATATATTGATGAGTATACAATCATACATTGAGTGAAGAAAATGATCAAATTTACAAACAAACGGTAGTAACGACATTAAACCGGTGGTCTAGCCAGAAAAGGAAATCTCTGCAGACAAACATGTTTTGTTCAAATATAAAATCAACCAGCGATGCAACAATTTCGCAAGTCATAGAATCACGATTTTTTACAGTCAACAACACGCATAGATCCGTCACAGACGTACACAGACAGAGAACCTCGTTAATGTCCATCTCATCCTCACATTCAGACATCACATCCAAAATTTTTCTGGTAATTAGACAGATCGGCTCCCTGCTGGTAAGAAACATGCTAGTCAAATCAGGCCATGGATATTTCAGGCTTCTTACAATTTTCATTTCGTTCTTGAGGGTTGTTTCGCGTTTGGTACAATCGTAATTTGGATCGCGGTCATCAGGTCCATCATTTGTCCTCCGTAATGTAGTTTAAACGTGGGGTCTACAATGTCTTTTACAAAACACGTTTTCCCCGTACCGCAGTCGCAGTCCAGTCGCACCATAGCCAGAACTCCGATCACGATCCATTAGCTTTTGCGCGGCGTCAGACATCCTTTTCAGAACTCGATTCTTTCCAAGAGATACATTTTGTCCCCTAACCGATATAGAGCTTTGTCGCTGTTTCCTAGAATCTTGATTGACTGTTTTAATCCATGAGGGTCTTGTGTATTAATGCTTTCAATTTCCGGTTTATGGTTCAGATCCGCCGAAGCGTTATTAGTAGAAAAATTGCAGAGCGAGTCAGGCTCAGGAGATTTGGTTTCTTAAAGCTGATCCATGTAGATAACGTTTGACAAGATCTTACAGTAGCTCGCCGTCTGCACTTTCAAACTGGTAGCGACGTCATGTAACTGAGTTTATCGGGGTCGGTCATCGTCGGTTTTAGCGTTCGGACCCACCCTCAACTTGTTGCGTGGTGCACAGGGGCGGGGTTGTCATCAGGAAAGCCATAAACGCTGGTCATGCCTAAGTAATATTACGCCTTACTAATGTTTAATAATCTTGTATATCCGATATAAACTATGATATAATAATATAACGTAAATGTCTCGAATGAAGACGCAATATTTTATTAAATCAACCAAAATCACATAACCTAAATATTGACGTATATCAACAAAGCGGCCCGCTAACATGACAGCCAAAAACTAGGAGACAAAGCGTATAACGCCATAAGAGTAAGGCCTGACAATTACAGTTAGGTGGAAAAATAAGGATGGTGAAACCGCGGTAAACAAATTCAAACAGAAAGGGCAAACAAAGTCATGGAAACATTCTGGTTTCAAAGCGTAACGCTACGAAAAAACTTTGCGGTTTATATCTCACAACTAGCGCTGTAGCACGGATAACGTCAAGATATGTCAGAATTTTAGACGTACTTAGCAGGGATCAGTCTGTTGTGTTTTTAGGGTATATCGTACTTATTGTCATTACGAATATTTGTACGCTTATATTCATTTCGACGTTTTAATGAACACTGTTACATAACTTGCCTTCGCGACATTCGTTGGAATATTTTATTAAAAGATGACGCGGTGGACTGTTTGAGTAACGCTCTCGTCTGTCACATTTACTGTCACATTAAGTTTTCACCGCTTACACGCACCCGACTACCCGAAGCCTGTAACCCTATCGTAATTATTTACAAACTCATATAAGTCTTTAACTTAAATGAACAAAAGACAATAATCACCAATACGAGTTCACGCAGTTAACTTTATTTAAATGTTTCACTGATATAAAATGACCCCCGAGTTGTTAGAAAAGAAATGTATACTGATAACGCTGCGAGATGACGTAAGGATCCGATGAAACGGTTCTTTGAACCGAATTGTTCGAATGAATCGTTTTCGCCGAAAAAGAATCGGCCTTTGCATCAGTAACGCAGATCGTAAAAAAAAAAAAAAAAAATGTTTGTAACATCACAACACAGAACTTAATATTCTTCACAAAAAGTGTGGACATCTGTGTCTTTTTATATAGGGTATCTGAGCGTGCGTATAATCAGAAGTCCTACGATTTAGAGCGCAGCCGTGTACGAGTATTTTGCGATATGCATCCCCGGTGGCCATGTTTGAAGTCTGAGGTGCATGCTGGGTATTGTAGTTCCCTGACCTGAAAGTCTACAGCGTTTGACTGCGATATTATTTACACGTGTGCAATTGAACATCTTTGTAAAAACAAAAACAAAAAAATGTTAAAACATAATTAGACTAAACAATTATATTCAAGAAGAATACCATATGGTAAAACAGACTTGACGCGTATGTTGTAATGGAGCACCCGTTTTTGTGTTATTTCGTGAAATAGCATTAGGATTTGGTTTTGTGTTCTTGAAATCAAATCTTAAGATAAAGTCCTGCTGCAGGTGTCTGAATACACCTGCAATTATGAACCCATCGTCAGCACCATTCTGGAGAACGTGTGTTGTGTTAGACTGTTTGCTTCACGACCCACAAGTTCGTTGTGTTCTCTACCTCTGCATGTCTTCATCTAATTGAACGTGACCGGTATTTTTAACACCTGTTAGCTCACGCCTATATTTTCTAATTTCATCGTAAACTAGGTAAGCAGGGACTTGTAATAATACGACGAACATCTGATAAGTTGGTCAATCACACGTCCAGAGTTTTATCTTACTGCGGTGCTATAATATAAATTTTCCAGTTTTAAGTTGTCTAACAAGAGTCTCACTGTGTGTGCGAAAGTAAAATACCTTGGACATTTTATCACTGAACGCGTGACAGATGATGAGGCTATTGAAAGGCTACGCCGTATGATGTATATGCCGGCGAATATACTTTACGTAAGTTTAGTTTTTGTTCAGATGAGGTAAAGGTGTCACTTTTCAAGGCATACTGTACAAAACTTTATACTCATTTGCGGTGTAACTACAGAGCATCTAGTTTACAGAAGCCGCAAGTAGCTTATAATGACGCAAGGAGAATCTTACTACGGAGGCCTAGATGTCATAGTGCAAGTGAAATGTTTGTGAGTGCGAGAGTAATCGCTTTTAAAACACTGTTACGAAATCTTATGTATAGTTTTATCTGTTGGCTTAATGCTTCTAAAAATGAGATTATTGTGGGTTTATCAAATATAGGGGTTAGTACTACACGGTATCAGTCAAAGTTGTGGAGACACCGGGATTGCTGTATTTTGAAACTCTTTATGTCTGTGATAGATGCTATGGGTTGGATAGGTGGTCTACTGTCTTTTTTAAATCTGGACCTTGAGTCTGTAATAAAGTTTGATTGATTGATTGAATACATTTGCTGCAATGGTTGTACTTGTTGATAGAATGCTTCAAATTGGATCCAGGCTTGTTTTATGATCGTACCCTTGTTTGTCAAACTAGTCTTAAGTGATATTGTTCACATTTTAAACAGGTTAAACAGGCTAATGACCTCTTTCAGCATCTATAGTTGTAATAATTTTCTTAATTTCATTTATTTCTATAAACGCTGAATGCTGACTGCTCTTAGAGAGACAAGCCCTCACCTACAGTCATTGTAATGACATATACAGGCCAGCAAACAAAATGTGAACGGTGTCATCCGTAACACTAACCCTAAGTAAAATGACAGTCACAGTAGATCGAGAGGAGGTTTTCTGTATTCTGTGTGCGATATGATTTTCTTAAATGATGAAAATTTTCTGAGTAACTATAGGTCTCTAGGAATTTACCACTGTGCCCCCATAGACCTTGTTGTAGGGGAAAAGCATGGTCGATAAGGTTTATTCTATATCTGTTCTATATGTGAGTAAAAATAATAACCTAAGAAATAGTAATAAACAGGTGAAACAAGCTCGGCTGATACACCTCTTTAATGTCATGCTGGATGGTGAAAAATCCACATTCTGGTGCATCTAAAGTATTAGACAAGCCCTTAAAAAGAACATGAAGTCACTCGTGCAAAAATATTGAATAAAATATGATGAATGAGTGTGTAATGTGATTTCTTTGTTGGGATAAGAAGGTTAATCTATTGTAACTTAGAAAATAAGAGCAAATAATTTTAAGATCAAATACTTTTAAATGCAGGTTTGACAAAAAGAAAGAAGAACCTTTTATCTGGTTTAGTTAGACCACAACGGTATGAAACTACATTTGGTAATCTTTTATTCAAACTTTAAAGTAAGTTTGTGCTTTAAAATCAGAAAGTATTATAGATATAATTGATTTGGGGGAAAAAGTTTGAAAACTAGCATGCATAGACCGACCTGAACTGTTGACCTTCCTGAATGACGTCATCGTGCGCACTTGTGCGTGTGGATCTGTTTGGATTAATTTTTTAAATAATCCAATTTTAAAAACACTGCAACAACCACGTTTGTCAACATGATTTCTTTTGTAATATCATGTGTTGACCTTATATTTACTCGGAATTGAAACCTTTGTAAAAATAAGAAAAGTAATAAATGAATAAATGAAAATGATATAGATTTATGAGACTTGTGAACCGTCAGTATTCATCAGTATTACCACTATTAATAAGCAACAAAGCATATGTTTAATACATAATGTAGATAGGTTTTAACAATGTAGGTATTTTCATACCGTCTGACATTCATTTAGCTTGTTCTAGCTTGTTAGCTTGTGCTTTTAAAGCACTAAAGCATTAATATTCTCAGGAGGCCCGTTGCTCCGCATAAGGTGTTCCTCACATGTGCGGATTCATTCAAGAGTAGTTTACAACTCCGAAGAATGTGTGCCATGGTGACACGGACGATTTTGTAAAGACTTTTCACATGTCTGTAGTTGACTTAAACAAACAATTTAAATGAGCCAGAACGTTATGGGTAAAAGGATTGGTCCCTGCAAAAGCCATAAACTCGCTCTTCAAAGACGTGACCCTTTAAATCACGCAACCATCAGGCAAGATGTTACATCGTCATATGGTCTGTCTACATATGTTTCTTAGTAGACAACCAATAGCATATTTTCAGCTAAGGGTATGTTTCACCCTGCTGATGAAGAACCTTCAGAAAAGTACGACCATATACAACTATATAAGTGTAGAACTAGATCACAGGCTCACCCTAGTAATAGTCTAAGACAGGGAAACATTTTATTTAGCTTTTTAAGCAGTAATATGCCTTGAAATAAGTTAAATATAAAGTTTTCTAAAAGATAAAACTTAAATAAGGAATCTCCGCATTTGACGGAAGATACATCAACGCTGTGACAAACACCCAGAACCTTCACATATGGAACTTTTTAAAATATTGCTAGTTTATTTTATTTTTTTTTAAATATACAGAAAGACTTTGGCGAAATGTTTTATCGCATGTGTGAGGGGATTAAAACATTGGAGACGATACTTAAAATAAGAACCTTTTAAAGATGCTGAAGTGTTTAATGTGGAATAAATCTAATATAAACTATTCTTTAGTTGAAATAAGAGTCACCGGACATCAGCTGAAGCAGGGATGCTCTCTCTTAGAGAAAAGGTTAGCAGACTAACATCTCAGATCATCTGGTCTGTAACTCGGCCCTCACCCTCCCTTGTCTTGTCTGTGTCGAGATTACCCCAAAGAGGAGCTGCGAGTTTTGTTTATATTTGTTAAAGTTTATAACTTAAACATTTTTGTTTTATATTTATTTTATTTTTGGAAATCTTTAATTCACAGAATGGACATCATTGTTCACAGGGAAAAAAAGTAAGACATTTTATTATCGCCTAGCCTGGCCATTGTAAATGTTTATTTTTATATAATATGTTACATATAAAACACATCATTCTCATCTTTTAAAGATGTCAATAAATAAATAATGTGATTTATAAGTTCAATAAACTTAAATAAATGCTGAATATGTGTTTAAAATGTATGATGAATGATTTTCAGAATCTTAAAAGCATATTAATGGCTAAAGTCTGATTATACTGTATTCAGCACAAACTGGTCTACAATAGTATGCCAGCAGCATGAACGTGCATGTTTGTGTTTTTAAGAAAAACAGCATTTATGTGTGGTCAGTGAAAAACTAAAATACTTGTTTAAAATGTGTGATAAATGGTTTGCTTTGCTGAAACATGACTGTTACTTACAAAAACAAAGCAAAAAAAAAAAAGTTTGTTACTTGAGTCTCTTTTTTAGCTTGAAATATTTATTTTTATACTGTATGCTATACATATAATCGCTGGAGCACCGTAGAAGTTTTGACATTTGTGTTTTTCAGTATCTTAAAAATATATTACTGGTTAAAGTCTGATTATAGTGATTATACTGATTATATTACAATAATATGTTAGCATCATGAATGCACATGCTTGTGTTTTGCAAATTTATGATGAAATTTCTTGAGTTTTCATAATTCAGAACGCTTAAAAATATATATTTTATTTAAAATGGTTGTATGCAGAATTTTGGTAGGTGTGCAGTAAAAAATCATTTTGTCTATGGAGTGTAGTAATACTCCAAATGATTGTACCCATAAGCACTTTTATAAATTAAATTAAAACATTTTAATAAATTAGCTTTTTTTAAAAATGTTATTATTTTTTTTTTAAATTAAATTATACTAAATGATGTTTATGAAAATGTAAAAAATAAAGAATGTTTACTGTGCTGGGTAGGTTTAGGGGATGATACACAGAGGTTCTAAATATAATGTAGAAACTTAAATTTTCTGTGATACAAGTACAAATATACAAACAAATGTGAATAAAACATAAAAAATTGACATGTCTGGCGTGTCGGGTCCACAATGGTCCTTATCGTTTGGCCCGTTAAAATATATATTGTTTTCCCCTTTTGATAACTTTTTCTAACATGACAAACTCTTTATTTCCGCTCCTGGTAAAATGTACAACGTTTTTATATGTTTAGTGACGGCTAAAACTAGTGTAAATGTTTGCATTGTTTTATATGGTGCATGATCGCACAGTTTATTTATTTTATTTTCATTTAAAAGAAGAGAATAGCCTACGACTCGGGACGATTGAATGCGCACGCGTGCGTGTGAGAGAGAGAGAGAGAGAGAGAGAGAGGATAGCAACCAACGTCAAATTCGTAGCATAAACGGTTGACTAGTTGTCATTTTAGATAAATAATTTAAAAAGGTTTGAATCTCTTCCGAGCCGGGATTAGATACTCGTTCAAAACGAACATTGAATCACGTCGCAGCGACGTTACCCACAGCGCCATAGCTTCGCTATGAAAATGCTGAAGTGTCTTGAAGATACGAGAAATCTTTAAACAAACGTTTGATGTGAAATAAGTTAAAATAAATCAAATGCTTGCAAAACTTTCTCATTCGCAGCGAGCGGTGGGGGCCTGCGTCTCACACACACACACATTCACACTGAGGCAGACAGACAGGGTCATTCTGCAGAGAGGAGAGAGAGAGAGAATTAAAGTTTAAACACTACCATTTTTTGTAATCGGCTCATTTGAGGCCGTCTGGTATACCGTGAAGACGTGTGATTCTCCACGAAGAATGTAAGTCCATTTTATTAGTATGTATCACTTCTCATTATTAGTCTATTTTATTTTTATACACCCAACAGAATATATATGCAAGCTGGGGAGTGTGTCTTAAAACTGCTCTGTTTAAAAATGTTTATTTATTCTGATTTTCTCCTTAAAACCTTTATCTTTTTCCATAGAGAGGGAGAGGGACCGCGCGCCTCAGAACGCAACCGGACACGCGCGCCGCAGATGGGAGGGGCACTCCCTCGTCACACAGATGTTCCATGAGAAAAAATTCAAAACGGTCCATAAAATCTTCAAAAACAATACTTGACAACTCATTTATGGTTTTACACTTGTACAAACAACATAGCTCAGCCCCGGATGACGTAGGAATTTCACGCTTCTCCGATTTCCGCATCTGGAACGCATTATGGTCACATATGGTTATCATTAATATTATTGTGAGGTCACAAAGGTCAAAGCCATTAATCATCTTGGCACTATGTGCTCCCTAATGACTACTCATGTGCTGCTAATTTCTGATTTGGGAGTGATTTGTTTGTTAGAAAAATGTTAGGCTACCTTGTTAAAAGTATTGCTCTTAACGAACCTGTTTTGTATCACTAGTGCAGTGTCCATTCTCGGAGCAGGGTTTATAGCCCGCATGAGGTGCGCTGCTTCCGACTCACATTGTTCTGTACCTAGTTTATTAAAAGTTTATTAATTCTGAATGTGTTGTGTGTACATATTGCACCAAAACGCGACACTGCACTCTCTTGGGTCCGCAGCAACACACCTGCCACGCATGAAGTCGATTGGATGAACGGTTCTCGACCAGGGTTTAAATTGGGCCGGGGCTGAGCCCCGGCACATAGTCTATAGACTCCAGGGCTCGACATTAACGCTTCATTAACGCCAGACAAGTAACATGATTAAAACATCACTAACCAAAAATAACTATGTAAACACCGAAACGCAAGTATTATTCTGATTTTATTACATTTAGAGTGAGTGGCGAATACTGGATATAGCTACTGTATATAATGCATCTATTTAACAGTATAATGTTGCGCTGCTGAGGCGAGGTTCACGCAGCTCTTGAGGAGAAATCAAAACGTACAACACTAAGAAACTAAAAATTCAAAATGGAAAGTTTTTATATTTAAAATACAGTTAGTTAGGCAACATCACTCAATGTTTTCACCATTACGACTGTTTAATAGTTCTATAAACAGTTAAATGAGCAAATACAATAATATAAGGTCACTTACATTTTTGGCAGAACCACAGCGCATCTCAAAGCAACCATCCGATTCATTGCTTTGAACGAATCGGTTGAGTCAAAGTTTCATTAGCCCATGCATAACAATCTGATGAATCTGCCATTTGAACGAATCGTTTGAATGAACGACTCAATGACTCACTCATTAAACGCTCAGTACTGGCACCTACTGGCCAGCACCTAATTTCGTGGAAAAGTATAATTTCCACCATCATTTCTTGTTTGTATATTAAATTTTTTTAAAGAATCTCATAGTTTAATGTAGTTGTATTTTTCAGTGTAAATTATTTAATCTGATAACGTATGATAACAATCACATTATTATAACTGGATTTCTAGATCGAATGTAAGCATTTGAAATGAAAGTTAATGAGATTAGTGGGGAAATGCCCTCTATAAAGGTAAAAAAAACCCCAAAAAAACCATGCAGATTTATAGCTTATGTCACAGCTGATAGAAAACCGATGAGAATATTGCATTAAAATAAATCATATTTGCAAAACAACAAAACACACACACACACGTATATATTTCCATTGTCCTCACTTGTAAGTCACATTGGATAAAAGTGTCTGCCAAATTGTTAAATTACTGAATATAAACAATTACTGAATATAACCCCTGTTCTCGACATAATAAAAATGAAAACAGCCTTTATTAGAGAGAAGAATATGTTCAGCACCCTCCCTCTGAAGCTTCGAATTTTCGGTGTTGATTACTATCGAAGCTTCGAAGCTCAAAAAATGGTATTTGGATCAGTGAACACAAGCATTTGTTATCTTACATGACAGGTCTGTGTATCCTTTCACTCTTAATATCTGCTGCAGATGAAGTTGAGTTTGTGGTGTTCAGGACGGCTGATCCAGCGCTGATCTCCTCCAGACTGAACTGCTCCAGATCTCATTGCATGTTCACAGTCCTCCTCTGATGAGCCGTTCCCTGGAGCCCAGTTCTGATAGCACACGGTCTCTCCACTCACCCAGAACCAGACGCCCAAAATACAAGAGTGACGTAAACCCAACCACACCGCTGCAGTAGATGCCCGTTTAACCATGTTCATCACCTCATGTTGCATCTCTTCTGAATGAACCGAGACCAGATCCACATGATTCTGTCTGCAGTATCTCAGAGCTTCAGACCACGTCAGATTCTCTCTGATCAGAATCAGTTTATCTGGACACAAAATAAACCAAAAACAGAAACTAGAGAGAGACTGATCAAAAACAGCATGCAGAACAAATACTGTGCATGAATCTGTCATGTCAGACATGTAGCGTGAACTTTAAGAGATCTGCAGGTGATGGGTGGATTGTGACTGTTTTGTGAAGATCTACTCACCTTCATGACACACAAAAGGAAATGTTTCATCACAAGACTTGTCATTCCATTGTCCCCGAGCATTCAGTTCAACAACTATACAGTTCTGACCACCTCCAGCATTATTAGGCTTTCCAGATTTCCAGTATCTGAATGAGGAGTTACTCTGATCTGACCACTGCCACGAGTCTCTGAACAGACCGATCCAGATCCATGATTCAGCTACATTTCTATCACTAATGAACTGTTTAATCTTCTTATTCTCATCCTGGTTACTCACACTGACCAAATCAATGTGATTCTGTCTGCAGTAACTCTGAGCGTCTCTCCAATTCATCATCTGATTGACAAAGACGAGCCCTGTGTTTGCTTTGAGAAGACAAATGGGAAATAATCAATGAATCAGTTTGTAAAAAAGCCCATGTTCAGTTCATGTTCTTTACATTACAAGGGCTGTATAGCTGTCAAATAGACCTTTTTCACACTTTCGCGTTTAAAAAGCCACAGTTGTGCAGTTGTGTAAAATAACTTCCGCTGTAACTGGTATGAATGGCAATGCCCATAGAACAGGATTTTTGTCATGTGAGACACAACAGCCACAATAGCACTTATGTTTTATTTTATAAATTTTTTCCTTTTTATTCGAAGCATTCCCAAACGCATTAACTATATCATGAAATATCTCGATTCTCACCTTTATAGATTATGATGGTCAAAGTAGCCTAATAATGTAGTCTATTAACTATGCACAAAAACCTCTGTTTGCGTAACAGATATGGGTGTCATCCCATAACATTTTTAATACGACTGACTTTATATTTAATATGAATATTAAAAACATTGTAAGTTAGGCTACTTATCATAACACTTTCATTGTACAGAAGAGAGCAAAGAACATTTTCACTGACAGCCTCTGTTCAAACACTCTCAAAAACTCCCATTACAATCACTGAAGCTGTTTACACTGTGAACTGAATATCTTACTTACAGATTCATACACACATTTGCACTTTGTTGTTTCTGGGAGAATTCGCCATAAAGAGGTATTCAGTCAGAGAGCGAGTGAAGAATCATTTTAGTGATGACTCATCTGAACGTCTAGGATTGGTCATTGCATCCATAAGCTCAACAGAATCGTGTGTGATTGGTCATAATGCAGCACTGTACAAACGTGTCTGTCTCTGGCTCAGCGCCAGCCAGGAACACAGATTTAAATTTAGCAGCTGATGATATGACACGCTGAACATTCTAATCACGCTGGTGTGATTGTATCAAATATAGAAAATATTATTCGGCTGTTTTATGTCTTTTGGAAGCTGCATTCAAAATCCACTTGGCTCAAAAATCTGAGTTTTTGAATGGGCATGACGCCTCTGCATATGACTCCAGTCCTAGTTAATGCCTTACATTAATAATACTTAATGAATGAATTCACACCGTGCGATTTTAGTATTTTTTTTGTAACTTATTTCAAAAAGTGAAACTTTCATATATTCTAGATTCATTACATGTAAAGTAAAACTACAAAATACCCCCGCGACTTAAGACTGGTTTTGTGGTCCAGGGTCACATATGTGTCTGCACAGGGCTGGGGAGTAACGAAATACATGTAACAGCGTTACGTATTTAAAATACAAGATAACTATTTCATTATAATTACATTTTAAATAGGTGGTAATCAAAATTACAGTTACATCCTAAAAGTATTTTAGATTACCAAAGTGATTACTTTGAATTTTAATGTAATTTCTTAATTGAATATTTATGTAAACAGTTTGGGGATTTTAACCAATAAGGTAACTGATTCTCCATTGAAAAAAAAAAACAACAACTGCGTGCAGCAACCTGTTCATTTAGCACCTGGTAGTGAGAGTGCATAAGCTCATCACGACACATAAATAGACGACACAACAGAAAGCCATTCGCGTAATGCATTATACAAATCTGAAAAAGGTAACATAACATCTCAGTGAGTGCAATGCCTACCTGCAACAAAACTTATATCAGCATCGGAGGATACAACATCTAATCTGAAAAAGTATCTTGAGGGAAATTGTTCTTGATCTTTGAAAAATTTTATCCAGTAACTCGTTTTTTCTATTTTCTCATATTTTGAGTGTTTGAATCATTACATTTAATATTTCGAAGAATTTAATTGAAAAATTACACCGAATTCTCCTAGATTTCACACTTTGCATTCAGTTAACGGATCCATACGAATCATGCATGAAATAAGTTTATAAAGTCAAACGATAGCTTTGTGTGTCTTTATCATTGATGGGAATAACGGCGTTATAAATAAACGGCGTTACTAACGACGTTAGTTTTTCAGTAACGAATCAAACGAATTACTGTTTTCCCCCGTTACAAGGCCGTTATCGTTACTGACTATAAAATGCAGCATTACTATCATTTATTATAATATTACTATAATTTTATTATTCTATTCATCTGACCTGTATTTGACGTACCGTAAACTCTAGTGTGAAGGCACACACCTCGCTGTCGCTTTGTCTCCCACAAACAATGACACAGACAGAGCGAGAGACATGCAGAATTGACGCGCTAAACGATGTAAACGATATTCTTTGTTGTATTTTCCTGTCAAAATAACGGAGTTCCTTTTGGAATTCTTCAGTTTTTAAAAACTGCCGGGTTCTCTGGTAGTGGGCGGAACTTATGCGCAAACGACAATCTCATTGGCTGGCGTTCACCTATTATCGTCCCTGTTTTGATTTCAGCAAATCAATTCGAGCGAACGTAGACAACTTGATTAATATTCATGAATCCAGCAGCTCATTAATCCTTAGTGCGTTTTATATTGTTATTAGTAGCAGAATTCGTAGTAGTTTTGTTATCTTATCATTAGCCTATTATTTTCCCCCCTTTTTTATAGAAACACTAAATGACAAACAAGCACCACCACCAGTCCTAAGTTCAGTCATCATGACAAAAATGCATTCATACTTGGTTATTCTAATTACTAAAGTTCTATCATACAGTGCTAAATTATCATAATATATTATAATGCTTGACTGACTGATGCTAAGTGTCAGATACCTAAAAAAAAAAACTGTGCCATTTTACAAACATAAGATATATATACACACACACACACACACACACACACACACACACACACTGTATATGATATAAAATAGTATATCAGATAATTACTAATAGTCTGGTGAGTAAACAAGCCAATTGTAAAAATTTACTAGCCAATAGCAATTCTATTGCCAAGGTGCCCATAGAGGGTTGATAATATTTACAATAATATATTGAATTTGATAGGTGTCTCTCACATTGTCCCACAGTAACATTAAAATAGTGTAGATTAGTGTACAATATATTATAATAATAATTTATTCTATTTAGTGTCCATTTCCTTCATTTAACATATTTAATATTGGGGGCATCCAAGTTATTTGACATATTATAATTTTTTTTTTTTTTTTTAAAGTAACGCAATAGTTACTTTCCCTGGTAATTAGTTACTTTTATAATGATGTAACTGAGTTACTTACTCAGTTACTATTTGTGAGAAGTAACTAGTAACTATAACTAATTACTTTTTTAAAGTAACGTGCCCAACACTGGTCTTTATTCATTCGAAATGTTCTAGAACACATCATCTTTGGCGCGGTAATGCGAGTTCATGATTTGATTCGTGCACAGATGATTCTTTTGAGTCAATCTTTTAAATGAATAATTTCTTTTGTTTAACGAAACCAGTGTGAATGATTCACATTAAACTGGACAGATCTAGGGTATGTTTCCCAAAAGCATCGTTAGCGAACTGTGGTTGTTAAATTACATTGAACTATAACGACATTACTTGCGAACGTAGTTGCTTTGGGAAACTAGCCCTGTCAATTTTGACTCGGCGATTGTTTCTCCATAGAGAGGATTATAAAGTAATCACTTAAAGTTCAGTCCATTCAATAAACAAATCTATTGTATAACTTTGAGAACTGTGTGGGTTGTTTTGGCTACTTTTATGATATGTTTGGATTCGTTTTGAAGCTGGGAATGCAGCATGAAACAGCACAGAATCCTACGGTGGCCGAGAAGTGCAAAACAACATTACAAAGTGTGAAACACTTTTACGAAGCTCGAGACAAATTTACATTTTGGAAAACATTTTTACCAATCATAAAACACAATTACATGGGAAAAAACACTTTTACCAAGGACGAAACAAATTTACATTTTAGAAAACAAATTAACAAGACGCAAAACACTTTTACAAGTCCCGAAACAAATTTACAATGACAGATTCTTCACGGAAAGGGAATGTACCACACACCGGAAGTGACGTGGTGAAAGGTTTTTTTTTTTAAATTTTTTTATTGCAATAGTAATAAAGAATTCAGTATAAAAGATAACAAACAGAAGAGAACAGTATGTACAAAACTAACAACATACCTTTCAATGAAAATAAATAAATAAATAAAATACTCAAGGATTAATAGATAAAGAAATAAATGTAAAATATAAGTTTTTTTTTAAACGACAGAAAGAGAGAAAAGAGGGCATACAAATAGAGATACAAATATATTAAGGGAAAATCTTAAATATGGCACAAATTCTAGAAGTTTTTAAAGCTTTCTTATTAACAGACATTGATACTGTAAGACGCGGTGAAAGGTGGTGCTGTTGATGGTGAGCGCGGTAAATTCGTGTTGTGGTTGTGGAGTAAATGGCGTAAATAAAGTTTATGGTGACCGAACATGGACTGCGTCCGAGGGATGTTTTGCCCGTTTTGTGGCAAACACATGAGCAGCTTAATTTTTTTAAGCTTTACGTGTGGTCGGTGTTTGGAGTTTCTAAAGGACGCGGACCAGACGGAAACATCAGACATACTGCATCAGTGTGCTCAATATTTTAACGAGTCACTGGTACGCTGTAATCGTGGACATGATGTCAAGTCTACACGGTGTAAACATCAGCTTGAGGACTCTTAAAAGCAACCTGATCTCACAGGATTCCGTGTAATGACCACGGACTCTTAACCCCTAAATCTGTGGTGGCATCACGGAATCGCCGAAAACCCCGTGATGGGCTCACAGAAGAGATACCAGTGTAAGTCAGTAACAGGCATCAGCCGTGCTCCACGTACGGATCCATTACACGGAATTCTGTGAGACCAGGTTGCAAATTATATATTGGGTCGTAACATTGCCATTATTGCATATATGTTGGGGTGTGATTTTTCAATGTAAACAGTCAAAACAGTTTTATTTATATTACATTATTTACACATTTATGAGCACGTAACCCAACCCCTGCCCCTAAACCTACCATTCGTAAATAAAACACAAGATATAACAGACAGACACAACTACCGTCATATTTTATTCAAAAAGTATTAATAGTCCAAGTCTTCCGAGGCAAAATGATTGATTTGTGAGAGGAATAGACGCGATCGCCGTCTCCGGAAGCTATGTGCTGCAGTCTGTGCGTAAATTCAAAAGATGCCGCCAGAAGCTTTACATCAGCTTTAGTTGTGAAATACCATTGGCTCTTGCGTGTCTCGTGATCGATTGCGTCATGCTGTTGTGACAGGTTATTGGCTCTTGTATGTCTCGTGACCGATTGCGTCGTGCTACGGCCCAGGAGTATCTAGCACCGCGTCACTTCCGGTGTGTGGTACATTCCCTTTCCGTGAAGAATCTGTCATTGTAAATTTGTTTCGGGACTTGTAAAAGTGTTTTGCGTCTTGTTAATTTGTTTTCTAAAATGTTAATTTGTTTTCTAAAATGTAAATTTGTTTCCTCCTTGGTAAAAGTGTTTTTCCCATGTAATTGTGTTTTATGATTGGTAAAAATGTTTTCCAAAATGTAAATTTGTCTCGAGCTTTGTAAAAGTGTTTCACACTTTGTAATGTTGTTTTGCACTTCTCGGCCACCGTAGAATCCCATTCATTCTATTCAAATTGAATTTATATATTGTAGAATTAAATGACATAACTTTTTTGTTGTTGTTGTTGTTGTTCATAGAAATGCTGTGGAAAACTAATGTTGTTAAAATATGCAAAGCGAAAACAAGATATTAAGTTAATATGTTTTTTTAGCTTAAGTACTTCAAAGTATTCTAAAGTATTTAGATTAGTTACTAAACCTGAGTAATCTAACAAAATACTTTACTGGTTACTTTTTAAAGCTTGTATTTTGTAATCTGTAGTGAAATACATTTTAAAAGTAACCTTCCCAGCCCTGTGTACGCGTGTATTCATAATTTGCGTCTGTAACCCTGTAGTTTATATGCTTATATACATATCTTCATTATTGTGAGTGCTAAAGTTACATTTGTTGTCATTAGTACAAGTTTTGTTCCCGTTTAAAGCAAAGTTTGCCGTATTTCTCAATATTTAATGGAAAACTGTTGTAAACAACCTGCTATATGCTTGCACCCTCGTAGCTCAGAAAGAGTGGCGCTACACTGCTGCGCAGCGCTAATAAGGTGTCAAGTTACAGTTGTACACTGCATATAAGAAGTTACAGACTGCCTCGTATTGGTTCCAATCTTTTGCTATTAATGTTTGTTTAATTATTAAGCTTAACTTATTGTGCTGTTATTGACACTATGTTTAATTATTGTAATTTATTACTACTATTATGTATATTCATGTGTCACTTTTTTATTTATAGAAATCCACAACATCACAACTACACACAAACCAGTCTATTAAGTGGTAAGAATAAAGGGGTTATTCCCATAAAAAAAAAGTGTTTCTTCGTTCCATCTCTAATCGGACAGTTTTTGGTGGGGTCAGTACCCTGAGCTGGCAAATAGTTCTATATGGCGAAAAGTTACTAAAGCCAACCATTTCTTCAGGCCTGTAACCATTTTATTCTACACAGACTTGACTTGAAACTGAAAGTGTGACAATATATCATCTTTAGCTACAACTACATTGAAAAGTAGTAATGTACAATATACAGTACAGTATATGATTGATTTTAAAATTAATCTTTGTTCAGAGATGCACTCACCATTGCTAAATGAATTACAGATGAATGTCAGACTGTTACCACATGGCCAATCATGCCATTGTCCATTTGTCATAAAAGAACACTCATCTCTGCCATCTGGTTGTCCATGTCCCCAGTTCAGATAGAACGCTGGTTCACCTGAAGACCAGTGCCATTCATCACGACCCGTCTTCTGCAGCCCAATCCAGACCTTCCTAACACTTCCATCATTCACACTCTTAATCAGCTCGTTCATGTCGTTCATGCTGTCAACAGTGGCCAGATCTGTGTATTTCTCTCTGCAGTATCTCTGAGCTTCAGTCCAGGTCTTGTTCTCATTTATAAGGTGATACTGACGCTGAACACATTCAGATATGCAGCAGAGAGCTGTAAAAGGGAAGGTTTGCTTTAATGCTTTTCATAACAGGATCAAATCTAATGAAACTAGAAACCATAAATAAAACCACAAACACACTCACCAATAAGAAGAATGAAATATAGCGTTTGTTCCATTTCTGAAAAATTCAAACTCTTACTTTAGAGGTTGTGTATTTCTGTCCTGAGTCTGATGTTTCTGTCTGTAGCTTTAAACTATGTGATTATTGTATCTGCTTTCATCCGTCAGTCGGGATCACATCATTTGTTTATACACTAAATTTACATCTTACTTCCTCTTTCTTTTTTTTGTGTTTGTTCACCTCCTCTTACTGTTGACTCTGTATTTTATCTAATTTCTGTCTTTCTGCATGACACAAGATATTAGGAGAAACAACTAATGCTTATGTGATGCATAACACACACACAAACACACTTCCTTCCCCAAATTAAATTGATCAAATAAAATATTTATCAATAATTAATACTTAATATTTATTAGATAATATTTGTAAATGATTAATTCCTTGAAGTAAATTGAGGATTCATGATGAACAGTATTTTAATGTTATATATACAGAAAATATTTAGTTTGACAGCTAAACACAATGTCATGTCACAACAATGCTTTGTTTCAGGTTGATTTGATTGGGGAATGTTTGAATATGCGCACAAGCAAATGTTATACCACAATAAACCACAAGACAACATTTGATTATATCTCCTTGTGTTTTCTGCCGCAGGCTGTTGATGATGCTTCAGAATGTTTCCATGTCAAAAAGGTCTGACAATCCATAGACCATTTGACTTGCTGAGATATAATAATCCCTTACAAAAAATGAACTGTAGTATAATTGCAGTAAACAGAAGTAAAACTGCAGATTTGCATTATAATGACGTTTAAACAGTACAACTATAGTACAATATAGTTCAACAGCAGTAAAACCTGCAATACAAAGTACAACTGGAGTAAAATGAAATAAAACTGCACACTGACAATCAGGGGCGTCATGCACTCATCATTTTTGAGGGGGCGGGAGTTGGGGGGGGGGGGGGGGGTCATCATGTGACACACAGCAGCCACAACAGCACTTATGTTTTATTTACTTTTTTCCTTTTTATTTGAAACATTCCCAAACGCATGAACTATATCATGAAATATCTCGATTCTCACCTTTATAGATTATGTTGATAGTGGGTGATGGTCAAAGTACGGTGGCCGGGAAGTGCAAAACAACATTACAAAGTGTGAAACACTTTTACAAAGCTCGAGACAAATTTACATTTTGGAAAACATTTTTACCAATCATAAAACACAATCACATGGGAAAAACACTTTTACCAAGGACGAAACAAATTTACATTTTAGAAAACAAATTAACATTTTAGAAAACAAATTAACAAGACGCAAAACACTTTTACAAGTCCCGAAACAAATTTACAATGACAGATTCTTCACGGAAAGGGAATGTACCACACACCGGAAGTGACGCGGTGAAAGGTGTTGTTGTTGGTGAGCGCGGTAAATTCGTGTTGTGGTTGTGGAGTAAATGGCGTAAATAAAGTTTATGGTGACCGAACATGGACTGCGTCCGAGGGATGTTTTGCCCGTTTTGTGGCAAACACATGAGCAGCTTAATTTTTTTAAGCTTTACGTGTGGTCGGTGTTTGGAGTTTCTAAAGGACGCGGACCAGACGGAAACATCAGACATACTGCATCAGTGTGCTCAATATTTTAACGAGTCACTGGTACGCTGTAATCGTGGACATGATGTCAAGTCTACACGGTGTAAACATCAGCTTGAGGACTCTTAAAAGCAACCTGATCTCACAGGATTCCGTGTAATGACCACGGACTCTTAACCCCTAAATCTGTGGTGGCATCACGGAATCGCCGAAAACCCCGTGATGGGCTCACAGAAGAGATATCAGTGTAAGTCAGTAACAGGCATCAGCCGTGCTCCACGTACGGATCCATTACACGGAATTCTGTGAGACCAGGTTGCAAATTATATATTGGGTCGTAACATTGCCATTATTGCATATATGTTGGGGTGTGATTTTTCAATGTAAACATCTTATTTATATTACATTATTTACACATTTATGAGCACGTAACCCAACCCCTGCCCCTAAACCTACCATTTGTAAATAAAACACAAGATATAACAGACAGACACAACTACCGTCATAATTTATTCAAAAAGTATTAATAGTCCAAGTCTTCCGAGGCAAAACGATTGACGCGATCGCCGTCTCCGGCCGCTATGTGTTGCAGTCGGTGCGTAAATTCAAAAGATGCCGCCAGAAGCTTTACATCAGCTTTAGTTGTGAAATACCATTGGCTCTTGCGTGTCTCGTGATCGATTGCGTCATGCTGTTGTGACAGGTTATTGGCTCTTGTATGTCTCGTGACCGATTGCGTCGTGCTACGGCCCAGGAGTATCTAGCACCGCGTCACTTCCGGTGTGTGGTACATTCCCTTTCCGTGAAGAATCTGTCATTGTAAATTTGTTTCGGGACTTGTAAAAGTGTTTTGCGTCTTGTTAATTTGTTTTCTAAAATGTTAATTTGTTTTCTAAAATGTAAATTTGTTTCCTCCTTGGTAAAAGTGTTTTTCCCATGTAATTGTGTTTTATGATTGGTAAAAATGTTTTCCAAAATGTAAATTTGTCTCGAGCTTTGTAAAAGTGTTTCACACTTTGTAATGTTGTTTTGCACTTCCCGGCCACCGTATCAAAGTAACCTAATAATGTAATCTATTAACTATGCATAAAAACCTGTCTGTTTAAGGGTGCCATGTCATTTTTAATACGACTGACTTTATATTTAATGTGAATTTAACATTGAAAGTTAATTTGAATAAAAACATTGTAAGTTAGTCTACTAATCATAACACTTTCATTGTAACGTTACAGAAAGAGAGCAAAGAACATTTTCACTGACAGTCTAGAGTTCAAGCACTCTCAAAAAATCCCATTAAAATCACTGAAGCTGTTTACACTGAAATTAATATCTTACAGATTCATACACACATTTGCACTTTGTTGTTTCTGAGAGAACTCGCCAGAAAGAGTGAAGAAAACACCGGCATATTAGCGATGACTCATCTGAACGCCTCTGATTGGCCATTGCATTCATAAGCTCAACAGCATTGTGTGTGATTGGTTATAATGCGCAGTGCTGTAAAAACACTTCTGTCTCTGGCTCAGCGCTAGCCAGCGAACAGATTTTAATTTAGCAGGTGATGATATGAAGCACTGAACATTCTAATCACAACGGTGTGATTGTATCAAATATAAAAAAATATTAATCTGCAGGGGCACGTGCTTCAATGGGCATGACGCCTCTGCTGGCAATATAATGAAGCAGACACAGCACAACTGCAGTTCAGTGATCCAGTGAATCTGCACTTCTACTACACGGTGCTGCAGTAATGCTGTATTGTGCAATATGTAGCCAATTCTGTAGTTATAACACTATTGTAAGTACAATAAGCAAAAGCTGTGGACCTGTCACATACTGCTCAGACACACAGGTTAAGGATCCTAGTGCAGTCCTTTATTAGGATAATCAAGAATCAAAAATCCAAAAAACAGGCAAGAAGTCGCAACACAGCGCAGTCAGTCCAAACAATAACAACGAGGCAGAAAACAGAGGCAAACATGATAATCCAAAGAATCAGACAAGAGAAAAAACAAACCGTGAACAGGAACCTAGAATGGCACTCACAACTGCAGTGACAATCAGCAAGACTTGGCAAAGAATTCTTCTTCTTCTTCTAATGTTTACTGGTGGTTGGCAGACTACCTTATTAGTGCATTACCACCACCATCTGTACTGGATTGTGGAGCATCGATATATGTATATGTAGGTATATCATACTAAACTAAATAATAATCATAAAAATAAATAAATAGATATAATTATATTCTTATATAGTTTCCTGTATCTTTGATATTTTAACAAAGCAAATCTAATATTTTATTCCTTTGTAGCTTGCTTAATATATCTTCTAACGTCATGCTTCCACCTTCTTCCAGTACTGTAGCTTCTAGAATTTTTTGTTCATTGTTATATGCTCTACAATGCAACAGTACATGTTCTACAGTTTTAAAAATCCCACAATGCATGCATAATCCATTCGGATGTTTCTTGATTCTATTTAGATTTCCATTTAATGCAGTATGTCCTATTTTAATTCTTGTGATTAATGATTTTTCCCGTCTTCTTAATCCCATGTCATTGTTACATATTCCTACTTCCCTTTCAATTCTATATAGATTTTGTCCAGTCTTCTCTTTCTCCCAAAGTATCTGCCATGCATTTATAAGAGCTTTCCTAATTATTATTTTTGCTTCTGCCTTACTAATGTTTATGTCAATTCTTATCTGATTCAAGTTCAAATAATTCTTAGCATGCATATCTGCCTTCTCATTTCCTTCAACTCCAACATGTGCTGGAACCCAAATAAATGAAATAAAAGTGTGCTGATTTTTCATTCTATATATACACTGCAGTATTTCAGTATAAGATAATTATATTATTATATAAGTATAAGATCTTGTCTGCAGTTAGACTGACCTGATTGAATGCTCTTTAATGCCGCCAATGAATCTGAACATATTACTGCTTTTTTAATTCTATTTACCTCTACCCATTGGAGAGCCATAACAATAGCTACCAACTCTGCTGTAAATACCGATAAGAAATCCAAGGTTCTTTTCTTAATAACTATTTCATATTGTGGAATAACTACTGCTATTCCTGTTTTCATAGTTTATGGATCTTTTGAACCATCTGTGAATATCTGTCTCATGTCGTAATATTTCTGATCCATATATTTGTTAACACTTATTTTTATTGGGTCACAATCCTGTTTCTTCACTTCATCTATTAAATAAAGATCTACTATAGGCATTACAAACATCCAAGGTGGAAATGCTGACATGTGTACTGTATTACTGAATTTTATATTTTTTACATCAATCGATTCCACTATTTCCTCCATTTCCTGTCTAATATTCTTAATATTACTTTTTCCATATTCCCAACTTTTAAAAAAAAATATTGCCTTAGTAGGGTGTTCATTGTTGTGCCCCATCAAAGATGCCCAATATACCATTTTCAGTTGTTTACGTCTTATTTCCAACACATTTCTCCCATTTCAACTTGCATGGAAGCTCTAGGGGGAGTTTTAAATGCCCCACAACATAATCTCAAAGCCTGTGTCTGTATTGCATCTATTGTTTTTTAGTAGAGACTTACTAGCCGAACCATAAATCATACTTCCATAATCTATTACTGACCAAATGATAGCCATATATATATATTCCTATGAGAACTACTCACACCCCAATCACTTCCTGCTAGACATCTCATAACATTCAGTGCCTTTTTGCACTTGGTCAGCAGTTTTTCTACATGTGTATTAAAATTAATATTGAGTCCAACCACAATCCAAAAAATGGTCCCACTTTATATTAGGTGGCCTTAACTACTATGTACTTACATTTAAATTAATCATTTGGTACAATGCACTTATTGTGTACATACATGTTTTTACATTGTACTTATATTTTTAAAAATACCTCTATGTAATTACATCTGTAATTAATTTCTGTAATTACATTTATAATTACACTGTTGACCCATCCCTTACACCTTAACCCACCCTTAAACCGACCCAGACCACCAAACCTGTCCCTAACTTTACCCGTATCCCTCCTCAATACCAGCAAGTGTTTTGCAATACAATATGAACACAATAAGTACATTGTACTTACTTTTTTTATGCAAGTACATAGTAGTTAAGGCCACCTAATATAAAGTGGGACCCTAAAAATTTTACCACTGACACCTGTTCCAGATGCTGTCCATATAGTGATAAATTAATATTAACATTTCTCTTTTTTGTAAAACAAATTATTTTGTTTTGGCTATTGATATTCGAAAACCCCATTTCTGCATATATATATATACTTTTAGCTTCTTTCATTTTGGTTCGATGACAGATCCTCTCGCCTCTATTCCCGGCCTGGTTTTACTACGAGTCTGAAGCAGCCACATTTGGGCGGTTTTCTACTCCGAGGAGAGAATTCATCAAATGGTAAATTTATATTTGTTTTTGAAAGCATTGAGTGCTTTGAAACGGTAATAATGGGACTGTTAAACATTTACGTGCTAACAATTTTGTTTTTGTGACGCATAACACCGTGTTGAAGTGTCGTGTCGAGTCAAGTCTTTCTGCAGACGGAGCTGGTGTAAAGTGAAACATGTACCAGTCATTTAATTGGCGTTATCTAATGCAAAACTGTGAAATTAGAGCGCGTTTAAAAACTTAAATCCGTCAGTGTTTCAATTTCCTTCAGTGCCCATGGGCAGAGCATGCTTGAAACCAGTCTTTATCAATTCATAAACATTTCCAGATGTACAAAGTTAAGTTTTAATTTAGAAAGATATGTCTGAATCTATCTGTATTTTCTTTTCACATTATAAACAATAAATTAATAGTAAGATAAATTCGAAACGTGTTAATTTATTCTAATGTAGCACACTGTTCATTTTAAGATGCCTTATTACTCATGTTACTCATTAAAATTATATAAATGTGTTTAATGATCAGATTAAATAAATACTTAAATTGTTTCAGGAATGCCTCCATGTGAATATTGCAGAAGGTTTTGTGTCTATTAACTTTAACAGTCGTTTAATTGACCCTAGAATTAAGGATGTAATTAAAAATAAGTTTATGATTTTACACCTGTATTATAGACAGCTCTCAGCATACTCAGAATTAGGGGTAATCACAATTATTTTACCATATTTACAGTCCTAATGTAAATTAAATTACTGAAATAAGTGTTTTTTATTTTTATTATTCTTTTTCAACAGAATTGGCCCAGACTTCTGCAGTGTCAAGTGAAGGACGCTCCTCTCATAAGATTGCAGACTGGGAGTCTGATGACACTGAGCGAGAGTGATGGAGTGAGCAAAATGATGAAGATGAAGCCAGAATTGTGAGTCTGTGTCATTTGTATGTTATTCTGTGTACAGTAAAAAATTTAAACACACAAACGAATATGAAAATTAAAAATTTAGCTGGGCAGCCACACAATATCTGCTTATGCTCACACCTGGAATTTACTAATTATTAATTTAAGACATCAAAACACATAAAGCCCAAAAATGAAAACTTGTCGTCATTTCTCACTCTCTGTCATTCCAAACCTGCAAGACTTTCACTCACTTTCAAAACACAAATGAAGATATTTTAAATGAAACCTGAGAGATTTCTGTCCTTCCATCGACAGTCTACACAACTACCACTTCAAGAAGTTCATAAAGAAATCATAAAAGTAATCCAAATGGATCGAGCGGTTTAGTCACAATTTTCTGAAGAGACTCGATCGCTTTATACAATGAACAGATTGAATTTTTATTTTTTTTTCACATTGATCAGGGATCATAAACAGAAAATTTGGACTAAACCACATGATACGTATGGATTAGATCTCTTCATGAAGTTTATGAATTATCAAAATGGTAGTTGCGTGGACTGTCAATCAAGGGACAGAAATCTTATATTCTATTAAAATATCTTCCGTTGTGTTTTAAAGATAACGAAAGTCTTGGTTGAGTAAACGATGGAGTTTTCATTTCTGAACTAACCCTGTAATAAAAGAATGTGGCCATATGCGTCTTGTGCTTGTTCTTGTGCATCACCCAAGAAGCATGCTAATGCCAGGTGTGAACAGAGCCACTGTGTGACTACACAATCAGTTTAGCAGAATGGTTCCTGAGAGAGATATTGTCATTATTTTATTTTTTATTTTTTTTCCAAGAAGCCAAGTTCCTGGCTTTTCCCAAGACCGTCAAGGACGCGATTGACCTTGCAATCAGCTGTAAAGGAGGATGAAACCGATGTCTAAGGTTAGACTATATTTCAGAATAAGATTATCTATATTCATTTATTATCTATATTCTGTGTTCAAGCATTTTTTGCTGAAGTTGTCATATCTGTTATTTAGAACGGGACAGCGATATTGCATCAATTTGTCTCCTTCATTTGATTCCACCATCGCCACAAGGCTGCGAGGAACCTGGAGAAATGTCCTCCTATCAAGCTGAAAAATATCTTCAAAATGGTACATTTCTGTCACTATTGTCTGCCTCAAAATTTTTACAGATGTGTTGTATATGAAAGACTAATAAAAAATAAAATCAATTGGAGAGCAGACCTTAATTGTTATTTTTGTCTTTGATCTGCAGGCACTAATAAAAACACCTTGATTGCATAGAAGAGACCACACAGCCATACCTGCTCACTGATGGGACAACGAGGGACATCATTCATGGATGCTACACAACTGTCAACAAGTATCTTGCTGCAATCTTGTTCAAATCTACCCGTCATATTTGTTAATGTCTAGGTAAATTTGATGATTTTATGTGTTTTATTAACTATGTTATGTTTCCATGCAACACTTAATGAATGTGACTGACTAATTAACCTCTACACATCTGGTATATGCTTTAAAGTTGCCACCTTGCCCATTTGTTAAATAAACGTTGGAATTTGTACATCTGTCTGAAGACTCTTGATTTTATGTCTAATCTTGTACATTAACACCATACAATAGCATTTTTATTTTTGCACTGAAAAGAATACTTTATTATTAACACTTCAAGGATTAAAACAACACCAGGGGTGTTAAATATCCCAGAGTGTAAAATTTGAACAACAATTGCAAGTGTAACAATTCACACTCGGAGTGTAATTTTTCTACACTATGAGGTGCTATATTAACACTAAAAATTCAACACTATGAATGGTGTACTTTTAACACTAGACAGATTGGGACCATATATGATCTTTAGTAGTGTTAAAATTGACACTTTAAGTGTTAAACTGACACTGCGTTTTTTACTGTGTTGTCTTTATAAAATAGGTAAACATGAATCGGGAAAGTGTGACAAATGTGGAGAATTAGAAACAGTGATGCATATTCTTTTTGAGTGTTCTGCATATGAAAGGGAGAGATTTCAATTAAAACAAGTATTAGGATGGTTGGAAGTTGATAATATTTCTTTAAAAGTATTGTTAGGAAACGGGCCAAGGCAATCATGAGTACTTGAAATACTATTTAAATACTTGAAAAACACAGGAAACATAGATAGAATCTAGGTTTTTTGTTGTTGTTGTTGTTGTTGTTTTTACTTTTTAGAAGATAGATCAGTAGGTGGCGGTAATGCAGCTTTTTGTGGGTTTGCCAAACCGCCATAAAACACCAGAAGAAGAAGAACACACCGCTGCTAATCCTGCCCCCATGAGAGATTTGTGCCAGAATGGCGAACGAAAACTTTAGAAGTGTAAATGAAAACTCTGGAAGTGCATTTGTAAGTACAGATCAGCGAATGAAAGAGGAGAAAACAGTCGCAAAACCTGCAGTATATTAAAAATGAAGTCAAAGATTTTGCCTGTAATTTTTTTTTTTTTAGTTTCAGACATTTTATTCAGTTTCAATTTATATTTTGTATGTATGTATGTATGTAAGTATAAATAAATAAATACTAAGTTTTTTAAAAACAACAACAACAAAATTAAAAAATATATATATTTTTGTATTTCAGAGAAGAATGCCATATATTTTCATAAGTTTCTTGAAAAATTACATTAATTTTAATTGGCACAAATCTGATTCCATACTTGTAGTAACACACTCTCCTCTATGCGCACTAGACACTATTCACACACACTGCTGTGTACATAATCCCACAAAAGAATATATGTGTTTACATGCTGTAAGGTCTGTTTTGGTTCTGTTTCATGTCTTTTATTTTGAAGTTTAGTTATGGTTCCTGTTTGTGTCATGCTTCCCTTGCCCTCATGTCTCCTTAGGTTTGTTTGAGATGAGCAAAATCTGCGCAGAACTGATCACCGGTGATCACCGCGAGGTGCATGCTGGTTATAAAAGTGTCCCAGTTACGTCCACCTTGCTCTGATGTCATGCTGACGTGTGCCAAAAAACTCTCGCGACTGACTGACGACAGCTGAATGCTCATTGGTTCAGACAACCGTGATTCTGCGTTTTCTTCTAAAATGTTTTATTTTTTAAATCTGATTTCATGCTATTATGTATTTAAATTGTGCATGAATATTCCCAAACACTATGACAGTGCAATCTCTGTGTGAGATGTGTGATTGTTGTCATATTTTCTATAAAAATCTAAAATACATGTTTGAATTAAAATAAAAATGGATGATAAATATGCCTTTCGTATGGAATTAAATAGCAAGCACTTTGAGTGTCTTGTTCATCAGATTTGTATTCATATAAAAGCAACAGAACTGAAATTATATCATGTTTATCAGCAGCACAGCACATGAGTGAGAATAAGGCGATATCTGCCTTTGATCTCGTTGGTATCTGTTCCACTTCGAGAGCTCAGAACTGTCCGGCTTGACTGCGCTTATTTCACTCCTCCCCTCACTGCAGCCGGCTACTCTCACCTACATTTCAGGCGAGGCGCGTCTCAAACAAGCCTCTTGCTATTGGTTCCCTTGTTCAATGTGTCATGTTCTGATTGGTTGTCATAAGACATGTGTCTTGTCCCCATTGGTTGGTTCTTGTCATGTGGTCCACTTTGTTTGTTATAAGTAGCCATGCCGTTGCCTTGTTCCTTGTCGTGTATTGTGTGTATTTATCCTGCTGTCGGTGAGTGTTTAGTCATAGTCATAGTCATAGTCATAGTCATAGTCATAGTCATAGTCATAGTCATAGTCATAGTCATAGTCATAGTCATAGTCAAGTCTTTGTTTGTTTGTATATTGGATTGCACTTTGTTTAAATAAATCTGCACTTGAATTCTCACTGCGCTCGCCTCAGTGGACTATCATTACACATGCACTACAAAAATCATCTTTCACTGTTCCCCAGCCAGCCGCTTCACTTATGATGTTTCTCTTTGCACATGTACAGTATTTATGTGAAGCATTCGTATAGTTTGTATTTTTTAGTTTATGTATAGGTAACCATTTATATATAGTATATCTATAGTCACAATCTGTCAGTAGGTTAGGTGTGTATAGGTTTTTACTTCATTGTTGTATGTCTGTATTTATGTAGCACTGTGGTTCCACTGTATGTACCCACATGTAGCAGAATGACTAAGCTCAACTTGACTTGACTTGCTAATTGACTATATTCTTTTGAACTTTGTGATTTAATTGACTGACCCTAGGACTAGATTAGACTATTATACTTATTGTTTACCTTTGCTCCAGTGAGTCGATCCTCATCTTCTGATTCTGGTCCAAATGAATCCCCCGTAGTTAGCGTTGTTCCCCAGTTGTCGCCATACATCAGTCAAATACTTGTGAGACAGCGTTACACTGCACACAGTTACAGTTTATTATATATTCAGTTTATATAAAGGTCTATTTTGTGTGAATATTTACAGATGAGCCGCGCCTGGCTGTGAATATCAATTTGTGTGAACAACCCATCAGTCTGTGCCACCTAGAGTTTCATGACAGAACTTTGCAGAACTCAATGTCAAACGCAGAAATGTTCATTCATGCGTTCATGACCTCAAGGTTAGATTATTGTAATTCTTCATTGGGTGGCTGGTTGCATTATTGTCCTTCACTTTCACTGCAATCTCAAAACTCTGGCAATTTGATAATACCTAGAATATCAAAATCAACTGCGGGTGGCAGATCATTTTTTAGCGCCTAGGATCAACCTAGGATTGTCCAGGAGGCAGACACACTCTGTCAGTTTAAATCTAGATTAAAGACCCATGTCTTTAACCTGGCATACACATTACATTTACATTTATGCGTTTAGAATATTGGATTTTATCCAAAGCGACTTGCATTCAAAGTGCATTCAGGCTATACATTTTTAAATCAGTATGTGTGTTCCTTGGGAATTGAACCCACAACCTTTTGTACTGCTAACACAATGCTCTACCACTGAACGCCACATAATACATTAACACATTTCTATTATTCAGTTCTGTTAAAGAATTGTTAGGCTGCATTAATTAGGTCAACCAGAACCGGGAACACTTCACATGACACCCGATGTGCTAGCTACATCATTAGAAAAATGGTATCTATGCTAACATTAGTCTGTTTCTTTCTTATTCCGAGATCACCGTAGCCACCCGATCCAGTCTGTTTCCAGCCCAGATGGTCACTGCAGACACCCAGATCCAGTCCGTATCCATATCAGATGTGGATCAGCACCTAGAGATGACCTCTACAGCCCTGAACGTCAGCGGAGACCAGGACACCTAGATGAGCCCCAGAGACAGCTCCCCAGTGAAGACTTTGACGACCATCGGCACAAGACCACAGGAACCAGATGAGTCCTCTACAATCTGACTTTGCTGCGGTTGGAGTTGAACTGCTGGTTTCATCTGGGCAGAAGAGAACTTGCCTCCTGACTGAGCCTGGTTTCTCCATTCTGTCACCGATGGAGTTTTGGTTCCTTGCCGCTGTCGCCTTTGGCTTGCTTAGTTGTGACACTTGACTGATTGCACAGACACTATTGGAAGAGAGCTGAACTAGATGATGACATCACTGAATCATCAATGAACTGACTTTTACTGAAAAATTAACTATTATTGTCCTCTTGCATTATTGACAAACTATTTTCCTGTTTGACGCTGTAAAGCTGCTTTGACAATCTGTATTGTATATAAATAAAGGTGACTTGACTTTATAGTGTTTGTTTCTTTTATCTATTTATTTATTTATTTATTACTTATTTCTCTCTATTGGTGTCTTAAAAAGCTGCTAACAATATTTTGTTGTTCTGTATCACTGAGTGTACACAATGACAAAGATATAAATTCATTCATTACGAGAAAACTAAAAAGTACAACGATAAGGACTCCCCCCTTCTGGTCAAGTGTGTAATACATCTGATTCACATACGAACACAACAGATCCAGGCATTTGACATCACTGTCAGCATCACTGCTGAACGTTCTGACAGTGATGCTTCAAACCAAACTGAACAACCTCCCTTATTGCAAACAGTGAGTCAGTTATCAGTGTTTTTTTTTTTTTTGTATGTTTGTTTGTTTTTTGTATCCTTTCACTAATTATTTGTCACTAACCTGAAGATAAGGAGGTTTTCTACTGTAGTTTGCTCAAGAAAAAAAAAATAAAGTTAGAAATGTCATTTATTGTATTTATTTTAATTAAACAAGAATTTTAATTTAGAGAAAGATAACAATCTAATGGAAATAACAAAGACGAAAAAAAATAATAATAATAAAACACATCAGAGACATCAACGGGTATAGATAAAATATAGAGTTCAAGATTAAACACATTAACATCCACAGATGCAAAAAAAATCTTTTGTTATAGCTACCATCTAGTACGCCCCAAATTTACTGATATTAATTTATTATAACAGTTCATAAACTAACAGATTGGACTGGAGTGGTTTGCCTTTTAAATAAACACTAAAACAGCTTGATACTATGATTAAATGAAATTTCTCTTCTTCAGATGTACAGTAAGTCACCTGCATTACTTTCTAATTTTAACCAGTCTTATTTATTTTCATTGATTCATCTCTTGTCTTCTCCGCCTTTCACAACGAGGAAAAGTTTTGTCAGGCCAGCTTTAAGGTAACTCAGAGCATCTTTATTTGCTTCCTCAGCTTTAGCGTTTCTCATCATTTCTTCAAGCTCTCGGACCCAGTTTTCTTTCCCAGCCTCCTTCAATCTGGGGATGAAGAAGTCGAGATGCTGAAGAGTGAAGGCAGAGTCTGGCTTTAATGCGATCTGAGACAGATGCTTGATGTTCTTGTAAGCATTGAACAGAAGAATTGACTTTTGATCCTCAAGCTCCTGCAGGTCTTTGTCAAGATCATCCATTACAACAGAAAACCTCTTGGTTTTAGCATTTTCGTATCCCTTTTTTAATTCATCTGATTGCATCACAGCGTTCGAGGTGCTGATGATGTATTTCTTGTTCTCTTTGACATGTTTGCTGTGATGACACTTCCCAGTGCACACAGTGCAGTAGCCTTTCTTCATGACTTCACATTTGCTGGGATCAGAAACCCACCAGCAGTCAAACTCATGACAGTTTTCCTTACAGACGGTGCAGGTCGTCGCCTTCCTGTTCTTCCATGAAGCACTTTCAATGGGCACCTTCGCTTTGATTGTCTTTTTGACTCTAAAGCTAAAGTTTGTGCGCCTGTCAATCTTTTCCTTGTTTAGTTTCATTGCCTCCTGAATCTGAATTTTTTCAGATTTCTTGGACTCTTTCTCTTCAACTCGCAGCTGTAAGTTGCAGATTATTGCTTCTAATTGAATGCGCTCAATGAGGACATCTGAAGTCAACTCTAAACTTCTTCTGTTCTTTTCATCCAGAGACTGAAGAAATAGCTTAATCTCTGCCATGCAGTTTTCCCAGGCATCTCTTTGAGCACGAAGGTAACGGCTCTCATTGTTTTGTGCTTCAGCCTGCCGATTGTTGAATAAGAAATAAACAGGTTGGCCACTTTTGTCTCTTCTGCAGGGGATTTTAGCTTTATTGATGGCACTGAGGACGTTTTTGGGTGCCATACCATCAGAGTGTGTGATTAAAAACACAATGTTGTTCATAATGTCTTTTCCAAACAAAGACAGAATTGAACTGATAATGTAATGCTGTCTGTCTGAGAGACGATTCTTAGATGCTTGAATCACGAAACACACGGCATCAACTTCACGAACTCCAGCACTGCTCTGAAACAGAGTGGCTAAATTTGCAGCAACTTCCAGATCTTTTTCCAGTCCTCTAGTGTCTCCGTAGCCTGGAGTATCAATGATGGTGAGAGATGTGGGACTTTCTACAGAATAGACCTCATACATGGTTATTTCAGATGTTTGTGATTCTGATTGACCTTTGGCTTCTTCTTCTGTGATTTCATACCATATTTCTTCCTCAAACTTCACTCCCAGTAAGTAGTTGACCATGGTATTGATGAGAGTCGTCTTGCCAGCTCCAGTCTCTCCAACCAGCAGAACAATTTTGTTTTGTTTACTGGTGTCCTTTTTCCCATAAGTCCATTTTCTGACTTTCCCACTTTCATCAAACACTCTTCTCTTTGTGTCTAGACGAAATCGTTTCGGAGGACCTTGATGAATTAGAGTCAGTTTGCTGGGTGAAAGTCTGTAAAATATGGAGGCAATGTTTCTCAGAATATTCATGTAGCAAGAATTTAAGACTATTAGTTGCAGTCAGTATACAGCCATTCTTCTACATAGATTTTCAAAATGTGATTTAGGAACACAATCCAAATTGATATCCGTTTTTACTTTGAGGTGAGTGGTCTTCTCTTGGCCTGCATGTTACTTTTAAAAATGGTATGGATGCCAGTTTTTTCTAGCAGTTAAGCCCAGTTAAGTTTTGATGTGAATGATTAGTCTATGTGAAAACTTATATGTAAATTTTGTCTCAGATGTAGTTAACTTTCCACGTTCAGCTCCATCTCACACACAGTTAAGCACATAAACCAGCCAAATAATACTCTTTTTACCATGAGCTTTAGACAGAGAGAACACAAATCTGCAAGGACACAAAAATCGATATGCACGTGGATGGTGTGTATGGACATCAGTGGACTGTGCTGATAACGAAAATTACATCAAACAGACTATCTGCGAACTGGAGCAGAACATGGACAAAAGAGGTGTAGTTTTACCTTCAGATGGTTGAGAGATAATTAATTTTTTAATTATTTTTAAAAAGTGTTTATACCACAGTCTAATTATACCAAGTTCTGTAAAGCCTTCCTACTCAATTCTATCGCGGTGCGTATGCACACATTCAGGAGCATTATACACGTCTACTCAACACTGCACGTCACTCTCTCTAATTAATAAATAAAAATAGTTACTGAATTGCTACATTTAGTGCTTGCCTGTCCAGCAGGAGGTACAGGCAGTCGCCTAGGGCCCCCGGCTTATGGGTACCTAACCCCACGGCTGTGAGGTTGTCAGTTGAATTTCTAGGTGTGTTCTACCTGAAGCGGCACTACTGATCAATCAGTGTTTGATATCAAAGTACCGCGAGAGATCTAGAGAGCAGACAGCTCTGCATTCACTCTCGCTATACTTTGATGTCATGCATCAATTGATCTCCGCAGCGGTGCTTCAAGTAGAACACAACAGGGCTGTACAGTGCGACATACAGTATATGTCAAACCTACTATGAAAACATCAGTCTGTGCGATGCATAAATTTGCCACAGTAGCACGCATGCATGGGTTTGAGGCTGTTTACAAACCTGTTGTCATTTAATGACATTTTTGCCCCAAATTCATTTCATAACATCACTCGAGAGTGATGAAGGCTGTCGATTAGCATGTCCTTATAAATAGACTTTATTCATATAAAAATAAAAGACATGGCTTGAAGAACAGAGATAAAACATTTGGTCTCAATCATACGTTTATTGTCTTCATGTTTCATCAGTTAAAAAGTATCTTTTATATGCATTTTATTGTTACAGTGATAGTGTATGCCTTTGTCCATGTTAGGGATTTCCTTGAACATCATGTGATTTTTGACTTCTACAAGTTTCAGTTATGGATTTACTGTGTGAGGGTGCCCTCTGGCTACCAGTATGAATGAAACATTACATTACATGTGTGCACTCACTAATGCTCACAACACCTTATTTTGGGTAAAAATAGGAAAAATACTTCTTGCTAAGTTTTTCTCCAGTGTACAGGAGTTTTTTTTTCTCTCTCAGTGAATCCATAAGATTTCCTGACAATAGTTAAAAAATTACTTTTAAAGATTGTTAATCATCATAATTTATAATAAATCCTTAGACCTTTCTAAACAATTACAGTTATAGGCCTCCTGTATGTTAACCCTTGTGCAGCAATAAAAAAAAAGTTACACATAGGGCCATAGTGGACAAAAATGTCCATGTTAAAAAATGGTCATGAAAATTTGAAGCTTGGGAGCACAGACTTCAGTTTGGTCTCGTTTTAAAGAAGACCCATGGCAGGTTATTGTTGAAGTAAAAAAAAAGTTCAATAAGTGAAACCAAAAAAAAAAGTTATACAGGTTTAAGTTTATGAAAATGATTTATGAACAATATTTTATATAGTACATATATTTTATGAAATATGTTGAACTCTAAACTTGCTAGAAAATCAAAGCCATTAATCTAAACAAGTTGTGTTCCAAATTTGGGGTTGATATCTCAAAAAATGAGTTTTCAATAAAATTTTGTTTGGGCGCAGTACCACATTTAGATGTCAGCAGAACTCCGCTGGTGCACACAGTGGTTGGATTTGTGATTTGCAGTAGAGTTTTTCTCTATTAAATATTACAATAACACCAAAGCACACACACAGTTTTTTTTATGACACATACAAACCACACTCCGACATCCATACCAACACACTCACCCACTTATAGCTGCATTATTTATCCAATTGGCTCCATAATATGCAGAAAACAGGAATAATGCGAGTATTTGCTTAATAGACCCTTTTCTAGACCAAACCTGAAAAAATGGCACCATCTGGTAAAAGATAGTCAAAAAATTAAACTTTGAAGCCTTGCCAACAGAATGAAAGCCTATTTAAAAAAAATTGCATCATTTTACAGTTAAACGGCACTGCGATTAAAAATTGCAGTTTTAATGGGTTTCAATGGGGACATTTTTGTCCAAAAGGTCCTGAGAGGAAGTATTTTTTGTACCTAGAGCAAAACAGATTTATTAAAGGAAATGGTGGTGAAATAATAAAATTCCAATAAAAATACACACCTGTGCCAAAATTTACGCAGCTGCCAATAACACAGTCAAAATGATAAAAAAAAAACTAAAAAAAAAACTGAAAAGGACAAAAATGTCCAAAAGGTCGCACAAGGGTTAAGTTCTCACTGCAGTTTTCTGTAAAATATGTTGATAATAATTATTATGAATAATTATTTTGTTTAATGTTTTTATTTAGTATTAACATCAGAATTATTAGTAATTATATTTATATATATAAAAACTATATTTTTGGTCAAATTGTGCAGCCCTATAAACAGGCACAACAAGCTTGGTGTTCTTTATCATTTTTGGCAAATAAAGAAAAAGTTCAGATTTTGGAATTCACTGTATATTGCCTCTCAGAATAATCTCTCATAACGTCATGAAGTCTTGTTACACATCGATGCTATTTTTAATGCATTTGAAATGAAAGAATGATAGAGAGTGTGGATTCTAACTTAAACCCTTCTGATTGGTCACTGCATTCAAGAAATCAACAGATATGTCTGATTGGCTACTTTGCTCAACGGTGCAATAACGCGTTGTAAATAGAAACCTTTGGTGCTCCACAGAGCACGAACACAAATACGCAATGGAGTGATCACCAAATCTATTTCTATTTCAATCAGAATAGCCTGCATTTCTAATAATTTATGCATAAGTGTATGTTTATTATGTTTATTCTCTGTTTATTTTATTACGTTTTTGTGTATAATTCATTTATATTTTATTTAATTTGTTTCATGTATATCTTTTTACGTTCATTTTTCAAGCTTACCTGCTTATTTTTTCAAATCTGTTTAATTTTTTTTATGATTATTTTTTTATACATATGTTGAATATGTTACACAAGACATTTAGGCTTAAATATTGAAATTGTTGTTTTATGTGCTATCTCCACTCGTCAAATTGCTATGACAGTTTTTACACTAGTGGGGCTCTATGATCTTGCCTAGGGCCCCACAACCCTATGGACTGACACTGTCTACATTATATTCAGGGGCGCCGCTATGGTTTCTGGGCCCTCTGAACAGCATATTGATTCAGGCCCCCTGCGATTGCGTTCCGGGCCCTCTCTCCCTCTTCAGGTCCTAACCTCCCCCCCCCCCCCCCCATTACAGCGCCCCTGATTATATTTCTCAGCAACAAGGCTTTAACTCACTACATTTAAACTGATTGACTATTAGTAGACAGACACTGAGCACACACACACTCACTCACTATCTCTCTCTCTCTCTCTCTCTCGATAATTCACTCAAATAAATGCAGTCTTCCCTTGCTAGTGTGCACTACTCAATTTTAATGCATGGAGGCATGTGTCATGTGGTTACTGCCACCATGCCGTGCATTAAAATCGAGTAGTGCACTGTGCACACCTAGCCATGGATTTTCATCCTGTAGAAAGCACATAAATTTCAACTCACCTGGAACTCATGGTTATCGCTGGACTGAATGTGTTCCCACAGAAGACCTTCACTGTCACTCTCCAGTCTGCTTACAACAAAACAGCTCATGTAAGTATGTAAATAAATAAATAAATACTATATTTATTTACTTTTGCTATTAAATGAAAATATAAACTAATATTCTCACACACCAGCCCTTTGTCGAGTGTCTGTAGAACAAAAAGCTTTACCGAACATATAATTATTTGACAAGCCTAACTGGCTGAAGTCCCTCTTAACCAAATGTGCTTCCAATGTAATTTAGAATCTAAACAGTCTGAATAAAATGATGGGAACAACACTTTCATTTTTGTGTCTTGTCATAAATGTGTGCGCTTCATCTCATCTAGTCATTTATTCAGCAGTATCTGGCTGATCTTTTAACACCTTACACGCCAAATCGCAATTTGCAATCTTCTCAGTGTGGTTTCTTAGCTGTTCCCAAAAAACTGCTTCATTCCAGGGGTGACGGCCTTCTCATCTTACGCTCACAAAACTGTGGAATTCTCTCCCAGCTGACATTAGGGATGCAAACTCATTAGATATTTTTAAAACTTCTCTTAAAACATTTTTTTTTCAGGATACATTTTACTTGATTAGTTTTCTACCGTGTTGTTTTTTGTTATCTGCCTTTCCCTATCTATCTGTACAAGTTATGTCTTGATGACATTAGGGGTCAAACTTGGGAGCCCCAATCACCTCTGACTTTAAGAGAAAATGCCAATGAAAATGATCATAACTAGTTACCTAGGTGGGTACTACTTTCTGGCGCTGCATAATATCATTGCGCCTGCTGCACTCATGGTATGAAAGCAAAGTTCCTTGATTATTACGCCAGAATGAGAGTATAGTTCCTAGCTATATCGGCCTAGAAAATCACAACTTTTCATTTTCCGTCAGTCTTAGTGCACGATGTAACTACAGAAAAGCCAAGTTTTAAATAGGAAAAATATTGAAACTCTTTGGTCATTTTTGAGCGAGATGCTAACGGTCTAATCAGATTCAATTATCTATGTTAAGCTACGCTAAAAGTGCTATCGCCAGACCCGGAGATCAGCTGAATGGATTCGAAAACGGTAAAACTCAACTGTTTAACTCTTGGGGAGTTGGAAAATGAGCCTATTTTCAAAAAAAGTGTAGTGTTCCTTTAAAGCCATCAATGACCATTTATAAGTATAGTAATAATAATAGTAATAATTTTTCTCTCAAACAGCCATAAGATCAGATATCAGATCAGATGAATGTGTAATATGACACATTTGCTTTGAACTATTTTTATTGTAATATCAGTTTGATTATTTTGATGGTACCCTTTAGACAGCTATTAAGTAACTCTGCAAATACATGTTAACTAGCAGTCATTAGTGTATTAGTAGTATGTCTGCTAAATATATGCTAACACTTTATTTTGATGATTCCCCAAAAGACAAACTGACTATAAGTAACTTTGCAAGTACGTCAACATTCTACTGACCTTAACCTTAACCTAAGCCTACTAATACTCTAATGAGAGTTAGTTGACATGTAGTTGCAAAGTTGCTTATAGTCAATAGACTAAGGGGATCATCAAAATAAAATGTAATGTAACATATAAACATTGCATTTTTTTTTTTTTTTCAGTTGAAATTATTAACTATCTCACATCAAAATTAATATTAGCCTCACAGGGAACACTCAAATAACACTCCACACCTAACCATTTACAAGATGTACTGCAGTAAGATACTGTGCAGATCTGAAATAATGTCAAGATATATAGTCCATTATAAATGTAAAAGTAGATTTAATATGTTATAAACAATCATAATCTAAAAAGTTATACCCACAAATGCGTAAGCATTATAATGTATTATAATTGTTGTTATGGTTATTTATAAGACAATATAACATATTATAAGGTTTTTTATAATGCATTATGCATTCATTATAATGCCTTAAGAATACCCTTATAATGTATTATAAATATGGGTTTCATAGAAAGTGTTACCAAAACACTATATAAAACTGTGTTCTCCATTATGAATTAGTTTTTTCTTGCTTATGATTAAATTATTATTATTTAATTTTGTGAGTATTTAGTTAGTTAATAAATCAGAAAATCTGACCTGATCCAAACATGGATCTCAGTAATACCAAATGTGACCTTGGACCACAAAACCAGTCATAAGGGTAAATTTTTCAAAAATAAATAAGCTTTTCATTGATGTGTGGTTAGGACCGGACAATATTTGGCCAAGATACAACTATTTGAAAATCTGGAATCTGAGGGTGCAAAAAAATCTAAATATTGAGTAAATCGCCTTTAAAGTTGTCCAAATGAAGTTCTTAGCTATGCATATTACTAATCAAAAATGAAGTTTTGATAAATTTACGATGGGAAATTTACAATATATCTTCATGGAACATGATCTTTACTTAATATCCTAATGATTTTTGGCATAAAAGAAAAGTGGATAATTACAATGTATTTTTGGCTATTGCTGCAAATATACCTGTGCTACTTATGACTGGTTTTGTGGTCCAGGGTCACAAATAAGTAATACTCAGTAATACGCCTCAAATGTTGGACCCAGCATATATCTCAAGGTGAAACCTCAGACCCTAATTTGAAAACCCCCGTAATAAACACACATTTGATCTAAGATTATGAAACTGATTTTTAGTTTGATCAAATTATATGAGAATAACATGTATTTTATTATTATTATTATTATTATTATTATTATTATTATACTTGTTACATCCTTAAAAAATGCATAAAAGTTCCCTTACCTTGAGAAGTTTCTTTGCATGAAGTTCTTGTGTTGATATTCACTGATGTCCTCATGTCATTTATATATCCTGCTGTATTGCTGAGGGTGGAGACAAGGGGAAGACATACTGCACATACATGAATAACCACATATTTTGCTGCCATTGAAATGAGAATTCATGTTGTTCAATTTCTTCCACTTTTAATTTTCCTTACATAAGAACAATTGACAATATGTTAATGTTAATGGAACATCTGGCACTGTACCAAGACAAGACAACTTCTACTCCTCAACAAAAAGTTATAAATCAGTTCCAGACAGAGACAGGAGAAGAGCAAAATGATTTTATCAAATAGCCTTCATAGAACACAATATAGTGTAAAAAAAAAAAAAAGAAAAGATAATTGAAAATTCCTGCTTTACAGCCTGTGATGCTGAAAATGTTGAGAAGGAAATATTCCTTACTGCTGTGAAGACAACAGCACACAACATGACATCAAACAATAACAGAAAATGTAATGAAATAATATATGTCAAATGAATATTAGGAAATTAGTAAATATAGAGAGAGGACACACACACACACACACACACACACACACACACAGTCTTTGAAGGATAGTATAAGATTAGATATACTCTGTCTCTCAGTTGACTCTGTTGACTTTTGACTTCCTGGAATAACACCAAACTGCTCAAACATGTATGAACATGACAAATGTTTTCACACAGGCAACTTAATCAGTCTATAGTTAACTATAACTTGCTGCTCCTTACTGCAACAAACTTAAATGAGGGAAAAAAATTATGAGACCACTGCTGTCTCTAACCTAGACAACTTAGTTAATAATATAACAAATTTATATATATATATATTTATATATATATATATATATATATATATATATATAAATAAGTTAACGCTAACATAAACATCAGGGAGTGTTATTACACTTTGTATTGTAAAGGGGCTATATGTAACAGATTTCATGTGTTAATCACTTTCTTATTGCCAGTGTGTAAGAAGCTTGTATTGAAACTTAACTAAAAAGAAAAAAAAAACTTCCCAGAGTTCCTAGGTTGTCTATGAAAGCCTGTAAACTGTTTTTTATGTGAAGGAATGTGACGGGAAAATCAAAAGGATGTTTATGCATGCTCCCGAGAGCCTCTCTTTTGTTCTGACACATAAAAATAATGTTAATATCTTCAACAGTAACTTTAGAGGAGGATAATAACACATCTTTTATATTTTAACGGAAAATATTTCATATTTAATGCATTAATGCGTATAGTACACAAAAATGGAACTTGTAACATAATTGTGTTACCTAAACCTTAAATAGAATTACCTCATTAATTTGAGATTGCTCATGCAGGAGCTTTTTTGATTCTGCAATCATGTCCTTGTATCATGTTTCTCCCAATGCTAATATATTATCTACAATGTTCATCAAGTGTAGGAAACTGTACCTTCCTGTGAGTGTTTTAAATGCACAGCTTAGAGCTTTCATTATCCAGAACCCTTGATTGGCATCTAGCACCGAAAAGATTTTGGCATTTGCATGTTTGCTAAGACCTCTTCTGCAATGAGTAGTGGGTAGTGTTCACATTTAATTCCCTTGTTTAGATCCCATGGGTCAAGTCATATGCAGATGTTATCCTGGCACAGAAGTATCAAATTTTACAGTATGCCACACACCCTCTGCCTGTTTTAAACTTAAAGATGTATAACTGGTTTTTAATACAAGCAGTCTTTCTTGTTTGCAACAAAAAGGGCCTCACCACCCACCCACACACACACACACACACACAATCCCAAAGCGAACAAAGGCTGTAATTAATTATCCCTTTGTGTTTTTCACATGTGGTTCTTAGAGCACTAATTCACTAGTTTGAGGCAATAACAACATCATAAGTGCTTCTCAATATCATGATTGATGCTTAAAATATTTTATTCTTTTGTATTGATAATTCAGACAGTCAGTATTGTGTTTGTGGTTAGTAATTCATGTTAATAGTTGATTACCAATGCAATTACCAAATTTAAAAAAGTATGTAATGTTGGAAAAAGCTTATTTGTTTGGAAGCTCACTCATTTGCATGATCAAGTCAAGTCACCTTTACATAGTGTGACGGATCGGTGGCCCTCCCCCTCATCATCATCACCACCCCGTCCCTTATTCGCCGCCCTTCACCAGGCTCCCGACGGGAGTGGGTGGATGAGAGGAGGGGCGTGGGATCAACGTGGGCTGGCGGCGTGTGATGAGGCACAGCTGGACTAAATGAAGCCTCATCACCGCCGCCGTTAAATGCCGAGCGCGCCTCTCCTCGGGAGACCGGTCTCTTCCCCCGTGCATGCACGCTGGTGTCCTCGTGGGTCCAGGAAGGGTGCGTTGAGAGACGTCGCGCCACCGGAGTTGTGAGAATCAGGATCCAGAGTCTGGGAGAAAAGCCGCACCCGTATTATGGCCGTCGGACCAGAGATGTCGGGCCCTCCGAAGTCCCGCCAATGCCCGTAAGAGGCAGAAGAGGAAGAGCCGCCGCTCAGGAGAAGCCGCCGCCCCTCGTGCCGCGGGAGCGTGTGCGGCCACCGGACTCCGCCCCTTCCCTGGACCCCGATTTCCCCTTTTGGAACACTGCCTTTCCTCACCAGCCCCGCAGCACAACGAGGACACCAGATCCCCCCTATTTTCATGGACACTTCTTCCCCCTGGACACTTTATTTTTCCCTTCCCTTTAATAAAAAACCTCTCCGAGGCCTGACGCCACACCCACTGTGTCTGTCGTTGGCTCCTCCCATCACAATAGGTAGATCTTTATACAATACAGATTGTGTCAAATAACTGGCCCAAGTCTCAGCCAAGTTAATTACCCATAACTGGCCCTGAATTGGGCCAGTTATGGCCCATGTGTGGCCCTTGTTAAGGTTATGTGGTAATGTGTTTGTTATTATGTTCCTGTATTCTACTAATCTTCATTAAAGAAGCATATTTGTAACCGTCGCCTCCTTGCACTCCTTGAAGGACCACTACACGTAACACATATCATAGGCTACTATAAAATCATATATACTAGACTATATGACTACAAAATCATAGTTGGGTTTTCCCAAACTATAATTCCTGACTACAATGTTTGAAATCGTGTAAAACATTTTTAATATGAGGGGCAATTCATTGTATTTAAATTTCTTACGGCGCGATGATGTTTTCATGTTCTATATAAAACAATAAAAGTAATATGATTGTACACTGTAACATGATGAATGCTACGAGTCTAAGTATGTTTAGTACATGTTTATTATTAATAGCCTACTCTGTTCAGAAATAGATTTTAATAACGTGCTAAACAATAATTAGTTTCTCAGATATAAGATTTCATGATATTCTATGTTAAACAAGCTCCTTTTCTACTGATTATGTTATTTTCTTCTTGAATCCATGGAAAGAAGTAGAAAGACTTAAATAACACGTAAATATCAGGAATGACTCAAAGTCTGTTCACATCTCTGTGGTTAGATCAGTGTGCACAATAATGTGTCTTTGACCTTCATTATGTATGTTTTGATTATACTGTGTTGTAAATAAAATACAAATAATTAAAAAAACTCTTTTTTCAATCTCCTCACATTCTCTCTTACCTGCCTCACAGTCACAGTCACACTGATGGCCCATTAGGGGCCATTAGGAGAGGGCCCTTTGTCTCTCGGGTGAGACTCACTTAATATTCATGTCCATTGCCACTCCCTCGCATATAGACCCTCGATCACAAAACATGTCTTCAAAATTTTAAATCAATATATTGTTTTCTGTGAATGAGTAAGCGGAATGATTTTCACATAATTTTGAAGTAAATATTCTAGCCTACAAGACTGATTACTCAAAAGCCTTGTTCAGGACTAAGAGCATCTCAAGGGCTTGAGATGTTTTGACATGCCCTGATATTTGTGCTTATTTCATCTGTAATTCTTTTAGTAACGTTACATTTTCCTGTCTCATATTAAATAGACATTTAGTAATCGTCTTTAACCCTCTGGGGTCCGAGGTCATTTTGGGGCCCTTGAGATGTTTTGACATGCCCTGATATTTGTGCTTTTTTCAGCTACTTAAAACATACTACTGACCAACATGTAATTTTTTTTGTATTCAGCACAAACTGTGCTACAATAATCTGTGACCAAGATGGATGTACATGTTTGCATTTTTTAGAAAAAAAATATTATGCGTGGTTAGTAAGTTTTGGGAAAAAAAATGTAGCTGAAATAAGGCCTTAAAACCCACAGTAAATAGTTCTGAATAAGACTTTTGAGTAATCAGTCTTGTAGGCTAGAATATTTACTTGAAAATTATGTGAAAATCATTCTGCTTACTCATTCACAGAAAACAATATATTGATTTAAATTTTTCAAGACAGGTTTTGTGATCGAAAGTTATGTGCGAGGGAGTGGCAATGGCCATGAATATTAAGTGAGTCTCACCTGAGAGACAAAGGACCCTCCCCTAATGGCCCATCAGTGTGACTGTGACTTTGAGGCAGGTAAGAGAGAATGTGAGGAGATTGAAAAAAGAGTTTTTTAAATGGTTTGGATTTTATTTACAACACATTATAATCAAAACATACATAATGAAGGTCAAAAACACATTATTGTGCACACTGATCTAACCACAGAGATGTGAACAGACTTTGAGTCATTCCTGATATTTACGTGTTATTTAAGTCTTTCTACTTCTTTCCATGGATTCAAGAAGAAAATAACATAATCAGTAGAAAAGGAGCTTGTTTAACATAGAATATCATGAAATCTTATATCTGAGAAACTAATTATTGTTTAGCACGTTATTAAAATCTATTTCTGAACAGAGTAGGCTATTAATAATAAACATGTACTAAACATACTTAGACTCGTAGCATTCATCATGTTACAGTGTACAATCATATTACTTTTATTGTTTTATATAGAACATGAAAACATCATCGCGCCGTAAGAAATTTAAATACAATGAATTGCCCCTCATATTAAAAATGTTTTACACGATTTCAAACATTGTAGTCAGGAATTATAGTTTGGGAAAAACCCAACTATGATTTTGTAGTCATATAGTCTAGTATGTATGATTTTATAGTAGCCTATTCTGTAGCCACAGACTCAGGCATGCATTGTACTATAAAAGGATGTACTTTGTTCTATAAAAAAGGATATTTTATATCTGAGAAACTTATTATTATTGTTTAGCACACTATTAAAATCTATTTGTGAACAGAGTATTAGTAATAAACATGGTCTAAACATTCTTAGATGCGTAGCATTCATCATGTTGTAGTTTAGGAACAACCCAACTAGTAAATCTGTTCAAGTTTATGTCACAATAAAACGTTAACTAATGCAAAAAAGTAGGGGTGTCCCCGACTAAGGATTTTCATAGTCGAATCAGAATTTTCGAATCATGCCGATAGTCGACTGATAGTCGAATCATATATTTGGGGGCGGGGCAAAATACATTACCAAGAGTCAAGTCAGACATTCGACAGTCATTATAACGTTATATATATGATCGTAGTTATAACGTTCTGCATTTCTGTTTTGAGCTGCGCGCGCTGAAGAAGACCAGTAGAATGAAGCAGATGATAGCAGGTTTTTAATCAATGGGATTTAACTTATCTCACATAGAATATACTTCGTTATTTATATAACATAACATTAATATTACCATTATAGGCTATCTGCACAAAATGCCCCGAATGCACATGAACGCGTCTGCACGGCTCTGAATGAACTCCTCTTGTGGACGCGTTCTTCACACAATAACCTGCAGAAACACAACTAAACACTAAAAAAAAAATCACAGCGTTTCATTATAACAGTGTTCTCATTATAATGCTATGTACAGTATATGACAGTGCCAGTCATAGTTATTAATATTCTGCATTGTTGTCCTGCTCGCACCGCGCGCTGAACAGATTATCACTGTACTACACAGCGCTTTACTAGCGTAACTCAACCAAAGGCATCTTATACGAGATAAATAATATACTTATATATCCTACCTGATCGAGAGAGAAAAAACTAAGTTTTTCACTCTGCCTGTGTCAGTTTGAGTCTGGTTAAAGATTTAAATCCCTGCCGCCAAGAATGCTCCTCTGTCGGTGACGGATTAGAAAGCAAAACTTTAATCTATAGGGGAAATTGGATTTATTCACGCACTTTAAAATATTTATTTATAGCTTCTTTCTTTTAAGATTCTTATTTACAGCATTATCATAATAGGCTGTATATTAACTTATTGGGAGAAAACCAGTAGTTCGATGTGAAATCAGACACTGAGCACCCCCATATAGCCTAAATGGTATGATCATAACACCCCGCAAATATTCGACTGTGAGATTGGGAGTCGAATCAGGCTCCTCGAATCGAAGCATTGAATCGTTGACGATTCGGGGACACCCCTACAAAAAAGAAATATTACTTACTCAGATTGATCTCCTTTACTAGATGAAATCGTGTTCTTCTTTCAAGGGAAATCCTGCCTTTACTCAGTGCGTTTTCTTCCAAAAACGAACAGTAGCCGCAATGAAGGATCTCCTCGCTCTTTGTTTATGTTGGGCATTTTCACGTGCGCACATCCCACGTGGATATTTACATATGAATGGTGTGAGCTGCGCGGGGGCGTGATTTCATTAGAGATAATGAGTTAGACGGGAAAGACTGAACATCGTGTTGGTTTCATATGGATTACTTCATCACAGAATGTTTGTTTTCGATAAGACTTGCTACACTTCAAGGTATCTATAGATATGACTCCCATGTCTGTGTGCTGAGTATTTGCTGAGTTACAGTTCGTTTTAGTGACGCATTTCTAAAAGCAGTTCGCGGAGATGGAGAAGACAGAGAGCGCACCCTGTTTGTTTTCTTATTTTTCCAAAAGCACAAAGTTGTGTTGTTACACAAATAGTGTACACAAATAAAAGTAGACACTTAACAGTTTCTATTGATGTATAACACTTATTTGTGTGACCAAAATCAACAGAGTATTTTTAGTGTCTTTTGCACTGATCTTAAAAAACCGAGTTGGTATCGCCGGTGATACAGCCGACCCCAGAGAGTAAATAAGATTTCTCAGATCACCTGTGTTTCCTGCATCTCTGTCAGCAGCTCCCATTACACATTTTCTTGTAACTTCTCCTGTTTTAGGTTTTTTTTTTTCTAACTCTCCTGAAATCACAGTACAATTTATCAATATTTGTTTGCAATGAATGTTCAAAACGTGTATGAAATAGTTTCAGCCCATTAGTTCATGTAAGTGATGTCACCGATTGACCCCACAGTGCAGACTTTTAGGTTAAATTAATTAACTTATAGTGACTTCCATTTATCTATTGACAAAGTAACAGTAAGAGCAAGCAACAGCACGCACATCGATCTCAAATGGGTGCTCGACTAAAAAACAAGTAGAAGCATACTTGTTTTTTAGTCTCACCTGGAGGTAATCAAAGGTACATTTGCAAAACTATCAAAGCTGCTCATCTACACATAAAAGGTGCTTAAAAGCTCAAACGTTCATTAATAAGAGCTCAGTTAGCTTACCTCTAATTGTTAGCCTCTATAGCTAGTTAACGGTTGTGATGCTAACGGTCTTTTTGAAGATACTAAACCATTCCTGAAAAGTAAAGATTCAGCAGAAACGTGTCAATAACATGTAAGAAAGTGTCAAGAACGGTTGTATGTATTATTTGTGTAACTTTAGGGACTAAACTTACCTGAAAGCCGTGAAAACAGCAGAGAGACAGCCTTTTGCTACTTGTCAGCTGAGTGAGTTGATGCCCTGTTACCATGGTAACCGCCTCCGCTCCAGTTTAAATGTGATTTTAATGTTCAACATGCGCGCTCATTGGCCCTATCCACACGAACGCGGTTATTTTCAAAACAGCAGCTTTTTCTATGCGGTTTGGCCATTCGTCCTAACGCAAACGCTGCACCAGGTCACTGAAACCAAACATTTTGAAAACTCCTGCTAGGGTGAAGATTTTCAAAAATTCCGGTTGCAGTGTTATCGTGTCGACAGAATATAATTTCACATGTAAACACAATTAAACACACAATATGAGCTTTATGTTATGTATTTTAAAAATATATTTTCAAAATGTATTTCAATATATGAACAGTGTTTCACATATATGTGAATATATTACCTTTCTGTATGGGAAAACATTGGGATTTTAGTCAAAAATATTTGAAATGGATTTTAAATGTGGGTCAAGATCGGCAATACTTATGTGGCCCACATATCTACATTTGACATCTGGCCCATGTCTTGTGTGCCGTCTTAAACCTGGTACCACCTCTGCCAAACCCGGGCCATATTTGGCCTATATGCTGTATGCCAGTGCCGGATGAATGGCAAATGAATATATATATATATAAAACAACAGAATATACTATTCTATAATATACTATATAATATCATATGAGGCATGAATATAATTTCGCATACAAGTAAACACATAATAACACACAACATGAGCTTTATGTTATGTATTTTAAAAATATATTTAACAGTGTTTCACATATATGTGAATGTATTACCTTTCTGTATGGAAAAACATTGGTATTTTAGTCAAAAATATTTTAAATGGTTTTAAATGTGGGTCAAGACAGGCAATACTTATGTGTTCCACATATCTACATTTGACATCTGGCCCATGTCTTGTGTGCCATCTTAAACCTAGTACCATCTCTGCCAAACCCGGGCCATGTTTGGCCCACATGCTGTATCCCAGTGCCAGATGAATGCCAGCTGTGCCAGATGCATGCCAAATCTGGGCCAAATTTGTTTGCTGACTGGGTATGTTCATTAACAGAAACATTTAGCTATGATTTAATGGAGATAAATAATTTTTATGGGCATCATATGTTTGTTTCACTAATGAAAAAAGTTAGAGGGAAAGTCTCTAGATTCATTTGGATTGTAAAACAGCCTCATCTTAATGATTTGTCTTTGTTGCAATGGTAGCCAGAGGCCTGTGGGCGTATTACAGAAAGATCTTATCTTTAGAATCCTATCTTACCTGTTATGTAACCAGGGCAATTTCAGTTAGGACCTCATTTGGGACGAAAGCTATTGAAAAACAACATTTCCTAAGTGCATTATCTGTAAGAAAAGGGTATTACAGAAGGATCCTAACTAAACAAAAAATCATAAAAAACTGTTTTAACTTTAGGATAACCCAACTAGTGTTTTATTTAGGATAACCCAACTTTAGGATAACCCAACTACTTCAAGCCTTTTTGAAATCCAACTGTAAAAAAACACATTACATTAGCCCTTTATACAAGATGAAGAGAAACAACGTTTGATGGTAGAGAGACTTTGGGAGGAGCCAAATAATGTTCAAATTCTTTATTGTCATTATGCTATATGTGGAGACATACAAATGTCATGCCTCACAGGACCACAGTGCTACATATAGACACAAATAAATAGTACAGTATATATAGTAATGCACCAATTGTGACCAACATTACAGGGGCCAACCCCTTATGAAAATTTACCATGGTTTTACTACAAATTTAACCAAAAATATAGCTGCAAGCAGCAATTACGGGCCAAGCACTACAGAAGCAAGCAACAGACCAACTGCAGAAGTGAGTAACTGATGCCATTGTAGGATGTTTTTAGTCAAAATGGCTGAAAAATCATATCTAAACCTATAGCAATATGATTTATTGGCTTATCACGTTTGACCAATAGGTGGCGCTGTTATCAAATCGATGTGGAGTGTTCTGTGTGAGGTGATAATGGCACACACAAAGTTTGCTGTCAATATGCCAAAGCACTGCAGAGATACAGCCTCAAGTGTCATTTTGGCATCATGCTTCAAATTCGTTGCTGTGGTATGCGAAAATGGTTTTGTCTATCGACACGAAATCCATAACTTTTCAGCATGGTCTGAAGATGATATGATTCGATTTTGGTGAAAATCGGACAAACGGTTGAGGAGGAGTTCGAAAAAGTAAGTTTTTATCCTAAACCAAAATGGCGGCTATGACATAATTGATATGTATGTTGTCCACAGAATAATTTGATACCAGTTTCATTACAATAGGCTAATAGAGTCAAAAGTTATCGGCATTTTTGGAAATTTCATTATTAATAATTAATGAATGGTTTATTACTCTTGACCAATAGGTGGTGCTGTTACCAAACAGATGTAGCGTGGTCAGTGTGAGGTGACAATGTCACATACAAAATTTGGTGTGAACCTGTCAAAGTTTCGCTGAGATACAGCCTCAGATGCAGTTTGCCATATTTGCAGCAAATTTGTTGATGTGCTAAACGACAACTGTTTCGTCTATCGACACGAAATCCATAACTTTTAGCCAGCATGATCTGAAGATGATCCGAGTCAAATTTGGTGAAAATCAGACTAACGGTCTAGGAGGAGTTCGAAAAAGTAGGTTTTCAACATGAATCAAAATGGCGGACAGGAAGTTCAGCCAATTATGGCAAAATTGGTATCGATGTTCTCGGCATGAACCAAGGAATCTATCAACATCAGTTTGATTACAATAGGCTAATGTAGAACCTGGTCGAGAAAGAACGCACACACATGTTTAACTTAAGAAACTAATCTAACTTCATCCGCTCGTAAAATGAGCAAATGACCAACTTGCGTCCGGCCATACTCCCTTTACCACCCGAGAGACTCGTAAAACATGATAAGGTGAGGATGAACGGCCCGCGCTGCATCTGTTCGGAGTTAAAAACGGATAATTACTCTTTTGGAGACGCTCCAGAACCAGAGTGTTCGCGATACTGCGAGACCACTTGCCATAAAGTACCTTCCGATAAACAAAATTTGACTGACTTACGATCGTCTCAGCAAAGACGATCACCAGAGACATACGCAACGTGATACTCCTCATGACCTCAGAACCTCAGCTCTGGTCTCCTGCATTCCAGGAGGAAGCCGCCTCTTTTCTCTTACAACAAAAGGGACTTGTTCCAACATTGCATGTACAAAGGATCTTCCAGAAAGGACTTCTGCTATTAAAACCAATATACTCAAGAGACGATATTTGTATATGAATGTGGTATTTTATGTTTCATATATCTGACTGTAGTTATCAGAACTGAAGATATTTTTAATCTATGACTTAACCATTTAGTAGGTAAAATTATAGGTGTTCAGTATAAGTACCTCATGTTTGATATTGATGTAAGCCTTATTTTTATGCCAATAAGATGAAAAGGATGAATGTTGACTTTTAGCATCATAAGGTATGAGTATAACACTTTATAGAAATCTGCTAGGATATTTGGGCTCATGTGACATATTTATGAGCAGATAATGTATGCACGAAAAGAAGTCGTGTTGGGCGGGGCTCCGCCCTACAGAGACAATGTGATTGGGTCAGACAGTGAAAAGGATGGACTTAATGCTGTCCGATAAAAACAGATACCCCAACTTTGAGTTAGTTGAAGTTGGAAGCAGAGCTCAGAAAAAGATGAAAACACAAAGATAACGGTTGGAAACAACTGTTGGAAACCTGCAAGGAAACTTGGCTGAAAGTCTGGGCGTTGCCCTCCTGATCCTGCTGCGAAACATCTGGCTGATCATCTCAAAGACTTCAACACTGTCAACTTCAGACCAAAACTTGCAAAGAACTTCAAAGCCTTGCCATTCGCGCGCTGCCAAGAAGCCACGAATCGTAGAGAGGATTCCCGAGTGACGTCACGCAACAACGACACGGGGATTCCCTCAAGAATTAGGAGCCTTCAACTCAACCTTCAACTCACAGCAAGTAAAACAAACAGATCTCTTATTCGCTGAAGCTGAATTGAATTGAATGAATCGTTAAAAGATAACAATAACTGAGTCTTCTGTTTGTGACGTCCCCCAAGGTCGTCGCGATTCTTGGGAAAAGAGAATAGCATAACTTTCAAACTGCTTTGATCTTGCCATATGTGTGTATGTGTGTGTATGTGTGTTGTTTGTATTATACCCTAGAATAGTAAATAAACTCTCGATTCATTGTTATTGAATAGTCTGATGCCGTGATTTTCAAATCTTAAATTATTTGCCATAGATCGTGTTACCTGTGCTAAATATTAAATAAAAGGATAAAACCCTTACAAATCCTTACACTAATGTAAAAAAAAAAAGTTATTAGCATTTTTAGAAATTTCATTATAACATTATAACACCCCAAACTTTTTGAGTACCATCAGGGCATGGTGCCGAAGAACCATACCGAGTTTCATAACGATACATCAATGCGTTCGTAAAATATAGCATATTACTACAAAATTCAACATGGCCGACGCCCAAAATGGCTGACATGGGAAAATTTGATATGGTTCGACTCGGCATGATGTGCTGAATCTAAAGAGACTAAAAGTTTGACCTAAAGTGAATCTAAAAGTTTTGTGATTTTTAGCCAAACCATTCACAAGTTATAAGCAAAAATATGCATTTTTCGTATCTCCTGAACACTAGGTGGCACAGCACCGAAACACTGCAGGTAGCCTCAGTTCATGCTTGTAATAAAACACACCAAACCATTGCGGAGATATAGCCTCTGATCCATTTTTGTATTCTTGCTTTTCGACAAATTCGTTAGTGTGTTATTCCAGAATGCTTGGATGAATTGTCTTGAATTCCATAACTTTTTGCCAGCATGGTCTGTAGATGATTTGAGTCAATTTTGGTGAAAATCGGATGAACCGTCTATGACGAGTTCGAAAAAGTAGGTTTTGTGAACAATTGAAAATAGCGAAAAAACGAAACCTTACGATTTTTGAAATTTGGACTTCATTTGACTCGGCTTGAGGATTCAGAGGAAAATAGAATTTTCATTTTGTGGCTTATGGATCAAAAGTTATTAACATAAACATGAGTGAAACTTTGGACAAGTGGTGGCGCTAGTGAGTTTGAGTTAGAGACTCCAAATTTGTTGTGGTTACTATTGACACTATCCTCTATCAGTGTGCCAAATTTGACAACTTTCCCGCAATCGGTTTTATGGGCTGTCGTTGACTTTGCAGCAGAAGAAATGGAAGAAGAATAATAATAATAAGAACGCTAACAGAAACAATAGGTGCCTACGCACCTTCGGTTCTTGGCCCCTAAAAACATGGCTACTATAGTTAAACCGTGGTAACCACAAATTAAGTGTAGATTTGCTACACTAGGGCGACCATACTTCTTTTTCCAGGACATGTCCTGGCCAGGACTTCTAAAATGCCTAAAATGTCTGCATTTTGGCTTTGTTTTCCTTTTGACGTCAGGTGTGTTCGACTTGAAGCGGCGCTGCACAAACCAACATCAAAGTATGACATCAAAGTACCGCGAGAGCGATTCGAAAGCACAAGGAGCGTCTGCTCTCTACAGGTCTCATGGTTCTCTGATGTCATACACTGATCGGTCTGCGCAGCGCCGCTTCAAGTCGAACACACCTACGCTCTCTACAGTCCTCATACATTATGTATATGTGTGTTTGCCACCACTGAGAATTACCGGTCATTATGCAAGTTAAAATCAAATCATTGTTTCTCCATTTTGATTTTATGTTTACCTCAGCAGCCACTTACGTGTAGTTGGTTGCTTCCTAACAGACGTGACAGTTATTGAACTTGATGGAGCGGTTTAAGATTTTCTAACTAGACCATAAGGTTTTGTAAGATAAGATAAGAAGCCTAAATCAACTTAAGATTTCCTTCTCTAGTATAAATTTGTAAAAAATCCTAAATTCAATTATCATATCTTAAGTTCCTCTAATATGCCCCCGTTCTGCAACTGAGTATTAGTTGTGGCTTAGGGCAGTGCATTTCAAAACATGTTCCTGAACACTGCATATTTTCAATGTCTCCCTAATCGAACACACCTGTTTCAACTCATCAGCGCATTACAAGAAAATCCAGAGCATGAAATGGGTGTGTTAGATAAGAGAGACAAAACACTGGCCCTGGGGACTGTTCACAGACAACTTGGCACCAAGTTTTGTGTTGGGTTAGGGTTTTGTTGGATTCATTAAAAATACTGAATAATTGTGTGTATGATTGGATCAACCACTGCAGCTATCAACATAGTTCATAGTTCAACAAAGTTCATAAGAATAAATGACACATAAATTCAGACCTGTGGGATCGTAAGTCACATGTATCAAAAGAAAAAGTGAGCCTAGTGTTTTAGTGTCACATATTACCTAATAACTATTACACATACAACGTCTACACTTAAAAACATATCCAAAGTTTCACATTAATTAAGTTGAGGATGTCATAATTATAAATGGACTATTTGTTTTTGCACATGACTCTAAACACAGAGTTTAACAAATAAATGATGGTTAATAAGTAGTCAATTAGTTGAATGATGTTTGTTTCAGACCATTTTAGTCTGTCCACACCAGTACTTCGACACCAGGGTTTTAGGTATTCACATGTCCTGATCCAGGAAAGCAGCCACCTCTACAATTGTGCATTCATCTTAATGAGTTATACCTTAAGAAAACCAATTTGGAAAAAAAAATGTTTAGCTTAAATATTAGTTTTTACTCAGGTTACAAAGTTGTCAGACTTTCTTGTGTAAATTTTATAGTTAGTCATAACACATTATTTATTAATTTAATTAACCAATAAAATAATTTGTTTAGCATATTATTCAGTTGTTAGCCAACAAATGTAGGTGAACTATTTCATTACTATTGGACAATATACAGAAAGTGAAACAAGCTTGCAGCTGAAGTTTTAGATTGTAGTTTAATCTGAACCTTTTTATTTTCCTGCATGTGTCACAGTAGGCCAACTGTGGTTCTCAACTTCATCACATGGCTGCAAGTACAGATATAAACCATAGTCTGACTATGAAACCAGACCAAACATTTTCCTAGAACCGTAGGACACATTTACACAACAACAATGTTCTAAAAACTGACAACAGCATTGTCAAAACAATCCTTGTTCACATGGATCCATGAAGATGACTAAAAACACTGTATGTCAGGCCAGTAGCTGGCAGTGTCACTTGGCAAACAAACACTACACACCTGCTGACATAGTCTCACGGCTATGCATTTTCACGAATTAGAGTTTACATTGTTTACACAGATGTGATACCATTTTCAAAAACTTTGAAACCGGTTTTCAAATGTTTGCCTTTTCAGGCTAACAAAAATCCATTGTCATGTAAATGAACAGCCAAAACGCATATAAGGTTTTCAGTTATTACTTGAAAATATTATCATGAAACTGATCCCTTAGTGTCAGGAGTCTGGGTCCTGCGTTTCTCCCTCTCACCACCAGAGGTCACTGTCTCCCGGATTCAATTCCCCAAACTCCACTCACCTCATTGTGTCATTTGTCCCAGCTGTTTTCCTGATTGCTTTCCCTATTTAGGCTTCCTGTGTTTTCTGTTTGGTTCTCGTTTGTCTCATATTTGTACCAGGTATGCCTGTGATTTCTGTCCGCACTGTGCCCTGTGTATGTCTTGTTTTCAGTGGTTATGTTTTTTTTTTTTTTAAACAACAATTTTTATTTTCAAGGATTGTCATACAGGTTAAGACAACATTTCAATTTTTCATTATAACGGAATAAAAATAAATGAATAATAAAACATTTACTCAATACAAAAAAAACAAACAAAAAAAAACAAACAAAAAAACACTACCCCTTAGTAAAGAAAAAATAAATAAATACAGCAATAACATACTTGTCTACATATTTTCAATGTCCATTAATTCCACAAAAGAGTCACCATCTAGACTCTCCAAAAAGTCATAGAACACCTTCCAGATGGACCAAAATACATGAAGTTTGTTTTTCAAAAAGTAGGTTATCTTTTCTAAGGCAAGGCATGTGGTCATCCCCTTTATCCATTGAGACACGCCCGGACTTTCTTCTTTTTTCCAAGAGCATGCAATTACACGTTTAGCTTCCAGCAAACAGAGAATTAACAACAATCTTTCATGTTTAGTGATTTTAAAATTCAGAGGACATATATGTAATATACACAACCTGGGATCAAGAGGAATTACTTTATCAATGATTTGACTTATAATATTTTAACCCAAAAACAGTTAACTTTAGTACATTCCCACATACAATGGATTAAAGTTCCCTTTTCTTGTTTACATTTATAACATATATCAGGAATATTCGGGTTAAAGTGATGTATCTTAACTGGGGTGATATATTGTCTACTCAACCATTTATACTGAAGCAGTCTCAAATGAGTACTCATTGTCTGAGTTTGGGCTTTTAAACATGCTATTTGCCACTCTTCCTCAGTTATATCAGCCTGCAGGTCAGATCTCCAAGCTTGAAGTCTGTCATTAAATGATTTTTTAGATTTGGCCACAAACTGTTTATACAACAGAGATACCTGACCTCTACCTTTTAAACAGTTAAGTGTAATATTTTCCAAAGTAGAAAGAGGAGGCTCAACCAAACTTTGGCCTTGTCTTGATTAAAACTACGTAATTGCAAATATTTGAAAAAGTGTTTTTGCGGAATTCCAAACCTTGTCCTAATTTCTTCAAAGGACACAAAGTTTCCTTCATTATAGAGATCAGACACTTTACTAATACCTTGGATTGACCAGATTTTAAAACCTGAATCGGCTCTACCAGGACGAACATTTTCATTACCAAAAATTGGTGAAAAGCGCGAGAGTTGTAGTAATTCATCTAGATGAGCAAGAGCCTCAAACCAAACTGTTATAGTATTCCTGGTATATGGATTTTTAGTATCTTTAATTAACTTCTTAGCATCAGCTGAATATAAATATAAATTCAAAGGAATTGGAATAGAGTGCGCCTCTATAGATACCCAGGACGGAGGATAATCTTTCTCAAAATAAAACATTGCTGCTCTAATTTGAGCTGCCCAGTAGTACCATTTTAAGTTTGGTAGGTTTAACCCCCCTCTGTCATAAGGCAAATACAGCAAAGAGAGCCTGAGACGAGGGCGTTTGTTGTTCCAAATGAAGTTTGTGAAAGTTTTTTTCATTAAGACAAAAAAAGAGGAATGTGGAGGGAGGGGGATGGACTGGAAGAGATATAATAATTTGGGTAAGATTGACATTTTTAGTATATTAACACGGCCAATTAGTGAAATAGGGAGTTTTGTCCATCTGTTCAGCAGACCAGTTATAAAATCTGATATGGTCTTATAATTTGCTGATACAATTTCATTTACAGTTGGTGTAATTTTAATCCCAAGGTAAGTAAAACCTTCTTGTGAGATTGTAAAGGGTGACTGAACTGGGGGGGAAAGCCTTTCTGCTTTATGGAGGAACAGCAGCACAGATTTAGAATTATTAATTTTATATCCTGAGAATTCTCCAAACGTTTCAATCAAATTTAGCAATGCTGGGATAGACTGTTTTAGATTGGAAGAGAATATAATTATATCATCTGCGTATAATGAAATGCGGTGTTCTGAGGAGTCAATTATGATTACGAATTGCCATAGCCAAAGGTTCGATTGCTAAGGTGAAAAGCAAGGGAGAGAGCGGGCAGCCCTGGCGTGTTCCCCTGAAAAGCCTGAAAGGGGTAGATATTGTTCCATTTGTTAATATCTCAGCTGAAGGATTAGCATACAGGATCCGGACCCATTTCATAAACTTATCCCCAAACCCCATTCTTTCCATAGTTTTGAACAGGAACTGCCACTCAATCCTGTCAAATGTTTTTTCGGCGTCTAATGACAGTAGTGCATTATCGCAAATATTGGATATCTCATGTAATATATTTAGTACTCTACAAATATTATGCAAACCTTGTCTCCCCCAAACAAAGCCGTTTTGGTCCATGTGAACCAGCTTGGGCAAATGTATTTCTAATCTCTTTGCTAACATTTTGCAAAGAATCTTTAAGTCATTATTCAGGAGAGAAATTGGTCTATATGAACCACAATCAGTTGGCAGAGAGGGAGGCAAAGCCCCATTATTCAAGGATTCCTGGTACATATCCAAAAGGGGGTAAATCAATTTATGATGGAAAATTTTATATAACTCTATTGGTATGCCATCAGGCCCTGGGGTCTTCCCTCCTTTCATACTGTTAATGGCCTCAAACAGCTCCTCAGATTTTAGGTCATCTTCAAGGGATACCATGAAACCCAAATCTGTGGACTTAAAGTCCAAAGCATCCAAAAAGCTTTTTGTCTCTCTGCGGCACTCTCTGAATACTCAGAGCTGTAAAGAGTCTGATAGTAGTTCCTAAAGACCTCATTTATCTCAGTTTGATCAAATGTTGTCTCACCCTCCTTTATCTGAATGGAATTTATGGCTCTTTCAGTTTGTAACTGCTTAATACGCCAGGCTAGTAACTTACACACTCTCTCCCCACCTTCATAATAAGTCTGTTTTAGTCTCATCAAACTTTTCTTTGCATGTTCTGATGAAAGCTCATTATATTTCATTTTAAATTTGTGCAGTTCCAACAGAAGGTCAGGAGTAATTTTTTTGCATATTTCAGATTCAATTTTCTTTATTTTGCTTTCAAGTTCTACCATTTCTACTTGACAGCGCTTATATTTATAATTTGTATAACTAATCATTCGTCCTCTTATAAAAGCTTTAAATGCTTCCCATCTGACTGAAGCAGATGTTTGATTTGTGTTTATTTCAAAATAAAAATCTATCTGTTTATCAATAAACTCCAAAAAGTCGGGATCTCTCAACCAAGTTATATGTAAGCACCATCTTGGGGATCTGCATAAAAAGTTAGGAAAGTTTAAAATAAATGAAATTGCAGCATGATCTGAGATTAATATGCTATCATACCAGCATTTACTAACTTTGGAGGATAGATCAGTAGACAAAATAAAATAATCTATACGAGAAAATGTTTTATAAGTACTAGAGTAACATGAATAAGTCAAACTATCTGGGTGTCTGTTCCTCCATATATATATTAAATTAAAATCTTGCATATACTGTTTTAACTCTATTCTGGTCTGTACATGAGAGGAGTCTGATTTAGTTGATCTATCTAATTCTGGATATAGAGCACAATTAAAATCTCCCCCTATAACAAAGTATCCTGGCAGTTCCGCTAATATTAAAAATAGATTTCTGTAAAAAATAGGATTATCCACATTGGGCCCATAAACATTCACTAAATTCAGTCTAACAGAAAGGATCTCAGCTTGGATGATTATATACCTCCCTAGTGTGTCCTCAATAGTATTAATTATTTGTAAAGGTATAGATTTATGTATAAGTATAAGAACCCCCCTGGAGTATGAATTAAAGGAGACTGAAAACACTTGTGCTGGCCATCTCTTCCTCACCATAACCACATCCTCTGGAACTAAGTGAGTTTCCAGAAGGAACACTATTTTAGCTTTCATTTGCCTAATTCTATTGAACACTTGTTATAACTTCACAATTTTGTTTAGACCCCTTACATTCCAGGATGTAAATTGAATATCAGATAGGGGAACCTTTATCGAATATACAGTGTATTTCCATTCTTGCTAAAATAACTATAGTATGTATATAGACTATTATTGTGAAGAAAATGTAAAAAAAAAAAAAAAAAACACATAGTAATGGGAAAACACAGCCATACAGAACAGTTGGCCAACAAACGGGTATTTCCCCAAATGAAATACCCTCCTCCCTCCTCCCCTCCCCATTTAAACACTTCCCAAGGTCTTCTCGAGAGAGCCTGATTATGGAACTATGCCGGTCCACCCGCGATCTCTTCACGGTGAGGAACAGAATGTCTGGTGGCTGGATGGGTCCTGCAACATTCAGAAATGTCAACCCAACATCACAAAAAAAAAAAAAAAAAAAAAAGTTTGCTTAGGTTCATGAAACTGACCCCAAAGAGAAATATCTTCCTTCAAGTCTTGCTAAGCATTAATATCCTTCAGGTCTTGCAAAAACCTCTGAGCGTCCGGAGGGTTATCAAACAAGTGGCGCTTTCCCTTGTACAGTATTGTTCAAAATAATAGCAGTACAATGTGACTAACCAGAATAATCAAGGTTTTTAGTATATTTTTTATTGCTACGTGGCAAACAAGTTACCAGTAGGTGCAGTAGATTCTCAGAAAACAAACAAGACCCAGCATTCATGATATGGACCCTCTTAAGGCTGTGCAATTGGGTAATTAGTTGAATTAGTTGAAAGGGGTGTGTTCAAAAAAATAGCAGTGTGGCATTCAATCACTGAGGTCATCAATTTTGTGAAGAAACAGGTGTGAATCAGGTGGCCCCTATTTAAGGATGAAGCCAGCACTTGCTAAACATGCATTTGAAAGCCTGTGGAAAATGGGTCGTTCAAGACATTGTTCAGAAGAACAGCGTACTTTGATTAAAGAGTTGATTGGAAAGGGGAAAACCTATAAAGAGGTGCAAAAACTTATAGGCTGTTCAGCTAAAATGATCTCCAATGCCTTAAAATGGAGAGCAAAACCAGAGAAACGTGGAAGAAAACGGAAGACAACCATCAAAATGGATTGAAGAATAACCAGAATGGCAAAGGCTCAGCCAATGATCACCTCCAGGATGACCAAAGACAGTCTGGAGTTACCTGTAAGTACTGTGACAGTTAGACGACGTCTGTGTGAAGCTAATCTATTTTCAAGAATCCCCCGCAAAGTCCCTCTGTTAAAAAAAAGGCATGTGCAGAAGAGGTTACAATTTGCCAAAGAACACATCAACTGGCCTAAAGAGAAATGGAGGAACATTTTGTGGACTGATGAGAGTAAAATTTTTCTTTTTGGGTCCAAGGGCCACAGGCAGTTTGTGAGACGACCCCCAAACTCTGAATTCAAGCCACAGTACACAGTACACAGTGAAGCATGGTGGTGCAAGCATCATGATATGGGCATGTTTCTCCTACTATGGTGTTAGGCCTATTTATCGCATACCAGGGATCATGGATCAGTTTGCATATGTTAAAATACTTGAAGAGGTCATGTTGCCCTATGCTGAAGAGGACATGCCCTTGAAATGGTTGTTTCAACAAGACAATGACCCCAAACACACTAGTAAACGAGCAAAGTCTTGGTTCCAAACCAACAAAATTAATGTTATGGAGTGGCCAGCCCAATCTCCGGACCTTAATCCAATCGAGAACTTGTGGGGTGATATCAAAAATGCTGTTTCTGAAGCAAAACCAAGAAATGTGAATGAATTGTGGAATGTTGTTAAAGAATCATGGAGTGGAATAACAGCTGAGAGGTGCCAAAAGTTGGTTGACTCCATGCCACACAGATGTGAAGCAGTTTTAAAAAACTCTGGTCATACAACTAAATATTAGTTTAGTGATTCACAGGATTGCTAAATCCTAGAAACAAAAACGTTTGTACAAAATAGTTTTGAGTTCGTACAGTCAAAGGCAGACACTGCTATTTTTTTGAACACATCTCTTTCAACTAATTGCCCAATTGCACAGCCTTAAGAGCGTGCAGATCATGAATGCTGGGTCTTGTTTGTTTTCTGAGAATCTACTGCACCTACTGGTAACTTGTTTGCCACGTAGCAATAAAAAATATACTAAAAACCTTGATTATTCTGGTTAGTCACATACAGTATTGTTCAAAATAATAGCAGTACAATGTCATGCACAAAGTAGCTGGATGCAAGATGCCATAACGCAGTTCGGGGATGTTGAGATCGCGAAGATCCTTCTTCACCGCGTCAAAACGTTTCTGTTTCTTGTGCAGTTCAGCTGACACGTCAGAAAAGAACATAAGCTTTCTTTTGTCCAACATCACTGTGGCTTTTGCTCGAGCTGCTGTCAGAGTACGGACTTTGTCAGCATAATTTAGAAATTTCATTATTACGGCTCTCGGTGGAGAGTCAGAACGATCTTCGGAGAATCTGCCGATTCGGTGAGCTCTCTCAATTACAAGAGGAGCAGGAAAGTGTTCCGGGCCGAGGATCTCAGGAAGTAATTTCTCTAAAAAGGCACACGTATTCTTCCCCTCGATCTTTTCTGGAAGTCCCACTAAACGTCGATTGGACCGACGACTGCGATTTTTCCAGGTCATCAACTTTTAGTGAGAGATTCTATGGCAGTTTTGCGTTCTGCGTTTGCAGCTCTGGGACGTTATCTTCTTGAGTGCCTATTCGATCCGCGGCTTCTGTTACCCGTGTTGTGAGAGCTTTAAGATCGCACTGCACTCCGTTGATCGCCTGAAGCAATCCATCAAATCGCACACCAAAGTCCGATTTCAGTGAGTGGATAGCCTCAAGCATTGCAGACTCCTGGCCAACACCCGACGCTCCTTCCTCGCCACTAGCTTCATTGGATTTAGCATCTGCCTCGACCTCTCCTGGTACAGTCGATTTGACTTGTGTCTGTGTCGTTTTCATTGGTTTTGGTGGCATCTTGAAACATTAAGATGCATCCGAATTTAAAATGGGATCAGTCGGTCAACGTTTGTTGAGTTAAAGTAGATAATTTAAGTCAGTATTTGTTGCGGAGCTCCGATTCGTGTCCACTCAGCACCGCGCCATAACCGGAAGTCCTCAGTGGTTATGTTTGCTCTGGCTTTTTCCCCTTCGGGGTGGTTTCATTTGTGTTTTTGTTTGTTTTGTGATTTATAAATAAAAGAAACACCATTTGCCAGCATTTGAGTCTTCGTCTCTCCCGTCCCATGACACTTAGTTGTAAGTTTTAACATCTGTATTTTTATGTTTCCTTGATTTTGTTTTCTATTGTGTGCGTGTTATGCTTTGGTTTTGGTTAATTTACATGTGATTTCTTACTCTGTCAATTTTGTTTTACTAGCTTTTCTTTAAAACGTTGTGAATAAGAGTTCTCAGATGAATGTCTTTACATAAAAATGGCTAAATAAATAATGTTTGGAGAAAAATCTTATTGGACCATCCCTTTCAATGTTAGATGAGAAAAAGTTTGACACCATGATTGGTGATGGTGATCTATGTCAGCCAATACATCTTTCCAGTGATCGATGGTCGACCAAAACTTCTGATCGGAGCACCGTCATTTTTTTACCAAGCTATATATACTCAAGTTAAGTAAAAGTTAAAGAGGTCAGCTGGCTTGACTCTGAAAGTCTTGACTGAAATTGTAATCAAATGAAGAAAATATTAAGTTTGAGATTACTGAAATTTATTTTAATTTTAACAATTTTTATATACAGACAATCTGATAATCTGAACAAAATAACCATAAGCAAAAAGAAAAGTACAGGAAAGGATTTTCAGGATTAAAAAACGAAATAGTGAACAAATTACTTGTGTTTGCATCATCGTTATCATCCAGTACCCAAAATACTCATTTAAAGTAAGTCATGAAGTATTATTGTTTTTTTTTTAACTCTTCCCCCCACATTGAAGAATTTCAACTTTGCCCACCGAGGAAAAGTTTTGTCAGACCAGCTTTAAGGTAACTCAGAGCATCTTTATTTGCTTCCTCAGCTTCAGCGGTTCTTCTAATTTCTTCAAGCTCTCGGACCCAGTTTTCTTTCCCAGCCTCCTTCACTCTGGGGATGAAGAAGTCGAGATGCTGAAGAGTGAAGGCAGAGTCTGGTTTTAATGCGATCTGAGACAGATTCTTGATGGTCTTGTAAGCATTGAACAGAAGAATTGATTTTTGATCTTCAAGCTCCTGCAGATCTTTGTCAAGCGAATCCATTATAATTGAAAACCTCTTGCATTTTTCTTGAGCTTTTTCAAATTTCTTATTAAAGTCATCAAATTCCATCGTCATAAATGAGGATTTGATGATGTATTTCTTGTTCTCTTTGACATGTTTGCTGTGATGACACTTCCCAGTGCACACAGTGCAGTAGCCTTTCTTCATGACTTCACATTTGCTGGGATCAGAAACCCACCAGCAGTCAAACTCATGACAGTTTTCCTTACAGACGGTGCAGGTCGTCGCCTTCCTGTTCTTCCATGAAGCACTTTCAATGGGCACCTTCTCTTTGATAGTGTTTTTGACTTTAATGGTAAAGTTTTTACAATTTTCAATTTTTTCCTTGTTTTGCTTTATTGCCTCCTGAATCTGAAGTTTTTATACTTTTTTCAGCTCCTTCTCTTGAATTCGCAACTTTAAGTTGCAGATGGCCGCTTCTAATTGAATGCGCTCAATGAGGACATCTGAAGTCATTTCTAAACTTCTTCTGTTCATTTCATTCATAGACAGAAGGAAATGCCTTATGCTGTCCACGCTGGCTTCCCAGGCGTCGCTTTGAGCACGAATGTGACGCTCTTGAGTGTGACGGGCATCAGCCTGCCGATTGTTGAATAAGAAATAAACAGGTTGGCCACTTTTGTCTCTTCTGCAGGGGACTTTAACTTTATTGATGGCACTGAGGACATTTTTGGGTGCCATACCATCAGAATGTGTGATTAAAAACACAATGTTGTTCATAATGTCTTTTCCAAACAAAGACAGAATTGAACTGATAATGTAATGCTGTCTGTCTGAGAGACGATTCTTAGATGCTTGAATCACGAAACACACGGCATCAACTTCACGAACTCCAGCACTGCTCTGAAACAGAGTGGCTAAATTCGCTGCAACTTCCAGATCTTTTTCCAGTCCTCTAGTGTCTCCGTAGCCTGGAGTATCAATGATGGTGAGAGATGTGGGACTTTCTACAGAATAGACCTCATACATGGTTATTTCAGATGTTTGTGATTCTGATTGATCTTTGGCTTCTTCTTCTGTGATTTCATACCATATTTCTTCCTCAAACTTCACCTTCAGTAAGTAGTTGACTATAGTGTTGATAAAAGTTGTCTTGCCAGCTCCAGTCTCTCCAACCAGCAGAACAATTTTGTTTTGTTTACTGGTGTCCTTTTTCCCATAAGTCCATTTTCTGACTTTCCCATTTTCATCAAGGACTTTTCTTTCTGTATGTAGACGGATTCGTTTTGGAGGACCTTCATGAATCAGAATTGATCTGCGTGGTGGAATAATTGGCTGTCTGTAAAATAAGGCGGCAAATATTTCTCAGAAATTTTGTATTAAGTTTACCTAATTAGACCTCAGTGCTGCAATGTAAAAAAAAAAAATCAAGTTGTAAATAAAACAGTTTATTGGACCATGTTTTACAAGAAAATGCAATTTCAATATTTCTACTTAATTATTTCACTTTTAATTCAGTGTTTTACTTGCTGTTTCTTTGTAATTGCTTGTGAAAACTATTTTTTTAAGTGTGGGCCACAGGGCTGCACAGTCACCTCTGAGTAATACAAGAAATGTCCAATGAAAATTGGTGAGAGGAATTTGCATGCCAAGCCATTGATTTTATTCAGAGAATAAGCCTGCCTAGTAGAAGGGGCTGTAGCCTGAACAGTCTCTAATGTAAGTCGTCATGATACCACATTGGCTGCATGATTGAGCTCCCCCAGGATGTGAATGGCATGTAGTGATTTGAGCCACCTCCAGAGGACGAGGCAAATGAGAATGCTGTGACCGAAAATGGGGCACTGCATTGTTCATTGTCAGAAACCAACATTTGTGACCCAGAGATTGAGAAAACTGCTCTTTTGGTGAAAATGTGGTGGAACGAGAGATGTCAATAGTGTGTCCCCTCAGCCCTCCTCCAGGGAGGGAGTGACAGTATCACCACCCCCTGGATAATAGCAGTTCCCTCCATCTCTGGGTCGTGGACTTCCTGGAACACTTAGCAGTGCCCTGAGAAGCAGGCTGTGCCGCCTTCTTGCGGGAGGCTTGACTTTATGGCTGTGTCCAAGGTGTAGCAGATGTTGACACCCAGAGGTCACCCTTGGCATCAAGCTGACAAAGAGGTTCACCTCGGCAGCTTTGCGTCAGAACTACCGTAATACAGGCTTTTCAATGCCATGGCTTGATGTACTTGCAGCTGATGTCAGTTTACAGGCAGTGGATGCACGCTGACATCTTATATACCCATATGTGCAGTGGCTTGGCATGCAAATTGCACTTTCTTGTACTACTCAGAGGTGATTGGGCTCACAACTGAGACCCCATTATGTCAGTAAAAAAGGAACACAAAACTGTACAGCATTCACACTAACAAAGCAATGTATTTTTAAAATGTCACAACATTGTGCAGTCTAAGGCTGTAAAAACCATAGAGCTATACATTCCCAGACATAATAGTATAACCTCTTAGAGGTAAGAATTGTTTCTGTTTTTGTGTATACTTAATATGTACTGTCCCATATGTAGAATTATTACATTAATTCAACTAAATGCTGTGAAAAATCATTCTTTAATAACTATTGCAGATATATTCATACAAGTGCTGATTGAGCATTAGTGATGAACACCTGCTGTTAACAAGAAGAATCACTGAAGGGAAACAAATAACAAGAACAGAATAAACAGAGAAGAGATTAGCAGAAACACATCAACCATAACTAACTTCCAGCCACAACCTTAGATGAAGTCAACTGAAATAAAAGGCATTAAATCTCTCATGATTATTTAATGATTAAGGATGATTAACCAACTCCAAAAACAGCATCAGCTTTACTTGTTACTAATCAGTTTGATTTTCTGTCAGACGTCTACAAAAGTTCTTATTGAGAGCTTTAGCTCTGTAGTCAGTGTTGATGTTTAATTTATGTTTTTGTTACAGACACCATTATAGTAATCTGTTTTTCATTTAGTTGGGCTCTTGACCCTTTTTTAAGGGTCACTAAAAGCACTTGTGCATTGCTAAAGAAATTTATTATTGGTAATTAGCCCAATGCCCAGCCAGGCAAGAATTGCAGCAGAGGGAAGGAAATCAAAAATAGTCACCTTAGTAAGTTAATGTATATAAAAATGTTTTACATTTAACTAACATTTAGTGTAGGCTATTCAACTTGAACCTCAAAATTAATAATCAATAAATTCTTGAGCACCAACAGAAGCCCATACTAGTTCTGTAAGTTCTCTTTAATGTGTGTGTGTGTGTGTGTGTGTGTGTGTGTGTGTGTGTGTGTGTGTGTGTATTTCATTGTTGCAACAACAATTCCATTCTAATTTTAAGTGCCATTATTTAAAAAGATTTTATTGATGCTGTTTCGTAGACGTTTGGTTGTTATGCTTTCAAATAGTATGTCATAGGCTATGTATATTGTTGTGATTTTTTTTTTGTATCATATTTTGAAAAGTGGTTGATGATAATTAAAATGCATCTCCTGCAGGTTCAGATAGTTCCCACACCCATTGTTTTAACTATACACGACTGATTTGATGTTTAATAAAAAACTGTAAAAGAATAATGGATGATATCGTATGAGCTGATATTTTTTTGATTATATCTCATGAATGGAAAATAACACATAACATGATGTTATGTGAGTATTTTGTCTTATTTTATACATATAATAGCCTCATGTCTTTCTAATCAAACCACGGATATTTGAATTTAAAATCCCAGACTTGTGCAATTTTTACTTTTTTGAATTTTCGTGTCCACAGGTAGCTAACAACAGCATCAATTGCATTAAGATTTAAGTATACTTTGGGCTCAAGGGGCAGTTTTTTGCTTTTAAAAATGTGAGACGCAGCACAGTGGAATGGAAAAGAGAACAGTGGTTTTAAAAAAGTAACTCCTTTGAACTTGACACAATGTTTTAAAATGCATCATTATGCGTGATGAGCGCGCACCGTGATAGAATTTCAGAAGAATTTCAACTCACCTGGAATCCATGGTGATCACTGGACTGAAAGTGTCCACCTCACTGAAGCTCTAGCGCTGGAGTGTCTGTCTGAGCAATCAGCTTTGAAGGAAATACTGGTTTATTTAACAAGCCTAACTGGCTGAAGTCCCTCCCAACCAAATGTGCCTTCTGTGTCATCTGAATAGTATGCTATAAAAAGCCAGGAACATTTATGAAAGTATGCTGTCAAAAATGTGCACTTCATCCTAGTTATTTATTTGTTATTATTTGTTGTAGTCATATATAAATCATTATCCTGAAGAATAAATATTCCACTGCATAAAATATGTTTTCATGCTTTTCATTTTTGTGTGTGTGCTTTAAAAATATTTTTGCTGATCATTGAGAAAATTATGATGAAATAATTCACATTTTCAATTAAATTACTGAAGAAGAAGAAAAAAGTAGTATCTACCTTAAATGAGGGGGATACATGAGAGGGAGCCCTGGTCAGTGATTATCCAAGATAATAAATTAAAGAATAAATGTACAATACATATAATAATATTAACACTTATTATATTCCACTCTGGGCCAGATTTACTAAGCGGGGTAAATTAGCGTGAGAGCGCAATTCCAAAAAAGTGCTAATGAGAGTGAAAATTTCTGCGGGTGATTTACTGACAATGCGCATTTAAAGAACACAGGTGCAGGCAGATCATCTCCATAATGACCAACACAATCTACCAAGAGCAGCGCAAATTAGCGTTTGCATTAAGACATGACACACTATGCACTTATGCACTATGCACTCAACCGTGTAGTGTATGAATTATAGTATCCCAAATGGATCACTAACGTTTTTTTGCTAACCAGAAATTCAAACCGTTCCCCAGTCGATGGTAAATGATATTTAACAGCAGTAACACAAAGCCAAACTATCACCAAAAATGAACTCATTATTTTTGTTATTTATACTAATAGTACCCGTCATGACCATTTGTCTCCGCAAGAGAATGTTGCTTGTACGATCCAAAATAAATATGGTTGCGGCTGTGGCTGCTGGAAATGTAAACATGAGCATATAGTGGCCATAGAGGCAAACACAGCAACTGACTTAAAGCACTCAGCTGCTCGGATTGAGTTGTAGGCAAACATTAATGCCTTGAATTTTATGCGAGCAGCTATTGGTAGCCAGTGCAAATTGATAAACAGAGGTGTGACGTGCATTCTTTTCGGCTCATTAAAAAAATGCTCTTTCTGCCGCTTTCTGAATTAATTTTACAGGTTTGATAGCACTGGTAGGAAGACCTGCAAAGAGAGCATTGCAATAGTCCAGCCTGGACAGAACAGGAGTTTGAACAAGGAGTTGTGAAGCCTGTTCTGGAAGAAAGGGCCTGATCTTCTTGATGTTGCATAAAGCAAATCTGCACGACCAGGCAGTTTTAGCAATTTGGTCTGAGAAAGTCAGCTGATCATCAGTCATTTCTCCAAGGCTGGTGAAAGAAAGGTTGGACGGTGAAATTGTGATGAAATGATGGGTTTGATGGTGCAAGGTTGAGTTGAAGGTTTTAAGGACGGTTGAATCTTTTATTTTAACCATATTAAATAGTAGTCTATCCCAAGGCACCTTTCCCTTAAGCTAAACATTATTTTTAGTGATCTCCGACTGGCGAAGTCGAATATCATTAGCGCCGACGTGGATAACAAGCTTACTGAAGTTACGTTTAGCATTAGTCAGCACTTTTAAATTTGCCAAGATGTCAGGCGCTCTGGCTCCTGGTAAACAATGGACTATGGTGGCTGGTGTCTCTATTTTCACGTTCCGTACAATAGAATCACCAATAACTAGAGCACTTTCATCAGGTTTCTCAGTGGGTGCTTCACTGAGTGGGGAGAACCTGTTTGATGTTCTGATCGGAACGGAAGAGCGGTGTTTTGACCGATGACTAGGCCGCCTCACAGTCACCCAGTTGCCCTGCTGCACAGGCTCAACCGAAACCGAATAATGTACAGGACTCCCTGAGCTAGTCGCATCCAAAGCAGTATCTACAGCCCTCACATTCTTACTATTCTCAACTAAAGTTTGGATGCGTGTCTCTAGTTCTAAAACCTTCTCTGTCAGCCTAACTATTTCCCTGCATTTATCACATGTGAATCCCTCGCTGCTGACAGAGACACTGTACTGTACATGTGGCAAACAGTGCAAACAAGAATAGCAGGAGAAGAAGCCATTACTCACCGTGATCAATGAATGATACCAACTTAACTTACCACTTTCCACTGTTGTTTGATGAGCTCGTGAAAAACGGAGCGAGAAAAAAAGAAAACAATAATAGGCGCGAATAGAAACGCTAATGGAACTGCGAGTGACAAGCTAACTGGCTATCGAGTTGCACTCGTGGTTTTAAAAGCGAACGATTAAATTAGTTAGATTAGTTTTAAAGATAACACCAGAAACATGATGGGAATTAAGTTATTTATTATCACTTTAGACAAAAGGGAGTGAAAGTAAGGTAGAGATTCATTAAAAAGCAAAGGTACACAGAGCTACAATCACAAACCTCCCAGCAGCACAACAGACTGAAGCAATCCAATGTGTAAATATGCTAATAGTGTGAGTTGTGATAGTAGGTCAGGTGGGCTGTAACACTATACATGGACACACATTTAAATTTGGTACAAATATTTTGTTAATCAAATGTTCTTGTTCACAATAATTTTTATTCTTTTCACCTTTTATATTTTTAGACTGTTAACCTTTCATATGGGCAGCAAAAGGTAAAAGGAGCATTCATTCATTCCAAGCTCAAGCTCTTTCCCTTTGTCTACAGTTATATAATGCTGAAGCATATATAGTTCCAAATAGTTTATGTAACATACCCTCTCTCTGTTTTAACCTATAACGTATGTTACACCCTCAATTGTAAAGGCCTCACCTTGCTCTCAAACCATCCACATACAATGTCAAAGCCAACAAAAATATGTAATTAATTATCACTTTCTGTTATGAAATGGGCCTTCAAAAGACAAAGGTCGCATGTGGTTTGAGGAGCACTAACTCACAACATCATCGGTGCTTCTCAATATCATAACCGATTCTTTCTTACTTCCACACTCCCGGAATCCAATCAAACTCTGCCAGGATATATTCATTTTTTATTTGCTTTGTGACGAGGCGATGAAGGAGGACAGAGGAACAAAGACACAAAGTCGCTTTGCAAAATCTTCACCCTCTCAATAGATTGAAGTGTCACCTGAACTGCTGAAACATCACAAACCTAAACCAATGCACTTGCAAAAAACAAACAAATCCTCTTCTTACTCTTCCTTGCATTTCTCCTCTGAGTTAGTGTCTTCTAACTGAGCTTTTTAATAAATGTGGCACAGATACCGTTTAGCTCTGTAACAAATTGTTTATTTTCTGCTATTGTAAGTCACTTTGGATAAAATCATCTGCTTGACTGTAAATGTCAGAAGCATCCTGAGAACAATGCAAGGATACACATGTGCATCCTATGCAGAAGCCTTGTGTTGAAACTAGGGCTTGACATTAACTTTTTTGCTCACCAGCCACTGTGGCTAGTGGTTTTCCGAAATTACTAGCCACTTGGCATTTTCACCTGCCATAATTTTGTCTCTTTTTTTTTGTCATAATTTTAACGTTTCACTAAAGTTACTGCATACTAAAATGGAATTGATTTCCAGGTCTTTTTTTTTTTTGTTTTTTGTCTATTTAAAGGGCATTTTTCCCTAACCGTATTATCATCATCTTTTATATCAAATTCTTACATTTTATTAATAATTTCACTTAATATAATAAGACACTAGGGCTGTTACCCATCCAATGAAATCAGTATTAACAAAAACGATCTTTCCACTCCAGAATAAACAGAAGCAACTGAAGTGGCATTTAGAAGCATTTACACAGACAGTTTAATGAAGCTGAAATATAGCACGAATGCATTTAGACTGCAAAATTATAACAGCATAAATAAGGTTATGAGCTTGGTGTTTTAAGTTATTATTTTTTCTATGGTCAGCAACCATATCACCCTGCAGCCCGAGACTGGTTAACCACTGAAGCTAAGCAGGGTTGAGCCTGGTCAGTACCTGGATGGGAGACCTGGGAAAACTAGGTTGAAAACCAGTCAGTATCTGATGTGACCACCATTTGCCTCACGCAGTGCAACACATCTCCTTCGCATGGAGTTGATCAGGTTGTTGTTTGTGGCCTGTGGAATGTTGGTCCACTCCTCTTCAATGGCTGTGCGAAGTTGCTGGATATTGGCAGGAACTGGAACACGCTGTCGTATACGCCGATCCAGAGCATCCCAAACATGCTCAATGGGTGACATGTCCGGTGAGTATGCTGGCCATGCAAGAACTGGGATGTTTTCAGCTTCCAGGAATTGTGTACAGATTCTTGCAACATGGGGCCCGTGCATTATCATGCTGCAACATGAGGTGATGGTCGTGGATGAATGGCACAACAATGGGCCTCAGGATCTCGTCACGGTATCTCTATGCATCCAAAATGCCATCAATAAAATGCACCTGTGTTCGTTGTTCATAACATACGCCTGAAAATTCTTTGGTTATGCAAAGCGATTGTTGCAGCAGCTGTCCGGGTGGCTGGTCTCAGACGATCTTGGAGGTGAAGATGCTGGATGTGGAGGTCCTGGGCTGGTGTGGTTACACGTGGTCTGCGGTTGTGAGGCCGGTTGGATTGTACTGCCAAATTCTCTGAAACGCTTTTGGAGACGGCTTATGGTAGAGAAATGAACATTCAATTCACGGGCAACAGCTCTGGTGGACATTCCTGCAGTCAGCATGCCAGTTGCACTCTCCCTCAAAACTTGCGACATCTGTGGCATTGTGCTGTGCGATAAAACTGCACATTTTAGAGTGGCCTTTTATTGTGGCCAGCCTAAGGCACACCTGTGCAATAATCATGCTGTCTAATCAACATCTTGATATGCCACACCTGTGAGGTGGATGGAGTATCTCGGCAAAGGAGAAGCGCTCACTGACACAGATTTAGACAGATTCGTGAACAATATTTGAGAGAAATAGGCCTTTTGTGTACGTAGAAAAAGTCTTAGATCTTTGAGTTCAGCTCATGAAAAATGGGGGCAAAAACAAAAGTGTTGCGTTTATAATTTTGTTCAGTGTAGAAACATGAGGGCGGGAGACACAACACACGACAGAGGCCTGACAGTTACAAAGTACTTTAGTATTCTTTTTCTGTTTTTACCCAAAATGAGATGATGTGAGCATTATGGAGCAGGGTTATCCCTTACCCTAACAAGCCATGTACTGTAATATCTGTTTCACAAGTGAGACCCAGGAAATCCCTTATATGGACAAATTCATCAGATATCACTACAGCTGAATAACATGCAGATAGAGACGCTTTGACTGATGAAACGTGGAAGACAATAAACACACAATTGCAATGCAACGCTAATTGACAGCTTGTATCACAGTACAGAATTTTATAAAAATTATTTTCTGTCTCACTGTGATAAGAACCAACATGGAACCACAGAAGCTAACTGTTTCAAACACGACTGATGTTATATAGTGATTTTGGAGCAAAACATGATATTAGTCTCATAAATTGTCGTGTTTGACTATGTTAAGCAAACATACTACCTAACTGTTTTATAACTAATTTTGAAAAGTACATTCACGTATAAGATTATGTGGGTGTTTTTAAGAATGGCAAAAGCAAAGAAGGGTAAGTGAAAGTTTAAAAGAAGAAAGGGTCAAAAACAGTGTGAATAGAAAGGTGCCAGTAAAAAATAATGTGGGGCATGGGTAAGGTTGGACATTGTTTGAATTTAATGATTACAATTCTTGTCAATTCCTAATTTCAATTCCGATAAGGAAAAAAAAACAAACAACAAAAAAAACAATCTTAGATATCATCTTATTGCAAAATATTTAATTGATAGCAGAATACTATGAATGAAAATCAACAGGCTAAAGAACACTTACACAAGGATGTGTGTGCAGCAGAGAAAACAGCCCGTGAGTCTTCTTGACTTGAATGGTTTAAAATCACATTGAAAGTGTAGTTTGTTACAATAACAAAGGTGGACTCCAGGCACATTTTCGGTAGGACAAAAAAAGATCATTTTATTTAACATGTTAACCCATACCTAGGCTTGGAAATCCAAAATCTATTCCAATTCTGGAATAGGATGCTTAAGGTCAGGAATCGTCTACTTGGAATAAAGTTAAAATCCCGATTCCTCTTATCGATTCCTTTGTGCGCATTTTAATATGACTTTAAACCATTTAAGCTCAAGAAGACTCATGCTCTGTTTTCTGTACTGCACACATAGGGGCATAGCCATCATTTCAGAAATGAGGGGGACAGAAATGTAAAAAAAAAAAAGAACAAATTTTGACTTTTGTCTAATTGACAGGCTTTATTTTTTCTGATGTCTTTTAATTGCCTAAGAAATCAAATACACTACTGGACGATAACCAATCATTTGTATTCTATATTTTTTTTTCTGTATTTTCCTAATGACAATTTTTGGATTGGTTTATACAAGCACATAATAGGGCAGAATAGTTTCTATAGGCCTACTGTAATAAATGTTATGTCAATTACCACTGCATTATTCATATACTATATTTGGATATGAATAAATCGTCCAGTCATACATAGACTATATTGTTTCTTCGCCCATGTGCACACATCCAAAGCAAGCACACAGAAAAAGTGATTTCAAATGCATCTGATTGACAGATAAATCTATCAGCCAGATGCAAGTAAAAATGCATGTGCATTTCAATATTGTTGATAATGTTGAGGTTATTTTAGCTTCGTACATTTAATTTAGCTGCACTGTTAAAGAGGGCGATTTTTACCATTCAGCTAAACTGTGTGCATGTATCTTAGACACTTACATTGTTCTTGCTCCATCCATGCAGTAACTGTCCTTCTATCAACTGAGATTTCTATTTACTTGTACTGCTGTGTGCTCTGGCAATATCAAAGGAATGACCCATTTCAGGAGCTGACAAAATTATTATTTAAAATCAGAGCATAGCTCACATTCACTAAAATACTGAAGCACTAATGATGTGGATTCAAAACGACAGCGCCGGTGATTGACAGTCAAAGCAAAGTCTTGGTTCTATTGGTTCACCTGATTCATTCAAATCACTGGTGGCGGGTGCAGCATTCTATATTTTCCACGCAGAGTGAATTTTTTTTTGCCTGTGCATTTATGTATGCAATAAATTAGAGCTCTCATGGGATGTGTATATTTGTGTAAAATATATGTTCATTTTGTCCAGTGTAATAGTGAATCACAACATGCCTCTATGCTTTTAACTCGATGAGTTTTTTTCACTCATGTTTGCAGCATTTTTTTAATATTTTATAATATATTTTATATTTTTTTATAATTAGACATCATAACATTAAAATGCACAGTATGAAACAAGAACGTTTCGGCATGCCTGATGAAGGTCAGTCCATGCTAAATATAGAAATATATTATTACAAGAAACAACAACGTTTTGGTCCACTGACTGTGATATCTGTTGGTAACTCTTGTTAGCTGTTTAGGCTTACTAGATTAAGAGTCCAAAGATATTAATAAAGACACGACACACAAGAACTGTTCATACCAATCGTGTTTCTTATTCTGCTCATCATGTTCTGTTCTCTGACTCCCAGGATACTTGAATACAGGGCACCATCTAGTGGTAAAAACCAGCATACATTAATTCCTTTTTTTTTTTTTTTTCAAAGAACAAACACTACAATAAACTTCTTTCAAACCCTTGGTTTTGCAACTTACTTTAAATTTTGAACTCAGCGTCACCAAACCAAATGATAGATGTTAAACTCTCAAAAAATTACTTTACTACAGTCCTTAGAACTTTAGCACGAATAACGTTTTGGTGGCCTAACCACTCTGCCAGAATGTGTCACTTTTACAGTCTCTTCTGCAACAACTTCAGGCGTTGAAGACAACAGTCCAGGTGTTGTTATTGGCAGTGACACTGGCATTGCAGACACCACATCTGGGACACAGTCATTTATCGCTGGATCAAATGAATCCTGAATCTGTGAGTTCTGGAAACTTGTCTCTTTTGTCTTGAGCAGGTGTTTTCGATTTCTTCTGCAAATTTCTACATCCTGCGTTTGAACCAGGTATGACCTTGGCTTTTCATGCTTTTCCACCACGACAGCTGGCTGCCAGTGACTGTCTGCTCTCAATCTCGCCTTTTCTCCTTTCTTCAGAGCAGGTAGGTCACTTGAACCTCGATCGTAGTAGAGCTTTTGCTTTAGCTGTCTGTCTTTTAAGCTTTTCTGAACCCCTTTATGCAGCTGTGGTTCACAACTTACTCACTGTTGGCAATCTAGCTTTCAGTCTGCGGCCCATGAGCAGTTGTGCAGGAGACAACTTCACTTCTCCAAGTGGCGTATTCCTGTACTCAAGAAGAGCGATTGTCACGGGTGACGAACGTCGTGCAGGCAGGAACTGGAAATGGAGCCCGAGTTTCTGCAGGAAGCATTTCCGGTGGGGGACTGCGGAGGCTGCCGGCTCCAGGTGTGTGGGCGGATGACGGAATTGATGACGGGAATTGCGATCAGGTGCGGGAGTGAGAGGAATAGAGTGGTGATTGGGGCGGGTGCTGTTGTGGGAGAAGTATAAGAGGATATTGTGATTTGGATTCAGGAGTGTTTTTTTTCTTTCTCTGGAAGTGGTTGAGTGTTCGTGAAGAAGAAGGAGAGAGAGCGAGAGAGAGCGAGCGAGAGAGAGCGAGAGAGATTTTTGGATCTAGGCAAGGTGAAGATCGGGCTGAAGGAAGGAGTGGGGAATTGAGACAAGGTCTCTGGGACGAGAGAGATCGTGTGGAACTCTAGTCGGATTCTGAAACAATTGATGTCTCGGGGAATCGTATGACGATTGTAACTTGTTGTGGAAGATTTATAGCGGCATTGAGAGATTTGCGCTTCACAGCTGCTTCCCATCTACCCTTCCAACAGCGAGTGGTGGACGAGACCCCATGCCAGCGCCTTCTCTGTGAGTTGTGAGATTTGCAGTGTTTTATATGTACATATTCACGTGTGATTTACCTGTGTGGGTTGAAGTGAAACACGAGTGTGGGAGTGAATTGCGGAAGGCATTGGTGGTTCTAGTGAACGCACTCATCTTCCTCTCTTTGTTGACATTCAGTAACCGAAGACGTTAAAAGCTGTGAATGCCCGCTGATGCGGTTGAAAATACTCACCTTTCTCTCTCTGTCTGAATCCAGTGTAGAAGACGCTAAAAGCTGTGAATGCCCGCTGATGTGGTTGAAAATACTCGCCTTTCTCTCTCTGTTCGAATCCAGTTGTAGAAGACGCTAAAAGCTGTGAATGCCCGCTGGTGTGGCTGAAAATACCCACCTTTCTCTCTCTGTTTGAATCCAGTTACAGAAGACGCTAAAAGCTGTGGAAGCCCGCTGATGTGGTTGAAAATACCCACCTTTCTCTCTCTGTTTGGATTCAGTTGTGGAAGACGCTAAAAGCTGTGGAAGCCTGCTGATGTGGTTGAAAATACCCACCTTTCTCTCTCTGTTTGAATCCAGTTGTAGAAGACGCTAAAAGCTGTGAATGCCCGCTGATGTGGTTGAAAATACCCACCTTTCTCTCTCTGATTGGATCCAGTTGCAGAAGATGCTAAAAGCTGTAAGGTATATGTACCCTTCTCTCTGTCTGAGCCCAGTGAAGAGCCTGCCGAAGCTGTGAGAGCCCAGTGAAGAGCCTGCTAAAGCTGTAAGGTATATGTACCCCTCTTTCTGAGTCCAGTGAAGAGCCTGCTAACGCTGTGAAGAGTATGTATCCTTCTCTCCGTCAGAGGCAAGTGAAGAGCCTGCCAAAAGGGTGAGAGTTTAGTGAAGAGCCTGCTAAAGCTGTGAGATATAGACACCCTCCTCTCTGTCCGAGTCCAGTGAAGAGCCCGCTACAGCTGTGAGGGCCTAGTGAAGAGTCTGTCGAAGCTGTGCCGCATATGTGCTTCTCTTTCCCTCTGGATTCCATCGAGGACTTTGAAGCTATTACAGTATTCACTTTAAAACAGCTCTTTAAGAACGACTAAAGACTTTTATAATTGCCTTGGTTGTCCTGTCTGTTGTGTCCTGCAGTGCGGCTCCTCACGGTGGTGTGCAAGTCAGGGGTGACGGCCGGTTACTTAGGTGCCCACCCCGACCTGTGACACGATGTACGGGTCTCCATGACTTTCTTGCGCTTTCTTGAGCAGATTCTTAATGGTCTGTATAGCTCTTTCACTTTGACCATTCGACTGAGGATATCTGGGGCTTGAAGTTGAGTGTCTGAACTCCCATTTATCCCTGAAGTTTTTAAATTGTGCACTCAAAAACTGTGGTCCGTTATCTGAGACAATTTTGTCTGGAATTCCATGTCTTGCGAAAATCGACTTCAATGCCGTTATCACATGTTGGCTTGTTGTCTGTGTTAATTTTGCAATTTCAGGATATTTCGAGAAGTAGTCCACACATAGCAGGTAGTCTGCTTGGTTACTCCAACCTTTGCCCATGCTCTGTCTGGTAAGTCATGACTGACGAGAGGTTCTTTGGAGTTATTCCTTCTGAAGGTATTGCACACTTCTGATTTGTGTAGGCCATCCTGTTTTGACTACTGCCATCACCATCAGCAGTTCTTTATCTGCTACAGTAGCTTCCTTGACAGCTCTCAATTTTTCTTCAGACATGGGCAGACATTCTGACAATTGGTGTACTTCCAAGTCTTTCCAGTAGTTGTTCTGTTTCTTCCTCCAGGTAGGCTCTGCTAAGTGTATCTGCTATTTTCAACTCTTTTCCAGGTTTGTAGGTTACCTGCAAGTCATAGGGCTGGAGTTTCATCAACCGTCTCCAGTGGCTTGTGGTTTGATTGTACTCTTACTGTCTTCCCATAAAGGTACAGGCTGAATTTTTCACATCCATAAACGATGGCTAAAAGCTCTTTTTCAATCTGAGCATACCTTTTCTGACAGTCAGTCAGTGATCGCGAACCATATGCTACAGGATGCTCTTCCTGCAGGATAACAGGTCCCACTCCACTTTCCAGAGGTTTCCTCAGCGGCGCACTGGTCTCAGAGAGGTTTGGAACCATGCCAAGAAACCTCATTAAGGCAGATTTGTCTTGGCGGTTTGGGCATCTCCACAATTGCTTTGATCTTGTCTTGGTCTGGCTTCAGACCTTCTCCACTTAGTACATGCCCGATGTACTTTATTTCATCCATTCTGATCTTGCACTTTTCCCGATTTAATTTCAAATTGATACTTTTTACTCTCTCCAGAAGCTTCCTAAGCCTTGCATCATGTTGTTCCACATTTTCTCCCCATACGAGTATATCATCCATGATATTTACAACTCCTTCCAGGTCTTCAAGCCTTTGAGCTATGCACTTCTGGAAGACTTCTGGAGCTGAGCATACTCCAAAAGGTAACCTCTTGAAACAGTACCTTCCGAAAGGTGTATTGAACATGCAAATCTGGGAACTTTCTTCATCTAACTGGATTTGCCAAAATCCATGGTTGGCATCTAACACTGAGAAAACTTTTGCTTTTGGCATTTCACTCACAACGTCTTCAACTGTCTTGAGTGGAAAGTGTTCTCTTTTTATAGCTTTATTCAAGTCTTTTGGGTCAATGCAGATGCGAAGTTTATTTGGCTTTACAACAGTCACCATACTATTGACCCAATCGGTTGGTTCTGTTTGTTTCTTGATGACTCCAAGTCTTTCCATTCTGTTAAGTTCTGTCTTTATTTTGTCTTTTAGTGCTATCGGGACTTTTCTGGGTGGATGTATCACAGGTGCCACGGCTGGATCAATCTTGATGTAATGCACAACTGGTATGCACCCCAATCCGTTGAACACATCATCAAACTCCTTCAGGATATCGGTGTTTTCTTCACAGTCTACTTTGTAGATTCTTTTGACAAGTCCTAACTCTGTGCACACCGATCTTCCCAGGATGGCAGGCGAGTCTTTCTCGATAACTTGGAACTCGATCTCAGCTTCATTGTCTTTAAACTGGCAGATGAGTTTTGTTGTACCCTTTGGTTCCATCTTGTGGCCAGAATACGAAACTAACATACAGTTTGACTTGCACAGTGACACTGAATTCCCTGCAACTCCTAGAAAGTCTTTTTACGAGAGTACGTTGCACTCTGCTCCTGTATCCAATTTAAAAGAAAGTGCTTTTTTGTTTACTTTTAGTGTTTCAGTCCACTTGTCTGTCTTCAACACTGTGGCATCAGTTACTTTATTAACTTGCATCTCGACTTTGTTTCCAGTCTGCTTCTCTTCGATGGCACCCATGAACAGTTCTGTGTGATCCTCTTGTTCAATCTCATGAACGCTCTTCATTGAAAACCTTGTTTTGTCTTTGTTTTTGCGTTTTGCACATCCTGCCGAAGTGATTTTTTTTTTTTTTTTTTTCTGCGACAGACCTTGCATATTTGCCCATATGCAGGACACTTCCTCGGCTCATGGCTGTAACCACATCTAGTACACTCTCCTTCTTTCTTCAAAAATGCACTTGAAGCATTCTTCTCAGCTGACTTCTTAGTAAACAAAATTAGTAAAATGCATCTTACAGTCACTTCAGTTTCCTTGTGGAGGGCTTTAATCTGGCTTTTTGTGACTTCACTTGCTCTGCAGATATCTATGGCTTTGTGTGATTTGATCATTGTTCACACCACACACTATGCGGTCTCGGATCAGTGATTTGTCAACTGTGCGAATTCGCATTCTTTAGCCTTATTTTTTTAAATCAGTCACATATGCATCAATCAGTTCATTTGGTGCCTGTGCACGAGTGAAGAACAAGTGTCTTAGATATGTTAGATTTTTCATTGGTTCACAGTAACATCTGAACTTTTCTTTCAGTACCTCGTAATCATTAGCTTCCTCTTCGGTAAAATCGATGGTATTAAATACCTTCAGTGCTTCATCCCCAGCAACGTGAAGAAACATAGCACACTTTATCTTGCCTGATTTCTCAGATGTTCCACTTGCCACGAGGTGTAGCTCAAACTTCTGAATCCAAATTCTCCAATTCTTTGCAGTGTTTGGTGGTTTTAGCTGATCCATCTTTAACTTCTGACACAATGTGATATCTGTTGGTAACTCTTGTTAGCTGTTTAGGCTTACTAGATTAAGAGTCCAAAGATATTAATAAAGACACGACACACAATAACTGTTCACACAGAGTGTGTTTCTTATTCTGCTCATCATGTTCTGTTCTCTGACTCCCAGGATACTTGAATACAGGGCACCACCTAGTGGTAAGAACCAGCATACATCACACTGACCTACATCAGGCATGCCTGATGAGGGTCAGTCCATGCTAAATACAGAAATTTATTATTACAGGAAACAGCAACGTTGCTGTTTCTTGTAATAATAAATTTCTATATTTAGCATGGACTGATAGTGTGTGGGATATTTTTAATCATATCATAATATTAAAAAGCACAGTATGAAACAAGAACGTTTCGGTCCACTGACCTTCATCAGGCATGCCTGATGAGGGTCAGTCCATGCTAAATATAGAAATGTATTATTACAAGAAACAGTTGCTGTTTCTTGTAATAATACGTTTCTATATTTAGCATGGACTGATACTGTGCGGGATTATATGTTTTATAATTAGACATCATAACATTAAAATGCACAATATGAAAAAAAAATTGTTTAAATTTTTAAAGATACATTAAAAGATTCTAAACACATTTATCAGTGCTATTAAATTATAATTGTTTTTAAAAATTTACTTAAAGAAGTGTTTGATCGTGGCAAAGGCAATCCAAATGTAAAATTAGGGGAAATTAACATTAACAAACGAACAAACAATAAATAAAGAAATAAATGTACTAAATTTATTAATTATTAAATTTATAAATGTTCAAAATGTATTATTATTAATAAATGTATTAAATAAATATAATAAACTTTAGTATTGTCTGATAACTATGCTACTGATAATCAATATTGCATTCCAGTTTTTTGTTTTTTCGCAAATAGTACTTCTGACAAAACACAGTTTTTTTTTCATATGACAGGAAGACTCCCTATAATGATGGCTGCCATGTTGAGATCACATGACCATCTGAACACTACTGGCTTATAATTTCTTATTTTTCATTCCATTCACATTTTTAACCAAAAACATTACTCCACCCCAAAATGAAAATTTTGTCATCAATCACTTACCCCCATGTCGTTCCAAACCCATAAAAGCTTCATTCGTCTTCAGAACACAATTTAAGATATTTTGACAGCTCTCTGGCCCTCCCATAGACAGTAATGTAATTAACACAATCAACGTCCACACGCACTACACGGATACGCTGTTTTTGTTCAAATCAAAGTGTACATGAACTTAGAAAACGGATCCACGTACAGCGTACGCTGTTTGCGTGCAGTGGATACTCTCCAAAAAGGAGGAGGATAATTGTTGAATAAAGTTATTTTTGTTTCCTTTGCATACAAAAAATATTCTCGTAGCTTCGTAAAATTACAATTGAACACCTGATGTGACATGGATTATTTTACCGATCTCCTTGGACGTTAATCATGTTAATTACATTGCTGTATATGGGAGGGTCAGAGAGCTGTCAGAATGCATCAAAAATATCTTAAATTGTGTTCTGAAGATAAACAAAGCTTTTATAGGTTTGGAACGGCATGGGGGTAAGTGATTAATGACCCAATTTTCATTTTGGGGTGGAGTAACCCTTTAAAGGGATAGTTCACCCAAACATGAAAATTCTGTCATTTACTCACCATCAAGTAGTTCCAAACCTGTATGAATATCTTTATTCTGCCGAACACAAAGGAAGATATTTTGAAGAAAGTTTGTAACAAGGCTGTTTGGGGGCACCATTGACTTCCATAGTAGTAAAAAAAAATACCATAGAGCAGTTCTGGGGCACCATTGACTTCTGTTTCCCACATTCTTCAGAAAATCTTCCTTTGTGTTCGGCAGAACAAAGATATTCATACAGGTTTAGAACTACTTGAGGGTGAGTAAATGATGACAGATTTTTTGGGTGAACTATCCCTTTAAGCATGATGCAGCATCCATATATAGAGCCCAAGAGCACTGTTGTAGCTGCCAGTGAAAAGGCAAATTACACCTTTAAACACAAACAAATAATGAATTGCCTGGTATTTTTAAATAAACTCTTTACAGTGATACTACCATAGTGTATGATTTGTGACTTTATCTATGGCACCTTTAAGGAATCCTGCATGAAGATGGCAGCTTGGATAATGCTGTCAGCTGTTTGAGGTTGGCTGAAGTAGCTCTGGCTTATGCTTGAGCAGGTTAGTTCTAAATTCTATTAATCTGTAGCCATTTACACATAATATGGGTATTTTTGAGAAATAGGTATAAAGAAGTCATAATCACATTCTGTCAATGCTTTTTTCTTCCCCTAGGATGCCATATCATCGCCCCTTCAGATATGATGGATGGACAGATTGCAGCCATTAAGCAAGCTCTAATCGCCAATAATCTTGGAAACAAGGTTGAGAGAAATCTCAATTCTGGTTGCAAACAAAAGTGTTAAATTGAATACAGCAGATACTGACTCTATCTCTTTTTCCTTTCTTAGGTGTCAGTGCTGAGCTACAGTGCTAAATTTGCCTCATGCTACTATGGTCCATTCAGGTAGTGTACTTCTAATGATTCCCTTTAGAATGCAATAGTGGACAACCTAAGTTTTTATAAATGTATAGATGATGAAAACAATAGGATGAGTTTATTTTTGTAAACCAGTTTTAAAAATCCTATATATGTGACCCTGGAGCACAAAACCAGTCTTAAGTCGCTGGGGTATATGTGTAGCAATAGCCAAAAATACATTGTATGGGTAAAAATGATTGATTTTTCTTTTATGCCAAAAATCATTAGGATATTAGGTACAGATCACGTTCCATGAAGATATTTTGTAAATTTCCTACTGTAAATATATCAAAACTTCATTTTTGATTAGTAATATGCATTGCTAAGAACTTCATTTGGACAACTTTAAAGGCAATTTTCTCAATATTTAGATTTTTTTGCACCCTCAGATTCCATATTTTCAAATAGTTGTATCTCAGCCAAATATTGTCCTATCCAGATGATGTATAAATCTCAATTTAGAAAAAATGACACTAAAGACTGGTTTTGTGGTCCATGGTCACACACACACACACACACACACACATATATATATATATATATATATATTAGGGGTGTCGCGATATACTGGTATTGACGAGAGCCGTGATATTCAAAGCAACAATTATCGATATTGTGTTAATTTAGTGTGTGACGATATACCGGTATTGGTGGTAACCGCAATATTTAAAATGAACAGGACTCTTATGATAACACATGTAAATACTCCAGCTCCAGTGCCTGGTTGACCTCCAGGTGGCAGTATTGCGCCTTAACCCTGACACCTGTCAAACAAGAAGACACAGCTACTCCGAGGAAAGCTATGTTCAGTTATAAAGAGTTAGTTGCGTTTATTTTATTAGTCATAGAATGGGAAATGTTACATTAACCTGTTAACAAAGATTTTCTGTGTTCATATATTTAACCTTTTGAGCGGTACGGTCCCACATATGGGATTTTCATTTCCGTGCCATTGGGAGTACGGTCCCACATATGGGATTTAGAACGTTCGGTGATGTCGCATAACTGCCAAATTCAAACTGCGTTTTCGCGCTTTATCTGAGCTGAGATGCCGCTGCACTTGTCATATAATCGCATCTATGCAGTGTTTTTAACCACATAAAGTTTATTTTATGCTTTAGACATTTTAAATACACAAGTACTAGTAAAACAATACATTTAGAGTTCGTAAAATACACTCAGATGTTTATGGAAGCAGCAATAACAATCCATTCAAATATAAATTTCAGACGTGTTTTATTAATATCAAATACACACAGTGCAAGTAACTATAAAGTCCACTCTATTCTTCTCCCATTTCACCCGCCACTTACTTGCATGTACTTCGCGAGAAATTGATGAATTTACGTGATGTAAATCTGACTGACACGACTCTCTGAACTGCAGCGCGAACAAACATGGCGGCGCCCATCTCACATTACAGATCACGATCAAGATAATTTAGAACGGGTTTTTAAACGATAAAACACACTCATTTGCACATTTGTGAATCGGAATATCAGATAGTTGATTTTATGGTAAGCAAGTTTATGAATATTTTGAATAAAAAAGGAAAAACGAAATAAAAGCGATCCATCTGTCATACAGTGTTATTGTGGCCGCGGTGTGTCACGTGACAATCATGACGCGTCGCCATGGAAACATTAAGGGGAAACGTTCTAAAATAACGGTCGCCTAAAAAAAACTCACTCTGGGGGGGCCGCTGGAATATTTTAAACTCCCCACTGAAAAGGTTAAGGAAAGGGTGATTATTTTAATAAGTACCGTGTTTTCTTTACTCCTCTTATTTTTGTTTGCAATCAATGCAGCCTGTGCATAGTAACACTTCATTTCTTTCTTCAAATCTATTATTAACAGTTACACAATAAAACTGAGCGACCACATTGCTATATTAAACTCCGTAAAATGGTAAATTGGTCGCAGTGCTGTAGCGAATTAGCTTATAAAAAGGGAATTATTTATAATTAATTATAACTGGTTATAATTAATAATAAATATTTAGATTAAATCTTAGAATTAACTGTAGCAGAATCGATATTACAATTACCTGATCTGTCCGTCCACCGAGCAGACAATATAATTATTTATCAATTCTAGGAAGTTTACTGTCCTGGCCAAGGAAGCCTTCCTACTTATACAGTGCTAGCAGTAGTTAGCATGTAGCAAGGAGCAATCTTTCAGTGACTTTGAAATGTGAGCGGAACACAGAGACAATCAATTGTGAATATAAGGGATTTAATAAACGAAACTATAACTAACACAACAAACACTAAGCAAAACATATATATAAAATGAAGGAAAGTAAGGAAAAGAGAGAGAAGAGTAAAGAATGGCAGTATTTCACATCAATTAACCACAACCTCAATGAGAATCATCAGAGCCACAATTCACCTTAAAAGGGGTTCACTTAAACACGCATCTAATCAGTTGTAAATGGTTACTTGCATTGGTTTGTTGCTGAATAAGAGTCTTGATGCGGTAGACAAGGTTCTTGATGATTTCTTGAGGAAGAGGTTGAAGAAGTCCAAAGTAAATCCACAACGTAACTTGAAGGTAAACACTGCCGGAAGGTTAAACTCAAGAGGAGAGTTTTGGAGTGTCTTTAATCATTGCTCAAAAACTCTTCTCCTTGAGACAAGTCTTGGTTCCAAACTTTTAATGGTTGTGGGTGGAGTGGCCAATCAGAGGCATGCATTTTGAGCGGGAAGCTCCCTTTGTCTCCGTTTTTATGGCCCATTCACACTTTATTGCTGATTTGGAACGCTAGTGCAGCTTTTAATTCAAAACATGGTAAGAATTGTTTGATGCACTTCACGATCACATAGTGTACGTCATTGTGTGAGAAATAAAGAGGAGATCATTTTGATACCAAGAAAGTAACCTTTGGATGATATTAAAGAAGAGATACACTCATACACTGGAATATAGGCATTTAACGTCTAACTAATACAAGAAAAGGGTTTTAACTAAGTTAATATAACAGGGGAATATACATACAACACATGCATATAGCAGATACATTTATGACTACTTAGTTATGGCCTAAAATAGAGAAAATGTCTTTAGGTGTGTGTGTGATGTGTATTGGGAATTGTGAGGACAGACAACTGGTCTGTCTCTGGCATGGGGGTCATCCAACCTTATGTGGAATGTGTTTGAAGATTGATAAAGATACCCCAGAGGCGACCTGTTTTAGCATCCTTTTGATAGTGACAAAGACCATCTGCAATTTAGCACCCATATAAATGTAAACGATGAGGCCAGGTTAGTAATTTATATGCAAATGTCAAAGGCTAAAAGGTTTTCTAAAAACAAAGTGAAATCAGCCATAACTGATCTAAAGCAGACGTTACAGTGCCATGCACTTAATGCCTCATCTGCAGTCATTCTAGATGCACATTAAAACTGAATTAGCTCACTTAGTCTCTCTTAGTCAAGTGTAGAGAGAGACATTTGGTTCTGATTCTCCTCCAGAGTGCTGCTGCATCATCTAGTCATTGATGATAAGACTGCGTGACTTATTTAGTCACTAGATAGTGTTAACTAAAAGGACTGAATTATGAAGTAGCACTCTGGGTAGACATAAGCAATTGTGAGATTTAATAAAGTCTCAAAGGGAGGAATGAAGAAGATTTTTATTGTTAAAGATCTGAATTAAGGGGAATCTTGCCATTGATATATCTATTTAATCTTTCATTATGTTTGAAGGCCACTGTGTAAAAAGCGTCTACGTGGAAAAATTGTGCAGACAAGAAAACATCTGGAAAAATAGGGTTTTTTTTCCTTTACCATAACAAGTCTAGACGGTCTCTTCTCCTTAGGGAGAAATATAAAATTTCATACGTAAGTGAAATATGGAATTAGTGCAATAGTGCAATATGGAACAAGTGCAATACTCTTATGTATACATAAGAGAAACTCCAAATGTATAAGAACCCGCCTCAAAAACTTGTGTATATATACCAGAGCCCAGAGGCATTCGGGAGACTCTTCTGCAGAAGGGGCCTCAGCTTTATTTTTGTTAAATAGATAATAAAGTCTATCTTCTGGTATCAAACTCCAAGACTGAGCGTGATTCTTCGAACAAGCAGCGTACAGCCGGAACCGGAGGAAGACTCCTAGCAGTGAGGCACCGAGGGTAGGACCTGGAAGCAACTGCTGGTTAAGGGAGACACCTTGGTTCACAAAGGAACAATTGAAGACCAACCTTTATTTGCCGTTATAGTGCACGAGGTGGTGTGGTATGAACCACGACTCCTCGTCTACCTGCTGGCCTTCTGGTGGTACCCTGACAACATACCCTGCGTCAAGGAGCTTCTGTATTTCAGCTTTGTACACCTTAGCCCTCTCGGGGTCTCTACTCAGGTGCTTCTCAGTATTCCTGAAGCTGGACAGAACGGATTCCATAGTCCCCTTCAGCGGTGGTGCGTCTGGAACACGAAGGAGTGGAGTAGCGTAGCACCAGATTCCGTCAACTTCTACTCGTCGCGTCCTGGTCTCCAACGTGTCTGCAGCCATCTGATCCTATTTAGACCGAGTTATCACTTTCTTGCTGCGAGGCGGAAGGACATCGACATGTTGATAGACAGGGTCTCGTAGGGGTGTAAGAGAAGTGAACAAACACTGTAGGGAAGATAGCAGGGATGCCCAATCCATCCGGTCCCTGGAGGACCCAATTGAGCTGCGTGCGTACAGCGACTGGTCCGCCCTCTGGTCCCAATCTGATGGGCTCCTTAGGGGTAATCAGAGTCGGGTAATCGGACCCAATTAAAATTAGGGGTTGGACCCTATCGAAAGATGGAATGGGTATCCCTCTGAGATGGTGATAACATCGCTGAAGCCTCTTGACGGGGGAGGGTTGCTTGGTTAACGTGAGGAGAGGAGCGGCGAAAACACCAGTAAGGCTGTGCTTCTCCTCTGGCCTCGACTGCGGGGAAAGCAACAGGTCAATTGATTGCCCCTTCAATTCTGTGATGTCATGTTGGATGGTGCGAAGGGCCATAATCTCCTCCCTTCCCACAATTCCTAGCTGCTGGACTGGTGCAGGAAGGATGATACTCCGCTGAACCCCATCGTCCAGGATGGCGTACGTCGAAACAGACCTCTTGCCTCTCCACAGCAGCACTGGAACTACTTTGAGGTACACACGACCAGTCAAACTAGGGGAAATAAGATATGCTCGTTCGTGAGATGTTGTCAGCAGCACACTGTTAGGACCATCCTGGGCAATGGAATGCAGGACTCTGAGATGTGTATTACCACAGTCCTTGCAGGGACTTGTGCGCCCACATTTCCAGCATCTTTTGCCATCCTTTATCCACTTTAGAATCTGATCAGGTGAGCACACAGTGATTTTGTTACACTGTGACAGGTAATGCTCCTGACTCTTACAGAACAGATACAAATGTTTCAGTCTCCTAGTTGACGACTGAGCATGAGCAGCATCGATACAAACAGACTGCCCTGTGCTAGCTTCTGTGGGCTGATCACAGCCATGATAGACTGCAGTGGATTGAGTCTGAGGCTTAGGAACAGTTTGGCGATCCTTACGTGAGACCTGTACTCTCTCGGTCTGGTAGCGCTGCACCATTTTGGGTCGATAAACGCTTCGCTTCCGCCTTGACCTTCAACCAGTCAGCAAGGTCATGCAGGTTATATGGGTTGAGGCTGTCAGTGTGCAATCGGCCTCGCAACTATAAGTGCTCTATAAAACTATCGCGGTAGTGTTTGGGCAATTTACTGAGTAGTCTGTTGACATGCCCCGAACTCTCGCCCCTGTGGACCCTTGAGTGACCTCAGCATACCGACTAGCAAGTCAACATTGAGTGCAAAACTCTGAAAGGCCTTTGCATATCCAACTCTGATATCAGGTGAATTCAGCAGGGCTGCGACTTCGCTTTGTGCCAGTTGATGAAGCTGGCCATACTGTCGTTGCAATGCTATCATCGCTGTCGTATAGGGCGCAGGATGATGCTGGCATGTTTGGGCAATCAACCTAGCTTCCTCCAGAACCAACTGCTCCATCAGTACTTTGTACTTAGTGCTCGGTAAGCTCTGTGTGAGGATTGAGAAGATTATCCAAGGCCAGCTTCAGGTCTGTGAACTCCCTCTCACTATCGTTCATGAGCTTAGGCAAGGCTGGAATAGGAACTGGTTGTAGTGGAGGTGTAACAGGCATGTTCTGGTAAACCGGAAGAGGAGGTGGTGGCTGGTGAACCACTGAAGGGGGATACCAGGACTGCACAGGAACGGAACGGAAGGCTGAGCAGGATGATACCCAGTGTTCGATAGTGGAGGGCGATACAGTTCAGACACAGAAAACGACTGCCGTGTGGATTGGCTTGACGCGTGAGCCTGTAACTGATATACAGGGGGCACTAGGGGCCTGTACGTGGTAGTGGTCAAAGGCAGCTTCAATGATGTAACAATATGAGGCAGTGATGAGGTAAGCTGACATGCAGGATCTGCCGTGCTGAACAGAACTGCCTGCTGTGGCGTTACATGTGGAACGGATAAGGGGGGGAACCCCAAGGTATGGTAGAGTAGTACAATGTGCAGCAGGAGGGGTGGCTCGTGTCACATGCCTCAAAGCTGACTGCTGAGAAACATCAATGTGGGCCGTCTAAGCTAGAAATGACTGGCCTAAATGCGGAAGAGGGACAGACGAGACTGCAGTAGCCTTTGGTCTGACCACAGGTGGTGAAATAGCTCTGGCTTGTACATCTATCTGGAATGTGGGAGATGCAGCACCACTGCTGAATGAATCACACTCGAATGGTGCTGTGATACCCTGGAGGGGCTCCTGAAGGGCTAGGGTGACTGACACATCTGTCAATATCCAACTGATGGCTCATAGCGGAAACTCCTCCATACTGCACCAGCGATTGATCACCCATGGGCAGCTGCTCCAAAGTCGAGACTGGCTCGGCCTGTCCAGAGGTTCAACTGTGCTGCTGAAGAATCCATCCTTGGTAGGTGGTACGAACTGTCGTGAGGCACAGGGTCTGGTATGAGAGACTTTGGCAAGGCTACATCATAAGCTTGCAGACGTGTGGAAAGCTGGCGTGCTCTGGTCTGTGTGCGAACAGCGTGCGTCGTGTCAGGGGAATGAAGCTGGCTCTGTTGCTCCATATCACCACAGTGAATATAGCATCCAGCTCGAAGGACCAAATGAACGGGACTAATAGATCGGTAGGGGTATTGATGCTAATCTACCACGGGACTCGTGTAAGAAGTGCGACAGGAGACAGTGCAATGTTCAGCTCTTTATCTGAAGTATTTAACTGTTCACAGAAGATGGCACAACATTGCTGCAATTGGACTGGATATTGTACAACTTATGGTCACAAATTGTTAAATGTGGTCTTTCTGAAATAAACAGAATAAAGTAAACATCAGTTTGCATCTGCTAAATGTAAATTACAGACATGTAAATAACCTGTTACTGATACGTTATACATGAATCAACATGATGAGAGGATTAACAGTAGCAAGCATACGCATTTGAATCACCGTATATCTTAAATATAACAACATTAGAAACAATGTAAGGTTCGATTGCACAGAATGAACATTTAAACAAAACAATGAAATAAACATCGGTGACTTATAATCAGGAATGATTAAATAAACTTACATTCAATCACGAACAATAACACCTGAAGAATTGGCGGAGCAAACAACTGGTGAAAGTGAAAGTAAAGCGGAATAGCAGAAACTAACGTCAACTAGCGGCACACGTTCATAATAAAAGTCCTTCCACTATAAAGATACATAGGGAATTTAGAACACCTAAACTTTTACCCAAATCCCTTTTAACTATTTGTAAAGTAATGTCCATATATTACTTAATGGTAGTATGTCACCCTGTGTTGGTGGCTCTTTTTGAGGATGTAAGACATGAAGCTAACCTTTCAGCTAGGTAAGAAAACCCTGAGAGCACAGAAATAATATTTCATATTACGAAGCAACTGTGTGCTCATAGCACCTCTACACCCACATTTAATAAAGGAACGTGGATGGAACTGTTGGGTAAGAACATATAACTGTTTCATATACTGTAAGAGTTGTAGGTGTTTTAATCTTGACAATAAACAAATAAATGTACACAATGCGTACTGGATTCCTATTGGAATATTTTGGATGAAGCCTTAAAGGACATTATACTAAGGAACAATATACAATAAGTTATAGTGTGGTTCCGATAAATCTGCCTTACAAAAATGTCCTGTGGTATTCCATATGATAAAACATCAAAAGTACCACATAAAACTAGTGTGGTAATTGTGTAGTACTGTATTGTTTTTTGGGACATTTTACCACAGGATTTTGTTGTACAGTATGTAATATTTGTGTGGTAATGCATTATATTACTAACATTTCTGTAGTATTTACCACGGGATTTTGTTGTACTGTATGTAATATTCTTGAGGCACTGTGTGGTATTACTTTCACATTTCTATAATACTTACCACAGGAATTTGTTGTACGGTATATAATATTTCTGTGATACCTGTGGTATTACTTACATACTTCTCATAATCTGAAAATATATGTAATAAACATGCAAGACAAGACTTCAGTGGTCACAAGTTTATATACAGGGCCTCATTCATAAAGTGTGCTGGTCATATAATTAGAATATCAACAAAAAGTTGATTTATTTCACTAATTCCATTCAAAAAGTGAAACTTGTATATTATATTCATTCATTACACACAGACTGATATATTTCAAGGAAAATCCCAAATTCAGTATCTCAGAAAATTAGAATATTACTTAAGACCAATACAAAGAAAGGATTTTTAGAAATCTTTGCCAACTGAAAAAGTATGAACATGAAAAATATGAGCATGTACAGCACTCAATACTTAGTTGGGGCTCCTTTTGCCTGAATTACTGCAGCAATGCGGCGTGGCATGGAGTCGATCAGTCTGTGGCACTGCTCAGGTGTTATGAGAGCCCAGGTTACTCTGATAGTGGCCTTCAGCTCTTCTGTATTGTTGGGTCTGGCATATCACATCTTCCTCTTCACAATACACCATAGATTTTATATGGGGTTAAGGTCAGGCGAGTTTGCTGGCCAATTAAAAACAGGGGATACCATGGTCCTTAAAAGCTGGCAATAAAATAGGGGTAAGTTGTTGTCTAAATGCCTTATACCATTCAGATGAAAAACCGTCTGGACCCGGTGACTTATTTGTTTTAAGCCAGGATATTGCTTTATTTAATTCCTCCTCAGTTATATCTGCTGATAATTTAGCATTCCAGGTATCGCTAACCAAAGGGAGTTTTAATGGAATGAGGAAAGAGTCGATTTTAATAGGATCTACAGTCTGTGCTTGAGTATAGAGTTTTTTATAGTAATTTTCGAACACTCTCTGAATATCTTCCGACTTATGTAATAGCTGTTTTGATATTGGGTCTTGTATCTTCTGTATTGTCGCGTCTGCCTGTTGCTTACATAATTTTCTGGCCAATAATTCCATTGCTTTGCCTCCAGACTCGTAATATTTTTGTTTTAAAAACATTCGTTTTTTCTTTATTTCCTGTGTATATAGGTAGTCCAACTCTGTTTTAATTTTCTTCATTTCCTGAGACAAATTTTTATTAGGACCTTTCTTGTTTTCCAATTCTAATTTATTTAAGCCATTTGTAAGTGTGTTAAGTTTTTCAAGCCTACATTTCTTTAATTTAGACGTAATAGCAATAATTTTACCCCTAAGAACCACTTTACTTGCATCCCATAATATAGTAGGGGGGACTAATCCATTATCATTCTGCTCCACATATTGTTCTATTTCTAAAACAAGTTGTTCCCTGCTCGCTCTGTTGTTCAGGATGCCAGAATTTAGTCTCCAGAGAGTATTTTTGGGTTTATTCTCTAAATTTAGATAAACAGATATTAATGCATGATCAGATATATCAATTAATCCTATGTTACAGTTTTTAATTCTGAATTTGTCTTTTCCAAATGCAAGAAAATAATCAATTCTTGAATAGGATGTATGCGGGTGTGAATAATATGTATAGTCTCTTTGTCCTGGATGAAAGTCTCTCCATACATCAATCAGACCTATTTCTTTTATCATTGTATTTATTTGTTTTCTCAATGGACTCGTTAGATGATGTGGAAGTGTTAGAAGAATCCAATTTAGGGTCTAATAGAACATTAAAATCCCCCCCCCCCCCCCCCCCCCGCAAATAAAGATGCCTTGCGATTCAGATGCTATTAGATCTATCAAAGACCTAAAAAAAGAACATTTACTGCCTGGAGGGGCATAGACGTTAAGAATAGTGACCAAGTTGCCCTCAACTCTACCTCTTATCATTATGTATCTACCCTCTCTGTCTTTTATTTCAGCAAGATGTTCATAAGTAATTTTATTAGAGATTAAAACCGCAACCCCTCTCCTATGTCCAGATCCAAAGGAAGCAGAGAAAATGTATTTAGACCCCATTCGATTCAATTTGTTATGTTCTGTTACATTGAGATGGGTCTCTTGAAGCAATGCTATCTCGATTTTCTCTTAAGTTTAGTCAAAATCTTACTTCTTTTTACAGGATTAAGCAGCCCATTTACGTTATATGATGCTACCTTTATGTAATTACTCATTTTCTTTTATTCCACATATTTTTAAGTCTTTTTGATCCCTCCTATTCAAACTCTTATAACAGTCGTCGATTAACGCCCCCCTTCTGAATTAACCATGAACATGAACTCAACAAGTAACAAAGAACAACCCAAACTTCCAACTGAAACAAAAACAAATTAAATAAAAATAAAGTCAAGACTTCCAAGTAAGAGGTCGCAACATATCGACCCTTAAATGAGCAAAGATGATAAATATGCTCCATGGGATAAGCCTCTTGTACTTGCAGCGTACTAAGGGCCCATGTAATTAAAGTCATTTCGACCAAGAAATTGTTCGTCTTTTCCTTCGGTATAAGTTGCACTTAAAACGCATGTTTTCTTGAATCGGGAAGAGTAACTTAAAACAAGAAAATAAAATGACAATGAAAATGCTTTAAAACAAAACAAAAGAGTACCTTCAATTTTAGCCCCACAGAAAAGAACACTTCTTTTCACTCACTGATCGCCTGTTTGCTAACGTCTGAATGCAAGAAGTTTGTCTTTGTAAGATGGGTGTGTGCGAGCAGGTGCACCGCGCTTCTTGCCGGTCTTTCTCCAGGTCAGCTGCTGAACGCGCTCCCTCAGCGAGGAAGGTGTGCTGAGTACGGTCACCGGGAGACCTCTTTTCTCCATATCAGTCGTTGCCTCTTCTGCGGAATTGTAGAGAACTGTGCCTTCAGAATAGAACACCTTTAGCCTGGCCGGGAATCGCGTTTGGAATTTGATGTCGTGTTCCTTCAAAATCCTTTTAGCTTCTTGATATTTCCTCCGTTTCCACAGCACATCGGGGGCGTAGTCATGATCGAAAAAAATCCTGTTACCTTTCCATTTGATCACCTTCCTCTCCCAGGCCGTTTTGATAACCAACTCTTTTGTCCTATAATTGAGAAATTTGGCAATTATCGAGCGTGTTTTAGCTGCGGTTGGTGGATTGGGCGCGAGGGCTCTGCGAGCCCGTTCAATCTGGAGATCCACCGGTGGGTTCAGACCCAGGGTCGATTTAAGAAAATCCTCCAGGAAAGAAATCATGTCAGAAGAGTTCTCCTCAGCTTTTTCCGGTACGCCGTAGATCCTGATGTTTGACCGTCTGGCTCGACCCTCTTGGTCATTTAGCCTGGCTTCAATTTGTTCAGTTAGCTGTAGCATCTCTTCCAGCGCTTCTTCAGTGTTTTGGATTCGGGTCTCTGCTTCATCAATTCTATTTTCAGCCTCTTCGATTCTTTTATTAGACTTGTTCAATTCTTCTTTTATATCCTGAAGTTGTTTATGGCTGTCTTGTCGAAAGTCTTTAATCTCGTTAAGAATCTTCGCCAGGCTAATTTGCTCTCCCTCATGTGCTCCGTCACCGCTCGCGCTAATTTGCTCAACTACATTTGGGTTGTTTTCATCGTCTTTTGTAGTGTTTTTTTCTTGGTCTTCCCCTTTTCTCCATATTTGCCCCATCCATAACTCTGTCAGCACTTAAAGGTTGTTCATATCTGGCTCTGGGGCGCCGACTTCGTGCAAATTGACGGAGCTAATGGATTATGCGTCCATTTTCGAAAAGACGTAGACCGGAAGTCTAGAAAAATACTTTTCATACTTAAGTACAATACATATCACATACTTTAATACTTTTACTCAAGTAATATTCTAAACGGTGACTTCAACTTCTACCAATTTTCTGGTAAGATATCTGTACTTTCACTTGAGTATGGCTTTCAGGTACTTTATACACCACTGCCCACGAGGACACCAGCGTGCATGCACAAGGGAAGAGACCGGTCTCCCGCGCGCTCGCCATTTACCAGCAGCGGTGACGAGGCTCCCATCACTTCAGGTGGCCCTCTTCCTACACCGCCAGACCTGGCTGTTTCTGCGCCCCTCCTCTCTCACACACCCACTCCTGTCGGGAGCCTGGTGAAAGACGGCGATTAAGGGACGGGGTGATGATGATAATTAGGGGGGAGGCATTCTTCAGAATTTCACCTTAAAAACGTTTTTCTTAAGAATATATTCATGACTGAACCAGTCAGTTATGTTCTTCAGAATAACACGTATCTTGCAGGTGTGTGTTAGGGGGAGTATCCCACTCGACTATGTGATATATAAGTGAGAGCCCTTTGAAGGTTTTTTATAGATCTGTTTTGTTATCGTCAGTCAAACTGCCTCATCTTCTACAACATTTTCTGGTAGGGTGATCGTTTATTCATCTGGAGAAAATCTAGACAATTTGACAATAACCATTTAACATTTTTGTCTTTTCCTACTTTGAAATAGATGAAGGAAAGTATAGTAAGTAGCTATGAGTAAAGGCTAAATAAATTAATTAGGCAAAAGATAAATAAAGTACACGTAAAAAAAAAAAAAAAAAAGGTGTAAATGTTCCCATTGAAGTGCGTGTAACATCAGACCTAAAATCAACGTGGTGAGCCAGGACATAAAATTTGTACTAAAATGTAGAAATAGAATGCATTTCAGACTTCATGAATGAAATGATAGCTACAGAACGTATATAATTTCCCAATCACATAAAAAAGGCCATAATGAAATGTTTTTTGTTTGTTTGTCTTTCAGAATTTCAAGCTTCTTCAGTGCCAAAAATACAGAAGAAAACAAAATGGCCAATGGACAGCAAATAACAAAGCTCAATGTCTCCACCTCCACGGACGAAGAGGAAATACTCGGAGCTCAAGGCTATCAGCTCATCAATGTTAACCTCAACCAAGGTGCTGGTGGAAACCAGGTCCTTCTGTGGTACAAGAAAGAGTGTGGCAACAGACCTGTGACCAGGATCCAGTTTTCATTCAATGAGAACATGAAACCTGGTCTGGCCGATGCTGGGTATGAGCTGGTCAACCGAGATCTGAACGCAGGAGTTTGTGGAGATCACATCTTTCTGTGGTACTTCCGCGGGAGCACTGAATATGACATTCCTATTGTGAACCTCCAGGTAACCACACATGCCAAAAAAGAGGCTGCTCTTCTGAAAGATGGCTGGGAGAGACTGGGCTGTGACCTGAACCGTAATGCAGGAGGAAACTTCATCTACCTGTGGGTGAAGAGAGAGAAGCCGAGCTATATCTGTGAGATCACAGCATCAGTTGACTTCTTTTCTGACCAGAACCTGTATCACCTGGGCTACACTCGTGTGGATGAACACACCAATCGAGGCGCTTGTGGAAGCTTCGTCTTCCTCTGGTATCGGCGCACAACCGATAAGAGCAAAGCTCTCACTGCTCTTAACGTATCCACCTCCCTCCAGGAGGTATCAAAGCTGCAGGCTGAAGGCTTTAAAAAGCTCAGTGTCAATCTCAATCAAGGAACCAGTGGAAAAGGTGTCTACGCCTGGCACAAGAAAGAAGGATGCGAATTGCAGATCCAAGCCATGGTTCTGCTGATCAACTGTAATGCCTGGAGTGAGTATCAGAAAGCCGGTATCAACTTTATCGACAAAAATCTGAACGAGGGCAACCAAGGCTGGAAAATATTCCTGGCCTACAAGTAAAATCATGGAATCATGCTGCCATCACAGGATCTTTCTCAGTTATCTAATTGGTAGCACTATATGGCAACTATGAGCACAATTGTTTCTAATGTATGACTTTAATGTCAGTCTTCAAATCTTATTGTGACTGTGGCTATTGTAATACACTCAACCACACACAATGTATTGGGCCTTTGTGTTTATGTTATGATGCATTATGAAATAAAGGCAACTTTATTCACAACGATTGCTTTGGTGAGGTTTTCACACCTGTCTTTGGGATACAACCAGTAATAAGTTATACTGCATGCACTGTCCCCTCATGACATACTCGTATTACAGGGTCATAATACCCTCACACTACTAAAAGAAATTCAGCTGAAATTTTCAACTGAATGAATGAATTAAAAAGGTCTTTAGTGTTCATTGATGCGTGTTCCAAAGAGGGTACAGTATGATTGTATAACCAAGAAAGCTGTTCTGAAAAACAAAAACAAAAAAAAATACTACTACTACTACTGCTACTAATAAAAAGCAATAAAAAAATAGTGGTTCTTCATCATTAGATACTTGATATTAGTATATTGGCTGTTTCTGTTGCTTTATCCACACACTTTAGAATAAATCAATGCTTGAAATTAATCCAATGTAAAAGGCAAAAAAAAAAAGAAAAAGACTACTACTAATAATAAAATTTTACAAAATTTATATATATATATATATATATATATATATATATATATATATATATATATATATATATATAGTGGTTCTTCATCGTTAGGTACTTGATATTAGCATATTGGGTGTTTCTGCTACTTTATCCACACACTTCAGAATAAATCAATGCTTGAAATTAATCCAATGTAAAAGGCAAAAAAAAAAAAGACAGAAAAAAACAAAAAAAAACCTCATAATAAACAAATACAAGGCATTAAAACAGGGGTGGTCTATAAACGATTCCTAAATTATCACGGCTTTGCCCACTGAGCACTTGATCCCAGCTCGCTCAGTATTGACCGTCCTTTATGGAGTGTACTGTAAATCGCGTTGCATAGGTGAACATTTGCTAAATAATAAATACCCAAACCAGTTTTGCTCAGTGGCAGAAACATTTTACTTTTGAGTGATAAGCACAATATGTGATCAGTTCAGCAGCGTGTCTCTTACGTCCAAAGTCAATCAGAGCAGTTCAAGTATATTAGCTATATCAATCAGCTGCTTCTGGGAGAGTATGCCCGAGCGCCACCATGCTGTGGTCAGCTGCCTTTCTCTCACTTTCGCATTCCTTCTCCATGTCTTGGATGTGCGTATGTCGGAGTCCCACCAAGCAGAAAACAGATGCCCAGAGGCGGGCTGGTCGTTTGTTGCAATGAAATGCACTCGATAATGACGAAGAGTTTTATTAATCAAAATATAAATTAATCAAGTATAATCAATGTGAATATAACCATTTATGTATCAAGTTTTTCTCCTAATATAATCATGTCTCTGCCTGTGTGTAGAGGCCTGCATGAGAATGGAATGTGCAGACATTTCAAAACTACAATATATGGTGAAGCTGCACACTCTATTTGGACATTAACACCAATAGAGTTTAGAATGTCTATAAATGCTGATCCCAACAAATCTTTTTTCATTATCAACATAGATATTAATATCACCAACAATTAGGACTTTATCTGCAGCCAGCACTAACTCCGATAGAAATTCAGCAAATTCTTTAATAAAGTCTGTATGGTGCCCTGGTGGCCTGTATACAGTAGCCAGTACAAAGCTCACAGGGGATTTATCATTGACACTTGTTTCTTTGGATAACGTTATATGAAGCACCATTACTTCCAACGAATTATACTTGAAACCCGACCTCTGAGAAATACTGAAAATAATGTTATAAACTGTAGAAACACCTCCCCCTTTACCTGTTGGACGGGGAACAGACACAGTCTCTATAGTGTGATATCTAGGTGAAAGAGTCTCTATGTGCTGAGAATTAACTGACTTCTGTGACGTGAGGCGGCTAGCAGACGGTCGGTTTAGCCAGTCTGTCTGCTTCCTGACTTGGGCCCCAGTTAGTCAAGTACGAACTCTAAGACTATGCGCCATATTTCTAGAGGGAAGAGCAGCACCACCCCAGGAGGGATGAACACCATCTCTTTTCAACAGGTCAGGTCTGCCCCAAAAATGTTTCCAATTGTCTATAAAGCCTATGATATTTTGCGGGCACCACTTAGACATCCAGCCATTGAGTGACGACAGTCTGCTATGAATCTCATCGCCACAATAAGCAGGGAGCGGACCAGAGCATAATACAGTGTCTGACATCGTACTTGCAAGTTCACACACCTCTTTAACATTATTTTTAGTGATCTCCGGCTGGCGAAGTCGAACATCATTAGCGCCGACGTGGATAACAATTTTACTGAATTTACGTTTAGCATTAGCCAGCACTTTTAAATTTGCCAAGATGTCAGGCGCTCTGGCTCCCGGTAAACAATGGACTATGGTGGCTGGTGTCTCTATTTTCACGTTCGCCAATAACTAGAGCACTTTCATCAGGTTTCTCAGTGGGTGCGTCACCGAGTGGGGAGAACCTGTTTGATGTTTTGATCGGAGCCAAAGAGTGGTGTTTTGACCCGCGACTAGGCCGCCTCACAGTCACCAAGTTGCCCTGCTGCACGGGCTCAACCGAAACCGAGCAATGTACAGGACTCCCTGAGCTAGTCGCATCCAAAGCAGTATCTACAGCCCTCACATTCTTACTGTCCTCAACTAAAGTTTGGATGCGTGTCTCTAGTTCTAAAACCTTCTCTGTCAGCCTAACTATTTCCCTGCATTTATGACATATGAATCCCTCGCTGCTGACAGAGACACTGTACTGTACATGTGGCAAGCAGTGCAAACAACAATAGCAGGAGAAGAAGCCATTACTCACCGTGATTGATGAATGATACCAACTTAACTTACCACTGTTGTTTGATGAACTCGTGAAAAACGGAGCGAGAGAGAAATGAAAATGGAGCGAGAGAAAAAGAAAAGAAAACAATAATAGGCGCGAATAGAAACGCGAATGGAACCGCGAGTGACAAACTAACTGGCTAACGAATGCTAACGCGCTGCACGCACGGTTTTAAAAGCGAACGATCAAATTAGTTTGAAAGACAACACCAGAAATATGGTGGGAATTAAGTTATATATTATCACTTTAAACAACAGGGAGTGAAAGTAAGGTAGCGATTCAATAAAAAGCGAAGCCACACGGAGCTACAATCGCAAACCTCTCAGCAGCACAACAGACAGGAACAGACCGAAGCAATCGATAACAGACTCAGCATACTATGTATATATACTGTACATATTTTCATTTATTTATTTACTTACCTTTTTCTGGTTGATTATTTGTTTGTGAATGTATTTAAGTGTTTGTTACAAGTTTATAAGTTTGTGTTAACGTAGCATGTTAGTGATGTCGAAGGTTGTAATGTAAATATAAAAGCAATAAAAAAAATAGATCAATTAAAAAAAAATAAATAAATAAAATGTTTATGTCACCTATAATGATACTTAACTCCTTTTGCATAAAGACGCAGATTAGTCAAGGGCAATCAATGCTCCAACAGATCTCTGCATGTGCCAGATGCTGACAGTTACACCTAAGAGTTACTTATTCCATGTAACTCGTATAAATGTTTTTTTTTTTCCTCACACAAACAATTATTTGTTCATTTTACTCCTCACACGAATTTCAAGAGAAAAGCTATTTGTGTGATGGCGTGTTCAGACAGATCATGTTCAAACCATCTTTGTCAATGCTTCATCCATCCACACTTGGCCAACCCAAACCCAGCTCTTACCTCATTCACTTGGCTTATACCAGAGAACATTACTTCGTTTGCCATTAACACAAAATGTCTATCAGTATGTTTAAGTCATGAATTCACTTTGTGAACATTAAAGCTAATGCACTTCCACTAATGCCAACAAAGTTTTCTAGACTATTCAAAAGAATGTTGTGGTCGATAGTGATTTATTTTAATGCGGATCCCACACTCTAGCGTTAACCTAATATAAATGTGCTCTAGGCTATTATTCATATTCAAGTGTTTGTGCGCAAAAGAATTAATGCTCAAGCATCAGGGGTTAAATTGGGATTTGTTATGTGGGGGGGCTCTATGGTGTCGGCTTTTAAGGGGTGCACATGCGTACTGTGGCGGGAGGAAGAATCACACGACAGAGTGAATCAATGAGTGCCCCGAAGGGCATTATATTTATAATGGATCACCGCAGATCCAGCTGCTTTCTATGCTTTCTTCCGTGAGTGGTCACGTGACTATAAAGCGCGCCAAACGCGACCACAGAGTGAGCCTCCCAGAGATACTTAACGCTATTAATTAACTCCTTAGCATGAACAAACAAACATTTTGTGACCTGAACCAAGCAATACAACACTGTAGTCAGATATAATGATCACTGGAGCATACTTAAATGACTTTTTTCACGTTAGTGTGAACATCACATATTACACGGACAACCAATTCTCAAACTGCATCACAATTAACACATTACCTTCGCCCTACATTGTAATAATGCAACCGCAGTAGTACCGATATGGGTTTCTCTTTTGATCTGAGTCTTTACCTGTAACACAGGAATAATGTCAGATAAACGGGAGAGTCGCGTCTGCTCTTTTACAGCTCCTCTGCTGATCGGAGGACGAATGCGCAGTTCGTCGTTCTGTCCGTGACTCTCCAATCAGAATGTCAAAATAAGAGTCCCCTTTTTTCTCTCCATGTAGATCAATATACAATTGTTAATTTGCACATAAACACGGCATTAGGAAATAATGCGATCAATGAACTTAAAACAATACAAATAATCAGAGGAAAATAAAGCAAGCATAACACAATTGTGTACATACTTTGTGTGCATCACATACACTTCACATTGGGACAGTCTTCGTAGTGTTGGTGTGACGCAATCGCACTTCAAATCCGGTCTTGGAAGGGCGTGCGCTCAACTTTGGGACACAGCCAGAGTCAAATGCTTTGTTTCTGAATGAATCAGCCGCTTGAATGAGTCGGTTGAATCTCAATGACTTACTTGTCAGTCACTTGTTGCCACCTACTGGCGGTTTTTAATTTCGCATTTAGACTATTTTTGTCATGTTTTAAATTATATCAAATATCAGTATTACGTTTTATGTTGAAAACAAAACATTAGGCCTATTTATGCATCTGTAACTGCAGGTTAAATGCATCCATGTCCCCTACATCTAAATATCACTTCAGCTGCAGATTCCAGAAGTGTTTTTATTTATTTATTTATTTTTTTTATGTTGGAATGAAAGACACTAAGTACCGGATTAAGTGCTTCTTATTCTTACCCAAAGATACAAAACGGAAGAAAGAGTTAAAACTAAACACAATCTTGCTACTCAGTATGAACATTTTTGTTATTTAATTGCTCCTTTTGCATTTTGCATTCACTTGTACTTTTACTTTCAATACTTAAGTACATTTAATATCAGAAAAATACTTTTCTTTTTTTTTTTTATCTAAGTTTTTATTGGAAAGAGATACAATTCACAACATCCATTTATGACATTTGTCACTTTTACAGCATTTCCAACTTATATTCCCTATTCGGGAGGGGAAAAAACTACTCAAAGTTCTTCATGACAAAAAAACAGATCAACATACCTCTTTAAAATATATTACAAAAATAGCAGAAACTATTTACAAAAGAAAGGGGGATGTAGGCACAATATTTAAATATAATCACAAAACATGTTCTATCACAAAAAAAAAAAACATTCGGTTCAATAGGAGTTATAAACTCAATCCATTTGGACCAAAAGTCAACAAACATATCTTTTTGGTTATTTATACAAAATGTAATTTTCTCCATAATAAAAATACTTTCTACAATGCGAATCCAGTCTTGTATTTGTGGCGGATTAGGTTTATACCAGCATCTAGTAATAGCTTTTTTACTTGAAGCAAGAATTATTCTATACATATATTTGTTTTTCCTCTCCCAGGAAACCATTGACAAATTGCCCATGTGAAGTATCTCAAAACTGAAATCAACTGAAGTGTCCAAAATCTTTTCTAATACATTATGTATATCTTTCCCAAAACCTCTGATATTAGGACAGTCCCAAAATATGTGAAAATGGTTAGCGTCCTGAGAGCCGCAAAGTCTCCAACAATTTGAGTTGCCTAGGAATTTATTTTTCTGTTTAGGAGTAAGGAAAAACCGAATAGTATTTCTCCAGCAAAATTCTCTCCAATAAGAAGAACGAGAAGTAGCCCATTGTAGTTTACATTGAGATGAGATGGTAATACCACTTTCTTTCTCCCATCTCTCCTTAATGTGCAGAGATGAATCTCCTTGTAAATCCATCAATGTTCTATATACTCAATATATCTCAAGTTTTGCTTGACTGAATCAATCCTAGATCTCATGTTAAAAAATGGTAAAAGATTCCACCTTGCAATGTCAAGTTTTATTTTTTTATTAATAGGATCATGGTTAAGCCTTTCCAAATTGTTCATATCCTTAGGGATATTTATTCCTAAATATTTAATAAATTTAAGATCCCATTTTAAGGAATAAACCTTTTTAATTTCGTTTGGGGGGTTATAATTAAAGGTTAATACCTGTGTTTTTAGAATATTCAATTTAAATCCTGAAAAAGACCCAAAGATTTGTAGTGTTTTCAATAGCTCAACCAATGACTTGGTTGGATCCTTTAGATAAACTAAAATGTCGTCAGCAAATAGTGCTATTTTATGTTCGTCGCCTTTGAAGTTAATACCTTTTTATTTTTGAGTTTTCTCTGATCCACTGCCCCAGGGGTTCGATAAACAAAGCGAAGAGCAAAGGGGACAGAGGACACCCCTGTCTAGTGCCCCTCTCCAGTGTAATAGTCTTTGATAGATTACCATTTATTTTAATTCTCGCGGTGGGACTCAAATATATGTTTTGAATTACTTTAATCAATTTCTCATGAAAACTGAATTTTGTAAGAATACCCTTAAGAAAAAGCCAATTGACCGAGTCAAAAGCCTTTTCGGCATCGAGACTTAGGAGGACAGCTTGTAAATTAGAATCTTGGATATGACTGATCATTTGGAGAGTCCGTCTGATGTTGTCTTGCATTTGCCTACCCCGAATGAAGCCAGTTTGATCGGAGTTAATTAGTTCTGGCATTATCAATTCAAGTCTTTTAGTTAGTATAGAGACGAACAACTTGTAATCCATATTCAAGACAGAGATCGGTCTATAAGCTGTACAGTCTTGTTTGTTTTTCCCCTCTTTTGGAATGACGGAAATAATGGCTTCTCGCCACGAGGGTGGCAACTCTCCTCCATGTAAAACATAATTAAAAGCTGGCAATAAAATAGGGGTAAGTTGTTGTCTAAATGCCTTATACCATTCAGATGAAAAACCGTCTGGACCCGGTGACTTATTTGTTTTAAGCCAGGATATTGCTTTATTTAATTCCTCCTCAGTTATATCTGCTGATAATTTAGCATTCCAGGTATCGCTAACCAAAGGGAGTTTTAATGGAATGAGGAAAGAGTCGATTTTAATAGGATCTACAGTCTGTGCTTGAGTATAGAGTTTTTTATAGTAATTTTCGAACACTCTCTGAATATCTTCCGACTTATGTAATAGCTGTTTTGATATTGGGTCTTGTATCTTCTGTATTGTCGCGTCTGCCTGTTGCTTACATAATTTTCTGGCCAATAATTCCATTGCTTTGCCTCCAGACTCGTAATATTTTTGTTTTAAAAACATTCGTTTTTTCTTTATTTCCTGTGTATATAGGTAGTCCAACTCTGTTTTAATTTTCTTCATTTCCTGAGACAAATTTTTATTAGGACCTTTCTTGTTTTCCAATTCTAATTTATTTAAGCCATTTGTAAGTGTGTTAAGTTTTTCAAGCCTACATTTCTTTAATTTAGACGTAATAGCAATAATTTTACCCCTAAGAACCACTTTACTTGCATCCCATAATATAGTAGGGGGGACTAATCCATTATCATTCTGCTCCACATATTGTTCTATTTCTAAAACAAGTTGTTCCCTGCTCGCTCTGTTGTTCAGGATGCCAGAATTTAGTCTCCAGAGAGTATTTTTGGGTTTATTCTCTAAATTTAGATAAACAGATATTAATGCATGATCAGATATATCAATTAATCCTATGTTACAGTTTTTAATTCTGAATTTGTCTTTTCCAAATGCAAGAAAATAATCAATTCTTGAATAGGATGTATGCGGGTGTGAATAATATGTATAGTCTCTTTGTCCTGGATGAAAGTCTCTCCATACATCAATCAGACCTATTTCTTTTATCATTGTATTTATTTGTTTTCTCAATGGACTCGTTAGATGATGTGGAAGTGTTAGAAGAATCCAATTTAGGGTCTAATAGAACATTAAAATCCCCCCCCCCCCCCCCCCCCCCGCAAATAAAGATGCCTTGCGATTCAGATGCTATTAGATCTATCAAAGACCTAAAAAAAGAACATTTACTGCCTGGAGGGGCATAGACGTTAAGAATAGTGACCAAGTTGCCCTCAACTCTACCTCTTATCATTATGTATCTACCCTCTCTGTCTTTTATTTCAGCAAGATGTTCATAAGTAATTTTATTAGAGATTAAAACCGCAACCCCTCTCCTATGTCCAGATCCAAAGGAAGCAGAGAAAATGTATTTAGACCCCATTCGATTCAATTTGTTATGTTCTGTTACATTGAGATGGGTCTCTTGAAGCAATGCTATCTCGATTTTCTCTTAAGTTTAGTCAAAATCTTACTTCTTTTTACAGGATTAAGCAGCCCATTTACGTTATATGATGCTACCTTTATGTAATTACTCATTTTCTTTTATTCCACATATTTTTAAGTCTTTTTGATCCCTCCTATTCAAACTCTTATAACAGTCGTCGATTAACGCCCCCCTTCTGAATTAACCATGAACATGAACTCAACAAGTAACAAAGAACAACCCAAACTTCCAACTGAAACAAAAACAAATTAAATAAAAATAAAGTCAAGACTTCCAAGTAAGAGGTCGCAACATATCGACCCTTAAATGAGCAAAGATGATAAATATGCTCCATGGGATAAGCCTCTTGTACTTGCAGCGTACTAAGGGCCCATGTAATTAAAGTCATTTCGACCAAGAAATTGTTCGTCTTTTCCTTCGGTATAAGTTGCACTTAAAACGCATGTTTTCTTGAATCGGGAAGAGTAACTTAAAACAAGAAAATAAAATGACAATGAAAATGCTTTAAAACAAAACAAAAGAGTACCTTCAATTTTAGCCCCACAGAAAAGAACACTTCTTTTCACTCACTGATCGCCTGTTTGCTAACGTCTGAATGCAAGAAGTTTGTCTTTGTAAGATGGGTGTGTGCGAGCAGGTGCACCGCGCTTCTTGCCGGTCTTTCTCCAGGTCAGCTGCTGAACGCGCTCCCTCAGCGAGGAAGGTGTGCTGAGTACGGTCACCGGGAGACCTCTTTTCTCCATATCAGTCGTTGCCTCTTCTGCGGAATTGTAGAGAACTGTGCCTTCAGAATAGAACACCTTTAGCCTGGCCGGGAATCGCGTTTGGAATTTGATGTCGTGTTCCTTCAAAATCCTTTTAGCTTCTTGATATTTCCTCCGTTTCCACAGCACATCGGGGGCGTAGTCATGATCGAAAAAAATCCTGTTACCTTTCCATTTGATCACCTTCCTCTCCCAGGCCGTTTTGATAACCAACTCTTTTGTCCTATAATTGAGAAATTTGGCAATTATCGAGCGTGTTTTAGCTGCGGTTGGTGGATTGGGCGCGAGGGCTCTGCGAGCCCGTTCAATCTGGAGATCCACCGGTGGGTTCAGACCCAGGGTCGATTTAAGAAAATCCTCCAGGAAAGAAATCATGTCAGAAGAGTTCTCCTCAGCTTTTTCCGGTACGCCGTAGATCCTGATGTTTGACCGTCTGGCTCGACCCTCTTGGTCATTTAGCCTGGCTTCAATTTGTTCAGTTAGCTGTAGCATCTCTTCCAGCGCTTCTTCAGTGTTTTGGATTCGGGTCTCTGCTTCATCAATTCTATTTTCAGCCTCTTCGATTCTTTTATTAGACTTGTTCAATTCTTCTTTTATATCCTGAAGTTGTTTATGGCTGTCTTGTCGAAAGTCTTTAATCTCGTTAAGAATCTTCGCCAGGCTAATTTGCTCTCCCTCATGTGCTCCGTCACCGCTCGCGCTAATTTGCTCAACTACATTTGGGTTGTTTTCATCGTCTTTTGTAGTGTTTTTTTCTTGGTCTTCCCCTTTTCTCCATATTTGCCCCATCCATAACTCTGTCAGCACTTAAAGGTTGTTCATATCTGGCTCTGGGGCGCCGACTTCGTGCAAATTGACGGAGCTAATGGATTATGCGTCCATTTTCGAAAAGACGTAGACCGGAAGTCTAGAAAAATACTTTTCATACTTAAGTACAATACATATCACATACTTTAATACTTTTACTCAAGTAATATTCTAAACGGTGACTTCAACTTCTACCAATTTTCTGGTAAGATATCTGTACTTTCACTTGAGTATGGCTTTCAGGTACTTTATACACCACTGCCCACGAGGACACCAGCGTGCATGCACAAGGGAAGAGACCGGTCTCCCGCGCGCTCGCCATTTACCAGCAGCGGTGACGAGGCTCCCATCACTTCAGGTGGCCCTCTTCCTACACCGCCAGACCTGGCTGTTTCTGCGCCCCTCCTCTCTCACACACCCACTCCTGTCGGGAGCCTGGTGAAAGACGGCGATTAAGGGACGGGGTGATGATGATAATTAGGGGGGAGGCATTCTTCAGAATTTCACCTTAAAAACGTTTTTCTTAAGAATATATTCATGACTGAACCAGTCAGTTATGTTCTTCAGAATAACACGTATCTTGCAGGTGTGTGTTAGGGGGAGTATCCCACTCGACTATGTGATATATAAGTGAGAGCCCTTTGAAGGTTTTTTATAGATCTGTTTTGTTATCGTCAGTCAAACTGCCTCATCTTCTACAACATTTTCTGGTAGGGTGATCGTTTATTCATCTGGAGAAAATCTAGACAATTTGACAATAACCATTTAACATTTTTGTCTTTTCCTACTTTGAAATAGATGAAGGAAAGTATAGTAAGTAGCTATGAGTAAAGGCTAAATAAATTAATTAGGCAAAAGATAAATAAAGTACACGTAAAAAAAAAAAAAAAAAAGGTGTAAATGTTCCCATTGAAGTGCGTGTAACATCAGACCTAAAATCAACGTGGTGAGCCAGGACATAAAATTTGTACTAAAATGTAGAAATAGAATGCATTTCAGACTTCATGAATGAAATGATAGCTACAGAACGTATATAATTTCCCAATCACATAAAAAAGGCCATAATGAAATGTTTTTTGTTTGTTTGTCTTTCAGAATTTCAAGCTTCTTCAGTGCCAAAAATACAGAAGAAAACAAAATGGCCAATGGACAGCAAATAACAAAGCTCAATGTCTCCACCTCCACGGACGAAGAGGAAATACTCGGAGCTCAAGGCTATCAGCTCATCAATGTTAACCTCAACCAAGGTGCTGGTGGAAACCAGGTCCTTCTGTGGTACAAGAAAGAGTGTGGCAACAGACCTGTGACCAGGATCCAGTTTTCATTCAATGAGAACATGAAACCTGGTCTGGCCGATGCTGGGTATGAGCTGGTCAACCGAGATCTGAACGCAGGAGTTTGTGGAGATCACATCTTTCTGTGGTACTTCCGCGGGAGCACTGAATATGACATTCCTATTGTGAACCTCCAGGTAACCACACATGCCAAAAAAGAGGCTGCTCTTCTGAAAGATGGCTGGGAGAGACTGGGCTGTGACCTGAACCGTAATGCAGGAGGAAACTTCATCTACCTGTGGGTGAAGAGAGAGAAGCCGAGCTATATCTGTGAGATCACAGCATCAGTTGACTTCTTTTCTGACCAGAACCTGTATCACCTGGGCTACACTCGTGTGGATGAACACACCAATCGAGGCGCTTGTGGAAGCTTCGTCTTCCTCTGGTATCGGCGCACAACCGATAAGAGCAAAGCTCTCACTGCTCTTAACGTATCCACCTCCCTCCAGGAGGTATCAAAGCTGCAGGCTGAAGGCTTTAAAAAGCTCAGTGTCAATCTCAATCAAGGAACCAGTGGAAAAGGTGTCTACGCCTGGCACAAGAAAGAAGGATGCGAATTGCAGATCCAAGCCATGGTTCTGCTGATCAACTGTAATGCCTGGAGTGAGTATCAGAAAGCCGGTATCAACTTTATCGACAAAAATCTGAACGAGGGCAACCAAGGCTGGAAAATATTCCTGGCCTACAAGTAAAATCATGGAATCATGCTGCCATCACAGGATCTTTCTCAGTTATCTAATTGGTAGCACTATATGGCAACTATGAGCACAATTGTTTCTAATGTATGACTTTAATGTCAGTCTTCAAATCTTATTGTGACTGTGGCTATTGTAATACACTCAACCACACACAATGTATTGGGCCTTTGTGTTTATGTTATGATGCATTATGAAATAAAGGCAACTTTATTCACAACGATTGCTTTGGTGAGGTTTTCACACCTGTCTTTGGGATACAACCAGTAATAAGTTATACTGCATGCACTGTCCCCTCATGACATACTCGTATTACAGGGTCATAATACCCTCACACTACTAAAAGAAATTCAGCTGAAATTTTCAACTGAATGAATGAATTAAAAAGGTCTTTAGTGTTCATTGATGCGTGTTCCAAAGAGGGTACAGTATGATTGTATAACCAAGAAAGCTGTTCTGAAAAACAAAAACAAAAAAAAATACTACTACTACTACTGCTACTAATAAAAAGCAATAAAAAAATAGTGGTTCTTCATCATTAGATACTTGATATTAGTATATTGGCTGTTTCTGTTGCTTTATCCACACACTTTAGAATAAATCAATGCTTGAAATTAATCCAATGTAAAAGGCAAAAAAAAAAAAGAAAAAGACTACTACTAATAATAAAATTTTACAAAATTTATATATATATATATATATATATATATATATATATATATATATATATATATATATATATATATATATATAGTGGTTCTTCATCGTTAGGTACTTGATATTAGCATATTGGGTGTTTCTGCTACTTTATCCACACACTTCAGAATAAATCAATGCTTGAAATTTTGAAATTAATCCAATGTAAAAGGCAAAAAAAAAAAAGATAGAAAAAATAAACAAATACAAGGCATTAAAACAGGGGTGGTCTATAAACGATTCCTAAATTATCACGGCTTTGCCCACTGAGCAC